>CM064487.1:81927048-82336673 GCA_032716605.1 Paralithodes platypus
GATCAAAAGTTTGTTGACCAGAATGTGATACCTGGATGCAGATCTCCGGTGAAAACACACGCCATAGGTTGCACCGGACACTTCTCAACCCACTCCTGCTCCTCCCTACTCACGTCGGCCGGCTTCTCGGCAACGACCAAGGGTGGAGCCTCAGAAGTAGGTCCCGCAAAGTCGTTGCCGAGAAGGAGGTCGACGCCCTCAACAGGTAACTTCTCCACAATTCCTACATCCAGGTCCCGAGTCACACCATCAACTTCCATCTTCATTCTTACAAGCTGGTATGACCTTGTTGCATTAACTCCCTGAACCACAACCAACCGCGCCGTATTTACAGGTTTACCCGTGAAATTTCTCAACAGTGTTTGCGATGCCCCAGTGTCACGCAAAATTCTCACCTCATGTCTTCTACCCCCCCACTCCACACAACCGAGTCCCCTGTGGTCACTAAAGGCATCACGGACAGGGAATAAGCCTTCCGGATCCTTCTGCACTGGCAGTGTATTTACCTCGGAAGAATTGCCTCTAACAAATTCCGATGTCCTCTTGAACACTCCAATGCCGTGAGCCAAAGACACGGCTGCTGGAGGAGGTCAACTAGGGCACTCATTTGCCTTATGACCCTCCTGGTGGCACCTAAAACACATAAATTTCGGTTTCGGCTTATACTGTGATGTAAAAGGCCCCTGACTTTTCACATACAATGCGGTGTAAGGTTTGGATTCAGTTTTAGTTTCATGGCTCTTCTGTTTAAATGTGTCATTGCTACTGGGAGGGGGAGGATAACGGTCCCTAGCACTTGCATCGTACTTCTGTGAGGACCCGCAACTCCGAATCAACGACAGCCGTAGATCAGCCATTTCTGCTGCTTCTACTAGAGTTCTTGGGTTTTTCTCCTTTAAGTTCAAAGTTAGATCACCGCCCGTGCTCTTAAAGAACTGCTCCAACATCATTAACTGCTTAATTCCATCAAATGTTATTACCTTCTCAGATCGGAGCCAGTTCCCCATAGCATCGGACAAGTCCCGGGCGTGTTCCAAAAAGGTGCTATCTCTTCCCTTAGTTACACCCCGGAACGTCAAACGGTACGTTTCTGGTTGCAGTTCGTAAGCCCTCAGGACAGCCTCCTTGAGATCCTCATACACAATACATGACACCAAAGGTAACGCATCGTAGGCTTTAAGACCCTTGCCTATTAATCTAGAGGATACAAGTGCTCCCCATTTATCTCTGGCCACTGATGTTCCTGGCACTTCTTCTCAAAGCGTGCGAAAAATTCTGTTACCCCACTCTCATCAAAACACCGGAACCAGTTTCAATAAGTGCGAGAGAGACTGCTCATGAACACGGTTACCAGCCCCAAGTCGCTGTCCCGTTGTCTCTACTCGCGACTTCTCTACGTCCATGTCGGCACAGTAACTAGTCGACTCTTAGTCAGCTTGGATTTTTTCTAGCTCTATGTGTTGCTGGCATATAGTTTTTTTCTCATCTATCTTGGCTAATTCTAATTGCTGCTGAAAGCGGAAGCTCAGATACCCTAATAGCCTTTCTCTCTTCGATCCTAGCTAATTCGAGCTGAAGCAATAATTCTGGAGATAACCCTTGAGGAGGTGAAGGTGCTACAATGTTTGAAATTACAAGTGGTCCCCCCAGGGGCAACCCCCCCTGCCAGTCACCACCCAACTGCGGAAGCGTACCCGGGGTCGGCAAACTACTGGTATGGCTGGGAGTCGAGTGTAGGGGAAGCATGGCCGAAGGGCTCTGAGCACTCACCAGTGCGTCACCAGTCACCCTGCCCAGTACACACGTTATCAAGTTATCCCTGGTCATGCCGCTAGTAACCGCATGACCGATAGCTGTGGCCAGGCATTGAAGACCGTACCGATCCACACCCTCCAACCGCTCGGCAGTAACAGGCCATTGCAAAAATATCCTAGCATCCTCCTCACAGTTCACCTGATTAACCATATCATCATACTGCTGTTCCTCAGTTTCGACATTACGTACTGTGTCTCCATTCTCCTCTGATCCGGTATAAGACATGATGCTCACAAAAATTTCCCACCTCAATATTCAGAAAAGAAGCACCCCAAACTCTTATACCTCAATATACACACAAATATTCTCGGAAATACTCAAGGGCTATACTATGTTGCAAACAAAAAAATATTCTTGCTGATCCCCCGCAAAATATTCCCCAAAACAACAAATGTTCCCTGCTAATAAATGTAGGTTCACCAAATCCTAGGTAAGGTCGCCATTTGTTACGACTGAGGTTTAAATATATCAGGGCTCTTATTCATTGGACTAGTAATGGCATAAATGCTACAACGGAAAGCGCTAGATCCAACCTCTGATGTATATTCCCAGTGAACAAAGAACACAAATACTCTACAGAGTTCTATATGCAATAATAGGTTATCAAACTCTCAATAAATGTGCGTCTACTCTAGGCTTAATGTTATGTGAAAACAGCCTATTACTACCTATAACCGAAGGTGCTTGGTTATGGTATGCAAAGTAAGGTGGTAAGAGAAGTTACAGCTTACGTTACTTTAATCAATAAATATCAGGCACTCCTGCATGAAAGAAAGTGCACTAACGTCCTTCAACACCAACAAGGAATCTTCTTTAAATGTTAGATGCTATAAAGATGCTCGTATCGGAAATGGAACCCAAAAAGGCAGGCAGCGCAACCAATGCTCGTGCAGGGCTATGCACACAAAAAGGCAGAATATATAATACCGTCGGAGCCAAGAATATCCTAAAACACTACAACAATAATAATGATCGCCACAACAATGCAGTATTCGTATCAACAAACAGAGCCTAAGCCGTTTGTGTCTCACTACATCAAACTAGGCTGCGAAATGCTTGTGTAATCATAAATGGGCATGCATAATAAGAGTAATTGGTTAATATACTTAATGTCTACTGTGACTGATGAGTCTACGCTAGAGTCAATGATACGAGATACTGGTGCGCATGGCAGTCTGCATAGCCTAGTGCAAATCTCAAGTCTGTGCGTCAAATATTACGTTATAGGGAAGGGTAGCTCTCTTGAGAAACCTTAATACCGAAGTATTAAGCGTTCTCTGGCGTACCTCAAAGACAAACAACGAGCTTAGAAAACAGCGCAGAATGGTATAGGCAAAAAGCCCTCATTCGTGCATGCTCTACTCTCAATGGCACACAGACTAGAATTTACTCAATCAACTCCAGTTCTCAGGTATGTCGTGCAGCTTTTACCTAAAGCCAGCACTCATAGGAAACAATACCTTATAATATCAGACCCCTAGTCTAGCATTATCTAATCCAGCAGAACACTAATAATTATAGGAAGCGGCAATATGAAAGCCAACCAATGCTTCGTGATCAACTTATCTTAACAACTAAACATACATAGGTTATATCAGACCTTAACGCACAATACAACTGGCCAGCATGAAGCTGATTTTGCAGAGTTAACCAGAGGGGATATAGTATTAATAAAAGGTGGTGAAAGATATGGAAAAAGAGAGAGGTAGGCAGAGGAAAAGATTCTCAGGTACAGAGCGGGGAACAGGTATCAAGGGATAAGAGGGATGCGTTCTAGAAACCAGATCTGAGGGAGAAAGTCGCAAGGAAGCTGTATATATACCGGGATAGTTGGCACCGCGTAATCATCAAAGCGGTAATAATCCCCTAGCCACTACCAAGTAGCTAGCAAAATTACGTTCAAGCATGCTAAAGAACTCCCTCAACCAATCCCCGCGAGGCAGCCAGCCGTGACGTCATCGAGCGGGGCAAAACACTACGCGCCCCCTCTCACTCTGTTCTACTCTCTCTCTCTCTCTGATCTTATCATTACTAGTTAAGGATAAAACATATACTTTACAATTAAATATATAAAGCTTTGACATGGGTGAAAACAAAGAGCCTTTCTGGACTGCCCATGACACGAGCTTTCATATGAAATAAAGCACACCCTAATACATAAACTGTAGCCTCATCCACTGTCCTGACGATCCTAGCGAGCCACTGTAGGACAAGCCATGCGGTTCTAACGGAGTGGTTAACGTCACACTTGGGACTGTTGTGTACTGGCATTAACAACATATTGGGACTGTTATGTAGTGGTATTGACAACATATAGGGACTGTTGTGTTCTGGTATTAACATCTTGGGACTGTTTTGTACTGGTATTAACAACATCTTGGGACTGTTGTGTACTGGTATAGGTAACATCTTGGGACTGTTGTGTACTGGTATTGACAACATCTTGGGACTGTTGTGTTCTGGTATTAACATCTTGGGACTGTTGTGTACTGGTATTAACAACATCTTGGGACTGTTGTGTTCTGGTATTAACAACATCTAGTGACTAGTGACTGTGCATGGAATACAAGACGGTGTGTTGAAATGGATAGAAAATTGGCTCAGCGACAGAAAGCAAAGAGTAGTCATAAACGGTAAGGCATCTAAATGGACCAATGTATGTAGCTAGCGGGGTATCCCAGGGATCGGTACTAGGACCACTTCTCTTTCTAATTTACATCAACGACATACTGTAGGTGAGGGTCTCACCTGTACAATCTCAAAATTTGCTGACGATACAAAAATTGCAAATAGCGTACTCTCAAAAGAACAAGTTGACGATATACAACACAATCTAGATAAGTTGTCATGTTGGGCCCAAATTTGGCAAATGAGTTTCAATGCGGATAAATGTAAAGTACTACATAGGTGTGTAAGTAAAATAGAATCCCAGCCACATCAAATTGATAGTAATAACGAACATTCTGATAGCGTAGATTTTCCGTCTAGGTCCAGTAGTTCAACAGGTAAAAATAAATTAGTTAAAAACAATAGAAAAATAGTTGCAAATACAAGTAATAGTTTGAGTGTTTATTATACAAATTGCAGGAGTTTATGTAACAAAATGAACGAACTTAGAGCACTGGTTAGCAAAGAAAATATAGACATAATAGCGCTAACTGAAACATGGATTAATACAGAAACCAGGCATTTTTAGCAGAGTTTGATATACCGGGATATAGTTTGTTTAAATATGACCGAACAAGTAAGAGGGGTGGCGGTATAGCAGTGTTTGTCAGGAGTTCATTAAAAAGCTGTACTAAATCAGGTATTAGAGTAAATAATGAAAATGAAAGTGTTTGGGTAGAAGTTAACGAAGGTAGTGAGACTTTAGTTATTGGAGTTATGTATAGACCGCCAAATATGAGTAGAAATGACGGAAACATCATTATGGGAGGAAATTAAAAATAGCATCAAGGCTTAGCAACGTGTGCATTATGGGGGATTTAATTTCCCTAATATAGATTGGCAGCAACAACAAATAGGCGACTCTGATTCAAAGGAGTTTATTGAGGTAGTACAAGATAGTTTTTTTTATCTCAATTCATAGATACGCCGACTAGAGGTGATAATATTCTCGATTAGTTTTCAGTAACAATGAACATATGATAAATAGTGTAGAAATCGGGGACCACCTAGGAAATAGTGATCACAATTCTGTGTATTTTAATATACAATGGAAAGGTAATATCAGAGAGAATACAACATTAATACATGACTTCAGAAAAAAAGCCAATTATGGTGGGTTTAAGAGAAGCCCTGTTAGCGGACCCTATGGTCAAAAAATTAAGTCGATCCAGGTGTCCAAATGAGTGTATCCTTTCTCAGGCACCTGTCATCTTAAGTCAGGAGGAGACGTCAAACTTGGTAGATACATACGATAATTTTATCAAGTCAGTATTCAATGCGCAAAATAAATATATCCCCAAAAGAAAATTTAGATCAACACAGAACCAACCCAAATGGATGAATAATAGACTATTAGATCTTCTAGGAAAAAAGAGAGGAATATATAGAAAAATTAAAAAAAGGCGAAATTCACCTACTTGCTTACTATCAGAATCTATCACGACAGGTAAAAAAGGATATTAGTAAAGAAAAAAGAAATTATGAAATTAAGGTTGCCAATGATTCAAAAAATAATCCTAAAGCTTTTTACCAAATATATAAATCCAAGGTTAGAGATGTAATTGGTCCCCTTAAAACTTCGATAGGAAAATTGACAGAAAGTGATTTAGAAATGTGCAGTACATTAAATAGTCAATTTCTTTCCGTTTTCACTAATGAAAATTTGGCACAGTTTCCAGAAGTCCGTAAGGTATACAGCGATAGTATAGAAAATAGGTTAAGTACGGTTACTATAAGTAGAAATGATGTGGTTAAGGAAATTGACAGACTGAAACCTCATAAATCGCCTGGTCCCGATGAGGTATATGCTAGAGTATTAAAAGAATGCAGAGATGAGTTAAGTTATCCATTAACATTTCTATTTAACAAGTCATTAGAAACAGGTATAGTTCCAGAAGCTTGGAAGCTTGCAAATGTAGTTCCGATCTTCAAAAAAGGTGATAAATCAATAGCATCCAATTACCGTCCCATTAGTCTCACTTCAATCATAGGAAAACTACTAGAGTCAATTATTGCTAGGAAAATGAGAAAACCACTTAGAAACATTTAACTTAATCAATTCTTCTCAGCATGGATTCACTCAGGGACGGTCTTGCCTTACTAATTTGCTTAGTTTTTTCTCAGAGGTATATGAAGCAGTAGATAATGACAAGTCATATGATATTATATTTAGATTTCAGTAAAGCTTTCGACAGAGTCCCTCAGGAGAGATTGATGAGAAAGGTTGAGGCACATGGAATAGGTGGGGCGTTGTTAGGATGGATTAGGTCATGGCTAATTGGTAGGAAGCAGAGAGTCAGCATAAATGGTACCAAGTCAGAATGGGGAGCAGTCAAAAGTGGTGTCCCCCAGGGATCGGTATTAGGTCCCCTGTTGTTTCTTATATACATAAATGACCTAGATTTAGGTATAACTAGTAGGATAAGTAAATTCGCAGACGATACTAAAATAGGGAGATCAATTGATTCAGATAGCGATATAGAGTGCCTCCAAAGGGATCTAGATACCTTACATGAATGGTCAGTAAATTGGCAGATGAAGTTTAACATTGACAAATGCAAGGTATTAAAGATAGGGAAGATGCAAACAAATGTTAAATATAAACTAGCTAATTTAGAATTAGAAAATTCAGACTGCGAGAAAGATCTAGGTGTGTTTGTTAGCAATGATTTGAAGCCTAGAAAACAGTGTATAAGCGTTCGTAATAAGGCAAACAGGATTCTCGGGTTCATCTCTAGGAGTGTGAGTAACAGAACTGCTGATGTTATCTTAAAACTTTACTTGTCATTAGTGAGACCCCATATGGATTATGCTGTCCAATTTTGGTGTCCTTATTACAGAATGGACATCATTGGAGAGAGTACAGCGTAGAATGACAAAAATGATCCATAATATTAGAAATCTTTCGTATGAAGAAAGGTTGAAGAAATTAGGTTTACATTCGTTAGAGAGACGCAGAGTTAGAGGGGATATGATAGAGGTGTTCAAGTGGGTTAGTGGGATTATCAAAGGGGACATGGCAAATGTACTAAAGCTCAGTGATAGCGAAAGAACTCGTACCAATGGTTTCAAATTAGATAAATTTCGTTTCAGAAAAGATATAGGCAAAGATTGGTTTGGTAACAGAGTTGTAGGACGGGTGGAATGGACTACCAAGTGCTATAGTGGGATCTAAAACTGTAGGGAGCTTTAAGATAAAATTGGATAAGCATATGGACGAGAAGGGTTGGGTGTGAAGGGGGATCAGCCGGGTTGGGCCAATCAGCGCTCTGCAGACCTCCATAATCCTGCGTTAATCTCTAACCGTTTTGGTAAGATGATCCTCAGGGTATTAGAGTGTGAAGCCTATAATTGGGCTTTGTAATGAATTGGGGTTGTGTGGGACAGGGATCTGCCTTGCTTAGGCCAATCGGCTTTCTGCAGACTCCCATTTTCTTATGTTTTCTTATGTACATATCGGATACCAAAATGAGAAAGCAAACTATTCGATGAATGGCACTCAGCTTAAGAATGTAAACAGAGAAACCGATCTGGGAGTAACAATATCGAGTAACCTAAAACCGAGTCAACAATGTTCAGAAGTTGTTAAGAAGGCAAACAAAATAATTGGCTTCATAGGCAGGTCATTTGAGCATAAATCCAAAGACGTTATCCTAACCCTTTACAATTTCTTAGTCCACCCTCTTCTGGAATACTGCGTTCAATCCTGGTGCCCTTATTACCAAAAAGATATAGACAAGCTAGAACGAGTTCAACGTAGAGTTACCAAAATGATACCTAGCCTAAAGAACAAACCATACGAGGAGCGTCTTAGAGAATTAAATCTATTTCCTTTAACCCAGCGCAGATTAAGAGGTGACTTAATTCAAGTGTTCAAAATCATCAAAGGCATCGACAATATGAACTGTAGTAAGTACTTCACTATCGACCAATCTAATTACACGCGGAGAAACGGGTGCAAAATTATTGGTAAATCTTTTAACTCACACGAATCTAAAAATTTCTTCTTCAATCGACTTATGGAATGGGCTTCCCCGAGATGTTATAGACTGCAGCACCGTTGATTCATTTAAACTTCGCCTAGACAAATATCTCGCATCAAACCCGCGACTGACTGCGTTTGTAAATGAATAACTTTATTTTATCCTCCCATCTGTTACTAACCCCTCTGTCCCCTACTAACTTCCTAATCCTGCCACGGACATTAGTTCCAGGGCAGTAGTTCCCTTTCCAATGTTCCTTTACCAACTCTAAACCACTGTTTGGACACTTGATCCTCAGTGTTTTGGAGGACAAGCAGCCTAGAAGGGTCACTAGACCTGTTGTTGCTTGATTTCCTTTGTACTCCTTTGTACTCCTTTGTACTGGTATTAACTTCTTGGGACTGTTGTGTACTGGTATTAACAACATCTTGCGACTGTTGTATACTGGTATTGGTAACATCATGGAACTGTTGTATACTGGTATTGGTAACATCATGGAACTGTTGTGTACTGGTATTGGTAACATCATGGAACTGTTGTATACTGGTATTGGTAACATCATGGAACTGTTGTATACTGGTATTGGTAACATCATGGAACTGTTGTGTACTGGTATTGGTAACATCATGGAACTGTTGTATACTGGTATTGGTAACATCATGGAACTGTTGTGTACTGGTATTGGTAACATCATGGAACTGTTGTATACTGGTATTGGTAACATCATGGAACTGTTGTATACTGGTATTGGTAACATCATGGAACTGTTGTATACTGGTATTGGTAACATCATGGAACTGTTGTATACTGGTATTGGTAACATCATGGAACTGTTGTGTACTGGTATTGGTAACATCATGGAACTGTTGTATACTGGTATTGGTAACATCATGGAACTGTTGTATACTGGTATTGGTAACATCATGGAACTGTTGTATACTGGTATTGGTAACATCATGGGACTGTTGTGTACTGGTATTGACACCATCTTGGGACTGTTGTGTACTGGTATTGACAACATCTTGGAACTGTTGTGTACTGGTATCTGTAATATCTTGAGACTGTTATGTACTGGTATTAACAACATCTTGGGATTGTTATGTACTGGTATCTGTAATATCTTGGGACTGTTATGTACTGGTATTGGCAACATCTTGGAACTGTTGTGTACTGGTATTGGCAACATCTTGGGACTGTTGTGTACTGGTATTGGTAACATCTTGGGACTGTTGTATACTGGTATTAACAACATCTTGGGACTGTTGTGTACTGGTATTAACAACATCTTGGGACTGTTGTGTACTGGTATTGGTAACATCTTGGAACTGTTGTGTACTGGTATTTGCAACATCTTGGGACTGTTGTGTACTGGTATTGACAACATCTTGGGACTGTTGTGTACTGGTATTGGTAACATCTTGGGACTGTTGTGTACTGGTATTGGCAACATCTTGGGACTGTTGTGTACTGGTATTGGTAACATCTTGGGACTGTTGTGTACTGGTATTAACAACATCTTGGGACTGTTGTGTACTGGTATTGGCAACATCTTGGAACTGTTGTGTACTGGTATTGGCAACATCTTGGAACTGTTGTGTACTGGTATTGGCAACATCTTGGAACTGTTGTGTACTGGTATCGGCAACATACTCTGAAAAAAATAGAGGATTATACTCAACTTAAGGGGAGATCTCCACTTGAGGGATTTTTTTCTTGACCCCTTTCTCCCTCATGTTTAGCCCCATTGCTTTTGATATTATAAAACGTTCGCCCCATTAGTTTAGCGTTTTTAAGAACTTTCACCCCATATTAAGACCTTTCGTGCAATTCAGGTGTCGATTTTATCCTGGCGAGCGATAGCGAGCCTGTAATTTAAGAGGAACCGGCTTTCAGCCGGGACATTTTTCTACCGAAAAATGTACAAATTTATCTTGAAAGGGGGTCTAGGGGGTGTAATTTTAAGATTGATAGAAGTCTAGGGAATCAACTAAAAACCTCCCCTTAAGTGAAAACTATCTCAAATTATTCTTTTACTCCCATACGTCCTTCTAAAGCCGAAATAAATTGTCTAATAATTGAATAGTACAGAATGAAGGAAAGCCGTAAAGTAAAAACATTTTATCAGCCCAAATTTCCTGGTTCCTTAAGACCAAAAACTGTTATCTTTATTCCCGTTTGTCAATATTAGCTCTCGTCTGTCCCTCTACAAACTCTAGCAGTCTTTGGTATTTTGGTTCTTCCATTGCTCTTCCACATTCTTATGTCTTCTCTTTTAATCAAATCTTACTTATTCGTGTACTACACACTATAATTTAATCTTATGTAATTTCCTTGCCAACTTTATCATCAACATTACCTTATTTATCATATTTAAGATCCATTGTAAGTGACAATCAATATAAAAGAGAGAGAGAGAGAGAGAGAGTACAAAGGAGTACAAAGGTGACAAAGGTAAGTGACAATCAATATAAAAGAGAGAGAGAGAGAAGGAGTACAAAGGTAAGTGACAATCAATATAAAAGAGAGAGAGAGAGAGAGAGAGAGAGAGAGAGAGAGAGAGAGAGAGAGAGAGAGAGAGAGAGAGAGAGAGAGATAGAGAGAGAGAGAGAGAGAGAGAGAGAGAGAGAGAGAGAGAGAGAGAGAGAGAGAGAGAGAGAGAGAGAGAGAGAGAGAGAGAGAGAGAGAGAGAGAGAGAGAGAGAGAGAGAGAGAGAGAGAGAGAGAGAGAGAGAGAGAGAGAGAGAGAGAGAGAGAGAGAGAGAGACTTCATCCATGGTCTCATAAGCCTACACAAACTCCAGCAATACCCTATGACGTTTTAGCCAATACTGACGTTGACGTGGCGCCCCCGGTCATTCAATGTTAATCAAAAGTTAATGGGAGTCATTTGGGTACCAAATGAAGGGATTTTATACACGATAATGCATATTATTATCTACATTATATACGAAAATTACTGCCCAACATTATTTCAAAGGTCACAGGCAAATTTAGAGGAAACAAAATATCCAGTCATAAATATTACTATAGTCTATAAATTACAGGTAACCCAGAAATCGTGACCTATAACCTCTGTAACTCAAGACAGGCTAGAGCAAATAGGCTGTACATTTGCACGTCTATTTCCTGGCTAACTCTTCTTCTATGGCAGAAAAATAAGCTTGATTATTGTCGTTTTTTTAAAAGTTATGAAGGTTAATAATAAATATGTTTGGCCTACTTAAGATTAATAAGGTACAGGTACAGGTACCTTATCGGAATACATAATTAAATGAATTTGAGAAAGTATACTATTAAAATAAGTTAACAAAAGTGCTTATCTAAGGTTAATTTCAAGGATATGTTTTACAGTCTAACTGTGCATAAAACTTAATTCCTCTTACGGTAATATGAAGCCAAGCACTAAAAGCCCATCTCTGTTCATAGCCCATCACAAATGTTTGGCCAGGCAAGCATCAAAGTGGAGGCCGGGCGTGAGTAGGGTATATATCACACGAGAGATTTTATTGGCAAATTTCAATGGGCAAATATTATCCGGTGACATTTCTGTGAGTGTTTTGCATTAGTATCAGATACTAAACTGTAAAGATAAACGAATTTAGGTGACAGATTGCTTGCGACAGTTTAGTTGCCGATTAATTTTGAGGGCAAAAACACTTAAGGGGAGATTCACAGACGCGTTTTGACAGCAATTTTCGACTAGCATATATTTTGTTCTGGCAACATTTAGAGGCACTTCTGAATCGGTATCGGGAACTAGACTATAACTAGATTGCTGCACGTGGTCATATTGCTATATAGCTTCAATTAAGACGCTCCCAGACTAGAAATGCAAAATATTGTCAGTAAGAGCAAGCTCGGCTGGCTGAAATGTAATTGTCTTTTATTACCCCGTGTAGAGCTGAGGCTGGAGTCATCCAAGAGAGGAATATTATTATTTCAGTAGGGAGCTATATTGGAGTTTTTGTCTTGCAATATACAGTACTCTATATACAGTACTCTATATATACAGTATTCTATATACAGTACTCTATAGATACAATATTTCAGTAGGGAGCTATATTGGAGTTTTTGTCTTGCAATATACAGTACTCTATAGATACAACATTTTAGCTAGGCGTAAACAACAATTGATCTCACTGGAGTCGTCAGATTTAATTTTATTTTCCCCATATCTCATTAGAGCAAATATAGGCATTGACGTGTATGTCACTGGAATCATTGGAAGATAGTCCTGTCAGAGGGTTTGTAATCGAATATACTGCCCTCAAGTGCCAAAATGTGTATATCGCCGGAGAAAGGACTTAATCATTAGTATTTTGAGCTTTGGCATATACAGTATACTATACATATCAATTAGTTAATCTCCATTAATTGTATTTGAAAGACGTTTCACCACAATATAATATGGAGCTAGTTATGTCCTTTATGGAGACCGTATTGTATAAATCATTATACTCATTAGAGAGTGGAGTTAGTTCAAATCTTACGATATAGAGTTTGATATTATATAACTGATGTTTTATTATCATTTGTGGAATCGTCGGAGAAAGGAATGGTATCAGTATGTTGCCATATTGTCATGCCCTTTTCTTTCCTTTATTAACCGTCCTGGTGGTGTAATGGTTAAGGTGGCAAAATATGTGTGTGATAACCCGGGTTCGAATCCCGGTGGATCATATATACTTTAATTAATTTCATTGGGGGTGTGGTGGTGAGATTAATACAAATAATATTATAATCTTCTGAGAAATGAATTTGATCAAAGTGTGTGTTTTGCTATATAATATGGCGACTTTTGTTTCCCTCACTAGAATCCTTATTGTAGTTCTAAGAAAATGAAAACAACTGCCACATATATAACATCTTAACATAATATATACAAATAAAGTTGTTCACATCAGTGGAGTCATTAGAATATATATATATTTTGAAAATAAAATGTTTCTAAATTCATAGACGTCAGTTTACTACCCTTATTGTATTCGTCTTTAATTATGGAATATTATAAGATTCTTATATACTACTGATGTTTGTTTGTTTTTTCAATCGACAAAAGTCACGTTCTTACCTCACTGTGATCGATACATAAAGAAGTTTTAAAAAGGTTTCATACTGTACAGATTATCATGTTTAGGCAAAACAGGTACTTGTGAGTTCTTCTTGCAAAGAAATCTATATATAAATACAATAAAAAACATAAGGCGAATTATACAATAGGTACAGAACAATACTTTTATCTATAAACAGAATATATGGCTTCACACAAAATACAATAGGATATCAAATACGTAAGAATCGCACATAAGTTCACAAGAGAAAAATACAAATACTATTTACTTCAGTTAGTGCTATAAAGGCTTACGTGCTGGAATATGAAACTCGTGACACGCTACTATAAGGAGTAAATGTATTTATAAAAGAAAATATTCATGCGAGTTCTTAGATTGAATCAAACTTCATTTACATACTGTACATATAATAGTGATATTAATACATTGGATTGATAGAAACGGAAATAGCGAATTTGAGTACCGGTACCTAGTTTACTAGTTTTCAAGAATTGAGTTATAGCGTAGTTTCTGCGCCCTCATCGATATGATAGCAAGTTGTCTCTAGGCGCTCAACTA
This sequence comes from Paralithodes platypus, assembly GCA_032716605.1. NCBI lineage: Eukaryota > Metazoa > Arthropoda > Malacostraca > Decapoda > Lithodidae > Paralithodes > Paralithodes platypus. Next base: position 81,941,143 of record CM064487.1, read on the forward strand.
TTGATATTGATATATTCAATATATATTTATCTATATGGAAGTCACTAAGTATGAAGTGTGCACGACGGGTGTTGTATATTTCAAGAGTTGATTTCCTACTATTAAATATACTGTACATACATTGATACCAGAATATTCAATCGTAAACATAGAGTAGGGGAGAGCAAAAGCAGTCCATGTGTTGTGTATTCCTGAAGGGAGAAATACTTTAAATGCAAGGAAGGGACTCTAACAGTTGGACACACACTACTTGATATTTATTGTATACTAGTGACACTCCTGGTGTCGAGGGGGGACTTCGTACTGGTTATGGAGTCCTAGGTCTTCTTTTGTCATCAGGCTTCGTTCAGCCAGGCCTCGAATTCTGAACTGGGAAGTCGTCAGAGTCTCTTCTCTCCACTTCGCTGGTGCCAGGTCTCAAACCACAGGGTGTGCCAGGTCTCAAACTACAGGCTGAAGGAGGTGTAGAGATGAGTCTCTGCTGCGGTGTATCCCGTCGATGACCCGGAGTGTAAGCTTTGTGCCTCACAGGTAACACTTTTGTCGGTGTCACACACGACTTATTGCCTGTACACTTGGCAGGATCATTCTTAGACCTGACAGAGATAGAGTATCACACTTAGCAGGGTTAGTAACAAGCTTAGCAGAGCTAGTATCAAAGTTAGCAGGGTTAGTATCACATCTAGTAGGGGGGTTAGTCGTAGACCTGACAGTACTAGTATCAAACTAAGCAATGTTAGTATCACACATAGCAGTGATGAAATATTGTAATGGAATCGTTTGCTACTGGTTGCTGGTTTGGTGAACACAGTGTCTTGTCCCCCTACGTTGTTCAATTGGTGGATGTTGAGTGCTAGAAGGTCTCGCTGTGACTTGGCAGTGATATTGGTGGTTGTCGAAGGCATGATGTTTTGGTGGTGGTTGGCGTGGGAACTGTTGTGCACGTGAAAGGCGCTCTGGGCCTCTCTCATGGAGGCTTCTGGGTCCTTCTGGTCTGGTAGTTGGCGTGGTGATGATATAATCTAATTTTATTGTTGTCATAACACAGAGTTTTACCAATTAAATACCTTGCTGAAGGCGTTTGAGAAACGTATTTAATCAGAATGCTTTATAATAAGAATTATATATTTTGTTTTGCACAAACAAAAATAGTGAATGAAAAATTGTATCAAAATAACTAGAAAAATAAATAATTAGATGGCTATATCAACATACAAGTTAATTAACAGATACCTCATACTTAATTGCATCGAAAGTTAGGTCTGCAACAAATAGGGTTGTACATATTTAAAGAATACATATTTTAGTATTCCTCTATGTCATATTTATCATAAGAAATACTTTGTATTTCATATACTTACATGTATATGAAGAGCATAGCCTACCTATATAACCGTAATTAAAAAAATATATATATATTTATATATATCTACAGGTAGGCCTATCTATCTTTCTATAAATAACTCTATATTTGTAATCAATAAATAAGTATTTACTTATCCATATATCTAAGTTTCCATGTATCAATCACTGCATTCGTGTAATTATCTCAAGGATCGGAACCAGAAATTAATAAAAAAAAAATCATATATATTCAAAAAGTATATAAAAGATTAAAACATACGTTTGTACAGTACAAGTGTTTTTTACCAAAGCTCCGTCGCCTCACATATTTTAATGAAACTTGCTGATGACAGACATTTTTATTTACCTAGCGATATTTATTTGGCGGAATTTGCAAGTTGATTGCTCCATAAATATTCATGCAGAAACAGCAATCATGAAGTATGTTTATGTGAATGTCGTAATGTCGGAATAAGGTAAGGCAGGCATCGGCGGGTAGTAGGGAAGGAGTACCGGTAAATTAGAATAATTGAAAATGAGAAGATAGTGAAGAGGACGAAAAGTACAAAGGAGTACAAAGAAAATCAAGCAACAACAAGTCCAGCGACCGCTCAAGGCTGCTTGCCCTCCAAAACACTGATGGTCAAGTGTCCAAACAGTAGTTTAGAGTGGGTAAAGGAAACATGGAAAGGGAAGACTGCCCTGGGACAAATGTCTGTGGCAGGATTAGATGTTAGTAGGGGATAGTTGTTAGTAATATAATAGAGAAAAATAAAATCAAACGTTATTCATTTACAAATGCAGTCGTCGATTTAAGGCAAGGTCTTTGTCTAGGCGAAGTTTAAAAGAATCAACGGTGCTGCAGTCTATGACATCTCGAGGAAGCCCATTCCACAAGTCGACAACTCGATTGAAGAAAACATTCTTAGACTCGTGTGAGTTACAAGATTTACCGATAATTTTGCAACCGTTTCCCCGTGTGTAATTTGATTGGTCAATAGTGAAATATTTATTACAGTTCAAATTATTGTTGATACCTTTGATGATTTTGAACACTTGAATGAATTCGCCTCTTAATCTGCGCTGGGTTAAAGGAAATAGATTTAATTATCTAAGACGCGAAAGGGGAGATGGAGATCAGAACAATACCAAACATAGTAGAGAAAAGAAGTGGGTGAAGCCTATATAAGACATGGAAAAAGGGAGGATACAAGGGAATAATGGGAGGAGGCAACAACAAGAGGAAGGGTAGAATAGAGACAATGAATAGAAGGATAAATACATCTTAAACATTAAATGGGTATAGACAAAGCTCATAGTGTTTGAATAACGAGAGCCAGATAGCGACAGAACAAAGTGGGAGAGAAGAGATGAGGTAAGGAGTAAATAAAAATAGCTGCAACAAATAGGCTAGTACGGAATTGGTATAAAAGTGAAGATAAGGAGAGAGAAAGGTGGATGTAAATGTAGAATATAGTAGAACATTAAATACGGGGAACAAAGAAAGCAAGAAGGCGATATGAAGAGGAAGGGGAAAATAGGGACAAATTATAGAAAATATATGGAAAAACCAGGAATAGTAAAGTTGTAAAAGGAAAACATAAAAGATAAAAAGGAGATATGAATAGGAAAGGGGAATAAAACACAAATATTAGACATAATGTGGAATAAAACAAGAACAAGAAGGGATATATTACGTCAACACTGAGGGAAGGGATATATTACGTCAACACTGAGGGAAGGAATATATTACGTCAACACTGAGGGAAGGAATATATTACGTCAACACTGAGGGAAGGAATATATTACGTCAACACTGAGGGAAGGAATATATTACGTCAACACTGAGGGAAGGAATACATTACGTCAACACTGAGGGAAGGAATATATTACGTCAACACTGAGGGAAGGAATATATTACGTCAACACTGAGGGAAGGGATATATTACGTCAACACTGAGGGAAGGGATATATTACGTCAACACTGAGGGAAGGAATATATTACGTCAACACTGCGGGAAGGAATATATTACGTCAACACTGCGGGAAGGAATACATTACGTCAACACTGAGGGAAGGAATACATTACGTCAACACTGAGGGAAGGAATACATTACGTCAACACTGAGGGATGGAATACATTACGTCAACACTGAGGGAAGGAATACATTACGTCAACACTGAGGGAAGGAATACATTACGTCAACACTGAGGGATGGAATACATTACGTCAACACTGAGGGAAGGAATACATTACGTCATTGGTGGCTCCGTTATGTGTCCTGCATTGATAAGACTGGCAACATGTGTTATCAGTGTTAAATTAGTGATGTGGGGGGCCGGGTGTTATCAGAGGGGCCGGGGAGGGGGGCCGGGAAATTGGTTCAAGATAACTTGGTCTGGCGTAATGGGCGCGTGGGCGGGGGTATGGGCGGGGGCGGCTAGGGAGGTGAGGTGAGGCAAGGGCTGTACACAAGCTGTCTTCTTAGGGAGAAAAACTTATAACGAAAACAAGGAACCACACACACACACACACACACACACACACACAAGCAGTATAATTTTAGATAAACTTACATACATATATACATATATACCGGCAGGTGATAATATTACTGTATATTTGGAAACGGTGGACGCTTGCACGACCCACATATTTACGCATGTATATAACTATACCTTATCGCGAAGAGCCAATTTTACAAGAGCTCTTCGGCCCCCCCCCCCCCCCCCATAATGCACTCTGCTGATTGTTTACCTATTGTCGCCGAGAGAGAGAGAGAGAGAGAGAGCATTCGCGTACGTGTTTGAGTGTGAGTAGTTGGGCATTGATATCGACAAACAATACAGAAAAGAACGTATTGGTCAAGCAAGCCTTTGACTTGACAAAGCTGGTTATCTTCAAAGTGAGAGAGAGAGAGAGAGAAAGAGAAAGTCGCGACTGGTAAAGGAGAGACATGCTAAAGGAGTCAAAGCCAACATCTTTAACTGGTCTACTATAATGATCATAAAGACAAATATCATAGATAAAGATAGTTATACTAATGAACAGATACATGCATAAATATATATTAAAGCAAGCAAACAGATCAATACACAGATAACAGGTAGATGAATAAATAGATATAAAATATATAGTTAATGAAATTAGATGAGGTACTGAATGGCTTAAATTTGGAGGAGATAGCCGACCATGGGATGATCAAAGTCTACATCTTAAGGGGGTAGTGGCCGGTTTTTTGGTCTATTAATTCATGTATTTATATATTTTTTAGTTTCCTCACTAGACCTCCATCAAACTTAGAAAAACACCCCCTAGACCCCCGTTCAAGATAAATGTGTACAGTTTTCGGTAGAAAAATGTCCCGGCCGAAGGCCAGTTACTCTTAAAATTACAGGCTTGCTATCGCTCGCCAGGAAAATATCGACACCTAAATGGCATGAAAGGTCTTAGAATTAACAACGAAATGGGGCGAAAGGTCTTACAATGGCCAAAGTAATGGATCGAACGTCATAAAATCTGAAAACTAATGGAGTTAAGCATGAGGAAGAAGGGGGGGGGGGGGGGGGGGGGGCGGCAGAAAAACGGCCCACGTCCCCTTATCTGAAGTAATCAAGTATGGTAATCAAATGCTCTGGACCTAAATCACTCCGCCAGGTTGGGGCCGAGTGAGGGCTGAGTTCCTTGTAAGGTTTAATACTTTAATGCAGTGGAAAATAATGTGGGTCAAACATCAACAATGGCAAATGTTAATTGTCCAGCATATAAAATTCAATACCATATAACTTAATTATAAATTACCAAATCTATTGAAGCCTATCAACATCACTGATCATTTAAATGTCTTGTTTAATGTTATCAATGACCAAGAATCTTTCCAACCATAAGTTAGTTGTTATATCTTACCTGGTTTAATAGTTAACCAATAATTGCGAAGCTCTATAAAAAAAAAACTAGCTATATTCGGGCCATCAGTCTAAGGGCAACCTTTCTCTATCTCTGTAAAGGTGTTAACAAAGAAGCTGCAAAAGATATTGATAACAAAGTAAACAAGTCAGCTACCAACTCTAATCTAATAGTGCACTACCACTACCGTTACTCGTTGCCATTCAAGAACATGGGGAAAAGGCTATATCTCCCTTACCATGTATCACGAAACACACACACACATATACTGTATATTCATAACGATATTCAGCCAACCTAAGAAATAAAAACAATGGATATTGTTACTATAGCTTCGTAACAATTCACTGATCATTACTTGCAAAATCAACACAGCAATGTACTCAGTATCACTTCTTAGTCCTGACAACATCTCGCATCACCCCAACGCAACCACTACTTCCAGTTACCATAATTAATTACTTGAGAGTTTCATCCTGTTGGGAAATTCAAAGTTTTAGACGTTGATACTATTAGCAAAAAATAAAATTCATATTCCATATCTTTTCTGTCCATAACAATCCCAAATAAACTGTGTGTATCTGTTTTGTATCAATGTCTACAACTTCACTTCCAATACCTCGAAATCGCCAGTGATCAACAAGGTGCTTCATCTTGACCCTTTCCGTACGATGACGCATTTATTCTTATTATTCTTACTAACATGAATGATATAATTCAGCTTTGCAAGGCACTCTAGCAATGAAACGGGTAAAATATATCTCAAATCATTCTTCTTACTACCTTTCTAAACATATTTAAAATTTATCAATAAAATATAATGATAGAAATGTTCATGGTATCCAGAGAGGGTTAATACCGGTATAACATAAAATAGCAACCTTAAAAGGGGCTGAAATAGGTGAACTATCCCCCCGCCAAAGGCGGCTTTCTAGAGCCTTTCCTAGCTGGTGCTGAGAGGATTGGGTTCTAGTCATGTGGTGATGGGCTGGTCTATCTGAGTGAGAGTTAAGCGTTCTCTGCCATACCCATAGCTTACTCTGACTGCTCCTTTTACTTATATATTTTCTAGATCTCAAGTGCCGGCGTCTCTTCCGTGGATTGACCTCTCTACTGCCAACCAAGGGGTTGACAGACTGGGAGCCAAAGCGTCACTTTTTTCCTTTGCCCCTCAACTTTCCCTTCATAATTGTTGAGGGGCACAGGGCCTCAGGTGGGGCTTCGGTGTCAGGGTGTTTCCGCACCCTCATCAGCTCCTCGCCTGGGAGCGTCTTCGGTCACCTGGGCATTCTTAGTGGTAAAGCAGGGAGGGTTCTGTGGGGGCGCTCGGTTATGGCCTTGGCCTTGCTCGGGACCTTGGGGCTGTTCGGTCAGACAGCCTGGGGAACAAAAACAATAACTCCAATATATAAAAGCCTACACTGTAAAATCATTGTGTGCAAAGTGTAGCACACAATAATACATTAACAAAACGTGTACACAAAATATAAATGTTCTGTATAACAATTCAAATACAGAAATGTGTTCACCTTTTGGAACACACTTATTTGTTTTTGAAACATTGGGATTTGAACCGGGGATTTCCATATTACCAGTCCAGTAGTAGGAACAAACCACCAAATCTTCCATAGATTAGCTTAGGATAGCAAATAGTTTGGTTTACTTAGAAGTAATTTATGATCATTCAAATAAGGTAAGTTAGTTTAGGTTCATTATTATTTTTCTATATCATGATGGATTTTCCGTTATCTTCTTCATATTGCTCTTTCTTCCTAAACATCCTGCGGTCGATTTAGGAGGGACAAGACTCTCCTCATCCTCAACCATCTCAACACCTTGGTAAAAGGGTTCTTCTAATACAAACAAGCAACATTAAAACATTACCTGCTGCTCAGAGTTCCTCAAATATATCACACACACTCACCTGTAACGAAAGAGAAACACAATTAATATATACAATTCATTACTTCAAACTAATGACATTAAAGCACCACACCAATAAATTAATAATGGCAGAACTAATAATTACTTGGCATCATATAATGGATTTATAAATTTTGATCCACATGGAGGACCCAAGAGACAAAGTTAATATGATTATTCCATCATAATTAGGAATAATTATTATGAAATTAGTAATATATCAATATTCTACAATTACAAATAATATATATTGTATATTTCTATCTATCTATCTATTGCCTGACGCCGTGATCCCCGAAGGGGTGGCCACGAACGAACCGCCCCCATGCACCTCTGTCCCCAGTCAGTCGACGCCCCTCCCCCCAACCAGCACCACCTTCGTTCATGTACTTCCTCACTCCATCCTTCCACCTCATATTCGGTCTACCTCTCCCCCTCTGTCCCTCCACCTCGCTCTCATACACCCTCTTAGTCATTCTCTCGCTTTCCATACGTTCCATATGGCCGAACCATCTCAAGTTGTTCCTTTTCACACTTTCCAGCACATCTACCTCCACACCACACCTCCTTCTTACTTCCTCATTAGTCTGTCTATCCCTCCATGTAACTCCGCACGCACTCCTTAAGTAATTCATTTCCACTGCTCTCACTCTTGGTCTGAGTCTCTCAACCAACGTCCATGCTTCGCTTCCATAAGTCAGTGTCGGGATTACCACACTGTCATGCAAGGACTTCTTCACTTCCATACTGACCACCCTATTTCTTGTTACTGCTTTTAGCGTTCCTACAACCCTCTTCCCCTGTTGTACCCTCTCCCGCACCTCTTCATCCATAGTCCCATCTTTACTCAACACACTGCCCAGATACTTAAAAGAGTTGACGATCTCCATAGCCTGACCGTTCAGCTTCACCTCACACTCTGTGACTTCACCCCTTTCGAAGACCATAACCTTGCTCTTCCCCGTATTTACCTTCAAATTCCGTTTTTCGCACACTGTTCCAAACTCATTTACCAGACCCTGCAACTCCCATTCATTATCACTCATCAGAACTGTATCATCCGCAAACAGCAATATAGGTAGCTTCCACTCAATTCCCTCCCTTTTTAGCGATACACCAACATCCACTGCTCTTGATAGTATTTCTTTCATAACTCCATCCATATATACAGTAAACAACCACGGGGACATCACACACCCCTGTTTCAAACCAACATTCAGGTCAAAGAACTCGCTCTGCTCACTCTCCACACGTACTGCCGCCTTTGCACCCTCATACATGCTCTTCACTGCTTTCAGCAACTTGCCCTCTACTCCGTATATTCTAAGTACTTTCCACAAACCTTCTCTATCCACTCTGTCATAGGCCTTCTCCAAGTCCATAAAGGCAACATACACCTTTTGTTTCTTCTCCAGATACTTCTCCACAACACAATTCAGGGTAAAAATCTGATCTACACATCCTCTTCCCTTCCTAAAACCTCCCTGCTCGTCGTCTATCCATTTCTCCGTTCTCACTCTCACTCTCTCAATCACTACCCTACTGTATACCTTCCCTACTACGCTTAGAAGACATATTCCTCGGTGGTTACCACACACTCCTCTTTCCCCTTTGCCCTTATATAGGGGGACTATTATGCCAGTCTTCCAGTCATCGGGTGCACTCCCCTTCTCCCATGCTAGTTTGCACATTTTCCATACCCATTCTATCACTATCTCACCACCATACCTCAACATTTCCCCACACACTCCATCTGTTCCTGGTGCTTTCCCCAACTTCACTCTTTTCATGGCTTCCCACACTTCTGACCTCCTGATCCCCACCTCCTCCTCCACTACTTCTCTTCTTCTCCCTCCCATACCATATCCAGCTATGTTTGCTGGCTCTTCATTCCTTTCATTTAGCAACTCACTGAAGTACTCCCTCCATCTTTCGACTCTCTCTTGCTTCTCGGCTAGCATTCTCCCATTCTTATCTTTCACACCCTTACTGTTTCCCTTGCTACCTTCCCTAACTTTCTTGACTTCTTTCCAGAACAGTTTCTTACTCTCCCTCCATTTTACACTCAGATTCCTTCCAAATTCCTCATCTACTCTTCTCTTACTTTCCTTCACTACTCTCTTCACCACCCTCTTACTCTCCACGTACCTCGCTCGTTTCTGTCTCTCGGAATCTTCATTCCCTCTGCTACCCAACCACTCTCTATATGCTTTCTTCTTTTCTTCCACCGCTATTCGTACCTCTTCTGTCCACCATGCTGTACCTTTCACTCCCCTCCCTCTTCTCCTCACTCCACACACCTCCTCACATGCTGCACAGATCTCATCCTTAAACACCTTGCTCATCTCCTCCACTTCCTCAATATATACAATATATATTGTATATTTAAGTTACACAAATAATATATAATGCAATATTTGATAGAAATGTAAATAAACACAAACAATTCATGGTGACGGACATCAGGAGTAGAGGAATTAACTGATTTACAAATAACCAGGGTTCGAGTCCAAGTAAAACATCTCGCAGTCCAACACTGTTCTGCATAGATTTAACCACACCGCCAAGTCAAGAAAAATTCCCTCTCATTATCGTCACGAAGCTGAAGCATATTAGATGTCCGACCATAATATAAAAATATGCTAACATTGTGGAGACGCTCATTAAGCACACATGAGAAGTTGTAGCTTATAATGATGCCGACATCCAGGACGGCAAAATGAGGCAAACAAGATAATCTCAAGACCTCACTAGAATCACAGGCATCAGAAAAGCCTTATCATTTATAACAAAAGCAAGTTAGCACAGTGTATTAAAACAAAACTCGTCTTCTAGCATAATTGAAAAGGTAATTTAATTCAATATAAATTACTGGTCTTATATCTACAAAGGGAAATCGATAACACAAATAGAGTCGTAAACTCTACGAAGGTAAAGTGTAAATAAAGGACATTCTACAACGAAAGCAAGGTAAACGTGTGACGATAGGATGCAACACTACAAAAGTTATAATAAATATAATATTCAATATCCTGTATAACAGATGATAGTCTGGTATGCTAACAAAGACTCTTAACAAACAGTTCAAAACCTACAAAACCATTAGAATAAAAGCCTACAAATATCCAAGTTTAAATCTGAATAAAGCCTCTACCATCAAAAAGAAAATGCGAGGATATAAACTAAAGCGCCGACCATTATAAAAAGAAGGCGTGGACAAAAATACCTCTTTTGTTAGATGGTCCCAACATTTCCCAGGGACAAAAGGGATGGGGGCTTTGGTGGGAATTTTCTTACCACAAAGGGGTCCTGTTCTGATTAACGGATGACTCTGTGACGCCAATTAAGAGGGTAGTACTAGCTTTTTCTGGACCCCCTTCTCCCTCATGTTTAGCTTATTAGTTTTGAGGTTTTAAGAAGTTTGTTCCGTTAGTTTGGCGATTTTGAGACCTTTCGCCTCATTTTGTTATCAATATTAAGACCTCTCGTACCCTTTAGGTTTCGATTTTTTTAATGGCGAGCGATAGCGAGCCTCTAATTTTAGAAGGAACCGGCCGTTGGCCGGGAAATTTTTCTACCGAAAAATGTATACATTTATCTTGAAAGGGGGTCTAGGGGGTATTTTTCTAAGCTTGATAGAGGTCTAGCGAGGAAACTAAAAAATATATTAATAAATATATATATATATAGACCAAAAACCAAGCACTACCCCCTTAAAGAAAGTAAGCGTTACCGGTATGCAAGTCTCACATGAGAACTTTTATCGTCAAATTTAGTTGGTCAACATTTGCCTGGCAACATTTCTGGATCTTTTGCATTGGCATCGGAAAATGGACTGAATATAAAGTAAAACATTATTTTAAAAGTTTACTTCAAAACTTGCCAGACGAGTGTTGTTAGTAGGTGAAAGAAAATATTGCTTTGGGTTGATACAAACAGTAATTGTTGACACGTTTTATTGTATATTAACCATTTCAGCCACATATCGTCCGATTTCATATTATTATTGCTAACATTATACAATTGCATGCACCTTTTTGTAGTCCAAGGGCTAAAAGCTACCTCGATTATTCCTTTGACTCATACATACCCTTTCTGTACTTAGTAAAATTGCTTGATAACAGTCAGAACAAAAATAAAAGAATGCGTCAAGAGATACTGAAAGGGTTATATATACTGTGGAGTTATCACTGTCATGCTTAAAGTTTAGGCGAAGTTATTATGCATTCTATGGATTTGACCTACCTCCTATAACCCTATGACGGCCACTATCACTAATAGTATTATCTTACGTGGAGAGAAGAGAGACAGTGAGAGCGGCACAGATATAAAGCTTATACTAAAGACCATGCCCCATATTTCTACATACATATACCCCTTGATCGCCAACATTCCCGCTAAAGTGTTCCCAAAGCAGGATAGAGACGGAGAGAGAGAGAGAGAGAGTAAAGGTTTATAAATTGGGATACCGAGCATTTATATTTACCTGCAGAACATAGTATTTTCGCTTATATTAAAATTATACTCTTATTTCTTTCCTATTTCAGCAAAATATGATTCCTTTCTGATATTTCAGTTTGGATATGTTTAGACAGTTTCAATCAACTTAACCCGTGGAGCCCTGGCTAGTTTTGTAATGTTTGTTCACCAGAACCCGGCCGGTTTTCAAAAAAGTGTTTTATGCCAGAAACAATAGCGAATGGGTTAGGAATGAAGGAAAAACCACGAAAAAACGCTCAAAAAGCTTAAAGAATGATCCTACAGAGCCCCCGAAAACGTATTTTACAAGAGTAAAAAATTGAAGGCAATTACCCCAAAAAACCAGGTTATTGCACGCTCACGCGCACGCACGTGGACTTTGAGAGTTTTCAACCATCGGCACGGTTGCGTGGGATACGTACACAGTTCCCATACAAATCTGAGCCCTCTTAAGTGGCTACACCTGAGGTTATTGTCGGCGCAATTAGGGTGACGCGCCAGACGCGCCTCTGGGGCTGTGCGTTACATACATCGCCGACGCGCCAGACGCGTCGCTGGGGCTGTACGGGTTAAGAAAAGCTTATGAGAAGCAGAACCTCGATTAAAAAGGTATTTCCGTGTTCTCATTCCCAGAGGTCTTCCCTAAAGGAGAGAGAAAGAAAGAAAGAGAGAGAGAGAGAGAGACCGGTGCAAGGAGTTACATGGAATAGTTAGTATCTCAGAGACCTCGAAGTGGAAGCGGAGATATTGTGTAATGCACTACACTCATTGCAGAGAGTGCAGTACACTATCTCATCTCTTCGTGAACTGCTATACTGAATAACTTTTTATAACTTCTGAGGAAAGTTTGTTCCAGGTAGAACATACATTATATGTGAAAAAGTTTTTTTCCATAAATACTAGTGATGAACCATTCCAATTTTAACTTCCAGACATGGTTGAGTGTTGTATTCACATTGATGCCAAACATTTTGCTATAATCCACATCCTCAAACTAATTAAGTATTAAATAAACTTCAATGAGCTGGCTTCGTAGTGTCTGTGTTTCCGACGGAAAGAGATCAAGAGCTCTCAACCGGTCCTCATAGCTACGTCTTCTGATCCATGGAATTAGCTTTAATTGTAGCCCCCGAGAGAGAGAGAGAGAGGGGGGGGGGGTAAGAGCCTTCCCTGAATATGAGAGCCAGGGAGAGAGAGAGAGAGAGTAAAGGTTTATAAACAGACAAAGGTGAAAAATTGAATGAAAAACATACGAGGTTAAACACGGGGAGAGGGGGATGCTGATGAAGAGTGTGCTTGTGTGTGTAATAATAATAATAATAATAATAAACGGTTTATTAAAGAATGGCAGCCTCTTGAGCTGAAAATACACATTTTACAATTTAGTGGATGAACATGAGATGTACAGATATGAAGATGGTAAGCTCAGTTTACAAAATAAATAAATAAATACAATAATGATGCAGGTGCAGAATACAAATTATCATAAAATAACCATGAGAGTAGTGATATACAGTACATATACACATTTATTTTACTTACTCATATACAGAACATACATATATATACGTACGTACGCACATACATACGCATACATATACATACATATATAAGAACATAAGAACATGCAGTAAGTGTGCACATGTCCGTATACACAAACACTCACGTATGCACACAAACATACATACATACAAAAACTGTTTTGGTAGGGTCAGGGTAAAGAGGTAAAGGGTAAAGAGGGAGCGGCAATTCAAGTCCGTACAGGTAGGGTCAGGTAAAGCCTAATACAATGGGAGGTTAATCCTCGGTAGTGTAGGTGTGTGTGTGTGTGTGTGTGTGTGTGTGTGTGTGTGTGTGTGTGTGTGTGTGTGTGTGTGTGATAGAAGGCGAAATGTGGAAAAGCTGGGCATTCTATTGTTAAGGGTGGAAATACATGGATGAAGATACGCGAACACTTAATAATAGATAATGGTTATGCATAGATTTATAATCAGAAGTTGCGCTAGTGAGCAATATGTTCTCGCTCATATGTACTTATATTTACATATATATGTGCATATGACCATACAAATACACGTAGAGTACATATATATATTATATACCTTATATTCTCAACCGGGCTCGAACCACTGGCAGCAAATACACACAGACATACATATACATAAATATATGCACATTACATGCATATATGCTCTTCTCTTATCCACCTGATACTCTCAGCCGGGCTCGAACCACAAACAGTATACACTATAGACACATATATATATACACAAATAACGCATACATACATACACATATACGCACACATACATACACATATACTGTACATACATAGATACACATATACACATATACATATATACAAATATACATAAACAAACTCAAGCAAATACATACATAATTATATTCTAATACACACACGTACACACACTTATGCATACATTATTAAAGGTGGGCGCGTATATATGGTGTGACAGGCCGTTATTACACATTATTAATAATATTAACAATGGTTGGGATAGGACTATTTTTATATCTGTCAGTTCTTGCTCTTATTGGTTGGAGTGTGTTGAAGTGACGAGCTGCACGTGTTGGTCTAGGGGCGTCTGGTGGAAGTAAGTTTCTGTGTCGTGGGTGAACAAGCAGCTTAGATGCAAACTGTTTGAGTGTGTTGTAGTGGTGGGTTGAAAGTGCAGGTATGTTAAGGGTGGTGAGAGCTTCCTCGTACCCTGGATATGTGCCACCCAGGTGTGTGCGTGCCTGCGTGTACGTGTACGTGTACGTGTGTGTGTGTGTGTGTGTGAGTGTGCATGGATACAAATGGGAGGCATAATTAGAGAGATATAAGGTGAGAGAAAAGAGTTTTGGATTAATAGCCAACCTGTGAAGATAGAACAGAACAGTGATTATAGGCTCAGAGAAGGGGAGGCAGGGAGAGGAGCTGGAGTATATGTGGTGAGTGGTGAGGGATGTGGTGATGGAAAGTGCTGAGGAGAGTGGTGAGGTACGTTGTATTGGACGTTGTGAGAAAAGTGATGAAGACAATTATGAGAAAGAGTAGTGAGACAGCTAGAACAGTACAAAGGAGTACAAAGGAAATCAAGCAACAACAGATCTACTGACCCTTCCAGGCTGCTTGTCCTCCAAAACACTGAGGATCAAGTGTCCAAACAGTGGTTTAGAGTGGGCAAGGGAACATTGGAAAGGGAACTACTGCCCTGGAAATAATGTCCGTGGCAGGATTAGGAAGATAGTAGGGGACAGATGGGTTAGTAACTGAGGGGATAAAATAAAGTTATTCATTTACAAACGCAGTCAGTCACGGGTTTGATGTGAGATATTTGTCTAGGCGAAGTTTAAATGAATCAACGGTGCTGCAGTCTATAACGTCTCTGGGAAGCCCATTCCACAAGTTGACAACTCGATTGAAGAAGAAATTCTTAGATTCGTGTGAGTTAAAAGATTTACCAATAATTTTGCAACCATTTCCCCGTGTGTAATTAGATTGGTCGATAGTGAAGTACTTACTACAGTTCATATTGTCAATGCCTTTGATGATTTTGAACACTTGAATTAAGTTGCCTCTTAATCTGCGCTGGGTTAAAGGAAATAGATTTAATTCTCTAAGATGCTCCTTGTATGGTTTGTTCTTTAGGCTAGGTATCATTTTGGTAACTCTACGTTGAACTCGTTCTAGCTTGTCTATATCTTTTTGGTAATAAGGGCACCAGGAATGAACACAGTATTCCAGCAGAGGACGGACTAAGGAATTGTAAAGGGTTAGGATAACGTCTTTGGATTTATGCTCAAATGACCTGCCTATAAAGCCAATTATTTTGTTTGCCTTCTTAACAACTTCTGAACATTGTTGACTCGGTTTTAGGTTACTCGATATTGTTACTCCCAGATCGGTTTCTCTGTTTACATTCTTAAGCTGAGAGCCATTCATCGAATAGTTTGCTTTCTCATTTTGGTATCCGATATGTAGTACTTCACATTTATCCGCATTGAAACTCATTTGCCAAATTTGGGCCCAACATGACAACTTATCTAGATTGTGTTGCATATCGTCAACTTGTTCTTTTGAGAGTACGCTATTTGCAATTTTTGTATCGTCAGCAAATTTTGAGATTGTACAGGTGAGACCCTCATCTATGTCGTTGATGTAAATTAGAAAGAGAATTGGTCCTAGTACCGATCCCTGGGTACCCCGCTACTTACATTGGTCCATTTAGATGCCTTACCGTTTATGACTACTCTTTGCTTGCTGTCGCTGAGCCAGTTTTCTATCCATTTCAACACACCGTCTTATATTCCATGCGCTTTTAGTTTTAGCAGTAAATATTTGTGGGGAACTTTGGAACTTTGTCAAAGGCCTTTTGAAAATCAAGGTATATAATAT
Organism: Paralithodes platypus; assembly: GCA_032716605.1. NCBI lineage: Eukaryota > Metazoa > Arthropoda > Malacostraca > Decapoda > Lithodidae > Paralithodes > Paralithodes platypus. The sequence goes on from CM064487.1 coordinate 81,957,198, forward strand.
CTACAGCTTTACTCTCATCGTAGAGGTTGAGGATATCGTGGAAGAAGTCTAAGAGGTTTGTTAAACAGGAACGTTTTTTACGAAAGCCGAAAGCCGTGTTGAATATCTTTGATAATGTTATTTTCCTCTAAGTGATTTACGAGTCTGTCTTTCATGAGTGTTCCTAGCATTTTACATACAACTGAGGCTAAGCTAATTGGATGATAGTTACTGGGTAGGGATTTGCTGCCTTTTTTTAATATCAGTGTTACGTTGGCTAGCTTCCACTGATCAGGCATAGTTCCAGACTGCAAGAATGTATTGAATAGTAATGTCAGTGGTTTGGAGAGCTCATCCTTAGCTTCCTTTAGAACTCTAGGTGAGATTGTATCAGGTCCAGGCATTTTATTTACCTTGAGTTTATCTAAACAATTCAATACTTCTCTCTCTGTAACGGTGATATTGCTTAGAACATCTGAATTATCAATCTGAATCAGCGATGGTGTAGGGACATCACTGAGGTCTTCCGTTGTAAAAACTGATGCAAAGAAGGTATTGAGGGCATTACTCATTTGTACTTCGTCTATGGTGTATTCTCCATTTTCATCGACTAACTGGACAACAGTTGAAGTAACAATTTTTTTCTTTCTGATATAACTATAGAATTCTTTCGGGTTTGTTTTACTTTGATTCGCAACATGTAACTCCAGGGTCATTTTACTTTGCTTAATTAACTGTTTGGCTTTGCGTCGTAGCTCTACAAATTTCACCCGTTCTTCGTCATTTTGTGAGGATTTTAATATATCATTAGCAAACTTTTTAGCAAGCAGACAGGTTGAAATATCTTTATTCCACCATTTGGGCTTATTATTATGGCCTGTACGCCGTATTTTCAATGGTATGCAGTCTTGCACTGCTTTTAGGTAAGTGGTTTCGAATAATTCCCAAGATGTATTTATGTCGTTATTGTTAATTGAAAAGCTCCAGTCAGTTTCTTTAAACATAGCTCTAAGTTTATGAAAGTTTGCTTTCTTGAAATTAGGGACTTTTTCGATGCTGCTATTTGGTTCGTTACTAGTAAACTTTAAAGCGAAAGTTATTGTACGATGGTCGCTGTTACTGAATTCATCACCAACATTCAAATTCTCTATTAATTCTTCTTTTGTTGCAAGTACAAGGTCAAGAACGTTATTACCACGGGTCGGGTCGGCGATCGAACAAATTGATGGAGTGAACTCTCTTGCAAGTTCGCATACAAGTCATGTCCGGAGTGTGAAGTAGGAGTATCGCCCCACTTGGTCACAGGTAAATTAAAGTCGCCAAAAATTACGGTATCTTATGAGTTACTTACGGTACATCTGCAATTTGTTCGTAAATTTCTCGGTCAGTTTGCACTGATTGAGCTGGAGGTCTGTATATTAATGCAAGTATTATTTTTGTATCTTTATTATTCTTTATTAGCACAAAATATGTGTCGAAGTTCACAATTTGAGGTTTTGACAAGAGGGTCGGGTTAAGACTTTCTTAGATAAAACGTAAAACGCCACCTCCATTTCTATTTATTCGGCTTTTCTCAAACAACACATAACCGGGAAGTGATGAGGAATGTGGTGAGGTAATGTATTGAGAAATGTGGTAAGGCATATGGCGAGGTAATGTATTGAGGAAAGTGGCGAGGGAAAGTATTGAAGAAAGTGGCGAGGGAAAGTAAAGCGGAACATGGTGAGGAAAGTGGTAAGGCCTGAGTAAAGATGAGATATGGGCAGCACTGAATGATGAAAGAGGAAAAGTGCTGAATATAAGTGGAAGTGGTTAAGTAGACCACTAATAAAAAGGAACATTTACAAGGAGTTACAAGGAATAGTTCATACTTTTATAGACCTTGCTGTCCATTCCAGGGAGTTACTGTAGGTGGAAAACAGAGATTGTATAGTGTGCTAGTTTCATTGCAAAGTTTCCAGAATTCGATCTATACATATTATTATATTATACTGTTCTAGCGAAGAACTAAATACAACTTCAGAGGGAAGTCTGTTCTAGGTACAACAGATCCTATGTGAAAATATTTCCACATTCACTACTGTTGAACTTCCTCATCACTTTCTCTATATTTCCAGCCATGGTGGCGCCAATGTGTGTGGTGGAGAAATTGTGAACACGAGTGGAAGTGGTTAGGTAGTGATAAATATGGAAGAGAGAGGGAGAGCATTCCCTGATAGGGTAATGAGCTCAATTAATGGGTACAGCGGAGGAAATATAACGAAACTGCGAACTGAGAAATGTAATGACTAGTGGAAGAAGAGAAAGCATGAATGGTCAGAGAGAGAAACAGGATACAAATGGAAGTATATATCATGCTGTACGAAGATTAGTGGGAAAAAACCAAAAAGGTAAATACTTGCTAAGCAGGGAGGAAGCAAAAATATGTTGATTAGTCATAATACGACAATGGTACATGCTTTAAATAATATAATATTAATCGATTTGGAAAATTCCCAACCCTGAACAAGTAAATGAAGCTGTAAACGACATCCAACATATTTTGCAAAACATTGCTATCATCAAATGCACAATACCTATAAACACATTAAACTTTTTGTATATAGTTATATACTATACTAACATAAATACTAATGCCAAAGAGAGAATAATACGGGTAGTAATGAATAATATTAAGGCTTATGGTTGAGTGGTTATAATAATGTTTAGTCAACATAATTTGTGCAGAGTTTCAGTCCTTCTCCAGATAATGATATAAATTTAACGTCTCGTAAAATTGCAGCATTCATATGTGCGGATTCCAATTATCAATAACAACCTGCTACGATAATACCATTGTGAATGTGGAGCCCGCGATAGCAAGACATTTAACGTTTTGGAGAATAGCCTAAAGGTGGAGAATGACACACACACACACACACACACACACACACACACACACACACACACACACACACACACACACACACACACACACACACACACACACACACACACACACACACACACACACAGAGAGAGAGACAGGACGGCCGTGCTATGATTGGGAGAATATTTGAAGCCGTTTATAAGTCCAATAATATATTCAAGAGACCAATTCATTCATTACTTGTAAGGAATTAATTACAAATACCTCAACTTGATCTGTTGTGAATATTACAGAACAGCCAGCTCTATTCAAGCTACACAAAGCAAGACAATGTTTTGGTTTATATTCACGCTTGTAATTACATGAACGAAAATATGTTTGACTAATAGAAATGGCCAATATACATACATTTTGAGCAGTAAGTAACTCCCTTGATCACCTGATGAATAGTTTATAGTTATGCTTAGTACATTACGATGGGACTCGATTCATCATACTGGCTATTTTGGGAAGGTTTTATTCAGGTTAATAAAATCTCTCAATGATAATTAATCAGAATATATAATATACTGCAAGAATAGTAAACCTATCCCTATTCAATCAATGGTTGATCTTTTTGGACCAACAAATTACGATTTTAACGCGTTTCATCTCATTAGTTTGGAAAATATAAGACGTTTTCACCCATTCAGGTGTCGATTTTTTTTCTGGACGAGCGACAGTGAGCCTGTAGATTAGAAGAAACCGGCCTACAAAGAAAAACAAAACAAAAACAAACAAAAAATCTAGCTTGAAGGGGGACTCGGGAGCACCTTTATTTTCATGTTTATTTTATTTTCATTTTGTTGTCTTAAAGGAGATCTAGAGGCGTTTCTTTTAGAAATGTGGCAAACTTAAACTTGCTTGGAAATAGTAAATACAATCATACCCCACAATAACACTTGTAATCAAAACACCACAATAAACAAACAAACGTTGGATGGGCTTGTGTTGAAGATGTAGACATTATTTCATATTTTTTAGCTCTACCGTACACATGGAGAAGGTTGATCTGATAATCATGATGTGGGACGATGTATATTATGATGAGAGGAAAACGCACCTAAGTTATTTTATGATGACAACTATAATAGTAGCCAAAAAAGTCACCGTTTTACAAAATAATTTGTATTTATAAAGATTCATAAACTTAAATAATGATGATAATAATAATTAAAGTTGCAAGCAATGTTGTCCGGGGTTCGACGGTTTTGTAAGCAGGGTATTGTGTTGGATACAAATGTTGTGTCACAGATATCAAAAGATCATTTAACTTATCGGGCATGGAGAAACTACAGAAGGAGCAGATTGTGCAAACAAACAAGAGCGAGAGAGGGTGAGATTGGCTGTAAAAGGGACCTGCCTCTATCCGTTTAGTAACAGAGTTGTAGATATGTGGAATAGGCTACCGAGTGCTATAATGGGATCAAGAACAATAGAGCTTCAACTTGAAATTAGATAGAACGAGATGGGTTGGGTGTGAAAGGGATCTACCATGTGTAGGTCAATCGGCTCTGGAGACTCCCGTTTTCTTATTTTTAAATTTTCTCATTTATGAAGGAGAGAGAGGGAGTATGGCGAGAGAATAGGATGTCGTAAACGTAAGGAAGATAGCAATAAATATGAGAGAGAGAGAGAGAGCGCGGGATGGGTTGGGTGTGAAAGGGATCTGACATGTGCGGGCCAATCGGCTCTCTGCAGACCGGTTTTCTTATGTTCTCATTTGTGAGAGAGAGAGAGAGAGACTAGGATGTCATAAATGTAAGGAAGACAGAGATAAATGAGAGTTTTTATGAGATGGGTTGGGTGTGAAAAGGATTTGTCTTGTGTGGGCCAATTGGCTCTCTACAGACTCTCATTTTCTTATGTTCCTATTTCTTACAATTGTGTTTTAGTTGCAGGTATATGATAACATGGGTGTATAGTAAGTAGTGTAAATAACAGGTAACGTTTATGAGATGGGTTGAGTGTGAAAGGGACCTGCCTTATGTGGGCCACTTGGCTCTCTGCAGACTCCCATTTTCATCTTGGTTGCATGTGTAAGGGATCTGCCTCATTTGTACCAGTGTGCAAACGAACAAGAGCGAGAGAGAAAGAGATTGGCTGTGTAAGGGATCTGCCTCTATTCGCTTGGTAAAAGAGTTGTAGATATGTGGAATAGGCTACCAAGTGCTATAGTGGGATCAATAACAATAGAGCTTCAACATAAAATTTGATAAGACGAGATAAATTGGGTGTGAAAGGGATCTGCCGTGTATGGGCCAATCGGCTCTCTGCAGACTCCCATTTTCATCTTGGTAGCATGTGTAAGGATCTGCCTCCTTTGTACCAGTGTGCAAATAAGAGAGAGAGATTGGCTGTGTAAGGGATCTGCCTCTCTCGTAACAGAGTCGTAGATATGTGAAATAGGCTACCTATTGCTATAGTGGGATCAAGAACAAAAGAGAATTTCAAGATAAAATGATAGTTATATGGACGAAATGGGTTGGATGTGAAAGGGATCTGCTTTTTGTGGGCCACTTGTCCCTCTGCAGATTCCCATGTTCATCTTGTAAGGGATCTGCCTCATTTGTATCGGTGTGTAAACAAACGAGCGACAGAGAGATACTGGGTGTGTAAGGGATCTGCCTCTATTCGTTTAGTAACAGAGTTGTAGATATGTGGAATAGGCTACCGAGTCCTATAGCCAATCCGCTCTCTGCAGACTCCTGTTTACTTATGTTCTCATTTGTGTGAGAGAGAGCGAGGCTCCCTATTTCTTATTCTCATGCACTAGTACAGTATGTCGTAATCGTAAGGAAGACAGCGATAAATAAGAGAGAGAGAGAGAGAGAGAGAGATAACTAATGCGTAGCCTTTAGCAACACTCAAACAAGCACACACATAGCTACACAAGACCATCACACAAGCACACACACACCTATCTAGCGACGAACTGTCCTGTTTACATATCATACACACTCCCCCCATACCCATTCCATCACTTTGTATGTACGATATTATTTCCGTCTTTTTTACTGTGTATGGATTAAGTTATTGGTGTTCACTCTTGACATATGTGTCCTGCTACTTCTGTATGCATACATAATAGCATGAAAGTGATCAATACGCGCATATGAAGCTATGTATCTCGTATATCGGGGTTCTCTTCCCTTCCATCGGTCCACCTCTTATACCTCCCTCCCTCCTCCCTATCCCATATGAGTAAACATTATATTTTAGCTTTCCGAAGGTAAATACGTACTTCCGATAAATATCTAGCCTTGTATTTAAATCATGAATCCTGTTTAATGTCATTATTTAATAGAAACATGTGTAAGGGTTACATTTATACACAGGATAAGATAAGCAAATACAAACCTCAGAGCATAATCATCTGGCGATCAGATGAAGCATTGAGGGATAAGCCTTTGCAACGGCGATGAGAGGGTGGTTGTAGGCAGTGTTGCCAGTTGTACCGCTACATATTACCGCTAGATGTAGAGCTATATTTACTTCAGTTTAGTAGCCATTTTTTCATATCTAGAGACATTTACTCGGGATAATTTGAAAATTTCATACATTCTAGTTATATAACATTGTAAAATTTGCAAAACAAACAAATCAAAACTCTTTAGGAATTGCAGCATTATTCTACCATTGTTTGACTATGTAGCAACATGCTAGCGACTTTTGAGTAAGGATCTAGCGGTATTTTGGGGTAACACTTAGGCAGTGTTGCCAGTTGTATCGCTACATATTACCGCTAGATGTAGAGCTATTTACTTCAATTTAGCAGCCATTTTTTCATATCTAGAGATTTACTAGGGATAATTTGAAAATTTCAGACATTCTAGTCATATTACATTGTAAAATTTGCAAAACAAACAAACCAAAACTCTTTAGAAATTGCAGCATTATTCTAACATTGTTTGACTATGTAGCAACATGCTAGCGACTTTTGAGAAAGGATCTAGCGGTATTTTTTGGTAACACTTAGGAGGGTTAAAATACGAGTCACACGGGCAATTGCCAAAACTTTAAAGGTCCATATCATTGTTATTAAACAAAGCATTTGGCAAAGGGAGGAATTGTTAAAAACCTTAGCCAATACTCTGTTATTCACCAAAAATAAATTTGAATTATCATTATTATTTGGTAGGGTAGGTATGTATAGGTAGGTTGGCTAAATAATTGGTGGAATTCGTAGGGACTCGAACTGTTTTGAGAGTTAAATAAAAACAAAATTATAGATCTGAATAATAAAGTGATTATGTTATTAAGCAAAACTGGGGGATCCGTGGAAGCCTATAGACTGTAGACGGTAAACTTTGTGTGGGTAGCGAATGCGGTTTTAAAGTAATTTAACCTAAGAAGTGCGCATGGGGGGTATGAGACACCACACTCCTGTGCTGACGTATTTGAGCTGTTCCCATCACTAACATCGTTATTTTACCATAAATAGCATTAATACTTATCCATATGCGCCTATTATAGGTTGATTATATAGGTATTAACCTGTTACATCAATAAAACAAGTGGAAACAGCGTTTGGATGGTCAAAATTGGCGATACAGGCCGGGAGTTACATAATGTATGGCTGAGGCAACCTCCCTGCCCTCCTCCCCTCCCCTTATCTGGAGAGACACTGTTACGCAATAGTCTCTCTCTCGCTCTTTCCCACGCTTGGTAACAGTGATGACAACGCCCTGCTACCAACTCGCTAATGTTAGCACGAAAATAGACCACAGAATAAGGGAATAACAGGGAAAATAGGTGATAACTGAAGGAGGGGAGGAAAGTGGGGAAGGAGGGGAGGTGGAGGAGTGATATTTGGCATGGCCCAGGGGCAAAAAAAAAAAAAAAAAAAAAAAATTGGGGTGTTTTAAATGGATTTTTTTCCCCCTTACTCTTAAGAGTCTCCCAGCAGTTCCCGGGTTAAGAATACAGTTTTCAATGCTGCGGCCAAACTATTCCACCCATTTATATTCTTTTGGTATCAAAACGTTCGGAATCGCGAGCCTCACCCAACTACGCAAGCATGGCTTTGATCATCGGCGCAGTTTTCAAGATGTGGAATTTTAAGTGGAATTCGAGGTTTTTTCAAGATTGCCGGAAAAACCCCCACGTGCAAAAGCAATACCTTCTCTATAACATTTGCGGAGCATTAGTAGTGGAGTCCGTATGCCAAAGCCCAGTCGTTTCTTATGAGTGGGAGAGACGGTATTTAGGCGTCAAGTTTTTCGGGAAATCGGCTGCCACGGACCTGTTTGACCGCCATGCCGGATGTTTAGCATATCAAAAGTTGTCCAATACAAAAACGCACCTCCTGTGAAAGTTTGATCCCGATCCAAAAAGCGGTTCTGGAGTTATTGCATCGAAACCGGCGCGTAAGAAGAATTTGGATGAAAAACCGGGTTTAATGATTACAATATGGGTTCCCCTTAGGGGTCGAACCCCTAATAACGGGAAAGTAAAGAAGATTAGAAGATAGACTGATACAATTTGCCAATTCTTGGGCTGGAGACCTGGACAGAACAGGACTGAGAATATGCTGAAAGGCAGGTGTCTCGCACTCGCCGCAAGGGAGGGGGTATGCACTAAGAGAGCTCTGAAATACACTGATTGTTGTAATAGAGATAGAAGAGTGAAAGAGATGCAACACTGCGGCGATTGTAGGGAGCTAGTAAGAGGAAGTGAGTTGATGAAGCGAAACACTTTTGACTTTATTCTTTCGAGAAGTGAGGTACGGGTGGAGCCTCCCCACACATGCGAACAATACTCGATACATGGGCGCACTGTGCCCCTATACAGAGCAAGAAACTATGCGGGGATGAAGAACCCACATAGACGGTTGAGCATATTTACCTTTTGGGAAGCTGTCTTACCAAGAGTAGTAATATGATTTTTCCATTAAAGTCATATATTATAAATTGGCTTTCGTATTCTCTATCATGGGCTCGATCAATAATCCCTGGCCTCGATTTTATAGTTAATTCATAATCTTGCTTATCATGAACAACGGCATTTTTTTTTCAAACAACCTTTCGTCTTAGTAATTGCTGAAACGTATTAGCAAAAAGGTATTTTCTCTATTTGGGTAGTATATAGACAGTAAGAGTTGCTTTGATTATTGGCAACGTATCAAAATAGTAGATACATTTGTGATTGGATTTGTATATATATAACGTTTTAATTAAAGCAATGTATGGCACACCAGAACATATTTTGTAAAAGGAAGGCTAACTACGTAGACTGAAAAACTGCTCCTCAGATCTACAGTATACCACTGTCCCCTACCTGACCTTATCCCCTTCTGTACCGGCTACGTCTTTTTATCTTTATTCTGGCTATGATTAGAAGATTTGTGTGCAATTTAAAGAGGGCCTCCAGCAATTAACAGGTTCGAAATGTTCTCGCTTAACCCATGTTTCTACCACAGATCCTTCTTAAACTACACAAAATCGTCTACAAATTGCTACACTAAAATCGAAGAGACGTCGCCGGTAAAGAAGGCGTTATGGCTAATATAGACTCTTTCCTACAATGAGTTCAAGTTCTAACATCACATATGATATTATAGCTAACCTAGCACCTTAACATTTATTAGTCAGATCGATAGTTAATTTGTAATACCATTTGTAATCTTATAGCTAGCCTTGAATTTAGTCTATCACGAGTTACAACTATAAACCTTTTCTTAATCTGATAGCTAACCCAGAATGACAACAATCTAACGACCTAACAACCCAAATTATTATATATTGTGGGGTTAGTAGCAGCCTTCAACCTCATCCAGTTACGGTAATTAATGTGGGAAAGTTAAGAAGAACTGTTCAGATGGGGGCTGGTGAAAACAACTCAATACACCAAAATTATCGTGCACAATTATATAACACAGAGATTGTAATGCAACTGGTACATATTATCAGTGTGTTATCATTGTTTTGTTTAATATGTCGAACACATTCATTTATTTACTATTATGATTTGTTTTAAATAGGCAGTATAAATATTAATTATCATCTACTATATAATGAATGCCAAACATGTGGACCTGTAGACATGATATTAAATGTAATTCAAATGCACAAAAACATCCAAATTGAAAAACAAAAACATTGTCCCATTAATAGAAAGTGTCCAGTAACTACAAATTAAACTCCGGTTGAATCACTAAATGTATTACGAAAATGCTTAATTGTGAACTACTGGGAGAACATAAAAGTAAAGGTGAATGCATCAGGGTAAAAGGAAAATACAGCGGGTAAGGAAAATATGAACACATATACCAGCATGAGTCCAAACAATAAAGGTGTGAGAAAATTCGAGTGAAAAAGAGAGCAGTTGAGAGGAAATGGGAGGCAATAAAATGCTTGGAGGGATATGAAAGGACTCCCCCCCCCCCCCTCCCCCTCCCACTCCTCCTTCTCTACCCCCCCCCCCCTTCTTTTTCTCTCTCTCTCACTCTCTCGTGAAATAATGTACTAAAAACACAACATATATTCAACTCATTTACAATAATAGTTTACTGAGATTGAATATAAACACAATACACAATCGTGGGCGTAAGTGAGAGCAAGCAGCCCAACCTCATACAAGAAGGCAGTTCACCCTCCAACCTTTATACCGACATCAGTTCATTTAACACCTTATGTACTGTACCGGCGCCGTCTGTTTAGCTTTATTTTTACTAGTATTAGACGATTTTATTCAGTTTAAAAATGGCCTCCGGCAATTTAAAGGCTTCAAACTATCTCACTTAACCCTTTTCATTACCACAGATCCTCCTTAAACTGCATAAAATCGTCTAAATATTGCTAGAATTAAATTGAAAACACGTCGCCGGTACAGAAGGGGTTAAGGCCTTTCTTAATTTTGTCACAGTATTTTGTCAGAGTTTCCTTCCCCTTGGTGTACAGCCTTGACAATGCTGATAAGCTGCACCTTCAAGTACCTTGGATGGCAGCATGATGGTGTTATGTAGATACGTATAATACACCCTTAAATACGTCTTGCATTTCGTCCTGTACTGGTTCATGAGCCTGTCTTCTCACATTTGACACTCGGGAACAATCAAAATGGGGATAGCGGTGTTAACGGTCCTGGCTCGACAGCTGACCAAAGCAAGGGCACTAATGTATACCCAAACAGTTTAAGGGGGACGTACTCGCTTTTTCTGGACCCCCTTCTCCCTCATGTTTAGCATATTAGTTTTTGAGATTTTAAGACGTTCTGCCCATTACTGTGGCGATTTTAACACCTTTAGCTCCATTTCGTTGTCAATTTTAAGACCTATCGTGCCATTAGGTGTCAAATGTGTCCTGGCGAGCGATAGCTACCCTGTAACTATATGAGAAACCGGCCTTTGGCCGGAATTTTTTGTTACCGGAAAATGTACAAATTTATATTGAGAGGGGGGGGGGTCTATTTTTTGTTTCTAAGTTTGATGGAGGTCTGACAGGAAACTAAAATATATATGAATAGGCCTACATGAATTAATAGACGAACAAAAAACAGACACGAACTTGACATTAATGTGAACCTCTTAACTTCTTATAACTCGAAATGAATGAAAACAATCGGGCTGAAGTTTATATCATTTGGGTAGAGTCCACCAGGAAATAGGTGTGGATATCAACAGCCAGTTTGCTCAAAGTCCTTTGGAGTTACGAAGAAGTCAGAGATCGAGATAAAAGTTCGTTGGCGCTACCTATAGCCCCTTAACCTCTAACACTCAGCCACCTATAAATAATATTAGTACAGCTATGTGGGGAAATGTGTAACCTAGAAAAGCTGCACTAATCGGAACAAACCTTCTACGGAGGTTGTTAACAGTTTTATATTGAGAGGTTTAAGGAAGTATTTATTACACTGTTCACAGTTTGTAATAAGATCGATGAATTATGCAATATTTGTTTAATATATAGATAATACTACTCAGGAATGAACTGAAAGAAGTTTGAAATAGTAACTACTCATTGTAACTCTGTGCAATACTCTTCTTACACTGCTGTATATGTTTTTGTCCTTCTTCAATACTCTCTCTCTCTCTCTCTCTCCGAAGTTGTACAGTTCTTCAGTTGAGCAGTTCAAGAAGAAAGTAGATAATATTTTGCACACTGTAATGAGTGTAGTGCACTAAACAGTCTCTCTCCTTCCACTTCGAGTATTTCCTCGAAATGGACCGCAAGGTCTCCGAGATACTAACTATTCCTTATAACTCCTTGTAACTCTTCCAATCCACCTCCCTCAGGGCAAATATTTGCTCCTCTGTGTTCTTTCCGTTCTCGTTACTCTTTACACACACAACACACACACACACACACAGACATACACACACACACACACACTACAAATACAGAAACAAAAGTCAGTTACATTATCCTTTTTTGTTCAATCAATCAATCAATCAATCAATCAATTCTCTCTCTCTCTCTCTCTCTCTCTCTCTCTCTCTCTCTCTCTCTCTCTCTCTCTCTCTCTCTCTCTCTCATTTTATATTCATGGCCTGCCTCCGACTGAATTTATCTTTATTTTGCATTCGCCTTTTTGCCTCCCTTTAGCATCATCTGGATCATCACCGACCCTACCACACACACACGAACACACACACCCTCACACACAAACACACACAGTATGTCAAATGATCACGTTTACTCTCACTCATACTCACACTCTTTCTCACTCACTCTTTCTCACGCTTGATCTTTCTCATTCACTCATCCTCACGTTCACTCATTCTTACTCACTCTTTATCATTAATTCACTCTCTTTATCACCCATATATATACTATACACAGATACACTAGGAGACAGACACACATACACAGTCTATCTCCCACAACCACAAACATACACATACTGTATACACACACACACACACACAAGAATATCCAGTCACAAAAACAGACAAATGCATACATATATAATATACCATGTTTTATATCGGCATGTCCATCTATTTATCAATCTATCTATTTATCTGTCTGCCTATCTATATTTCTTACTGTCTATCAATCTATTTATCTATCTATCTGTCTTACTGTCATCAATCTATCTATTTATCTGTCTGTCTATCTATATTTCTTACTGTCTATCAATCTATTTATCTATCTATCTATCTGTCGTACTGTACATCTATCTATCTATCTATTTATCTGTCTGTCTATATGTCTTACTGTATCAATCTATTTATCTATCTATCCATCTTACTGTACATCTATCTATTTATCTGTCTGTCTATCTGTCTTACTGTCTATCAATCTATTTATCTGTCTATCTATCTATCTATCTATATGTCTTACTGTCTATCAATCTATCTATCTGTATATCTATCTGTATTACTGTACATCTATCTATCTATCTATTTATCTGTCTGTCTATCTATATGTCTTACTGTCTATCAATCTATCTATCTGTTTTACTGTACATCTATCTATCTATCTGTCTATTTATCTGTCTGTCTATATATATATATGTCTTACTGTCTATCGATCTATTTATCTGTCTATCTACCTATCTTACTGTACATCTATCTATCTATTTATCTGTCTGTCTATCTATCTATTTATCTGTCTGTCTATATATATGTCTTACTGTCTATCGATCTATTTATCTGTCTATCTACCTATCTTACTGTACATCTATCTATCTATTTATCTGTCTGTCTATATATATGTCTTACTGTCTATCGATCTATTTATCTGTCTATCTACCTATCTTACTATACATCTATCTATCTATCTATATATCTATCTATTTATCTGTCTATCTTCCTATCCATTTATATATCCTAGTTGTGGGTCTCTCACTCTCTGCTTAACTAATGTATTCAACCTTAAGAGCCTATTATCTCCCGACCTACCTCACAAACCCACTCAGCTAATTATACACCTTTTAATCTCTCTCTCTCTCTCTCTCTCTCTCTCTCTCTCTCTCACACACACAAAGACACTAGCACACACACATACACACACACTTGTTTATTAATGTATTAATGCTGCCTTATGTGTTTGACTATGTATGTGTGTGTCATCTCTCTCCCGAGGACAGCCATGAACATAAATGTAGATCCGACAAGAACCAAATATATTATTAAAGAGCGTTCCGTGAGTTCTAAAATAACAAATTTAAAGGTTTTCTATGCAAACGCTCGTAGCATACGCAATCAATTTTCAGATTTAGAGGAGCTAGTGTTTACAGAAAATTATGATGTGATTGGCATAACAGAATCTTGGCTCAATACAGAAGATAGAGACTTTTTAGCAGAATATTCACTTCCCGGTTATGTAATGTTTGAGAAAAGCCGAATAAATAGAAATGGAGGTGGCGTTTTACTTTATATCAAAGAAAGTCTTAACCCGACCCTCTTGTCAAAACCTCAAATTGTGAACGTCGACGCATCTTTTGTGCTAATAAAGAATAATAAAGGTACAAAAATAATACTTGCATTAATATACAGACCTCCAGCTCAATCAGTGCAAACTGACCGAGAAATTTACGAACAAATTGCAGATGTAAGTAACTCACAAGATACCGTAATTTTTGGCGACTTTAATTTACCTGTGACCAAGTGGGGCGATACTCTTACTTCACACCCCGGACATGACTTGTATACGAACTTGCAAGAGAGTTCGCTTTATCAATTTGTTCGAACGCCGACCCGTGGTAATAACGTTCTTGACATTGTACTTGCAACAAAAGAAGAATTAATAGAGAATTTGAATGTTGGTGATGAATTCAGTAACAACGACCATCGTACGATAACTTTCACTTTAAAGTTTACTAGTAACGAACCAAATAGTAGCATCGAAAAAGTCCCTAATTTCAAGAGAGCAAACTTTCATAAACTTAGAGCTATGTTTAAAGAAACTGACTGGAGCTCTTTAATTAACAATAACGACATAAATACATTTTTTTTTTTTTTTTTTTTTTTTCTATGTGATTGAGGGAGGCAAAAGGCATAACTGCCTATAGCGAGTGCCTCCCCCATAGTTGAAAGAGTGACAGGGCCAAAATCAAGGGACGTTCGAGCCAAAATGCCTGGACACACGGAGTTTGAAGCAATTTAAGTCATAGGAAGAGGGAAAGACTGATTCTGGGAGAGAGTTCCAGAGCTCAGCTGTTGAGTAGAAGAAAGTTTGAGAGTAACGTTTCACTCTTGGGTTGGAGAGTTGCACAGAGTAGGGGTGGGATTGAGTTGAAAGACGGGTACCACGTGCCCTACGTAAAGGAGGTGGTATGCACTGGGATAGCTCTGAGGAACACTGATTATTAGTAGCGATAGAATAGCGAGAGAGATGCAACATTGCGGCGGAGAGAGAGAGATTGCAGAGAGTTGGTGAGTGGACGGGAGTTAATGATACGAAAGGCCTTCCTTTCAACTTTGTCTAGAAGAGCGGTGTGAGAGGAACCTCCCCACACATGTGAACAATACTCAATACAAGGGCGCACTATGCCCCTGTACAGAGCAAGAAGCTGTGCAGGGGAAAAGAATCCCCTAAGGCGGTTGAGCACACCCAGCTTCTGGGAGGTTGCCTTAGCAAGACTGGTAATATGGTCCTTCCAAATGAGAGCAGAAGAAAAAGAGACACCAAGAATATTGAGAGAAGATGAAGGGTTGATTTTTGTATTGTTGAAGAATAAGGGATAGTCCGCTGGGAGATCCTGACGGGTAGATAGATGGAGAAATTGGGTTTTGGAAGCAATAAAGTTAACAAGGTTTTCTCTGCCCCAATTGGAAATAGTATTTAGATCAGAATTTAAGAGTTCTATGGCTTCATTACGTTTGTCGTTGAGGGATTGCTGGCTGGGGCGTTCTGAAAAAACTAATGGAGTAGTGCAAGGTTGAGTCGTCTGCGTATGAATGGATGGGAATTAAGGTACAGTTAAGATCATTTATAAAAATTAGAAAGAGAATAGGAGATAGGACAGAGCCCTGAGGAACACCGGAGTTTATAGGGTGAGGAAGTGAACAATGGCCGTCCACAACCGCGGCTATGGAACGGCCGGAAAGGAAATTAGAGACAAAGGCACAGATGGAGGGATAGAAACCGAAGGAGGGTAGTTTAGAAATTAAAGATTTATGCCAGACTCTATCGAAGGCTTTCGATATGTCTAGTGCAATAGAAAAAGTCTCACCGAAGTCCCGAAAGGAGGATGACCAAGAGTTAGTAAGATATAAAGAAGATCACCAGTAGAGTGACCCTTCCTAGAGACAAATTCCTTTGTTTTGATAGGCCCTTTTTTTTATGGAAGGCTTTTTTTATGGTCCTGCTTCCGTGAGGCCTATCGCGTTCCCTATAGGAAGCCTTCCGTGAGGCCTATCGCGCTTGCCGGGTTAAGGAAGCCATACTGGCGATCTGAGAGCAGATTATGAGAAGAGAAATGCTTAAGAAATTTGGAAGCAAGAATAGTTTCAAAAACTTTAGAAAGACAAGAGATAAGAGCAATTGGACGATAGTTGGAGGGTTGAGAGCGGTCACCCTTCTTTGGGACAGGTTGAATGTGAGCAAACTTCCAGCATGAAGGGAAGACGTTAGAGGATAGACAGAGACGAAAGAGTTTGCCTAGGCAGGGAGTCAGCACGGAAGCACAGTTTTTGAGAACAACAGGAGGAACACCGTCCGGACCGTACGCCTTATTAGTGTTAAGCCCAGAGAGGGTAGAAAGTACATCTTTAGAAGAGATTAGGATATTAGGCATAAGTAAGAGAGAGGAGGGCGGAGAGGGAGGAATAGCACCGGAATCATCCAATGTGGAGTTTCTAGCAAAAGTTTGAGCGAAGAGTTTAGCTTTGTCAGAGGAAGAAGTGATGGTTGTGCCATCAGAGTGGGAAAGGGGAGGGAAAGACGAGGAAGAGAAATTGTTGGAGAGGTTTTTGGCTAGATGCCAGAAAGCTTGGGAAGAGCTAGAGTTGGATAGTTCAGTGCATTTATTATTGATGAAAGAGTGTTTGGCAAGTCGAAGAACAGATTTGGCTTGATTCCGGGCAGAAACATATGAAGAATGAGAGTCTTGAGTTTTAAGGCGTCGGTACCGTTTGAATGCTTCCTCCTTATTGCGGACAGCAGTAGAACAGGCGTGAGTAAACCAAGATTTTTTAGCATTAGTCTGAGAGAAAGAGAATGGAATGTATGCTTCCATGCCCGATAGGATTACCTCGGTAATGCGTTCAGCACTCTCCGAGGGTCCTCGGCCATGGAAGCAGAAATCATTCCATGGGAAATCAAAGAAGTACTGCCGAAGAGTCTCCCAGTCGGCAGCGCCAAAGTGCCACAAGCGCCGCCGGCTAGGAGGATCGGGTGGCTGTACTGGAGAGATAGGACAGGTGACAGAGATAAGTTTATGGTCGGAGGAGCCCAAAGGAGAGAAAAGATCGACAGTATAAGAAGAAGGGTTAGAAGTTAGAAACAGGTCAAGAATGTTGGGCCGATCTCCGATGCGATCCGGGATACGGGTGGGTTGCTGAACTAACTGCTCTAGGTCATTTAGGATAGAAAAGACGTAGGCTTGTTCACCAGGTGGATCAGTAGTGTGAGAGGAGAGCCAATGGCGGTGGTGAACGTTGAAATCTCCTAAGATGGAGATTTCTGAGAAAGGAGAAATGGATAGAATGTGTTCCACTGTAGAGTTTAGATAGTCAAAGAATTTGGGAAAGTTGGTAGAGTTAGGGGAAAGATAGACAGCACAGAAATATTTAGTAAGAGAATGACAGGAAAGTTTGAGCCATAAAGTTGAGAATTCAGAGGAGTCGAAATCGGGAACACGAGAGCAAGTGAGTTTGTTGTGCACATATGCACAACATCCGCCTTTGGCTTTGAAACTAGGATAGAGAAAGTAGGAGGATACAGAGAAGGGGTTGCTGGATGTTGCTACAGACACCTGAGTTTCGGTGAGGAAGAGAAGATCAGGTTTGTAGGAGGAGAGATGGTGCTCAACAGAGTGAAAGTTAGAGGAAAGTCCGCGAATGTTGCAGAAATTAATAGAAAGAGTAACAGGCCGAGGTCCAGGTAATTGTGTGGGGTCGGCAGGGGATGGTCGGTCGGGTTATTCGAAACCACTTACCTAATAGCAGTGCAAGACTGCATACCATCGAAAATACGGCGTCCAGGCCATAATAATAAGCCCAAATGGTGGAATAAAGATATTTAACCTGTCTGCTTGATAAAAATTTTGCTAATGATATATTAAAATCCTCACAAAATGACGACGAACGGGTGAAATTTGTAGAGCAAAGCCAAAAAGTTAATTAAGCAAAGTAAAAAGACCCTAGAGTTACATATTGCGAATCAAAGTAAAACAAACCCGAAAGAATTCTATAGTTATATCAGAAAGAAAAAAGTAGTGACTTCAACTGTTGGACGTTAGTCGATGAAAATGGAGAATACACCAAAGACGAAGTACAAATGAGTAATGCCCTCAATACCTTCTTTGCATCAGTTTTTACAACAGAAGACCTCAGTGATATCCCTACACCATCGCCGATTCAGATTGATAATTCAGATGTTCTAAGCAATATCACCGTTACGGAGAGAGAATTATTGAACTGTTTAGATAAACTCAAGGTAAATAAAACGCCTGGACCTGATACAATCTCGCCTAGAGTTCTAAAGGAAGCTAAGGATGAGCTCTCCAAACCACTGACATTACTATTCAATAAATCCTTGCAGTCTGGAACTATGCCTGATCAGTGGAAGCTAGCCAACGTAACACCGATATTAAAAAAAGGCAGCAAATACCTACCCAGTAACTATCGTCCAATTAGCTTAACCTCAGTTGTATGTAAAATGCTAGAAACGGTCATAAGAGACAGACTCGTAAATCACTTAGAGGAAAAAAACATACTTAAAGATACTCAACACGGCTTTCGTAAAAAAGTTCCTGTTTGACAAACCTCTTAGACTTCTTCCACGATATCCTCAACCTCTACGATGAGAGTAAAGCTGTAGATATTATATACCTTGATTTTCAAAAGGCCTTTGACAAATTTCCCCACAAACATTTACTGCTAAAACTAAAAGCGCATGGAATACAAGACAGTGTGTTGAAATGGATAGAAAATTGGGTCAGCGACAGAAAGCAAAGAGTAGTCATAAACGGTAAGTCATCTAAATGGACCAATGTAAGTAGCGGGGTACCACAGGGATCGGTACTAGGACCAATTCTCTTTCTAATTTACATCAACGACATAGATGAGGGTCTCACCTGTACAATCTCAAAATTTGCTGACGATACAAAAATTGCAAATAGCGTACTCTCAAAAGAACAAGTTGACGATATGCAACACAATCTAGATAAATTGTCATGTTGGGCCCAAATTTGGCAAATGAGTTTCAATGCGGATAAATGTAAAGTACTACATATCGGATACCTAAATGAGAAAGCAAACTATTCGATGAATGGCACTCAGCTTAAGAATGTAAACAGAGAAACCGATCTGGGAGTAACAATATCGAGTAACCTAAAACCGAGTCAACAATGTTCAGAAGTTGTTAAGAAGGCAAACAAAATAATTGGCTTTATAGGCAGGTCATTTGAGCATAAATCCAAAGAAGTTATCCTAACCCTTTACAATTCCTTAGTCCGCCCTCTTCTGGAATACTGCGTTCAATCCTTGTGCCCTTATTACCAAAAAGATATAAACAAGCTAGAACGAGTTCAACGTAGAGTTACCAAAATGATACCTAGCCTAAAGAACAAACCATACGAAGAGCGTCTTAGAGAATTAAATCTATTTCCTTTAACCCAGCGCAGATTAAGAGGTGACTTAATTCAAGTGTTCAAAATCATCAAAGGCATCGACAATATGAACTGTAGTAAGTACTTCACTATCGACCAATCTAATTACACGCAGGGAAATGGTTGCAAAATTATTGGTAAATCTTTTAACTCACACAAATCTAAGAATTTCTTCTTCAATCGAGTTGTCAACTTGTGGAATGGGCTTCCCCGAGACGTTATAGACTGCAGCACAGTTGATTCATTTAAACTCCGCCTAGACAAATATCTTGCATCAAACCCGCGACTGACTGCGTTTGTAAATGAATAACTTTATTTTATCCTCCCCACAGTTACTAACCCATCTGTCCCCTACTAACTTCCTAATCCTGCCACGGACATTAGTTCCCTTTCCAATGTTCCCTTACCCACTCTAAACCACTGTTTGGACACTTGATCCTCAGTGTTTTGGAGGACAAGCAGCCTAGAAGGGTCACTAGAGCTGTTGTTGCTTGATTTCCTTTGTACTCCTTTGTACTCCCTTATCTAGTCACCAGTCCCCTATTTTATCACCAAACTTCCCATATCGTCTGCATCTTCTTTCCCACCTTCTCCCGTGTGTGTGTGTGAATCTCTCTTCTCATCACTTTTAAGGAAGTTGTTACTCTATTTATCTTCGCTATGTCCCCGCTTTCTCCTATTTATGTCCTTGTCTTTATCGAAAATGTGCATATTTCTTAAAATTCTCTTTTACATCATTCAACATACCTTTAGTCTACCATATCACCTACCATCTTGCCTCGTATTACCTTACATGTGTATGTATGTACGGTACGTGTGTATGAATATATTTATATTTCTTTCTTAACTAGTCTCCAGTCTTCTAGTTTTTGTCAGATTTCTTCTATCGTCAATATCATATTTCTCGCTTTCCTCCTCCTCCTCGTTTTCTTATCTTCCCAACAATTTCAAACTTTAAATAGCGCTTGTTTAGCTTTCCTCTCCATCAAACGCTCTCACCGTTTACATTTCCTTCGTAACTATAGTCTACAGTTCTCTAATTTCCCACCATGCGTCTATCAAAAATGCAAATCTATTATATGTAATTAAATTAACCTATATCGAAAATCAATCAATATATATATATATATATATATATATATATATATAAACAACCTTGAACGCCATTTTGTAAGCTTAGGTAAACCGAACCCTAAGGGCATTTATACCTACTGCATTACATAAATAACAAAACAGTTTCTTAGTAGTTCTTCCTTACACCATCCTAATCCCTCAAAAAAGCAGGCTGTTGTTGTTTTTCCTGTTAATTCCTTGCAATCCTTGCTTCCCCACTACTCTCTCCCACAATCACGCCTATCTTTGCTTTCCATTGCCTCCTATTTTCGCTGTTTACTGTTATCTATTCCCATCCTCTTTGGCGTCCCTCTTGACTTTTAAACAACTGAAGCATATGTAAAGTAAATATATGTGGTGGAATGGTCGTGTTACTTAACAAGTAACCATAATGTCTTGGGTTAATATCCTGAAGTATCATGGGAAGATACTATTGAGATGGAATTTGTCCCGCACTTAGTTACAACACTGGTCCACAATGACAACCATGGAGAATGCATGAATATGAGATGACAAGACAGATGCGTTGCTGATTTAGGAAGCCAAACGAAATGCTGAGTTAACTGCCAGACATTATGGGAGGCCAAACGAGCGTCCATCCAGCTGCAAAATCACAACTTAGAATAATACCACCCGATTTGGTCATGCACAATGCTCATATTTATAGAATATAGAAGGCCTATACCTGGAGGGAGAGTTGGATATGAAAAAAAAAAAAAAAAAAAAAAAAAATCGAATAAGGCGTTAAATAGCATTATTCCTTTCCCCTTCTAGCATTCCAATCCAACACTCCTATCTATTCCCTTCCTTCATCTTTTCTTCATTATCTCCAAGTTATCAATGCCAAACACTACCGGTATATTAATCTGCTGTCCAAAGCTTCAAAAGTCCAATAGATAAATATTTCGCCTCAAATCTTCCGCTGGTTGTATTAGTGACCAAAAGAGCACGATGTCTCACAAGTGTGATGGTGAACTGGCCAGGAAACTCTATTATGCTGCCAGCACATTATTTGTTTACACTGTAGCCATGTTCACTAATTCATCTGCCACATTTGTTGACAAAAATTATCCAAATTTCTATTATATTATGAATTGTCTCTTAATCACTGATTATATACAGTACATACAGTATATATATGTGTTTAAATACTCCCAGCCGGACTCGAACCACCGACAGCCAGGGCGAGTGTAGTGGTTAAATCATGGGCACTCGTTCTGACTGTCGGTGGTTTGAGTCCGACTGGGAGTACAGAGACATATAGTAGCTCACGTGTATTTGTGAGGCATACTTTACAGTATATATATATATATATATAGAGAGAGAGAGAGAGATAATGTGTATGTGTCTGTTATTTTACAAGATTACAAGAACTCTCCCATGGATTATATACTATTACCAACCCACCACACACAGCGGTTTGACCAGTCCTTTAACCACTACACTACGAATAGGTTATAAGATTTTTCATTTGGGACTAGCTATATTTGGCGAGAATTATATTATCTACTACATGTTCACCTGCTTGTTTGGATGTTTTACACACCATGGAGCAAATTTGCAGGTAGTTTGGGACTTGGTCCTTAAAAAAAATATATATAATAATAATAATAATAATAATAATAATTATATATATACATACATATATATATATATATATATATATATATATATATATATATATATATATATATATATATATATATATATATATATATATATATATATATATATATATATATATAT
Organism: Paralithodes platypus; assembly: GCA_032716605.1. Classification (NCBI taxonomy): domain Eukaryota; kingdom Metazoa; phylum Arthropoda; class Malacostraca; order Decapoda; family Lithodidae; genus Paralithodes; species Paralithodes platypus. The sequence continues at coordinate 81,979,666 of CM064487.1, forward strand.
ATATATATAATAAAAACAAAAATCCAGTGGCATTATCCCTCTGTCATTAATGGATCATTGAAAACATATTCTGTACAGATACTTCTACTTAATAATTGGTGATTCATTAAAATATCCACAATAGTCTATAACTATACCGAACTTTAGAAAATGCTTAATATAGGCCTACTGTATATGTTATGTAATGACTATAATTAATTTATGTTCCTATATCTAGTGAGCAGATCTCCACTTCCTCACCAAGGTTTTCTTATCGTCAGCATCTTCCTTCCTACCGTTCCTCCCTTCCCTCAACCACTCTTTTAAATACTTTCTCTCTTCTCCTATCTTCACAATCTCCTGGTTATCTCTTATCGACACTATTCCTGCCCTGAGTATCTCCTTACTTTCCCTAGTTGGCCAAGATACACAAATAAGAAAAAGGAATACAAGATGCAAAACATTTGGAAGTATTTCCTTCGACATCATGAGCTGACTCTCTTTATCAAGTCTACAGTTTTATAGTTTTTCGCTAACTTTTTTCATATCGTCCGCCTTTTGCTACTCCCCGCCCACTCCCAATTCTCAATCACTGTAATCTATGGTCAAACACTATGTCATCGATCTATACCTATACCTATCGATCACAATCATCTTGAAATGTTACTTTACTTATACTTATTGGGAGATTATTTAAAACGTGTTTAAAGCACTTTTATATGGTTTAATATAATATTCAACAGCTCGTATAGATATTACTGAAGTATAATGCGAAGCATCACTATTTTAGCCAACTGTTCCTACTTCTTTCTTACGTTCACCATTCTGTTAATGAGCTATGATAGACGTCGGAGCACCACACAGAGCGGCAGTGGAGTATAAGATAATGGGCCATTATTCACTTTACGCCATTTAGGTACAGTAGCAGACAAGACAAACTTAACCATCATTCATCATCTCCCTCTTAATGAGCTGTGATAAATGTCAGACCCACACACACACACAAACACATTGGAATAGGAACGAACATGCAATTATACATTTAACCCTCTCTCACTATCATACCATTAATGAATACCGAACACTTTTACGACGAGTGCGAAATAGCTAACATTTACTGGTGAAACCTATATAAATTTTATGGTGGGCGAAACGTAGTGGCTTGTTGAACGCAGCAAACCAATTTGTTCAGAGTGTACATATATATATTCAAATATCTAGATTGTAAGACCCATAATAGTGGTGGCTCGATCCACAATGTCGTCTTGGCACGGCATATGAAGTAGGGATTTTCTCATCAAAAATAGATGGCACTCTTTATATTTATACAGGGGATGAAACTAGATCTTCAAGACATTGGTGTTTTCTATGTTGCTAAATGGATGCAGGACCTAGACACTAAATAGTGACTTGAAGATACATATCAGCTCTTTTGGTACCAATTGTCTCCACTGGATCATGGGATACCGTTGGTATGACCACATATCAAAACAATGTTTCCTCTCAGAAATTGACTGGAGACATTTTAGGTGTATAGTTCATGAGCGCCTACTTTGGCTAGGAGGGCAAATGGCCAGTCTCCATGAAGTTATACCCAGCTCATGGGCTGGTTTTGGTGGGTGACAACCCATTGTGAAGAAGTCCTCCAGGAAGACCATGTTCCTCATCGATCACTCATGTAGAGAGGTACTTGGCCTGGAGCCTTGTCCAGAGGGACACCGGGATTGACGGGGGGGGGGGGTCATCAGCCCCGTATGATGGCTTAAGACTGATAATTACAAAATTAAGCCAATATAAACTCTAGTATACGGTATATACTGTATATGAGCACAAACTGATTAAATTGGCAACTAGGCTATAGTTATTTACCGCTGCTCCCTGGTGACTTGGATCGAGCTGTGACATACGACCAGTCGGCCCTGATAATACCAGGATGAATGATGTACTTAAAGTGGTGAATACACAAACAGGAAGAGACCAGGATTGAATTTACGTTTCAAATTGTTGGTATTGGGGAAAGGGCAGATTGCTATGATGTTGCAAGTAGAGTCCAATACTTGCTTTGTGTCGCATATCGAAGGTATTGTGGTTAAAGGTTCAGTTGTGGTAAGCTAAATTAAGATAGACTGTGGAAGCTTTGTGTTTGATAAAAATAGAATATATAATACCTTTTAAGTTATGTAAAGGAAACTGACAGCATACGTTATATAAGGTTTGAACAAAGTGAATATGATTAGCTTAGAGTGAGTTAGTTTGGTGACCCACATGGAAACCTCGGGACCTCTATAGCAGATTTTGAGGAATTTGTACAGTGGTAAATAAACTGTCTTAGATGCCCATCTTATTGTTAGCGTAACTCTTTTAGTATACCTCGTATTCTTCGATTTTATACTGGGAGTCATTAGACGATTTCATTCAGTTTAGGAAGGGTTTGCGGGAATCAGAGGGTGAAATAAGACCGTGTTAACCCCTTAGATCACTGGAGGTCCTCCCTAAGGTGAACACAATCATCAAATGATAACCATTATAAAGTTAAAAATAACATGATGGAAATAAAAGTATTAACATACGTCATGGGTACAATAAAAGTATTAACATACGTCATGGGTACAATAAAAGTATTAACATACGTCATGGGTACAATAAAAGTATTAACATACGTCATGGGTACAATAAAAGTATTAACATACGTCATGGGTACAATAAAAGTATTAACATACGTCATGGGTACAATAAAAGTATTAACATACGTCATGGGTACAAGTATTAACATACGTCATGGGTACAATAAAAGTATTAACATACGTCATGGGTACAATAAAAGTATTAACATATGTCATGGGTACAATAAAAGTATTAACATACGTCATGGGTACAATAAAAGTATTAACATACGTCATGGGTACAATAAACGTCATGGGTACAATAAAAGTATTAACATACGTCATGGGTACAATAAAAGTATTAACATACGTCATGGGTACAATAAAAGTATTAACATACGTCATGGGTACAATAAAAGTATTAACATACGTCATGGGTACAATAAAAGTATTAACATACGTCATGGGTACAATAAAAGTATTAACATACGTCATGGGTACAATAAAAGTATTAACATACGTCATGGGTACAATATGCAATATTTACTCACCTCCCTGTTCAGTCGGCTGGAGAAATCATGTCACAAATTAAGTTATTATTTTAATCTTAAAATTGCACTGGGAAATTATAGACATTATTATTTAAACCCAGTGAGTCATTACCAATTACCGGTGGGGTATATAGCGAACCCAACAATTGTGTATCCTATCCAACAACTGACAGACATCACTACAATTCATAATCAACAGAACAACATTACAAAATGGAATACTATTTGTTTTGTTGCCAACAATAAATGCCAATCATCGATATTAGCATAATGACAACTGGGTTAATATACAGGAGACGCAACAACGTGTTTTTCAGGTATTTTGTTTGGTATTTTGATTTTGTTTTTGGTGTTTTAGTTAAATCTAGTGATGAAATTGAATGGGAATTAAGCATTTACCCATTATCCATCAATCTAAAGACACGCCCCCCGATAGTGGGGAGGGCTATGAAGATCAGGGAAATTGAGGGGGAAAAAGCGTATAGAACACGATAATACACATTTGTAACCAAAATTTGGGTCGGGTTTTGTCAATTTCCAGACCCATAAAACCTGACTTTTTGAAAACCCGAGCCAAGTTTAGACAAAAGTTGGCTCGGATTTAACTAATTTAAAAATGAAAATAACACAGTAACCTTATTAAAATGTTGGCTCAGGTTTTGTAAATTTCCATACCCATATAACCCGACATTTTGAAAACACGAGCCAAGTTTTGACGAAACTTGGCTCTGATTTTACTAATTTTCATGTTAAAATTACACAGTAACCTTAATAAAATCTTTGTTTGGGTTTTCATAGGGTTAACATTAGCCTAACCTAACAAAGTAAGAATGGGGTTAACATTAGCCTAACCTAACAACCTTACCTAACCTAACCTAGTAAGAATGGGGTTAACATTAGCCTAACCTAACAACCTTACCTAACCTAACCTAGTAAGAATGGGGTTAACATTAGCCTAACCTAACAACCTTACCTAACCTTACCTAGTAAGAATGGGGTTAACATTAGCCTAACCTAACAACCTTACCTAGTAAGAATGGGGTTAACATTAGCCTAACCTAACAACCCAACCTAACCTAACCTAGTAAGAATGGGGTTAACATTAGCCTAACCTAACAACCCAACCTAACCTAACCTAGTAAGAATGGGGTTAACATTAGCCTAACCTAACAATCCAACCTAACCTAACCTAGTAAGAATGGGGTTAACATTAGCCTAACCTAACAATCCAACCTTACCTAACCTAGACCTAGTACGTGGGATACAAGACTAGCCCTTGCATGCCAGCTACTTTGGGTGCATAGTATACCCAGTACGTTGGATACAAGACTAGCCCTTGCATGCCAGCTACTGTGGGTGCATAGTACCCAGTACGTGGAATACAAAACCAGCCCTTGCATGCCAGCTACTTTGGGTGCATAGTATACCCAGTACGTTGGATACAAGACTAACCCTTGCATTTTTTTTTGTTTTTTTTGTTTTTTTCTATATTCCAACTTACTTCCTCTCGGGCATAGGCTGAGAGCCTTAGCATTCACCGCTTTACAATGAACAGTGAAGCCCGTGAGGTCTTGTTCCAGTCTAGGGAGTGAGACATGTGAAGCACGTAGAGTACAACGAGCACCTGCCATCTTGCCTTCACATGAGGCACGGTGCTCACTCATGGCCCGAAACGACCCCATCTCTGAAGCCACCTCGTTCCCGTGCTTCACTGTCTCACCCCCTACACTCGGACTCTCACACTTACACACACGCAACGCCACCTGTTGAGCAGATAACTCACCAGGCATTGCACCCCTATAGCATAATTTGAATATGGGAATATTCATACAGTGCTATTTAATCAGGGAACAATGAGGGTATTTTATTGACGTTTCGGTGGGCTTGTGGTAATGCACTGATACTAGGTACAGCACAAATTCCATCCCAATAATATCTTCCCATTGATACATCGGGATTTGAACCCGGGACCTTTGTATTACCAGGCCAGTGGCAAGACCAATCCACCACACCATGCCAGTTTAAACCTATGCAAAAAAAATCTTTTACTTTATGTTACTTTGAGATCACCCATTAAGATTCCCGAGCTAGCTGTGGTCCGGCTCCTTTATATTGTCCCAACCAACCAACTAACCTTAATGAACAGAGGAGGTACTGGCTTGAGTGGCTGCCTGGCTGGCCGCTGGAGGCTCGATCACCACTCATCTTGGTCAACAGCTGGTGGATTTTTGTTTCGAATTTTTCCATGTAAAAAAACTGTATGTGCATTTCAAAAACCCGCTGTCCTCGTCGGCTGTATTTGGAACACTGGTTATTGCACTTTGGACAGTTTACACTTATTGGAAGGCGAAAATGTCTTAAGCAGCCTCAGTGTTTTTAAAGACGGTGGAAAAAGCTTTGATCGGCTCACACCCTCTACACAAGCTGGCCAGAGTCAAACTGATAGCTTATATCCCGGTCCACCTGTTTTCCAAATCATGGCATCACCTGATTGGTCGATAGACATCACGTGTTAGTGAACTCGAGTACTCTTGGCATGAATTAGGTAGGGTGATACTTTCGCCAAGATGCCACCAGTATACTGTAGTTAATTGCATTCGCCACCAAATGTCTCAGTTGTTGACTGACAGTCACGCAAAACAGCTCTCCCAGAAGAAGACGAAAAAGAAGAAGTGTCAACAAACCCTTAAAACGTAAATATCCATATAATATGTATTATGTTAGTTTCCTGGGAATGACACCTACATTAAAAATTTGGAAAAAAAATCGCTTAATCACATGCTATTGAGCTTAATTTTTTACAAATATTGTAGCGCCTCCTGTATATTGACCGACAACTGTACTAAACTTCACTAACCAACTGTACAGTCATAGACAATAATTGTTCTTCTCTAGTCTAATTTATCAACATGAACCAATCTACACTGGAAAATTCGCGTGTTCCTAATAAGAACGTATAACTGGTTAAGGTGAAGGTATTACGGCACCTCGGCACCTCGTAGCTACTTTCTACTTGTTCCTATTTTCTGAAGAGTCAGGAGATGGGAGAAGGCTCTCGTGTGAAATCCCATGTATGTTGAATGATTTTTGAACCATAAACATATTAATAATGGCAAAGGAAAATGGTGATGGTGATGATGATACCAGAGGTTCATCAAGAAAGATGAGGGTGTAAATAATGATCCTGTTACACTAGAAATACACTGGGAGGAAGGTGAGGGCCCCCCCCCCCCTCACCTTCCTGCGATGTTCAGGAAATTAGTGTATGAACTATGATGCTTACACCACTTTGTACTATATGTAGACAGGTGTTTAATACCTTGACGGAAGTAATAGTAATGGTGATACTTAACATGACAGTGAGATGCAGAAGACGATAATTAATATTATTGCTATTATTGATAATACTATTAATACCCAGATTTATAATAATAATAATAATAATAATAGTAGTAATGCAGTATTTCTTGTTTACTATAGGTATTAAGCATCACCATGTAATATTTATAAGAAAATATCAAACTAAATATGTATCGTCTTTCCAAAACAAACATATTACTTTATATTTGAAAAACCGAAGGATCCCTTTTCAAGAGCGGAGATACCGTTAAGATTTTTCAAAGCCTCCCTCTCTCTCCCCAAAAAAAATTCATCCAGCTCCCCAGCATTACAAATTGGCTAGGTCGAGAGGCGGGTTCCAGGATGTGTGCGTGTGTGTGTGTGTGTGTGTGTGTGTGTGTGTGTGTGTTTTTTTTTTTTTTTTTTTTTTTTTTTTTTTTTTTTTTTTTTTTTTTTACAGCACAAACGAACCTCTACAATGTTAATATTAGATTAGATAGGGAATAAATGAGAAGGTTCGATTCCGATTGGGATAGATTCGAAAACCTAAGATCACGATTAACACCATGGATTGTAGTCAAAAGTCAAGAGTTCGTCGAAAACGTTGTTGATAATTCGAGTAATGGTTCGAGAGGGACATTACTTCTACACATTTATGGCGTGAAGCATACAATATATACTAGTTATTACAAATACATGAACACTGTCATGGAAAAGTGATAGTAACTTGGTATTTCTTAATTGACCGAGTATCACAGGCACATTACGACACATTAATTTGTTACATAAATATTCATATGTATTAGGTTAAACAATAATTACTGACTGGATTAGGTTAGACTACAGTAGCTTGACTGAATATCAATACATTCATATATCCGAATAGCTCCATCCCGATTGAGAGAAAAAAAGAAAAAGAAAAACGTGGCATTTCCGGCCGCTCCCCATCAGTATAACAAGATGCTAATCCAGCGAGCGTAAACATTGGGTGTCAGATCAAATTCCGTGTCTAGTGAGGCGAGGAGAGACGCTAGGAAAAAGGTTTTGTTTGTTTTGACATTTAATGGCAGGACTACAACACAACATTACTTCATTGCTGGCAAAGAAAAAATATATAAATACAAAATAAATAAATAAATAAATATACAGTATATATATATATATATATATATATATATATATATATATATATATATATATATATACAATTTATACATATATATATATATATATATATATATATATATATATATATATATATATATATATATATATTTATAGATATATATATATATATATATATATATATATATAAATATCAGATCAACTCATGTCAAATAACTAGGCTATATTGAAGTGATTCGATATCCTTACCTTCTATGGTTAGTAGGTTGACTCTTCACTTACTAATATCCAAAATCGTATAACTAATCCTAAGCCCTTACATCCTACCGAGTTCAAGTATTTGATGAAGGCGAGTGCCCTTGCTTGGAACACATTGAGGGTCAAACTAAATTGTATTCAGGTATAGCAATAGAACAGTCCAGACCGTGCAGGAATAAACACAGTGAAATTTGTAAGAATTGAGACTTTTAGAGGTGAGAGCATTTGCTTGCTACACAACATTGAGGGCCAAAATCAATAATATGCCGAGTTGTCTATAAGCTATATCCAGTGTAGTACTGATAGTTATATTTTCCTACTTGCCAATACATTCCAAGTCAGCTTCAAATGTGTTTTTCCATGATGAATGGAGATACCTTCACACATTTCCTTGCTAGTATTTAACTGAAGGAAAATACAGGAGGGTTGAGGCCTTCTTACCGTGTTCTTCGTGTTCTCTGTCACCTACGACAATTCACTAAAAATAATAACGTAATAATAAACTAATAAACTGTTGCTCAATTTAGTGTGTATGTCTTTGCACTTGGTATTGGCCTCCACCAGCAACACCACCACCAACAACAACAAAAATAACAACTCTATCACAAACAACAACATCACCACCACCAACAATAACATCATCACCACCACCAACAACAACAACAACAACCTCTCTCACGACCTTCCAAACTCAGAATATCCCCACTGTATTGGAATTCTATCTATCCATGTATCTATATACATCTATTGAATATCAATCTATTATCCATCTCTCAATTTTCTTCCTCTACTCCCACTCCCCTCTCTCTCTCTCTCTCTCTCTCTCTCTCTCTCTCTCTCTCTCTCTCTCTCTCTCTCTCTCTCTCTCTCTCTCTCTCTCTCTCTCTCTCAAATTAAAAATGGATACAGATAATATTACCATCCAAAATCAATACTCGGTTGCGAGAAGAAAAATTAAATCGCTAATTAAATCTGCAAAGAGGAATTACGAAATTAAAATCGCACATGCGAGCAAATCTAATCCAAAACAATTCTATAGATATATAAATAGCAATAAACAAATTAAAAGTGGCATTGGCCCGATACTAAATAATCGAGGTGAATTAGAATCAGATAGCAGGGACATAGCTGCTACTCTTAATCAACACTTTTCTTCTGTATTTAATACTGCCAGTAACCGAAACGTGCCACAAGAAAATAATCAAACATGTAACTATGTTCTTCAAGATTTTATTATTACCCAGTCAGAAGTAATTAAAAAGATCGACTCACTTCATGTCAATAAATCACCTGGGCCGGACATGTTTATCCCTAAAATTCTTGAATTAGCCAAAGAAGTTGCAGGGGCACTAATCATAATAGTAAATATGTCACTCAAACAAGGACATGTACCCACCGACTGGAAGATCGCCAATATAACACCGATATTTAAAAATGGTGACAAAACACTACCAAATAACTATAGGCCGATTAGTTTAACTTCCGTAATTGGAAAAATATGTGAATCAATCATAAGGGATAAAATCGTATTATTCCTTGAGAACAATAACCTTATTAACAATAGTCAACATGGATTCAGAGCAAAGAGATCATGCCTAACTAATTTAATAGAATTTTATGACAGCCTATACAAACTAAATGACTTCACCAAAAGCCTCGACATAGTGTATCTAGACTTTCAAAAAGCCTTCGACAAGGTCCCGCATGATAATTATTACAGAAAATAAGACAGGAATACAGGGCAAAACGTATGATTGGATTAAAAACTGGCTAAGTGAAAGAAAGCAAAGAGTAGTTATCAACGGTGTGGAATCAACATGGAGCCCAGTAACTAGTGGAGTCCCCCAAGGCTCAGTATTGGGACCAGTGTTGTTCATAATATACTGTATATCAATGATCTAGATAATGGCATAAATAATTTAATTTCCAAATTCGCGGATGTCACGAAGATAGGTAATGCAATAATTTCCGAAAGTGATAGAATAAACCTTCAAGCTGATTTAAATAAAGTCACAGAATGGTCGGAGAAGTGGAAAATGCCGTTTAATGTAAACAAATGTCAGATACTGCAAATAGGTTATAAAAACAATAAATATGAATACTACATGAATGAAGAGAAGATAACAAAAGTAATACAAATAAAAGACTTGGGAGTGCTGATAAACGAAACCTTAAAATCTTCCAATCAATGCACAACGGCTGCAAACAAAGCAAATAGGGCACTAGGTTTTATCAGAAGAAACTTCCACTATCACAGCAAAGACAGTTTTGCCCTCATACAAAAGTATGGTGAGACCGCACCTCGAATACGCTGTGCAGTTTTGGTCACCTCACCTCATAAATGATGATACAAAAATTGAATCTGTGCAAAGGCGAGCCACTAAACTAATCCCTTCATTGAGAAAAAAAATCATATGATGAAAGACTGAGAGAACTTTATCTGTTTTCACTTAAGAAACGAAGGATGAGAGGCCAATTGATAGAGTGTTCTAAAATTCTAAAAGGATTCAGTAACATTAACGTAGGTAAGTTATTCAAAAACGCCGAAGACACATCTACAAGAGGAAACCATTTAAGATTATTAGGTCGGAGAGCGAATCTAGATACAAAAAAAAAAATCTTCACTCACAGTGTAATTGATGAGTGGAACAAACTTCCAAATAAAGTAATAGACAGCTCCTCTATAGATACATTTAAGAAAAATCTAGACTCATACCACAGAAAAATTGGTATGGAGTAGGCATTAATTATCACCGTTATTATTTGTCCAGCTGAAGAGAGGTTAGAAAAGAAAAAAAAGTAAATAAATAAATAAAGAATAATAATTATAAAAATCATCATTAAATATGTACATACTACTAAGGGTGATGGGTTGGAAGATTCCAATTAACCCCAAAATATACATGCTGCTAAGGCGAAGGGTTGCATAGATGTTAATTTCTTATTTTTTCCTTTCTTATTTTCCATTCTTTCCTGTAAATTCCTTCTGGGGATTTCGAAGCCCAGCAAGGTTAATCACTTCCAACTTTTTCATGTACGGCAATTGCCGGAGGGTGGGGAGAGAGCCTTCTTCTTTTCTATCCTTTCCTTCAACTTTCTTTTTCTATCGGATATATCATCTCTACTAGAATTAAGTCCTGCCCACCTCGTTTGGATCGTAAGGTCTGTGTGGCCAGTGTGGCTATGTAAATCTATGTAAATCTCTCTCTCTCTCCCAGACTCGGTATATTCCCACTGTCTGGGAATTCGGGAATCCCACGTAATTAATGCCGGCTCTGATAAATACATACACCGCCTACGCTCGCTGTGTGATGTTTACTTGGTGAGCTAGAGATAAATAGATAGAAAAGTAGGCATAGATAGATAAATAAATCGACATATTAGGATAGATGGATAGGTAGAGAGTTAGATAAATAAATAATTAAAAACAAATCCTGATGTACAGTTGCCCACATAAGCTCTTTTCCTCTCCGTGATCTTATGCATGGAAATAAAACGTGCATGATTGAATTAGGAATGTAGTTTTGTTAATGCAGTGGCTAAAAGAAATCACACTCGCAATTCATTCATACTAATTGTACGTTCATAAATAAGATCAAGAGGAGGAACAAAACTTATGCGGGCAACTGTACATAGTTTCAGTACTTGCCCGCAGACATGCCATAAATATAATTGCTGTTGTCAATAGATTGTAATGCATGAGTATCGTTTAAACTCAAAGTATACAGTCGGCTTCAATTCTGCTCTAAAGGCTTGTGAAAATGATGTGTGTGATTGATACAGTCTGGCGTCATGCTTGGTATTATATGGCATCTAAATTATGCTATGTGGTGCCGAGTAGCCAACTAACGCCATCTGCTGCTTACCATCCAGACTTCGTTCCTTCCGCAAATCGAATGCACAGCCTAGCTAGATCTTAATTCCTAATCCTAATCCTAACTCTCTCTCTCTCTCTCTCTCTCTCTCTCTCACACACACACACACACACACACACACACACACACACACTCACACTTATTCATATAGGCCTATTCAGCCTCGGGTAAAGTAAACTGGTATATTGGTGTTTGTTTATGTTCTTCAGTCCCACAACGAACAATTATATTAGTTATTTATCACCCAATATTTATGGATACATGTATTTTTTAGAAAGTGTTTGTATGAATATGTGTGTAACGTCAGTATATATGGGTGACTGTGTGAAAGAATGAATAACTGTGTGAGTGAGTGAGTGTTGTGTTTATGAACATGTATATCTCTACATATCTGGCTACGCAAGGGTGTGTGTGTGCCATTCCCCTCGTTCTGTTTACACAAAACCAAACGAAACATAAACGATAAACTGTGAAATCTTCCATATTTACTCACTCAATTCAACTAATTCACTCTCACTCTTTCGGTTTTATTAGTGAAGGTGAATTGCGAAAGGAGTTCATGATAAGGTCTAATCTGGGAGTTGAAGAATCGGCCGAGTTGAGAGAGAGAGAGAGAGAGAGAGAGAGAGAGAGAGAGAGAGAGAGAGAGAGAGAGAGAGAGAGAGAGAGATAATAAGTATTTTGTTTCTATGTGAGTGAAAAAGACAAAATGCAAAGCTGCCTGTATCAAGTGTCTCCCCTAAAGTTGAAAAAGTGACAGAGAGCCAAACTCAAGAAACATTAGAATCATAAAGTCGGGACACATGGAATTTGAAGCAGTTTAAGTAATGCTGGGTCGTTGTAGAAAACTAGTTGAATAGTGTAAGGTAGAGTCATCAGCATATGAGTGGCTAGGAGTGGAAGTAAAGTAGATATCATGAATGAGTATTAGAAAGAGAACTTGAGACAGGATAGAACCCTGAGGAACACCGGAGTTGATAGGTTGAGGAAGGGAGCGATGGTCGTCCAGAACTGCAGTTGTGGACCGACCAGAAAGAAAGTTAGTGACTGACAATATATATATATATATATATATACTGTATATATATATATATATATATATATATATATATATATATATATATATATATATATATACTGTATATATGCCTTTCCATATGCCTCTGTAAATGTTGTTACACTCTTCCCTTTTTCACCACAACATTTGAAGTAAACAAAATACAGTATACGGTAGTAGGTTTCTTTTCAACTGACGGAAAATTGTATCACATAGCAGCTAATTTCTCGATACGCAAAGGAAAAATATAAAACCACTATGTCTCTGCATCATATTAAGACCAAGTATATTTAATTAGCACCATATTTAACTACAAAATCTTCCAAATAACTGAGAAATCCTGATGGGAACTTTGCAATTGACCGCCAGTTGAAAAGAAACCTACTATAGTAAACTGTGTAACCTTTCGCCTCTGCATGTCCCCCAGGGTCTTCTCTCTTGGTTGTATTAGTGGGGGTGAACTGAGATACGAGACCACGATAAGGTATAATCTGAGGCTGGCGAGTCAGGTTGGGCTGGGTCAAGAATGGGCTCAGGAGTTGATCTGAAGAGTTGAGCTGAAGAATTGGGTTGGTGAGTTGAGCTTCAGAGTTGGGTAGATGCAATTGGATAAATAGTTGGGCTACATAGTAGGGATAATCACATTGGCTGAAAAATTCGTTGGATGAGGATGATGCAGAAGACGTGGTTGGAAATGGGAAAGAAGTAGGTGGTGAGGAGATAATGTGATACGAGAGGAGAGAAGAAAAGAGGAAAGGGGAAGAGAGAAATAGTAGTAAACTTAATAGAACTGCAAACTTATGACAAGTAATAGGCGTCAGGAAAGGATATACATAAATGAGTCGGAAGAAGAGGTCGAGGAAGAGAGAAGAGAAGAGGAAAGGGGAAGGGGAAGGAGAACGGGAAATAATACAGTTGGATGGGAGTTTAGAGGAAAGGAGATTTAATTTGAAGAGTTGTCTCAGCAAAATTACAAATAACATAATATCAAAATAGTTTGACGTCAGGCCGAATCTTGAAAACTAGAACTTCTAAAAGGAATATAAAACATTTACTTCGAGTATTGTATTTGAAATAGCTGAATTATATTACTAAATTGATCGATTGTATGTATATGTATATACTGTATATATATATATTGATCGATTACTATATATAAACTATCGACAACTATTAATAATATCCTTGTTTATGAGATACAGACGATCAGAATACAAGAGAGAAGAAATTGGGAGAGGAAATAATAGAAGGAAAGAGAAGAGAGCGAGAGAAAAGGGGAAGAAGAAGGAATTGGAAGCAAAAAGGATATAAACATAGAAACATGAGGACAGGACAAAAGAGGAGGAATGGTAGGGAGAAAGAAAATACATGAACTCAAATAATCAAACATGACAATAAAATTGTAAAGGTACATGCAAATACAGCTGTAGGACATAAGCAAATAAAACATACAGCAAGAAACTAACCTACGAAAGGCAGGACAGAAATTTAACAAGAGGAAAGAAAATGGAAAAATGAGAGAGGAAAAATAAGAGAGGGCAACATAAAATAAGAAAGAGATATGTAAGAGGATGGTAATTAGCGTGGGAGAAAGATAGTTGTTGCAAGAACTAAACTAAGAAAGGAAGAACAAAAAGTGAAATAAGAAGCAGGGCAATGGGAGAATAGAGAATAGGGAGAGCAAGAAAGCACATAAGAAGACAAGACAGGGAGATATAAAAAGAGAAGAATTAGGGTGGAGGAAAGAAAGTTGAAGGTACGGTATGAAGAGAGAATAATATAAGTATTGGGATAAAGAGGATGATACGAAAGAGCAACACATTCAGACACAATAACAACCATAACTAAGAACAAAGAAATAACAAGAAACAAACCCAAAGGGAGAACATATATAATGTAACAAAAGATGACTAAATGATAATAAATACAAATCACAAACAAAAAAAGAACACAAATGACAACAAGAACGAGGAATGTAAGAACAAAAAAACATTAGTGTGGATGAACGAGAGTTGAAGCGAAACATACAATAGAAAGTACACTAGGAGGAAAGGAAAGGGAAGAATGAGAAATAGGAAGAACAAGAATATGATAAGAAAGAAAGCTATTAGAATAAGACTTACTATGGAGGAAAGCCAAAAAGTGACAGACATAAGATTTATGACCAAGGAGGAAAGCATTGCTAAAATTACCAGACAAAAATATCAACCAGATATATTATATACTTGGCTGGCATATACGGGACAGCAACATATTAATAATTATATTGTAACAGTTCTATTTCTTATGCCCTATTAAGATTACACACCTTTATCCCAAGAAATGTATATAGGAATACATTTCAAGTGAAATTATAGACGATTGCATAGTATAACTTGTAGCTGCATTCCATTATCTAAATGGGATTTTGCATAAGAAGAGGAACTTGTGTTTTAGTATTTACTATTTAATACCTTCAAATTCGGTACCGGTTTGTCTAAAATATATTGACTCAACAGGGCTCAAGACTCAGGAGCTTAAATTCGGTTGTTCTTCCTTCGTTAATGTTGACTAGAAACTCTGCACTTACATATAGAAAAACAGAGATGCACACACAACACACTCAAGCAGATTCTCTCTCTATCTCTCTCACCACCATCTACAGTAGGTCAGGAGTTCTAAACCTTTCCAGGTAATGCACCACTGTCACCAGGAATTACCTTACACCTTTTTCAATAGCCACAATTTTGATAACTATTATAATTTAGTTGTTCCCCCTAACACCTAGACATGTTTACACTCTTTACTATATATAAATCCTACCTTTCACCTCGCACTCAATAAACCTTTTAGCGTTGTTCTTTTCTAAAGCGACTTGATGTTATTAACCTCTCTCAATGTTGCACAACCTAATTAGTCAATTCTCATTACGTTAACATCTTTAATTCTTCCGACTCTCACTACAGTATGATAGATCATTGTATTAGTATATCATTGGTTCAAAAGCGTCCCATACCTACAATCTTCATCTGAACCCACACAATCGTATAATTATTCTTCCTTTCACCACAGCGTAGTATTTCACCTTAATCATCCATACAGTTGCCAACACAAATACTGTGGTGGGGTGGCTGTATGTAATAACCAAAGCAGGAATATAATGTAATATAGGCTGCATGGTCTTACCCACTTCAAACAACACGATAACAAAATGGTAAGCATATCAATTCAGTTTCAAATTATATACCTGTGAAAGCATTATATCATGTCACTCAACTCACAGTATTTGTCCCAGGTTCAGGTTTTGGCAACTGTGCCTCAAACACACTAATCCTATAATATTTACTGTAGTACTCCGTAACCCTATAATCGGATCATCCCTCGCCCAGTCAATACACTACTATAATTCTCCAAAATCACATTGCTATTGCTAAACACGATCAAAACAACCCATAATGTTATGCACACATGAAAACAACAATGCCAACGGATATCAACTTAACCAAACCAACACACTACTCCACCACCACACTATTACACTACCAAACACAACCACACCACCACAGGCATCACATGTACGCCACATTACCACAAAAACGTTCCACACCATCAATTAGTGGCACCACACAATTTAATACCACAATACTATACAATCACAAACCTAGCACACCACTCTATCAATTAGTGGCACTAAACAACACACCATTCTCGGGTTGCACATTATACGAGCATCCTTCAAGGCGACTCTCTCTCTCTCTCTCTCTCTCTCTCTCTCTCTCTCTCTCTCTCTCTCTCTCTCTCTCTCTCTCTCTCTCTCTCTCTCTCTCTCTCTCTCTCTCTCTCTCTCTCTCTCTCTCTCTCAATAAGTAAATACACACACACACACACATATATATATATATATATATATATATAGAGAGAGAG
The DNA here is from genome assembly GCA_032716605.1 of Paralithodes platypus. Classification (NCBI taxonomy): domain Eukaryota; kingdom Metazoa; phylum Arthropoda; class Malacostraca; order Decapoda; family Lithodidae; genus Paralithodes; species Paralithodes platypus. The sequence continues at coordinate 81,996,356 of CM064487.1, forward strand.
AGAGAGAGAGAGAGAGAGAGAGAGAGAGAGAGAGAGAGAAAGAGAGAGAGAGAGAGAGAGAGAGAGAGAGAGAGAGAGAGAGAGAGAGAGAGAGAGAGAGAGAGAGAGAGAGAGAGAATCGGTGACTTTCAAGAAATTCGCCTGCAAAAGAATTGTTGTGACAAGGTGTTGTGGACGCCTGAGTGTGTGTAGAGGAAGTTTGTGTGTTGGTGTGTTTACAAATGTGCTTCACTGAGTGGGGGAGTGGGGGCACTAAGAGAAAGAGAGTGTCACAAGAGAAAAGAGTTTTTGAAAGAGTGTTGGGAAGAAAGGAGACTTGTGAGGATGTGAGAGAGAGAGAGCCTACCTGTCGCCCTTAATTGGTGGACAGGTAAAGTTCTGTATTGCGATAGTAGGCAGGTGGTAGTGTGGTTGTGTTGTGGTGGTTGGTGGTGCTTGTGGTGTGTATTGAAGTGAGTGGACGTTAGTTGTGAGTAATGGTGATATTGTTAGTAAGTACGATACTGTACAACACTTTGACGGCGAGTAGCAAAAGTAAACCGTGTGTAGTGGTGTTATGTGGTGTTATGCGATTGTTAGTATGTTAGTTTGTATGGTGGTGTGTAGTGATTGTGATGGTGAGTGAAGTCTGTGTTTAGTGAAGGTATGCGAGTAGGGACTGTTGTACTGGAATGTGATGGTCGGTGGAAATTATGTGCGTGTAGTGGTGGAAATATGTCGGAGAGTGTGTTTGTTGAGGGATTTTGTTGTGAAATGGTATATAGAACTTTGATGGGTGTACAAAGATATATTGTGTACAGAGTGGCTGTGTTGGATTGTAAGATTGGCTTTGTGTACAACTTCGGTGGTGAATACAAATGTGGATAATGCTGAGATAGTGAAAATTTATTTTTATTTATTGGCATGTTTTGTTAAGTGGTAGGATGGCCTATTGTTGCTGTTGTTCCCCAGACTGTCTGGCCGAGCAATCCCGAGTCAGGTTGACCGACGCCGCGCCAGATGCTCGGGGCCCCTGAAGGGGCAAGGGTGAAATGAGATCTGTCTCTGAGAGGGCAGCGGGGGAGGGGATCATCATCCCACGGGCTTGCACCCCTGGGCCAATGCCCCCATCGTCCGCAGCCCCCCTTACAGTGCCACCAAATCGGGTGATCTCGCCAGCACCTAGAAGGAAAAGTAGTACAGGAAAAGAGATAGACAGAAACGGGTAAGGTAGGATAGAGGATGCCAAACCTCACTTTGGAGAGTATCAGCCCTCACCCAGGATGGACTGTTGTGTGTGATGGTGTGTAATGCAATGGTGTTAAAGGTTATTACTAGGAAGAGATGTGTGTTTCTTTTGTGGTGTGAACAAGATGATATTTGGTGTTGGTTTGCGATTGCGTGCTGCTTTGTGAGTTTGTAGTTGTTTTATACATGTTGGTGTGTGATAAGATGGTGGTAGAGGGATTGTGATGAAATGTTATCTAGTGCTGTGTGGGGTGATCTTACAACAGATATATTATAATGTAGTGGTATATTTAGTTACATGATGAACAGTACAACATACAATAATATATATATATATACTGTATATATATATATACAGTATACTGTATATAATGTGTGTGTGTGTGTGTGCTGTCTCTCTCTCTCTCTTTCTCTGTACCGGAATTGCCAGAGGAAACGGAGGGTGGGGAGAGAGCCTTCTTCTTTAATATCCTTTCTTTCCACTTTCCCTTATTCACGGGTTAGCTATCTTTACTAGAATTAAGTCCTGACCATCTCGCTCGGATTGTAAGATCTGTGTGGTCAGTGTATCTATGTAAATATCTCTCTCTCTCTCTTAGACGTTTTCGTCACGATAATCTCTTCAGGAGTACCGGTACCTAACACACACAAATAGTAAAATATTAAATACATCTGGCTCACCGTTCAACATTTGATGATATTTGTTCAGCTTATGGATAGATTTGCAACAGTGTTCCCCATCACATACCTGCGGAAATAGAGAAAACATATTAATAGTACATTTGTGTAAATTACCTCAGAACATTTAACATTGTGCAAATTAATAGGAACATTGTTGATATATGTAATAATTTGTGTTTATGGCTGATCAGCAATAAATATAGAAGATAATTTTACAGTACTTTAACAAATGTAATATATATCAACACAAATCAAGCTGTATGCGGATAGTCTAAGGACTGTTACCACGAAACGCATAGAAATGATTTCGTTAAATATATTTATAAATGTTAATGTTAAAAACATGAATTATAATGTTGCAAATTAATGACTATGAACAAAATTGCATATACATTTCACAGAATATGGAATTATACCCACACAACGAAGGGGTTTTACTGTAATGACACGACAGTTTAGAGTCTCTCTGGAGTCCTCTTCAAAGAGGACTTCAGAGTCAAAACTGTCGTATCGTAAAGGTGCGTCCACTCTGGCGACAAAACATGTTGGTAACACAAACTACAACATAGTAGGCAAAACAAAACATGTTGGCAACACAAACTACAACATAGTAGGCAAAACAAAACATGTTGGCAACACAAACTACAACATAGTAGGCAAAACAAAACATGTTGGCAACACAAACTACAACATAGTAGGCAAAACAAAATATATATATATGAAAACTAATGGAGCTAAGCATGAGGGAGAAGGGGGGCGAGCAAAAAAAAAAGGGGGAGGTTTATAGTGTGTTTCCTAGACTTCCATCAAGCTTGAAATTACACTCCCTTGACCCCCTTTCAAGATAAATTTGTACATTTTTCGGTAGAAAAATTTCCCGGCCGACGGCCGGTTCCTCTTAAATTACAGGCTCGCTATCGCTCGCCAGGAAATAATCGACACCTAAATAGGACGAAAGGTCTTAAAAGTGACATAAATGGGGTGAAAGTTCTTAAAATCGCCAAACTAATGGGGCGAAGGTCTTAAAATCTCAAAAGCAATAAGGCTAAACATGAGAGAGAAAGGGGTAAAGAAAAAAATCCCTCAAGTGGAAATCTCCCCGTGTGGGTCATGTTATGGGGGGGGGGGTGTTTATAACAATGATTGGCTTTCACTCTCTTGAACTCCCACAGTATAATGGCGTCTAAATACTTGGATTCTGGCTAACATCAGATCATTTAAGGGGACTGGTTATTTAAGGGGACAGTGGTTATTTAAGGGGACAGTGGTTATTAAACCCTCTCCGACATATGACGCGATTTTGAGCCTATTGGGGATACTTTAAAGCCTTTGTTACCATCAGGGGTATTTAGAAACCTTTAGTTTAGTTACTTCAACCTTTGCAGTTGTCTTTGAGTTAGCTTTGGGCAGAAAACTAATTTTGGAGAAGTAATTATAAGAGTGAGAGAACTCTATTTATTATTGCTAATCTGGCAACCTCTGTGTCATATGTGCGTGAAAGGGTTAAGGGGACAGTGGTTATTTCTTTATTTATATATATGTATTCATTTATTGTTTTATTTATATATATGTATTCATTTATTGTTTTATTTATATATATGTATTCATTTATTGTTTTATTTATATATATGTATTCATTTATTGTTTTATTTATATATGTATTAATTTATTGTTTTATTTATATATATGTATTCATTTATTGTTTTTATTTATATATATGTATTCATTTATTGTTTTATTTATATATATGTATTCATTTATTGTTTTATTTATATATATATATTCATTTATTGTTTTTTATATATATGTATTCATTTATTGTTTTATTTATATATATGTATTCATTTATTGTTTTATTTATATATATGTATTCATTTATTGTTTTATTTATATATATGTATTCATTTATTGTTTTATTTATATATATGTATTCATTTATTGTTTTATTTATATATATGTATTCATTTATTGTTTTAGTTTCCTCCGTAGACCTCTATGAAACTTTACAAAAAAAAAAATCCATTAGATCCCCCTACGAGATTAAATTGTACATTTTTCGGTAGAAACATTTCACGGCCGAAGGCCGATTCCTCTACAATTACAGGCTCGCTATCACTCACCTGGGAAAAAATCGACACCTAAAGGGCACGAAAGGTTTAAATATTGACAAAGAAATGGGGCGAAAGGTCTTCAAATAGACAAACTAATGGGGCAAACGTTTTAAAATAACGAAAGGTCTAAATATTGACAAAGAAATGGGGCGAAAGGTCTTAAAATAGACAAACTAATGGGGCAAACGTCTTAAAATATCAAACTAATGGGGATAAGCATGAGGAAGAAGGGGGCCCTGAACAACGGTCCATCTCTCCCCTTTAATCAGCTTAGCAAGGCTTACAGGACGAAGACAACAAATATTCACAATTAATTATTTCAGTAACAAGACGCCTTTTTTCACTATTGGAACAGGAAAGCCCTTTAGGAATTGAAAAGGTAATGCCCATCTCAATTAACCCTATAACTTCCACAATCCATTGCAAAACTCCATAAAATCGTGTAGGCCCTAATCATATCCAAAATAAAATGAAAAAGTGCCTACAAGTCATTCCTAAAACTGAATAAAATCTTCTAGTGAGAGTAAAGCAAAATATTATGATCATGAGAAGGGTCATGATACTGAAAGGGTTGACATGTTGATGTGAATATAATGCTTGTGAGGTCCATGTGCGTGTTTGTGCGTCTGTGGGAAAACAGAGTTCGTGTAGGCTACCCGTGTATGTTTTTACCTTCCGGGTTGTGTGTGTGTGTGCAAGAGAGATAAAATACAGCTTCATGTAACCATACGTGCTTTAACATTCAGTGTGAGTGTGTGTGTGTGTGTGTGTGTGTGTGTGTGTGAGCGAGCAAGAGGTAAGTATACAGGATGAGGTGTTAGTGTCGCAGTGCGGTGGACAGGTCACCACTCACACACAGACTGTTGAGCCTTTAACTGGTTTCTGCCACAGACAGCACTCTTTCCGCCCGTCATGTCTTATTGTTCCTTCGTTAGCAGCAAGTTCTTTCCTGGACCCTTACCTCAGGTCTTCTCTTTTATGGTCTGCACTGTTCAAATAAAATAATTTACGCTAAACTGCAACGATAAAATCAATCCCTTATACTAATAACTTATTTTAGTTTAAAGGTACGATACAATGTCCATGAAGGAGGTACAGTCATGGTCATTAATGCTGTTGTTATACTCGAGGGTGTCTCATGTGGAATTAAATCTCATTATTTTGTTACCTGACATTTTAAACACAATCATCAAACTGTATCGTCAGCAATCAGCAGCACAGGCAACTTAGTTATAGTCATATTGTATACCCTCTCCAGTTGGCGGCATATAGTGTATGCATGTCTACAATGTCAAACGACATCTTATGGCCTTTAAAATTAATACAGAGGCTTTACAGGATAATGTAAATATTTTCTTAAGTTGGAGCATACCGTATGTAAACAAATCCTATTAGGCTAATTAACTAAACCAAGTCTTAAACCAAACCTTATCTACTTTAACTTATGTTAATGTGTATAGACAATAATATACTCTGAGATGTGTTGATACTAATTATATTGACGTAAGAACCAATATTGACAACTTAATGAAGTAATCAACAGCCCATCATGTGGAGTATATTAGTTCAATGAAAGTTCGTGCTTTACGAATAAATAATTTATCTTTGTTCCAATACATACCAAAGATATCACACAAATAAAAAAAAAAAAGCTAATTAATAAACTACGGCACTAAATAAAGGGTAAGTGAATAAGTTAAACCAGGTATATATATATATATATACAGTATATATACAGTATATACTGTAATTCATGTCTTCCGGTTCGGTCTTGTGATTAGCTCATGCTGGGGAAGTTGACGGAGAAGCCAGTATTGACAGTTTCAGGAAGTAATCAGGAGCTCTGCATTGGCATTCTGGTAAGAATGTTGTCGGTTTTCCAATACATGTATTATCAAAATCAAATTAAAATAAGCAAACAAATAAATAGGTTACCCTACCGCACCAATTGTGACTAAACTGCTACGCTATACCAGGACAAATAAGTGTTGTCTTGTGTAGCTAGGAGTATATTCTGATGTGCATTTGTGTCTGACTGAAGTTGATGGAGAAGCCAGTATAGACAGATCAAAGAGTAATCAGGAGCTATTTCACTGACAAATACTAATGAATTTATATGAATCTATGGGTTCAATGAAGCAACACTAACAGATGCAAGAAACAATACACATACTATATAGCCAAAGTATACAAGATCGTAGAATACGGAATTACTCAATAATCCTATAATTAGATCATCTCTCGTCCAGGCAATTGTTTCCTATTATTCACCAAAATCACATTACAAAAAACTATCAATACAACCCATAATGCTATCTACACATGAAAACATCAATACTAACGGACATCAACTAGACCAAACCAACACAATACCCTTCACCACATATCAACGAGAGAGAGAGAGAGAGAGAGTGAGAGAGAGAGAGAGGTTGGAGTGTGGGGGGGGGGGGGGGCTGTATATAATGTATAATAAACGTCACACTAATGGGGGGGATAATGGGAGGATTCCAAAAAGACCATCCTCGGATAAGAAAGGGTTAACATCTCTAACTTAACAAACACTAATTAAACATTACAAAACATAGGCTTTTCATAATTAACGAATAAACCGAACCACCTCTCCGGAATTCAATCCCTCTTGCATGAATTTCCACTAAATTTGTTTATACTTCCTCCATTATCTTGCATTAACCAAAACAATCTGATATGTTCCATCATTCCAGGTCATATTCTAACTTTCTCTCTTCCTCCATCACTAGTTTCCCAAATTTGGTTCTCATTGGCCTTCCATCCATAGCAGTATATATGAAATTCCTTCCTAAGTTATAATATAAAGACATATCAAAACAAATCTTCATTCCTCTCTCTGTGAACTAATAAAATAAACTCCAACACAGATATAAAAATATAGGAAAGTTGTGAGGAATTCCGTTTTGGTAGTATGTCATCCGGTTAATATAAAACGACACACACAACAACATGCATACAAACGACACACACAACAACATGCATACAAACGACACACACAACAACATGCATACAAACGACACACACAACATGCATACAAACGACACACACAACAACATGCATACAAACGACACACACAACAACATGCATACAAACGACACACACAACAACATGCATACAAACGACACACACAACAACATGCATACAAACGAGGTAACATAAATCTTTCGCCTACACACACACACACACACAAGTCCCAAAAACAAAAACAAAAACACGCGCGCGCGCGCAGATACAAGCGCAAACACACACATACCTATTCCTTCATCCACTCGATCAAATACACTCACTACCGTACTCATTCCACACACGCACGTACAGTTTGCCGCACAAGTCCTGTTTCTCACCATCTCAGTGAAATCGTAATTTGGCAGTATCGCACACACCTCCCCAACCCCCTTCCCTCACTCCACCTCCATCCATCCACCCCACCTTTCCTCCCTCTCTTACATTGTCCAGCTCATAGTGTCTCACGGTTATGAAGTAGGTGTATTGTGAATCGTTTAAACCACTTGCTTTCATTTCATTATATTAATACCCTAGCCGTAAATAAATAAACCGTTTCACTAGACGCTTCTGCCACCATGAAGGAGGGGCTGGTACAGGCGCGGCGACGTGCTTGAGTGGCCCCTCAACTACAACAACTAGAACAACAACAAAAACAACAACTAACATTGTTCAATGTTATTCGATAAATACAGTTTAAAAGGCGTTGTCCAATGTAATGTGTCCTGAGAGAGAGAGAGAGAGAGAGAGAGAGAGAGAGAGAGAGAGAGAGAGAGAGAGAATGTCCTGAAATTTGTCTCATATTTTCGTTTTTTGTATTTTTTGTTTTTATCTATACTCGGTTAGGTGTGTGTGTATTTGTTTGTGAATATACTCGGTTAGGTGTGTGTGTATTTGTTTGTGAATATACTCGGTTAGGTGTGTGTGTATTTGTTTGTGAATATACTCGGTTAGGTGTGTGTGTATTTGTTTGTGAATATACTCGGTTAGGTGTGTGTGTATTTGTTTGTGAATATACTCGGTTAGGTGTGTGTGTATTTGTTTGTGAATATACTCGGTTAGGTGTGTGTGTATTTGTTTGTGAATATACTCGGTTAGGTGTGTGTGTATTTGTTTGTGAATATACTCGGTTAGGTGTGTGTGTATTTGTTTGTGAATATACTCGGTTAGGTGTGTGTGTATACTCGGTTAGGTGTGTGTGTATTTGTTTGTGAATATTTAGCTGTCAAGAGTTTGTCTGTCAGTATAGTATTCAGTATTCAACATATTTTAGAATTCCCTACTTGATTTTGTCATTCCTCTCTAACTAATACGGCAATACTATTTGGCATTATACACGACCCAATACATTGTTCTTGACAAAATTACCAGTGCCTTGAGTTATACAGCCTATCTTATCACTTCATCATCACTCTTATTGTAAGCATTACTACCGGTATTTGTTTTGCTCCTATATTGATGCTTTAAAATTAGTTAATTACTATATAGTACTTCCCCTTTGTGGTTATGATTCTGACATCGCGTATTTATTGCTCATCCTTTTCTCAATAATACCACATAATTGGAAATAAGGTTTTAGGAAAGAGCTATATATACAGTATAATATACCGTATATATATATATATATACATCTATCTATCTATCTATATGGTCAGGCCCAATCCCCATTTTGGGGGTAGCCGACTCAAGACAGAGCAAGAACAGGGAAAACACAAAAATATATATATATATATATATATATATATATATATATATATATATATATATACAGTATACATTATATATATTCACGTATACATATAATTAATAATATCCCGATTCACAACCGAATTGGGAATACTTAAGGTCTATCTATCTATCTATTGCCAGACGGCATAGATGTTGAATTACGATCATCTGTCTTTCTCCCTTTCTGAGTTGTCTGAAATATGCTTCATGCGTAACTTATCCAGGCATTGTTTTTATGAAGTACGAACACACATGTATAACTCGCCTGAACTTTGTTAACCCTTTCTGTACCAACGACGTCAGTTATGTTTTATTCTATCCATATTTAGACGATTTTATGCAGCTCAGGAAGATGTGGTAGTTAAAGAGTTTTATTAAAATATTTCGAAGCCTTATAGTTACTAGAGATCCTTCCTAAACTGAATAAAATCGAATAGTAGTAGCCAGAATAAAATAAAAAGGATATCGACGGTACGGAAAAGGTTGAGAACCTTATTAATATAATAATTTAGGGCTAGGCTATATAATGAAATGAAAGCAAGTGGTTTAATGATTCACAACACACCTACTTCATAACCGTGAGATACTATGAGCCGGACAGTGGAAGAGCGGGAGGGATGGTGGGGTGGAAGGTAGTAAGGTGGAGTGAGGGAACATGGTTGGGGAGGTGTGGCAGACGCTGCCTAAATACGATTTCACTGAGATGGTGAGAAACAGGACTTGTGCAGCAAACTGTACATATACGAACACACACAAATACACACACTCAAGCCGCGTCCACACGTTGCCGAAAACATTGCTAGAAGCATGTCAGCAACATGCTAGATTCATGCGTCCAAACATGCCACATTCATGTCTGTAAACAAACCGGACTAAAAAAAATCACAATGTTGAAAACACTCTTCGAATATGCTTCAAACATATTTATAGTCCACACCTGTGTACAGGAGCTAGTGCCCCTCAACATGTCCTCACCAGTGATGATAGCATGTATCGGAACAACTTTACCGGTTTGAACGTCCAAACGAGATACTTTGTACATGTATGCAAACGTGTCCAAAACAGTGTGTCGAACATGTTTTATGCCGTGTTTCAGGCTTGTGTGGACGCGGCCTCACACACACAACTAAGGACAAGTACACATAGCCTACACATACACAAGTGCACAAACACAACAGAGGCTACCGTACACACTCTCCCTCATTCAGACAACACATTCACTACTCGCTCCATTCAAGAACACACACACGCACACGCACATATTCAATCACTACTAATTCATTAATGCATACATAAGTATCTCATTAATAATCAAGAAAAGTTAAGCGAAATGCTGAGATGCAATGTACGAACAAAACTAGGCTATCCTACAATTTAATCATATTGTAACACTACCACTGGAACAATGTCAAGCGACTGATATCAAGAGGTTGTCAGAGAGAGAGAGAGAGAGAGAGAGAAATAATAAATGTTCTTTCTATTATTTTTTTGTAATATCCGGGAGACAGAGAATGAAACCTGGAGAATAGAATCATATTGGACAGAATAACGGAAATCTGTCAAGCCTTCGTAGATCGAGTGGAAACTAGAAGTTTTCAGAAGTAGACCAGAGGCCAGATACCGAAAAGGTCCATTCCCCCCCCGTCTATTTAACTGTTACTATGATTTTTGTGTAGTTGACACCTATATCTTCCAAAAAGTGTCTGATATACACGCATTTCCGGTTGCAGGTACCCGATTATGGGTATCAAAGATGGCCGCCATGAACTGTCAGTGAATTTTAAGAAATATGTAACTTTTGATGCAATTGGCCTAGAGATTACTTAAAAGTACTTATTTCCACTACTTTGGGTATGAGAAATGCATTGGTGGCATTACTTTTTAATTTACTGTCCATATTGATGCCAAAAAATCCACATTCGTAGCCAAAAATGACAAAAATTTGCATGTTATCTTACAAATCAATCATGTCTTACTTAACACAACTATTTAATTATAATATTATCTTTTTCTTTCAGAAAGATATAAAAATGACAGATGAGAAACCACTGAAACTAAAAAAAAAAACTGAGAAGAAAAATGAGCTTGAATGTATCATATGCTTTACACCAACATCAAAAGAAAAAATCAAGCGCGCATTACCTTACCTTTAGATACCTTTAGATGTGTTCGCCGCTCTTCTAGCGGCACCAAGGAGCGCGACGCCCCTCGTTATGGGTGGTGATTTGGTGCAGTAGACTGTTTGAAGCGACAGCTCGCTCCCTTGCGAGGATGGGCTCGTCTGGCACTTTTTGCAGTTCGACATCTAGGGCTCTCTTGAAGTTGTCTAACGAGATGTCCCTCATGTCTCTTACTCGCCGTGGGAGTTTGTTGAAGAGACGTGGGCCTCTGTGTGATAACCAGCCCTCTCGCAGAGAGCCCATAGCACCACTGTTATTCATCTGGGGGATTTCGCATTCCCAGCCTCTCCTATCACTGAATTTCATGACTATCGGAGTATGTAGGTTTGGTACTAAACCCTCTGCGATTTTCCACGTGTATATTATTAGGTAACGTTCTCTTCTACGTTCCAGTGAGTACAGATTCAGTGCTCTTAAACGCTCCCAATAGTGTAGATGTTTTATCGAACTTATATGCGAAGTGAAATTTCTTTGTACACTCTCTACGTCATTTATTTCACCTGCTTTGTATGGGGATGTTAATACGCTACAGTATTCAAGCCGCGGTAGCACTAGAGATTTGAAGAGCGTTATCATAGGTACTTCACCGCGTGTTTTAAAAGTATGCAGAATCCAACCCGTTATTTAGCGCATTAGCGAAGGACTCTTTAACTCGATAAGAAAAGCTGCAAGGATCCGTCAACTAAGTGGAAAAACTGATTCCGAGAGGTGCAATAGTGTGTGTGAGGCCCTACCAGATGCTATTGTCCAACACCAACATGGTTATCACCGAAAATTTTATCAGCGGTTCACTACGACAAGCAGAATTACAAAACGTCAGCATGATGAGACAGAGGTAGATGGTGAAACAAAAAGTCCACGGAAAAAACGCAAATTTAATCCTGTCTCACCAACTTCAACTCTCCTACCCAAAGATCAATGTTTTATATGCTCAAAAAGAGTAAAGAAACATAAGCAGAAATATGATCCATTGATGAAGCTGACATCAAGAAGTAGAGAATCTGACATAAAGGAAAAAGCCAAACTTATTCAAGACCATAAAATCTTGTGTCTGATTGACCTGGACCTTGTAGAAAAGGAGGCCAGATATCATAAATCTTGTTATGAAACATACATTCCCCCAGAGAGAGGTGACACATCATATCCAACTAGTGAAGACACTCCCAAAGAAAGCTTAGCTGCCCATCAAGATGCATTCCAACATATATGCCAACATGTTGAGAAACAGATAATCCAAGGATGTAATGTAGAACGAATCACGGTGTTAAGAGAGAGGTATCTTCATTATCTGCAAAATCACCATTCACAGTTTTACAATCCAAGTTACAAAACATGTAAACTCAACGCAAAGTTAATCAACCATTTTGGTCACTCTATTCAATTCTGGCAACCAAACTATCGCAGTGAACTGGTATATTCATCCAACATTCCTAAAGGTAATGCAGTAGAAGCTGCATTCGAAGCTGCTGCCTCAGACTCTAGGATTCTTGAAGAAGCAGCACTCATTTTGAGGAGAGAAGTGCTAGATTATGCAAAATCCTTTCAGTTGCCATGGCCACCACCTCCTGGACCCACCTTACGTGATCAAACACCTCCGCCCCAACATTTGATACAATTTATGCATTTCCTTCTATCTGGAGAGAAGCATTTATCAGACCAGAAGCAGAGAGTGGCAACTTCATTATCCCATGATATAATGTATGCAATCACTAATGGACATTGGATGACCTGCAAGCATCTTATGCTCGGTGTATCTCTGTGGCATCTGACAGGTTAAGCTGAAGTTATCACTCTTCTCAACCGGTTTGGACACTGTGTCTCCTATACAAAAGTGATAGAAATAATGACTGCAGTATACCCAAGTGTGAAAGAGCACACTGGTCCTCTTCCTCCTCACATAACAACTTTCAACAATCTGGTGGTCCATTTTTGTTTTGACAATTTTGATCTCACTGAAGAGACACCATCTGGACGAGGCACCACACACAGTACACATGGGTTGATATTACAGGAGAAGCATATTTTGCAAGACATGGAGGAACCTACTTGTGAGATTGGCAGTATCCCAAAGACTAAAGCACGATCAGCTCCATATGAACAGAAACACTTACACCCATGCTATGTCAAGAGTAAGCCTGAACCACCGAAAAGTAATATATCCTTGGATATAAACACCAATGTAAGCATGGCAGCATGTCAGTCTGATACTTTATGGATACTGTGCCGTCAAATATCCAGTATGCCCTTACAAATAGTGCCTGGCTGGAAAAGTTGGGTGTCATGTACTGGTGTCAGAGGAATGGAGTCTCTTACAACTGTGGAGTATTTGCCACCCATAAATGCACCAATCACTGAAAACAGTACTATTCATTAATGCCTCACACAAGCAGAAGCCATGACAAAAGCTGTGCACCAAAGTTGGACAATCATTACCTTTGATTTAGCTGCTGCCATGAAGGCCTACAAAATAACATGGCAGTATGGAGATAAGTTTAAGAAGATCTTCATCAGACTAGGTGCCTTTCATACCATCTGTGCTTACTTTGGTACAATATTCAAGTATATGGAAGGCAGTGGATTGGAACAGATCATTATCCAAGCAAATTTGTGTGCGAGTGGGTCTATCACAAAAGTCCTAGAAGGAAAGCATTATAATCGAATTCTGTATGTTTTGAAGACGTTGCTTGAGTCCCTTCAGAGACTTCTCATTGAGGAATTTGAGAGTTCAAAGGGAAGTGTCCCTGACAGCACTGTCGCCATTCTACAAGCATTAGCCACTGACCCCACACACGAGAACCTCAAGGAAACTCTGACCAATGATGATGTAAGATCTCTACTAAAAAAGATGGATGAATTTAAGAAGGGGATACGAGATGGTCATCATGGGAAGACTGCTCAGTATTGGATCACCTTCATGGACAAGGTAGAGGTTGCATTACAGTTCATTCATGCCACAACAGAAAACAACCTTGACCTACACATTGCAATGCTCAAGAAGATGTGTGTTGCATTCTTCAATCAGGATCGCTTCAATTATGCACAGTACGCATAAATTATAAGTTTGCATATTTCAAAATACTAATTTCATTCCATTTAGCTTATTTATTGCAATGCATTAAACATTTTAGGAGATAGTTACAATAGAATTTTAGTTATAGTTGGCAAGGTTTTGGATTAGCTGTTACATCTCAAGTAATCAGTACATAAATCACATTATTTTTATAAAATCTTATATCTTTATAGGTATGGCACATACTACTTGCATCAGCTTGTAAATGCTGAACCTGAGTTGAAGGCATTGCTTGGAGACAAAGGCTTCAGTGTCAACAGATCACATATACCATCATCAAGAAATGGGGTAGATTTAACCATTGAACAGACATTCAATCGTCATGCAGCAGGCCACAACTCTGGCATCATTGGCTTCAGCAGGAATCTAGGGGCCTATCACCGTTGGTGTGCTACTCGACACGTCCGAGCAGAGTACACTCAGGTAACTAAATTTATGTAGAGTTACTATTTCTATCAAATTACCTACATACTGTATATACTTTCATAAAAGTGAAAACTGTCCTATTTATAATTTATAAAATATTTGTCAATTTACTTTTTGTTGTGCAAAATTGACTTATTGTTAACTGCAGTATAGTTAACTGGTCAAAATTCAGTTTATTTAATTTTATTTATTGTTTCAAGTGCTGTTACAGAGTCCTGGGTTGCGTGATAATGAGGGAAGCAACGATATCCACAAGGATGGGCGACAATCAGAAATTAAAAAATCAGAAGAAGCAGTAAAGAAAACAATGGATACTATTAAGGGCTATATCAATCCTTTCACCACAGAGAGGAAGGATGTTCTTGTGTGCCTCTCTTCTGGCATCCATGCCTCTCCAGAACTGACTGCTGATCTCCTTGATGACTCTCCTGGAGAAAGAGCCATGGAAGAATTTGCCAAAAAGTGTATTGTTGAAGGATTAGTGAAATTTCATGAACCCATCAAGAAGAGGAAGCGACTTACATTCCAGAATATAGCTGTAAAAAAAATTGTCAAAACAAAGGGGAAGACAATATCAATCCAGGCACAGCGCAATGTGTTTGGACAACTAGTTCTCCTCTGTATGCAGCACAACATTAGTATGGAAAAAGCTCTGTCATTTGAGCTGGGAGCAATTCCATGGAGTCTGGCCACTGCAGATGGATGTCCATTGAAAACTGATAAATCTACTCTGCTTCATCACATTGAAAAGGATTTCCACGTATGTAACTGGCCTACTGATGCTGTGAGTATTGTTGATGCTGGAGCACTGATTCAAGCTCAAGTAACTATTCCAAGCACTTTTGGGGAACTGGCAGAGCAGCTGTGGAATAGTTTGCCGAATACCACACGCATTGACTTTGTGACAGACACATACAAGGAGAACTCTATAAAGAGAATAGAGCGTGAGCGAAGAGGGGCAGGTCAGCAGCTTACCGGTACCCTGCAGGGGCCGCTCCAGAAAACACCTCGTGACTTCAAGGAGTTCTTATCAAATGATCAGAATAAGACCCAATTATCTCGACTTATTTTGAAGGAATGGGAAATTCCTCGCTATGCTGCAAGACTCCAGGGTCGTCGGATGCTCTTCACTCTTGGTAAAGAATGCTTTGAACTTACAAGTGATGGTATAATGGTGTGTACTCGAGTCAACAATGAGCTATCAAGCGATCAGGTAACTTTATGAATTATTTAAAGTTTAATTAATTTTAATTCAGTTCACCAAATATGAAAGTAAATGGTTGTTAAAGTCAGTCGTAGGACAATTTGTATTGTGGAAGTAAAGGATTATACCTTACTTGGTCAAAGAGTTGCATTTTTTTGTCTGCAATAGTTACCTGACTATACATTATTGTTTTTAATTATATCACTGCCTGTTCTCAATATTCTTTGCATGATCTCTTTGTACAGGAAGAAGCTGACACCCGCATGTTGCTGCATTGCCTTGATGCTGCACATCAACACCTAGTTGTCGTCGTTCGATCACCTGACACTGATGTGTTTATCCTTCTTCTAGCTCACTCACACAAGTTTACTGCTGCTATTTACATGGACACTGGATTTGGAAATAAGAGGAGGTTGATTGACATCAGTGCCATACAACAGGACATTAGTGTGGATGTATGCAATGTCCTCCTTGGCCTGCATGCATTCACTGGCTGTGACACCACCAGTTCGTTCATGAGGAAGGGGAAGGTGAAACCTTTTAAGTTGATGCTCACAGACCCATCGTTTATCCACACATTCAGTCAGTTGGGTGAAGGACAGGTTGTGTCTGAAGAAGATACAAGTGTTTTAGAGCAATTTGCATGTGTTCTATATGGCTCAAAGTCTACATCAACAATAAATAGCTGCAGGCTAGAAAAGTTCCTGCAGCGGTTTTCAACAAAGAAGACAGAAGGACCACTAAATATTAATGTTGGTATTGATATCAGCCTGCTGCCACCATGTCGTTCAAGTTTGATCCTCCATATCAAGAGAGCTAACTACCAGTCATTCATCTGGAAGAAAGCCCTAGTTGCCTATCCCCAATTACAGTCTCCGATCAACCATCAACCATGGTTGGGTCATTGAACAAGGTTCCCTCCAGTTCCAGTGGACCCACAGTGAGATGATGCCTTCAGATTTAGTGGAACTGATGATCACCAATCCATCTAATGTAGATGAAGATGAAGAGGAGTCTCCTACATGTAGTTTTGAAGATGCACATCATGAGATGGACTATTAAGATTTTTGTTACCTTGCTTTATTGATCGGAGTCATTTTCCCCCTTTTATTGAACTCGGTTTTAGATATATCACCGTCATAGATATTTTACAAGACTCCAGTAATTTCTAGTGTTGAATACAATTAAGGATGAATATTGCATACAGATAAGAAATACAAAAGTCAGCATTTCATATTCTTATCACAAACTGTGTAAATATATATCCAATAATTATGCTTCTTAGTTAAACAAATATTTGTTTTTGATTTCTTAAAGTTCAGATAAGATGCAGTGACTTTCTTTCAAAATATTTTGCAATTACTGTATTTGCAATCATCAATGAAAAACTTTACATGAATTTACCAAATTTCAAAGTGCGTTACTTAACCCAAGAAAGTGGAATGGTTGTGAGACAATGGTGAAATAACATTGATGTTTGAGTTATGTAAATCTTGATTTTTTTGTTTTCTTGGTCACCAACTTTGACTTTTAAGCATGAAGATAGCAAATATATTATAAAGTAATGCCACCAATGCATTTCTCATCCCCAAAGTAGTGGAAATAAATACTTTTAAGTAATCTCTAGGCCAATTGCATCAAAAGTTACATATTTCTTAAAATTCACTGACAATTCATGGCGGCCATCTTTGATACCCATAATCGGGTACCTGCAACCGGATAAATGTGTGTATATCAGACACTTTTTGGAAGATATAGGTGTCAACTACACACAAATCATAGTAACAGTTAAATAGACAGGGGGGGGGGGAGGTTCTGGTAGCCCTTGGACTAAAGGACTCAATGTCCTCTACCTTACACGTGCTTTAGCTTCCAGTAAGTGTTCTCACATTTAAATTGACTTACATTTCAATCTCCTAATCTGATCTGCCTATTTGCCTATCTACTGATCTACCTATTCAATCTAACTTAGTAATATATAACCAGGTCTAGCTTAACATAACCGTAACTTAACCCTTTTAAACTGACCCAACCTAACCTCTAACCATGCCTATATTACCCTAGAAACTACACTAACCTAACGCACCCTTACCAAATGGACTTCAAAGTCTACATAACCAAACCTAATCTGGCGTGAAAAACACCTGTGAACGAAATGACGTCCACGAAATGAAAGACTTGTGGACAGACAAATGTGTGTACATCATCACTAAGCATAACATTTAAACAAAAGTGAGAAAAGGTCTTAAGGGCGAAATTACCTTAGATATATAGGTATATCTCAAAATTTGTGTAGGAAAGGCCGTGTGTGTGAAATGAGTGTAAGGTTTTATAAGTATTGGTCGGTCGTCAGTGTGCGGGAGTGTGATGGTTGGTAGAACAATGGTGCCGCTAATTGCTGTCAGGTAGTTGGATAGACCACACCTGTATGGGAAGGAAGGTAGGGAGAGCAGTGAGAGAGGGAGGTGAGGGATGCGAGAGGGAAGGTGAGGAGATGACGGAAGATGCAAGGGAGAAAGTGGGTGGTAAAGAGGGAGAGAGGCAGGGAAGGGGGGAAGTGAGGTGAGGGAAGCTGGGAAGGAGAGAGGATGGATGAGAAGTAGGGAGGAAGGGATAGAAAGTGAAAGTGAAAGTGATTTTTTTTATTTTGCCAATCAAACATACAATATATATAATATGTTAATTTTACAATAAAATAATATCATGGCTGCGCTTTTTGAGAACAATCACTCTTAAAGGCACCTTGAATGCAACTGGATGGTTATTTTACATACAGTAAGATTATTAAAACATGTGTCATATTATGTAATTATATCTAATGAGGCACAGCCCCACCCCTGCAGCCACAGCAAGAAGGGATTCGGAACAGTGGCCAGGTATAATTACCTAGCCACCACCCCGAACCACCCCCCACCCAGACCACTGTGGGTAGTGCCTACAGTACGGTACCTACATATTGACCAACACCAGAACAGTATCTTAATTTTTTTCTGATATAAAGGTGATTGTAGTTTAGGATTGTGGTTGTGGCAATTTAATGTTAAGTAAGATTAATATTTAGAAATTAGTGAAGATTTGAGTGATATTTTGAAACTAGACAGAGTGGGTTTATGTTGTAATTCAGGAGACAACTGATTCCAAACTTTCGCACCATGGTATTTTATTGATGTCTGGGATTGCCTAGAGGTCAAAGGAGAGTTACAAGGAATAGTTAGTAGGTAAATAAAGCTTGGGGTCCATTACAAGAACATCCTGTAATGCAGAGGGAAATTAAACACCTTGTATTGTGCAATACGCTAATTGAAAAGTGTGCATAATATCTATTATCTTGTTAAGCTGATCTGCTGGATAACTATTAACACACTCCTAAGGAAAATGTGCCATATGAAGTATATGAACAAGTTTCCACATTACCTGCTATAAACATTGGCATGGAAAGTCGGCAAATTGTAAAGGAAACACTCCATAATTATATACTAGTGTTAGAAATATCTTCAGTTCTAAATGTCAACCATGATTGCGTGTAGTATCAATATTGACGCTAAGCATCTTACCAGTTATTAAACCCATATAGCATTTTAATTACTTGTACTTTAATTACCATATTTTTACAAATTACGCATTTCCAATGAAAAGAGATCGAGTGCTCTCATTGGTCTTCATAGATGAGTACGGTACATGAATCGAAGGAGCTGAATCTCTCTCTCTCTCTCTCTCTCTCTCTCTCTCTCTCTCTCTCTCTCTCTCTCTCTCTCTCTCTCTCTCTCTCTCTCTCTCTCTCTCTCTCTCTCTCTCCTTCTCTCTCTCTCTCCTCTCTCTCTCTCTCCTCTCTCTCTCTCTCTCCTCTCTCTCTCTCTCTCTCTCTCTCTCTCTCTCTCTCTCTCTCTCTCTCTCTCTCTCTCTCTCTCTCTCTCTCTCTCTCTCTCTCTCCACTTCATATGCAACAACATAAATAAAATGTTCCATCTCTATGTCCCTTAATATAAATACATTAACAAACAAAACATCTCTCTGATCTAACCTCTTGCCATTCTTACTTTATTAAAAGTCTCTTTTAACCAGAACTATTACTTTACATTATTGTTACTATACTGTTAAGGCATTCAGTCAGTCAGCAGCCAAACCTGCACTCCCTTAACCGTTTGAATGCCAGCGACGGGTGTTATTCTTTATTCTAGCTATATTTAGACGAAATTATGCAGCTTAGGAAGGATCTGCGGTAGTTAAAGGATTGGTTGGGATAGTTTGAAGCCTTATTATTGCTTAAGGTCCTTCCTAATCTGAATAAAATCGTTTTATAGTTGCCACAATATAATGAAAAATACGTCACCGGTACTGTATGGGTTAACGGGGTAAGGATGATCAGCAAGAAAAGGCTTGCTGATCCCTTGGTGGGAGTAAATTCTGGAGGTGGGTTTCCGAGTCCCAACTTCCAAGGGATATCTGCGCCACATAAGTGATGGGCGATGGGGTCGCCACTTCCCTACGCCAAACAATACTTTTATCTATCTCGTATTTGTTTTTCTTACCCTCAAATATCTATGTACGCAGCACTACTCTAGGTGATGTCAATAGTAGTTAGTTTTTCACAGCCGTAGAACATCTGTAAATAGAAATACAGTAACAATTCATTGTAGATTGGGGGTTAATTGAGATAATCCTTTTTATACCTTCAGTTCTATATGACCTTTACAAACTAGTTTTTATACCTTCAGTTCTATATGACCTTTACAAACTAGTTTAGATCGTATGGTCGTACACTATAAATTATTATGTCTGGGATTTATTTGCATTGGTATCAGAGACTAGACTGAAAATATAACTTAGGTGACATTTTTTTTTAAAGTTGAACACAAAAGCTGGCAGACCAGAGTTGATAATGACGATAAAACCTTTCATGGAATAGCCATTTACAATTGTATTGAAAGATATCGGGTGCAATTAAATATACAAAATGTCCCAA
Organism: Paralithodes platypus; assembly: GCA_032716605.1. Lineage (NCBI taxonomy): Eukaryota > Metazoa > Arthropoda > Malacostraca > Decapoda > Lithodidae > Paralithodes > Paralithodes platypus. Next base: position 82,016,979 of record CM064487.1, read on the forward strand.
ATATTATATATATTTTTTTTTAATAGCTATAATATCAGGCAAGGTATATTAAGTATAAGCTCTGTCCAGATGTACTAATATCTTCCCTACTCTGTAAAGGTGAAGGGCTTACAGAAGGAATAAATTGTCCACAGCAATTTAACCTTTTAAAATCATATTATAAATTATATATCCATAAAAGGATACAAATGTTTATCAAATATTTAATGGTAAATCATTAGCCGTATTACCCATTTTGATTTTAACTTTTTCAAACCTGTGGTTTTAATCAGTGAACAACCACCGAACGTCAAGTTACCCAAGAACAGCCCTCTGCGTAACCCCTTATGAACTGATCTAAACTTAGCTGCACTCAATTGTCTTCCGTCGGTCAGATTAATTTTCTTCTTTCTTGCCGCTATTCTCAGCTGTTCCTCCAATATTTCCAAAACCATTTTATATTTCCCCCTCGCCTGTCCGTCCTCTCTATTGTTTCTTAGACGGCCTTTCTTTCTGTTGTCTTCTCTCTTCATCTTTATTGTTTCTTAGACGTCCTTTTTTTCTGTTGTCTTCTCTATTCCTCTTTATTGTTTCTTAGACGTCCTTTCATTCTGTTGTGTTCCTCTGTATTTTCTTCTCCTTTCCTCTTTATTTTGTCTTAGACGTCCTTTCCTTCTGTTGCCTTCTCTCACCTTTATTATCTTCTCTCTTCCTCTTTATTGTTTCTCAGACGTCCTTTTCTTCTAATATCTTCACTATTTTCATTTATCTCTGTTGATTGTTGTTGTGGTTATAACTATATAATTCTTTCACCGTCCATTGGTTTTATTCTTAAAGGTTGCCTCGTTTTCAGTTTGTGGAGTTGTCCTTTAGCTCTGTTTTCACTTAATATGTTCTACTCAAATACAGCCTTGTTCTACTCAAATACAGCCTTGTTCTACTCAAATACAGCCTTGTTCTACTTATGGTACAGTTTTTATTTTAGTTTTAGTTTTCTCCTTACATTGTCATCTCAGACCTTGCGATTTACATACACTAGGTATTCTAAAATTGGTCTTATGCCTTTCTAGTTTTCTCCACTCTATTTGCCATCTGTTAGCTTTCAATGTTTTCTAAGAATTCCCATATTTGTCCAATGTATCAGTCTATCATCTTTTCTTCCCACTCACATTTATCATTATCATAAGCCCACCTTGGGACGATAACACAATGAACACACGATAATAATTGTGTAAGGTTAAGCATTTGTTCTCACTGGTTGCTCGGATATTGTTCGTGTCTTCTGTGCCCAGTTCGTTCTCCAAGCCCCTCCTTATGGCAGTATGTCGAAATTATTCTAGGCTCATCCACTTAACTCTCTCTCTCTCTCTCTCTCTCCATTTATCGTTCTCTTAGCCTCACCTTAGTCTGGTCTATCAAGCCACTTAACTCTCCCTTCACGATCCTTGCCTCTTAGGATTCCAAGGATGATCAAGGACCTAACACTATGTCCTTACATCTTTTCACAAGTTTATTCTTCGTAAGAGGGTAGTACTCGCTTTCTATGGACCCCCTTTTTTCTCATGTTTAGCATATTAGTTTTGAGGTTTTAAGATTTCCGTGCCGTTAGTTTGTCGATTTTAAGGCCTTTCTACCCATTTCTTCGTCAATGTTAAGACCTTTTCGTGCCATTTAGGTGTCGATGTTTTCCTGGAGAGCGACAGCGAGCCTGTAATTTTAGAAGGAAACGGCCTTCGGCCGGGAAATTTTTCTACCGAAAAATGTACAAATTAATCTTGAAAGTGGGTCTACGGGGTGCTATTTTAAGCTTGATGAAGGTATAGCGAGGACACTCAAAAATAAACAAATAAATAAATATGTAGACCAAAAACCAAGCACTACTTCCTTAAAAAAATCCACATTCTCACAGTCACACGCGAACATATTACACATATAAGCTACTCAGATTACTCAGCATACTCACACACATATAACAAATAATTTTTACACATTAATTCTGATATGCAAGCACATACATTCACAAACGCAAAGTGCACGAACAATACAAATCGTACACACAAGTACAGTACATACACATAAACAGTACATACACAAGTACAGTACATACACATAAACATTTCCACATATAAATACAGACACGGATAAACAGGAAGACATAGAAACACCCACTTACGTAAACGAAGACACACACGCACACGCACATTCATACACACACGCACACACACACCCACACCCACACACTCTATCCACAAGACTGAGGAGCGTCCTATCAGCGGTTCTTGATGGTTCGGGATTATTTTCACTACCAGCCTACACGATTTACCGGACCTGGGTCTGGCGGGAGAGAGCGAGAGCGAGAGCGAGAGCGAGAGCGAGAGAGAGAGAGAGAGAGAGAGAGAAAGAGAGAGTCCGGAGACATGGACCAAGAGAATGATGGAGAAAGAAGTCCTGGAATAGAGACCAGAGAATAATAAGAAATGAAGACCTGAGCCCGAGACCAGAGACCTATCGATGACCAATGACAAGGACCAGATACAGAGACCGAACGAAGACCAAAAGCAGAGCCCGGATGGTGAAAGAATACAAGAAACAGATCACAAACTGATTACGAATGAAAACATGGTCTAAATACCAAAGACAAAATGAGTCAGAGATTGATGCTGAACAATGACCAGAGTAAAGACCGTGAATGAAGATCACAGACAGATTTATAATAATGACCAGAGATATATAGCACTTTTCTGTGGTGCACATCTCCGTATTTTAGTTTCTTAATTTGGTTAAGAAATAGAGCGAAAAGTCTCAAAATCGCCAAACGAGTGGAATACAAATTAGAAAATCTCAAAACTAATATGCTAAACATGAGGGAGAAGGGTGTCCAGAAAAAGCGAGTACCTCCCCCATAACAATATGTATAGTCCCATTAACCCCTTCAATGTGATATTATTGAAGAGGAATATATCGAGGAGTCATTTTATCATCCTTTAGCATGATGACGTTTCTTACCTTTCATTGTGCGAATAATTAGATAACTTTATGCAATTTAAGAAGGACCTATGTTATTCAGAGGGTTCATTGAGATCATATTTACCTTTTTTAGTCCTAGAAATAGGTGATAAGCTAAAGAAAATCGTCTAATGGAAACAAGAAAATTATGAAAATTACGTGATCGTGTTGAAGGGGTTAAATACAAGATGGAAATTAACCCTCTCCGACATATGACGCGATTTTGAGCCTATTGGGGATACTTTAAAGCCTTTGTTACCATCAGGGGTATTTAGAAACCTTTAGTTTAGTTACTTCAACCTCTGCAGTTGTCTTTGAGTTAGCTGTGGGCAGAAAACTAATTTTGGAGAGGTAATTATAAGAGTGAGAGAACTATTTCTTATTGCTAATCTGGCAACCTCTGCGTCATATGAGCGTGAAAGGGTTAATGTTGTCTTTAACACTGCCGACCACTAATGCTTAACAACAACCGGGTTCGAACATCCCACAATCAGGATGCATGTCCATGCTCTACCCAACTTTACCGCAGCGTGATAAAGGACATTTAACCATTTCCTCTTTATATTAAAGGAGAAGAAAATCCATCTCGGAGACTGTATTTCAATTCATACACAAGTTGTAGGATCCATATTCCAAGATACCAAACAGGTAGAGTTGGTTAAATCATGGACAATCGTCCTGACTATCGGCGATTCAAGCCCGACTAAGAGTATAAAAAACATTTAGGACTAGTAGCTCACGCGTATTTATGAGATATACATTATACAGTATATATATATATATATATATATATATATATATATATATATACCGGTATATCACCACCACCCAAACCTACACCTGAGCAAGTGGCCGTAAGTCAGTAATATTACAGGTACTTTATAACAACCCCCCAGGGTCCGAGGAAGGTAGGCCTACCGTAATCCTGTGATGGGGACCAACACGGATATTACGGCCTGGTGCCTTAATCCACCAACCCGGTATTACCTAGTATGTTAACCTATCACCACGGCGGACCTTTGAAACTCGGGCCACACAATAATATACACTTAGAATAGGAATATCTCAAATAGTCCCGAAAACACGTAGCGGATTCCAGGCTCCTATACAATCCTTCGTTAGAATGTCTGGTGTGACTCCGGCTTAATGCAATGATGGGGTTCTGAACTTCGCTTTACGGTAGAATGGCTTCGAGTAAGAATTCCACCGAAAGGCCTCATATTAAGAGGTTGTGGGATCTGCGAGTGGTAAAATATATGACGGCCTGTTGTGCCCCAGCCAAGGGATTACCGGCGGACCCCACCAGGGGATTTATCACACACATAATACCACAAGTTATGGTTCATGTGGAGGAGAGAAGAGGACGTTAAGATGAAAATAAGAACACAAAAGTAGAAATGGAAGGGAAAAGGCATGCACCGATTTCAAAGCATAACATATTATACCAATTCTCAAGAGTTTCCCTGTAATAAGGTCAGAATGAGGTAAATATGGACTTTCACAGCAAGAGATTGGAGGTGGTGGCCCTGATTTAAGTTAATTCAAATAATAAATGATGAAACATAATAATTAAGTAAGAGAGAGAGATAGAGAATGTTACAAGGAGTTACAAGGAATATTTAGTATCTCCCTCAGAGACCTTGAGGCCCATTCCAAGGAGATACTCGAAGTGGAAGGAGAGAAACTGTTTAGCGCACTACACTCTTTACAGAGTGTGCAAAACACTATCTACTCTCTTCTTGAACTGCACTACTGAAGAACTATTTACAACTTCGGAGGGAAGTTTGTTCCAGGTAGAACAGATCTTATATGTGAAAAAGTTTCCACAGATATAAGTGCTGAACCTTTTCAATTCTAATTTCCAGCCATGGTTGCGTGTTGAGAGAGAGAGAGAGAGAGAGAGAGAGAGAGAGAGAGAGAGAGAGAGAGAGAGAGAGAGAGAGAGAGAGAGAGAGAGAGAGAGAGAGAGAGAGAGGAGAGAGGAGAGAGAGAGAGAGAGAGAGAGAGAGAGAGAGAGAGAGATAGAGAGAGAGAGAGAGGTAGAGAGAGAGAGAGAGAGAGAGAGAGAGAGAGAGAGAGAGAGAGAGAGAGATGAAGGGAACACGGGATAATTAGGCCGGAGAGAGAGAGATGAAGGGAACACGGGATAATTAGGCCGTCCATCTTGACTAAGCAAAAGTATGGCACATCGCCGACACCTCCCCCCCCCCTCCCTTTTTGGATGAGACGGGAGAAGGCGGAGAGAAAGTACAAGTATTATTGACTTTTTCAGTAGGATAATTCAAATATATGTTTTGTCTGGCTATCAATAGACAATTTATGCAGTTGTGGACAGAAACATGGATTTTTTTTTTTTTTTTTTATAGCTATAGCATGTATCCCTATGATTTTTGTACATATCATTCCTATGTACAATATATGCATAATTGCTAAAGTGTTTGTAACTGTATATGTGTTTACGAATCTGTTCTTGTGCGTGTGTGTGTATATTGTAAGCCTATAATTGCATCCTTTAACACATATCGCCTAGTGTTTGTATACAGACATATTATATAGGTGTGTATGTGTATATGCTGGTGCGTATTTGTATTTGCAGGAGTGTAGGCTATGTGTGTAAATATTCGCTAACGTGTGATAAATATTAATTGGTATATATTGTAACCATCATCGAAAAGCCCTTTAAGTATATGAACGAAAAGTTGCCTTAAGGGAGTTAAATTCTCAAAAGGCTCAGCCAATGTAATACTATTTGCTTATAAAATGTTTGTATATGTATGTTCTGGTAAAATTAAAATATTCAATTCAATTCAATTCCTCAGCTACATGCAGTTGTCTAGTGTTATTCAAAATACAACATCCGAGTGAAAGGGTTAAAAAAAGATTTTGTGGGAAAATAATTTTAAGAAAATTAAAGGAATATGATGAGAGTATGGGTAAATTAACTTCTTATGAAACTATTTGAAGGAAAATAATGAAATATGAGGGAGACTATAGGTTAAACTTGATAAGATATCTTAAGGAAGGTGAACAAATCTGAAGGAGTATGTGATGAGATTAAATAAGAATATTATATTTGAAGATTTTTTTAAAAAGACATATGGAGAACAGTATGAATGAAGGAAACATTATGAGAGAGAACCTAACTACTTAAGACAATTGTAATTTTTAGAAGGAAAGGAAATAATTTAAATGAAAGTATAAGCAAAGAACTTGAAGGAGGTTGAAAAAAACTACACAAAGATAACAGTTAGAGAGGAAAGGCTTGAGGGGACTTGCAGCTTTAAGTAAGAGTTTGGAGTGTGTGAAGACTGAGATGAAATTTGGAAGGGCAACGATATAAAACAATGTAAAAGTATCTTGAAGTGCATTGGTGAAGTGTGGAAGGATTTTTTTTAACATTAAACAACACCTAAGACAAACACCACTTTCTTCCTAATCCATATGGACCTGAAAAAGTTTTAGATTGTAAACCAATAATTCTGCATGAAATAAACAACGAACAAGCACTTCGATTCAATAGTGTTTCTTGCAAAACCTTAATAATTTCAAGACATTTAGAATTAAACATACAAGTATAAAGTATAGAACATTATGCGAAACATAAAGAGAAGGAAATACAAACAGAAACTTATTGTGAACAACACTTAATGAGCCACATCTACAGTACACCCTGACCGCTTATTGTGAACAACACTTAATGAACCACATCTACAGTACACCCTGACCGCTTATTGTGAACAATACTTAATGAGCCACATCTACAGTACACCCTGACCGCTTATTGTGAACAACACTTAATGAGCCACATCTACAGTACACCCTGACCGCTTATTGTGAACAACACTTAATGAGCCACATCTACAGTACACCCTGACCGCTTATTGTGAACAGCACTTAATGAGCCACATCTACAGTACACCCTGACCGCTTATTGTGAACAACACTTAATGAGCCACATCTACAGTACACCCTGACCGCTTATTGTGAACAACACTTAATGAGCCACATCTACAGTACACCCTGACCGCTTATTGTGAACAACACTTAATGAACCACATCTACAGTACACCCTGACCGCTTATTGTGAACAACACTTAATGAGCCACATCTACAGTACACCCTGACCGCTTATTGTGAACAACACTTAATGAGCCACATCTACAGTACACCCTGACCGCTTTCCGAAGAACTGGTCATTTTAGCCAGGACTTTATTACCGGGCCCAATTTTCCAGACCATTAAAGAATGCGGTAATTTACTGCAGCTATAAATTTGCACTCACAAGTTGTTGAAAGTGGTCTGTGTAAGTAGATGTTGTTGGTGTAATTACTTCCGTTAACGAAGTTTGACGATGGTTATGTTTTCACCTCCGTTTGTTGTCTGTCTGCATGATTGTCTGTAAACAAGATATCATATAAATTTATGAACCGTTTTTCACGAAATTTGGTGGGCATATAGGATATGCACCGAGGAAGAAGAAGTGATTGAAGTTAGGAAGGGATCCGTATGTTATGAATCAATTTTCACGAAATTTGTTGGGCAGATAAGATATGCGCCAAATAAGAAATTATTCAATTTAGGAGGCGATCCGGATCATATGTCACACTGGTGACATTGTTGTGTTGAGCCCCATCCGAAAAGTAACTTAATGTAACCCCCAGTACCGGACATTATTAATTTTTGTTGTGTATTTTGTTAATATTATACAAAATTGAGTACCCCAAGGTAGTCTCTGTGGGCTGCCAATTTTGCCCCACATCTTAAGCTACCATGTGTACAATTTTGAGACCCCTATAAGCCTTTTGAGAGGTTTAAAACTAATATAGTATGGTGGAAACAGCCGACGTCCACGTCCACCGGACGTCGTTGGGGCTTTGTGTTACATAAGTAGGTGTCGGCCAATGGGCGTCGCTGCGGCTCGATAGGTTAAGTATATCTTGAGACAAAGCCAGCATAAGAGGGGATATGCACTCTACCAAGTGCCCCTCTAGGCACTAGATAATGTTATTGGTGTAATGATGTGCTGTAGATGGTGTAATTAAGTGGTGTTGATGGTGCAATTAAGTGGTTTTGATGGTGTAATGAGGTGAAGTTAATGGTGTAAATAGAGGTTGTTGTTGGTGTACTTAGGTGGTGTTAGGAATGGTTTAATTAGGCGTTGCCGATGGTAATATTCGACGATGTTGAAGCTGTAATTAGGTGTTGATGGCGAAATTTGATAAAGTGTTGTGGTATTGATGGTGTAATTACGTGGCATTGATGGTCTATCTATCTATCTATTGCCTAACGCCATGATCCCCGAAGGGGTGGCCACGAACGACCCGCGCCAAGCACCTCTGTCCCCAGTCAGTCAACGCCCCTCCTCCCAACCAGCACCGCCTTCATTCATATACTTCCTCACTCCATCCTTCCACCTCTCCTTCAGTCTACCTCTCCCTCTCTGTCCTTCCACCTCGCTCTCGTACACCCTCTTAGTCATTCTCTCGCTTCCCATACGTTCCATATGGCCGAACCATCTCAAGTTGTACCTTTTCACACTTTCCAGAACATCTACCTCCACACCACACCGCCTTCTTACTTCCTCATTCGTCTGTCTATCCCTCCATGTAACTCCGCACGCACTTCTCAAGTAACTCATTTCCACCGCTCTCACTCTTGGTCTGAGTCTCTCCACGAACGTCCATGCTTCGCTTCCGTAAGTTAGTGTCGGGTTTACCACACTGTCATGCAAGGACTTCTTCACTTCCATACTGACCACTCTATTTTTTGTTACTACTTTCAACGTTCCTACAACCCTCTTCCCCTGTTGCACCCTCTCCCGCACTTCTTCATCCACAGTCCCATCTTTACTCAACACACTGCCCAGATACTTAAAAGAGCTGACGATCTCCATAGCCTGACCGTTCAACTTCACCTCACACTCTGTGACTTCACCCCTTTCAAAGACCATAACCTTGCTTTTCCCCGCATTTACCTTCAAATTCCGTTTTTTGCACACTGTTCCAAACTCATTTACCAGACCCTGCAACTCCCATTCATTATCGCTCATCAGAACTGTGTCATCCGCAAACAGCAGTATAGGCAGCTTCCTGCACTCATTTCCCTCCCTTTTCAGCGATACACCAACATCCACTGCTCTTCCTAGTATTTCTTTCATGACTCCATCCATATATACAGTAAACAGCCACGGGGACATGGCGTTGATGGTGCATTGAGATACTGATGGTGTAATGAGGTGATATCGGTGGAGTAATAAAATAATGTTGTAGGTGGTGTAACTAGATGGTGTTAACCCTTTAAGGCTCATGACGTGTTTTGACCGTTTATTATGGTTATTATTAGACAATTTTATACAGTTTAGAAAAGACCTGCGGGAGTTAAAAGGGTAGAAACTGGCCCAATCAACCCTATGACAAAACTCTTCGTAATCTGAATATATTCTTCTAATGGTAGCTAGAAAACAGAAAAAAAGTGCGTCATCGATCCTCAGAGGGTTAAATGTGGTGTTGAAGATGTAACTATACTCTGTTTCTTTTCAACTGACGGTAAATTGCAAAGTTCCCATCAGGATTTCTCATATATTTTGAAGATTTTTGTAGTGAAATATGGTGTTAATTATATAAACTTGGTCTTAATAGGATGCAGAGACATAGTAGTTTCATATTTTGTCTATTAAGTATCGATAAATTAGCTGCTAAGGGGTTCAATTTATCGCCAGCTGAAAAGAAACAGATTATAGGAGGTATTGCTGGTGTTAAATGTTGGCGTCATTACATGGATTAACTAGATAGTAATGATGGTGGTGATGTTATGGTTAATGGTGGTTGGTGTGAAAGAACTGGTAATTTGATTTAATTTGTACATACCATTAGGGAGTGAGGTGATATCGTTACTACACCAATATAATAATTAACACGGACGGATGTTAAAGGTGTGTTGATGGTGTAACTAAGTGGTGTTGATGGTGTAACTAAGTGGTGGTGTAACTTAAGTGGTGTTGATGGTGTAATTAAGTGGTGCTGATAGTGTTATTTAAGTGGTGTTGATGGTGTAACTAAGTGGTATTGAAGATGTAACTAGGTGGTGTTGATGGTGTAACTAAGTGGTGTTGATGGTGTAACTAAGTGGTGTTGATGGTATAACTATGTGGTGTTGATGGCGTAACTAAGGTGCGTTGATGGTGTAACTAAGTGGTGTTGATGGTGTAACTAGAGGGTGTTGATGGTGTAACTAAATGGTGTTGATGGTGTAACTAAGAAGTGTTGATGGTGTAACTAAGTGGTATTGATTATGTAACTAAGTGGTGTTGATGGTGTAACTAGGTGGTGTTGATGGTGTAACTAGGTGGTGTTGATGGTGTAACTAAGTGGTGTTGATGATGTAACTAAGTGGTGTTGATGGTGTAACTAGGTGGTGTTGATGGTGTAACTTAGTGGTGTTGATGGTGTTACTAAGTGGTGTTGGTGGTGTAAGTAAGTGGTATTGATTATGTAAATAGGTGGTGTTGATGGTGTAACTAAGTGGTGTTGGTGGTGTAACTAAGTGGTGTTGGTGCTGTAACTAGGTGGTGTTGATGGTGTAACTAAGTGGTGTTGATGGTGTAACTAAGTAGTGTTGATGGTGTAACTAAATGGTGTTGATTGTGTAACTATGTGGTGTTGATGGTGTAACTAGGTGGTGTTGGTGTAACTAGGTGGTGTTGATGGTGTAACTAAGTGGTGTTGATGGTGTAAATAGGTGGTGTTGATGGTGTAACTAGGTGGTTTTGGTGTAACTAGGTGGTGTTGATGGTGTAACTAGGTGGTGTTGATGGTGTAACTAAGTGGTGTTGATGGTGTAAATAGGTGGTGTTGATGGTGTAAATAGGTGGTGTTGATGGTGTAAGTAGGTGGTGTTGATGGTGTAACTAAGTGGTGTTGATGTGTAAATAGGTGGTGTTGATGGTGTAAATAGGTGGTGTTGATGGTGTAAGTAGGTGGTGTTGATGGTGTAACTAAGTGGTGTTGATGGTGTAACTAGGTGGTGTTGATGGTGTAACTAGGTGGTGTTGATGGTGTAACTAAGTGGTGTTGATGGTGTAACTAGGTGGTGTTGATGGTGTAACTAGGTGGTGTTGATGGTATAAATACAGTAGGTGGTGTTGATGGTATAACTAGGTGGTGTTGATGGTGTAACTATGTCGATGAATGGTGTAACTGGAGTACACAAGTATTGTAAGAATTATTTCTAATTTTCAAATAATGTATTTTCAGTCTAAGGATGTATATTTACGAAATTGTAATTGCATTCCCTATGTTACTTTTACACATCAAATAATACTTATATACTCAAATCTCCTATGTTACTTATATTGTGTTAAATGCTAATAATGTAAAGTGTAATTCTAATGTATGATTTGATTCTACGTTCTCATCAAAATGGTACTTCCCTTTGATTATATATTAAACTATTGCAACTAAACTTGTTCTAGTTCTCTCGAATACGTCATTTACTATTCATGTTATATAATCAATTTGTTCTCTTCTTCCTTAACTCCTTATGTACCGGCGACGTCCTTCTAACTTGATTCTGGCTACTATTAGACGATTTTATTACATTTGAAAAGGGCCTCCAGAAATTTACCGGCATCGAACTATCTCCCTTATAATTTTTACGACCACAGAACCTTTTTAAGCTGCATAAAATCGTCTAAATATAGCTAGCATAAAATTGAAAAGACGTTTCCGGTACAGAAGGGGTCAATATGTTCCTGGCCATTATGTACTGTACTAGTGAGCCATAATTCTCTACCCCCCTCTCTGTGCCTTCCCTGGTGCCTCATACATTGTTCACCCTTCACCATCAGTCTCTCCTTCTTCTTCATCATCACCTCACAACCTATTATTATTCTCTCTCACGGCAGCCTCCTCCGTCCTGTATCCTATTATCTCCACACATACCTCACGTACTTGCTCGTCTTTTTTACGCTCACTTGTCCCTTTAACTCGTGTCTTCCACACACACACCTTACGTATTCACTCATCTCTTATGCTCATACCCGTCCTTTTAACTCATCAAATCCCGAAACACATGTCTCTTTAACTCATCACATCCCTACACACCTGTCTTTTTAACTCATCACATCCACACACACCTATCTCTTTAACTCATCACATCCCCACAGATCTGTCTCTTTAACTCATCACATCCCCACACACCTGTCTCTTTAACTCATCAAATCCCAACACACCTGTCTCTTTAACTCATCACATCCCCACACACCTGTCTCTTTAAGTCATCACATCCCCACACACCTGACTCTTTAACTCATCACATCCACACACACACCTGTCTCTTTAACTCATCACATCCCAACACACCTGTCTCTTTAACTCATCACATCCCAACACACCTGTCTCTTTAACTCATTACATCCATACACACCTGTCTCTTTAACTCATCGCATCCACACACAAATGTCTCTTTAACTCATCACATCCACACACACGTCTCTTTAACTCATCACATCCTCACAAACCTGTCTCTTTAACTCATCACATCCACACACACCTGACGCCACTCTCATATCTCCTTCGCCCAGCTGTCTTAATTCCCACAGCCATCCAGCAGAACTCAACTTTTATATATATTTTGTGATTTACCTATTTTATCTGGTAAGTGATTGTTCCTTTAAGTACAACACCGATCAAATATTATATATATATATATAACACAAAGTGATCAGTACCTAGGTGGGCAATAATTGAGAATATCAGAGGCGCAACAGAATGTTTCATGTTTCATTGGTTGTTTCCACTCCTACTAACTGGGAGGTGGGTTAGTGCTCAGATGTTGTAGTTGTCATTGTAGCTGCTGTTGGTGGTGGTGTTTGTGTTCATGTAGGTATTGATAGTAGTGGAATTAATGAGTTGATATATTATGTTAATATTACTGACGGGCTCTTGTATTATTATTATTATTATTATTATTATTATTATTATTAATGATTAGTTATTGTGCATTTGTTAAAATTACTCATCTACTACATCTAATATTATACCTCTCATAACATATTTCCTCTTCACCGTCTGCACCATGGCCATCATCATCGACCAGTACATTAGTGTGAAGCACCATGATAACAGATGGTGCCATTACTCACCTGCTTCAGGTTCACCATGCACTTATCACTTTATTTCTTAACCCTTACAGTAACATGGTATATTTGTTATTGTATTTTTGCTAACACTAAGCGACATTAATTAGCTTGAGAAGAACATCACACAATCAAGGGGACATCATTTATCTCAATGAATTCTTAGAGTCCCACAGTCCCTTGCTAAACTTAATGAGATCGTCTAATAATAGTAAAATACAAGAAACTGATATGGAATGGTATACTGAAATTATATATATACCGGTATATACATACAATATATATATATATATATATATATATATATATATATATATATATATATATATATCAAATCGTTACAGAACATAACGTTTACAGGTTAATACTAATCTATTGTAATGGCTATTCATGTTGATTAATTAATAGTCAATTATCAACATCATCAGATCATCATATCTCCGTACAGTACTTGATATTACTCTTAGACAAAATTACCATAACAAATTCCTTGTGTTTTTTTCAGACTCACGTATTTTGCTCTCTCTCTCTCTCTCTCTCTCTCTCACTCTCACTCTCTCTCTCTCTCTCTGATTAACACATGCCATTTTTACTAATACTAACATTACAATATTTCAACTGCTACCACATGATAGTCTATACTGTTGAGTACTAAAGGTATCGAAGGAGACAATTATCTTTCATAAATATAATGGCCCAAATACTTGTCCTTGTCCTGTCGTTATTCAGCTCCGAGTCTTGTATTATCCCGGAGCTTTGTTGGCATGAGTCGTGTGTCGGCCAAAGAGGGTACACGGAATTTATGACTCCACAGTTATTTATGTGTGACTACAGTTTATAAGAGAAGTAAACACGATCCGCCAAGGCTACTCTGATTAATTGTAACATTGTTGATATACCACACTCACTACAAATATAACCTAAGGAATTTGGAGTGCAAATTGGTCATAAAGTTTCATCTATTGAGCTACTTTATATATACGAGTGTTGTCAGGGACAGGTAGTGAGAGGAGGTAACATATAAAGCTGGTACCACCACTGGGGGAATGATGTGTTAAGGGAACAGTGGTTATTTGGGGGGTCTAATTATTTATGTATTCATTTATTTATTTGTTTCCTCGCTAGACCTTTATCAAGCTTAAGAAATCACTCCCTAGATACATTTTAAATGGCAAAAAGACGGGTTTTTTGTCTTAAAATTACAGGGTCGCTGTCGCTCTCCAAGAATATATCGACACCTAAATAACATGAAAGGTCTTGATATATATGGGACGAAGGTTTTTAAAATCGACAAACTAATGGGGCGAAAGTCTTAAAATCGACAAACTGATGGGGCTAAACATGAGGATGAAGGGGGACCAGAAAAACGACCCATCTCCCCTAACTGTTAACTGGATGTGTGGTAGTGGTCAGCGAGGAATGTAGTTACTGTATTGTTGTTACCCTGTTGTCCATTTGGCGGCGGAGAAGTATTAAGAGAGGGAAGGAGAGAGAGAGAGAACAGAGTGAATTAAATGTACACAACACACTCGTTCGCTTCCCGGCCACAGACTGTCTCTTCCAATACAATAAGTGGAATAGGGTTATGATTGGTTATGAAAGTTTAGTGCTTGCTTTTAGTTTGCTCCCACAACTCCTTCAAATTAAAAATAAACCGCCAGTCCAGACCCTCCTTCAAGCTAAACTTATACATTTTTTGGTAGAAATATTTCCTTTTAATTGTAGTCTCGCTATTACTCACCTGGACAAACTCCTGAAAAACACCTGGAATGGGGCGAAACATAATCAAATTGCTCAATTAATGGGGTGAAACAGACTGGATCCACAAATGGCCATCATTGCGTTAGATACAGAGTAGATTTAATATACACAGCCAACCCTCGTCGATTCCCGACGCACACAGTCTCTATATATACTGTACAATACGTGGAGTGGAGCCGGAGTGGGGAGTGACAGGTCAATAGTGAGTGGGAGGAGGTGGCGGAGTGGTGAGGAAGGGAAATATAGTGGAGAGAGAGAGAGAGAGAGAGAGAGAGAGAGAGAGAGAGAGAGAGAGAGAGAGAGAGAGAGAGAGAGAGAGAGAGAGAGAGAGAGAGAGGAGAGAGAGAGAGAGAGAGAGAGAAAGAGAGAGAGAGAGAGAGAGAGAGAGAGAGAGAGAGAGAGAGAGAGAGAGAGAGAGAGAACTGAGGGGGGCAACGTAAATACTATACAATACTAAGGATATTATTAAGTGAAGTGAGAGTGGAAGGTAGTGGAATAGTTATATAGGTAAAGAGACAGTGGAGAATGATAAGAGATAGGTTGTGACAGTAACAAGTACCGGTATTGAGACAGTGGATTCATAATGATAGATAAAAGTACGTGTTGACAGTAACATGTATTGAGACAGTGGAGAATGATATATACAAGTAAATGTGACAGTAAAATGTATTGAGACAGTGGATAATGATAGATAAAGGTAAGTTGTGACAGTAACATGTATTGAGACAGTGGGGAATGATAGATAATGGTACGTTGTGACAGTAACACGTATTGAGAAAGTGGATTATGAAAGATAAAGATAAATGTGACAGTAACATGTATTGAGACAGTGCATAATGATTGATAAAGGTAAATGTGACAGTAACATGTATTGAGACAGTGGAAAATTATATATACAAGTAAATGTGACAGTAACATATATTGAGACAGTGGAAAATTACTGATAATGGTAAATGTGACAGTAACATGTATTGAGACAGTGGAGAATGATAAGAGATAGGTTGTGACAGTAACATGTATTGAGACAGTGGATAATGATAGATAAAGGTAAATGTGACAGTAACATGTATTGAGACAGTGGAGAATTACTGATAATGGTAAATGTGACAGTAACATGTATTGAGACAGTGGAGAATTACTGATAATGGTAAATGTGACAGTAACATGTATTGAGACAGTGGAGAATGTTAGCTAAAGATAAGTTGGTGAAAGTAACACGTATTGATAAATAATGTTAGAATGTGAGTGAAGACTATCACTATGGGTAATTAGAAACATCGGTGAAGAGAAGGGGTTAGTTATAAGGAGGTGAGAGAGTCAGAGAGGGCGAGAGAGATCAAGTACATTACAAGAAGATGGTGGTAGAAGGTTATTATAATTGAAAGTACTGTAAATGATGGGTACAATAAGGGATACCGTAGGTGTGTGTACTGTATATGGTGTGAGGGGAGAGGTCGCCGGCACCGCGGTCCAAGTTATTGTATCATAACTCGGGATATTGATGATACAACTGAACCAAAATCATCCACATAACCAAACTTAGTGTCGCGGTTCTGTGTAGTGTCAAATCGAATTGATGGCATAAATATCTTCGGAGATATAACAAAAGCGTGTGAAAACAAAAACCGTTATTCCCCAATGCCAGGCATAATCAAGGGAGTGCCAAGGGAACGATGGGTTTTTAGTCCAGTGTGCAAAGTTAAAATCGCATATTAGTGAAAAGTGGCTAGATCACGATTCATGTATGTAAACTGTATCTCATGAAAAAAAAAAAAAAAAAAATACCAGCATTTATACAGAACTTACAATTTCAAAAGAAAGTTTAGGGCCAGTGTAAGTGAGCGTCCTACCACCACCGTACCAAAACACATAAATCGCTTAGCACTTGACGAGTGTCCCTCTCACCAACACCACCCCTCCCCCATGACGTAAACACATTCTAAACCGTGGTACCGGTATACGATTTTACCGAAATGGTAACTTAAACTCGAACAGGTAAAACAAATATAAAAAAAAAAAAAAAAAAAAAAACAGAGAAGCATAATAAGTTAACTATTTAACAAATCGCATATCGCGGGATATTAGTAGTGACGTTATTGAGGAAGAAACTCTCATGCAACCATCAATAGTGTAAATTCGGACCGGGGATAAGAGAGACAGGAAGTGGTTAGGGCAGTGATGATTCTGTTTCATAAGTTTATCGAAAGTGTTACTTAAAGTTTAAACCAAAGCCAGTGTTAATGATTGGAAGCTCGAACAAGTCCTAACCACAAAACAGTGACCCCCCCCCCCCCCCCCCTCTCTCTCTCTCTCTAGCCCCTTTCCCTCCCCTGCGTCGTTACATACAAGAAAGTCGAGTAAAATATTCTTATAGATATGAATACCAAGGACGTTTGCAGTATCTGTAGGGACAGTGAGAGACAAACGTGGCACAAAATGCCATATGCAGACAAGTTTCATTTGTGCTGCATAGGACTTTCACCACCGATACACATGGCTTATAATAATAAGGGGAAGAACTTCCATTTTTGCAACAGCTGTGCCGAGTTCACAATGCAAATCATCCAGACTGTGGAAAAAACAGAGGTACAAGATAGACCTAAATATAGCCAAGAGGTGGTGTTATTCCAACAACACTGGGGAAACACACCAAGAATTTCCCCTCATACATCCCTGACCACAATCGTATCGACGTCACCAAATACCACACCGCCACCGCCTCCCCACATCACCCGCCCCCCTCCACACCACTGCCATCTGCCTACTTACGCCCGGCAGATCATGACACCCAGCCCCCCTCTACACCACCTCATAACACCACACCATCCCTAAACCACACCACTATCTCCCCCAACTACCAGACCTCCCCCTCCCAGACCCAACTAGCCCCGCAGCATAGCTCACCACCTGCCCACCTACAACCGACACGTAACTCCACCCCCCTGCAGGCCTCACCCACCCATACACCAAGCCCACTATCAACCACAACCACACTTAGCTCACCACATAACCCCTCGCAGCCCCAGCCACACCTACTGGGGTTGTCTACACCAGTGTGCAGATATTATCTGGAAAGAAGGTGCTACTTTGGTCAAAAGGGCCAATATAATGGGAAGTCATGTAGATTTGCTCATCCCAAAATTTGCAACAACATAACCAGTCATGGAAAATGTAGATTTGGTGAAACCTGCAAATACCACCACCCATCCCTTTGCAAGACATCACTTGAGAACAAGACCTGCTACAATATGAAATGCCCAGCTTTTCATATTAAAGGGACTTGGAGATATGCTAGACCTAACACGAATGGTAGCCCAAAAAACTCTCTAGCTATGCGAGGATGAGACAGAGGAAAAAGGCAAGGAGGGAAAGGGCAGACGAAGATGAAGAGACTGAGGGAGATGGAGGAGCACATAGAACACCTCGAGCACCTCCTGGCCTCCCAAGAGTGGCAAATACTTCCCGAAGACTATTAGGTACACATAGTACTCCAAACAATCTCTCCCAAATCTTGTATGCAAATATCCAAGGCCTAAAAAATAGAACCACGAACAAAGTACCATTTATTAGGGGCCTGCTAGAAGAAGGAAACGCTATATTTGCGGCTCTCACAGAAACTCACATTAAAGATCAGGAAGATAGTGAGGTATGGATTCCTGGTTACAACCTACATAGGGCGGACAGAACGCATAGATCACATGGAGGTGTAGCCTTGTACATCCATGACTCACTGATATGTACTGAATTCCTAAATAACAGTAATGAAGTGGTGGAAATACTTGGAGTTAAAATAGAATCCCTAAATTTAGCAGTTATTGTTACATACAGGCCTCCAGACGCATCCCGAGAAGAATTCAAAACCCAGCTCAACAAAATAAAATCAGAAGTGGAAACCCTGGGGAACCCAACACCAAATATTATATGGCTAGGAGACTTTAACCTACCAAACATTAAATGGAGACAACTAGAAAACCAGTTAGTGGCAAACAACACCGGAGAAGCAAATACGAGAGAGCTTTTTGAACTTTGCGATTTTTTTAGTCTTACCCAACATATTGCTGAACCCACACGGGAAAACAATATCTTAGACCTGGTCTTCACTAACAACGACTCTCTAGTACACAGCATTAACATATCGGACACAACATACTCAGATCATAAATTAATTGAGATCAAAACAACCTTAGAAAGTGTACAGACAACCACAGAATCGAGAACAAAAACCGGCCCCTTCAGTAAATTTAACTTCAATAACAAAAACATTAGGTGGGAAGAGGTAAATCAAGAAATGGAGGAAATAGACTGGGAAGATTTAATGAATAACCTGACACCAGCAGAATGTCTAGTCTTAATAACAGAAACCATGACCCAAATCTGTAGCCACCATATACCTGCAAGACAAACAAAACGAAGAAGCAAACAAGATCGGGAAAGGAGGAGGCTGTACAGAAGAAGAAAATTACTCGCACAAAGACGCACACATCAAAATCTACAGGATAGGCAAAAGGCCGAAATAGATAGAGAAATTGTGGAAATTGAACAAAGGCTAAGAATATCATATGAACTACAACATATGGAAGAGGAGAGGAAAGCTATTGCAGGTATAAAGGAAAATTCCAAATACTTCTTTTCATACGCCAAACAAAAGGCTAAAACAACATCAAACATCGGCCCACTGAGCAAAGGGGACGGCTCTTTCACAGGGGACAAAAAGGAAATGAGCGAACTCTTAAGCAGGCAGTATGAAATGGCATTCAGTGAGCCTGATGAAACAAAAGTCATCAGAGACCAAAATATATTTTTCATGGAAACCTCCCCCACGGAAACCCCTCAGATGCTGGATATTGATTTCGGTCCAAAAGACATAGAAGAGGCCATTTCCAACATGCCATCCCACTCGGCACCAGGCCCGGACTCATGGAATTCGATCCTAATGAAGAAATGTAAGGAAAACCTCTCAAAACCCCTGGCTATAATGTGGAGAAGGAGTCTAGACACTGGTGACATACCAGATAGCTTGAAAAACGCAATAATTGCCCCACTGCATAAAGGAGGGAGTAAAGCACTACCAAAAAACTACCGCCCGGTAGCTCTAACCTCTCACATCATTAAAGTTTTCGAACGAGTCCTGCGAAGAAAAATTTCAACATTCATGGAGACAAATGAACTACACAACACCGGTCAACATGGGTTCAGAGCGGGAAGATCATGTCTCTCACAACTTTTGGAACACTATGACAAAATTCTTAAAGCGCTAGAAGAAAAGAAAAACGTGGATGTCATTTACACCGATTTTGCTAAGGCATTTGATAAATGTGACCATGGTATAATAGCCCACAAACTGAAAGCAAAAGGTATAACTGGGAAAATCGGACGGTGGATATACAATTTCCTCGTAAACCGAAAACAATCAGTTGCAGTAAACCAAGTCACATCTGAGCCTTCGGATGTCAAAAGCTCAGTGCCCCAAGGAACAGTGCTAGCGCCCCTTCTGTTCCTCATACTAATTTGCGACATAGATACCAACACCAGACACAGTACGGTGTCGTATTTTGCTGATGACACAAAATTAAGCAAGATAGTAAACACACAAGAAGACACGGGCCGACTGCAGGAAGACATGAATGTAGTGTTCCAGTGGACCAGGGAAAACAACATGCAATTCAATGAGGAAAAATTCCAATTAATACGGTACGGAGATAATAATGGTGTTAAAGAAATTACAAATTACTTAACAGAATCTAACCACATAATAGAACGGAAAGACAGTGTGAAAGACCTTGGGGTATTAATGTCTGAAAATATGGGTTTCAAAGTACATAACCAGGTCAAAGTGGCGGCTGCGAAACGTCTAACGGGTTGGATTCTGCGTACTTTTAAAACACGCGGTGAAGTACCTATGATAACGCTCTTCAAATCTCTAGTGCTACCGCGGCTTGAAGGCTTGAATACTGTAGCGTATTAACATCCCCATACAAAGCAGGTGAAATAAATGACGTAGAGAGTGTACAAAGAAATTTCACTTCGAATATAAGTTCGATAAAACATCTACACTATTGGGAGCGTTTAAGAGCACTGAATCTGTACTCACTGGAACGTAGAAGAGAACGTTACCTAATAATATACACGTGGAAAATCGCAGAGGGTTTAGTACCAAACCTACATACTCCGATAGTCATGAAATTCAGTGATAGGAGAGGCTGGGAATGCGAAATCCCCCGGATGAATAACAGGGGTGCTATGGGCTCTCTGCGAGAGGGCTGGTTATCACACAGAGGCCCACGTCTCTTCAACAAACTCCCACGGCGAGTAAGAGACATGAGGGACATCTCGTTAGACAACTTCAAGAGAGCCCTAGATGTCGAACTGCAAAAAGTGCCAGACGAGCCCATCCTCGCAAGGGAGCGAGCTGTCGCTTCAAACAGTCTACTGCACCAAATCACCACCCATAACGAGGGGCGTCGCGCTCCTTGGTGCCGCTAGAAGAGCGGCGAACACATCTAAAGGTATCTAAAGGTAAGGTATTAGCACAGTACTCAAATGAACATGTTGATTACCATGAAACCTTTATTTCTATAATTCTGGATATCTTCACACGATCGTATTCATCTTATTAAAGGCCTCTAGGATGCAAATGAGTTATACGTGTCTGACTTAAGGGAGCCCACCTCACTTTCTTTCTCTTTCTCTCCCTCTCTCTTTGGCTTGTATCCATTCAGCCCCATTCAGCCTACTGTTTTAAGACGTTTACCCCCATCCAGGTGTCAATATTTTCCTGGCGAGCGGTAGCAAGCCAGCATATACATAGTTTTGTTTTGACAGCAAGCTAAATTTGTACATTTTTTGATAGAAAAATTTCTCCGGCGAAGCCGGATTTCTCCATACAATGCTGGCTCGCTATCGCTCGCCAGGAAGAATTCGACACCTGGATGGGGATAAACGTCTTAAAACAGTTGGCTGAATGGGGCCGAATGGATACAAGCCAAAGAAAGAGATAAAAGGAAAGAAAGATTTAAAAAAAGCAGATGACCCCCTTAATATAATCTCCAGTTAATCACTCCATTGTCGCCTGAATTGATAAGTGGTGACAATCCAAAATGGCCACAACTCGACCGGCTACATTTCTGAGCAGTCTAAGTATGGTTAATAGATCTGGATTAGCATAATTAGGCTAAGTTACTTTCGGTAAGGTTAGGTTAATTGTGGTTAGGTCTGATTATATTAGGTTAAGTTAGGTTAATGCTAGGTTAGTTTAGTTTAGGTCTGCTTAGGTTTGATTAGGCTTACTTAGGTTAAACTGAGTAAAGTTAGAACACTCGTTTTGACTGAAACTCTCATATACAGAACAGTATATAATGGAACTAAAGTGGCTCCTCTTGTAGGCGTTATTTGAGAAGGCCAGGGGTTACACTGCTCTATGGTGGCTGGTTGGACTGGGATATTACAGTAAGTTGTTGGTAAGACTGTTTGGTTGTGTTGTTGTGTGAGGCGGGATAAACGTATGTAAAAGTGTTGTCAGGCCAGCCACACGTAGACTAGACGTTGGTTTGAGGGGAGGTTAAGAAGTGCAGTAATAAAAACTATATTCCTGTTCTTTAACTGTAGGTGCTACAATAACTTCAAAGTAGTTCGAATCTCCTATCAAACAGCGAAAGTCAACATTAACAGGGATGTGTCTGTTTACTAGTGCCTCACAGAGCAGGTGTACTGTACCTGACTTCATGGCCGTTGACCAATCACGAATACAAGTATTTAAGGGGAGACTGACCGTTTGTTTGGTCTATTAATTAATGTATTCATATATTGTTTTAGTTTCCTCCCTAGACCTCCATCAAGCTTAGAAAAACACCCCCAAGATAATTTGTACATTTTTCGGTAGAAAAATGTCCCGGCCGAAGGCCGATTCCTCTTAAAACTGCAGGCTTGCTATCGCTCGCCAGGAAATAATCGACACCAAAATGGCACGAAAGGTCTTAAAATTGGCAACGAAATGAGGCGAAAGGTGTTACAATCGCCAAACTAATGGGCCAAACGTCTTATAATCTCAAAACTAGTGGGGCTAAACATGAGGGAGAAGAGGGTCCAGAAAACCGGTCTGCCTCCCCTTAAGGTAAAGGCAGCCGTGTTACAGTAAATAGTGAAGATACAACATTAATACATTCAACAATAATACAGCAAGAGCACAACACAAAATCATCACAACGAGGAATCAAAGTACATACAATGTTTACCATAATCTATTTGTGAACCATGTAAATAATTAGCAATTAGAATACTGATTTCGTTAAAAAGGAACACAGTACGGTATCATTATTCATTATTCGTTAAAAAGGAACACAGTACGGTATCATTATTCATTATTCGTTAAAAAGGAACACAGTACGGTATCATTATTCATTATTCGTTAAAAAGGAACACAGTACGGCATCATTATTCATTATTCGTTAAAAAGGAACACAGTACGGTATCATTATTCATTATTCGTTAAAAAGGAACACAGTACGGTATCATTATTCATTATTCGTTAAAAAGGAACACAGTACGGTATCAGTATTCATTATTCGTTAAAAAGGAACACAGTACGGTATCATTATTCATTATTCGTTAAAAAGGAACACAGTACGGCATCATTATTCATTTCGTTAAAAAGGAACACAGTACGGTATCATTATTCATTATTCGTTAAAAAGGAACACAGTACGGTATCATTATTCATTATTCGTTAAAAAGGAACACAGTACGGCATCATTATTCATTTCGTTAAAAAGGAACACAGTACGGTATCATTATTCATTAAAAAGGAACACAGTACGGTATCATTATTCATTATTCGTTAAAAAGGAACACAGTACGGCATCATTATTCATTTCGTTAAAAAGGAACACAGTACGGTATCATTATTCATTCGTCGATGTATCTAGTTGATAAAGGGATTGTGATAGTCAGAGCGATTCACCTTGTAAATTGAATTACTAACGGGCATTCTAAAGCGGAGAAAAAGGTTAATTCGTGAATTGCTATCTTAGTGAAACGGATTTATGAAACATTTTTACTAAGGGATATTCATATTGTTAGTGCTTGTTTAATATAAGGGAGATAACATACTTCCACCATTGTCTTAACCCATTCAATACGGTGAATTAATTCTTACTATTATAATACTATTGCATGCAGGTTTAGGATGGACCTCTAAAAATCAAGGGGTGAGTTCCATAGATCTTTCCAAAAACGAATATAGTCGTCTAATGACAGCCATATATAAAGAAAGAACAGCGTCATTATACTGAAGTGGTAAGTCCCACGGCAAAGACTTAAATACTGTTACTCACTTAAGGTTGGGCCCCCTCCCATGTCCAAGCCATTCACGTACCTGAAATAGAGAAAATAATACTTTAGAACGCATCAAAGGAATATAAAATTATAAATTTGAAGGTAAGATGGAAACTTGTAAACTCGTGCATCCTTAATAATGTTTAGCATGCAAGAATATTATTATATATACTGTATACTGTACATAACATAATATTTATGAATGTAGTGTGTAGTGCTGTTACTTTGACATATTTTCTTATCCATAAGAAACACGAATGATACTCTCTCTCTCTCTCTCTCTCTGATATATTGTATATATATACTGTATAATATATATATATTACATTTTATATACAGTATATTTATTTTTTATTTTTTGGGGAGGAGGTGCCTGAACGGGATTGGAAGCTTACAAGCATTGCAAGGTCTCGAGGTTATCGAATAAAGCTACTAGCTTAGAAGAGAGCAGCTATACCGATACTACATCTTCGAATATGGCAATTGCCAATGGCAAACCACTCTAGATCATTTCATGTTTCCCGCTCCCGCAAAACTATTCCCTCAGCTTTGAAAGGATCAGTTATTGTGAAAGGATTAATTGCTTGTGTTGTAAGCGTAGTCACTCATGAAATATTTCTAAACCCTTTCCGTTTTTTCTCTATGTAAGCACACATGTTGGGATAGACTCGTTGTTTGTAATTTCCTTTTAATTGCATATTATATTGTGGATTTACAATGCATGCAAACATACATTCATAAATTCAGTTTCTATAGATATGATTGTATAAAAATAATATAAAATTGCATTCAGAAATTCAGTTTCAATAGATATACTTGTATAATAAAATACATGACCGATGTACGAATATTTACAACTGACTACATACAAGCCAATACGTATTTTACAAACTTTGGTTGGTTGAATTAAAAACTAAATGTGTCCCGGCCGTTATACAGCCGACAACGATGGTCTTCTGCAGGTTAGTCCACTTCCCACCTTGTTTACCAGCCAAGGAGCCAAATATTATAACAACTATCACTGTTGCTTTGTTTTTATGCAACATTAGAGGTGGAGCCGGTGCATGCCTCTATAACTGCTGGAGAAAGGAAGGAAGGAAGGAAGGAAGGAAGGAAGGAAGGAAGGAAGGGAAGGAAAAAGAACAAACGGAAAAGAAGGAAAGGGGAAGAGGTAAACACGTAAATTAAGTAGCCTATAGTAGAGTAGGGCAAGTCTATCAGAATATAAATAGAGTACAAATAGAGAATGAAGATATAGGAAAGTTAACCGATACACACATTGCTTTATAATCTGGAGTATAATAATGTTTTCGTAAACTGTGTAATGTTTTCGTAAACTGTGTGGTGATGAATGTCTGCAGTTGTATGCGCATTGTGGGGCTAATAACTCACGGTCTGAAAACAAATATTAATAGCCTAATAAATGCATAAAATAAATAAAAACATAAAACAATTAATTACCGGTATATATATATATATATACTGTATATGCTACAAACGTGCCAATATTTATATACTGTGTGTTATGTTATTGCCTGCAGGTTAAGAGGCTTTCCATACTACAGAAACGTAGGTCACTTTTCTTTTCGATAAGCTCATTCGGACAATAATAATATTATTATCTTCCTTCCTATATCGGCTAGAATATGAATTGAGCATTGATGGAGTTTGTAGTCGTCGCAAAATAGAGGAAATGTAGAATATTAAAATGGATAGAATTAATGACACAGTCTTGAAATGAAATTGAAGTACAATAAATATATTGATGGAATGCTTAAACCAGTATCAAAATGTAAAACAAATTCATACATGAATAAAAGGAGCATCCCAATTTCAAAAGGTGGTAAAATGTTTATATAAGACGTGAACTATTCAATGGAGCCGAGAGCCTTCACAAGATTATTATACACGGATATTATTTATCAGGAAGAAGGCAGCGTAAATATGAGGAGTCCATCGCGTGTTGGAGCCATATCAGTCATGAGAGAGAGAGAGAGTGTCAGTGTGTGAGAGCGAGAGAGAGAGAGAGAGAAAGAAAGAGAGAGAGAGAGGGAGGGGGGGGGGGGCGAGTGCACATTCAATAGTCATCGTTATTCTGACAGCAATATTGTTTCATGGTGAACTATATAAATGGGCAGCAGAGAAGTGGGTGGGGAGGAGGGAGGGAGGAGAGGGGAAGAAGAAGGGTTGGAGGAGGAAGAAAGAAGAACATGAGAAGGAGGAATCAGTGAAACGTATACCAAGCTCTTTATTACCAACTAGCAGGGGTACCCGGCGTTGCCCGGGTAATCAACATAATCACCATCACTACTACCACCACTACTACTACTACCATAATCACCGTCATCAATCACTACTACCACACCGGCCTAGACCTCCCTGTGCCTCATTAAACGGCGACCTCGATTTCGGCCGCTAAATACCGATTTTGGATCTGACCTCATCCGTATCCCCATTTTGCGAACTGCGAACAACTTTCGTTCCATACACCTTTTCGATCGGAGGCCTCCTTCTGCCCCAAACGGCCCTTTTTCCGATTTCGCGCCCATTTTCTCCGTCCCTTTCACCCTGGGGACCCCTCTATGACCTGACCCAGGTCAATTGACACCCACATGCAAAGTTTCAGCTCCCCAGGTCCAAAACTGCGGCCGCCTATAAAGAACAGACAGACAGACAACCGTAAATATTATATAGATGATGATAAGATCCATGTTACTTAAAAGTCAAGAATGACAACTCGAGCAGAAAAGGCTCATATACACCTGGGGACAATAAACACAAGACAAGGCTCGAGGGCTTACGCTAAGTTGCGCTTTACAGTGGCGTTCATCTATGAATCTTTTGTCTTTGGAGTATGGGGTGGGTGAATTGCCCACCCTGGTACACAGGAGCTACTGCAGGTTATTCATGTTACCACAGAGTACACCTTCATAGATGGAACGTCACCTAAGTCCACTTACTCCAGGTATATATCTAGTGCTACTTGAAGAGTGGCCTCGGATATGAGTTATACTGCCCATCCGTCTCGTTCTTGGAAACCGAATTAGAAGGCTGTTGGTAGCAAGTCGCCGCGCGGCGCTAACTAAACACCACACACCAAGAGTCGTTAACACATATTAGAAAAGAATATCCGTAGATGAAATTGTCAATTGTTGTAATATATATAACTTTAATATATCATCTTTTCTTAACGTAAATAACCAATATTCCAAGCATAACTCTAAGAAATATTAGCAATCGTTTACATTACTGTATAAACAGGTATTCGGTATTCACAAATCCATTGATGAGGCCTATTGACTTTACAGGAAATTATTTTGGTTAAATAATGTACTGAACGAAACCAAAGTTCTACTAATTTATTCTTTAACAGTAAGATGAAATATATATTTCTAAAGAACTAATACAATATATATATTCGAGATAATCATATACGAGGTTATTGGATTTTTAAGAGACCAATACAATTAGGCATTATGTATTTGTTGATTTAATTAATTGAGTTTAGGAGTAAAGTCGGTTGGTGTTACTGCAGTTAAGCACAAACTTATTTTACAATGGAAAATAATGCATGAGGAGGGCGGGGTAGGCCTATTAGTATTTTGTGAACTAACTTAAATTAGGTTAGGCTATAGTATACTTCATTAGGTTATTAGGCCTATGAGAAAACAGGCCTAGGCCTAGCTTAATTTTATTTCACTGCTCAACATATTTGTTTTTGTTTTTGCTTTTGAGCTCTGCATAGGGCTATATTCAGGTAGGCTTGGGTGTTAGTAAAATTGCATTAGGCTAGGCTACATATGTTTACTTCTATTGGAAAGCACAGGCCTACACAATAGTACACATGTTAAAGAATTTAACCTAGCCTACCACAATTTAGCCTAGACTGAAAGAACAAAAAAAATAGGCTAGGCTAATTGCAGCTAAATAATTTAGCCTAGCCTCCACAATTTAGCCTAGACTGAAAAAACAAACAAAAATAGGCTAATTGCAGTTTTGGTAAGAGTTGTAGTTGTGGGCATACCAAAAGCTTTGTTTATATAGCCTAGTCGCACGCTCGCAGTTAGGCCTACATTCGCTTCTAATTTAACTGCTGGGGTAAACTTGGTAAAGCCACCCTCAATCCGCCGGCCGGTAACAAAACAATTTACCCAACGCCTGGCCGTGGGATACAATAATGGGTTGAAGGGGCTTTATCCCCCTATGACTTATTGTCATCATCATATATATCACCAGCAGAGGCAAATAACCACAGTCAAATTAGACGCGAATGTAACTGCGAGCGTGCGACTACGTAAATAAAGGGGACGATAGGCCCGCTAACACAACTCTTAACGCATTTTTTCCTAATGTATTAGATTTTTTTATATTTATGACCTCAACAGTTGAAAGATGACAATTTTATGGTTTATTTTAGGCTAAACAAAAAAATTTGCTTTGTAACTTAGATACTCATATTTATGCTTATAATTGCAGTACGAGTGGGTTTTTTCTTTTTATATGTAGGCCTAGGCTAAACAAATGTTAGTTTTTGTTTTATAGGCTAAACTAGGCTGAATTTATGCTAATAAATATTAATTGGAGGGAGCAAATCTGTCAAGGAATAGCCTAGATGTGGAAATTTACAGCCAATTTGCTCTAGCCCTTTTTGAGATACAGAGGTTAGAGATCGTTGGATACAATAATATGTTGAGGGGGTCAATCACCCCCCCATGACATATTGTCATCATCATATATTATATTGCCAGCAGGGGGCAAATAGCCTAGGCCTAGCCTAACTACAACAAATATCGCCGTCAAAATAGACGCGAACTTATATTAACTACGGCGATCGACCATTGCCCGCACCGGCCGTCCCCCGGTTATTGTTGAGGTCCTGAGGAACCGTATGACTTTGACGAGCTCTTCCCTCCGCAGTCTCCGCATCCCATGTATCGTCGTACGGTACCTCTTCCCCTCCACATCCTACATCTGGTCGTCCTACATATGCCTCCTAAGCCTCGCCTCGTCCCGTCACTGAGCATGTGGATGGGCGTCCCTTTCTGGCTTCAAAGATGGATTCCTTCCGACAGCTCCTGGATTGTCTGGGGTTGGTTGATAAGGGCACCTCGCTTCAAGACATTGCTCTGGCCCTAGTACCGTACCGTGGTTTGTAGGTCTCTGGTTCGCCACCTGATGACCTGCTATTGGGTTGTTGCCTTTACAGTGTTACGGTTCTACGAATGACCTAGAGTGAAAGTGACACAGTGGTGAATTTTAACCTTAACTATAAACTAATTTAATTGTGACATAGGATCTCCGCGACTACGGTAGGGCCGGATTGGGTAAGTATTCGCCTGAGGTTGCCCTTAACCCCCAAGACAAGACAAGACAAAATTCTAATGCTGGTTTTACTCAGATTTTGTGAGTTTTAATTTAGCCTAGCCTAGGCCTAAGAGTTCAGAAGATTTGCAAAATGCACCCCATACTAGCCTACCCATAGCCTAATAGGCCTAGTGATTCTTTTTTGGCAGACCACCCACAAATTTTCATATAGCCTAGGCCTAGACTAGCCTAAGTTCTGGAATGCATGTTGGAATAGCCTTCCTATAAACTGTAGGCTAGGCTACTTCCTTTTAATTTAAGTTTGATTCTTTGGAAAAATCTATTAGGCCTAGACCAGGCAGGAAAGTAACATTTAAAATGACGTGTAAAAAGTCGCCCATAAACGGCGGGCCGCTATGTTATTGTAATTTGGGAGCTTATTTCGTCTGTTGATTGACTTTGTCCTTAATTGGGGATCCTATGAATTAGCACAGATGATGATGACTTACCGTACATCATAATACGTGACGGGCCGACGTGGGGGGGGGGGCAGAGCCGCAGAGGCCCCTCAACATATTTTGTGTCCCACAGTAACTTTTAATGGGATGGATGTAGTTACTGGGTGTACGGTCGTCATGTTTACATAGGGCGATCGCCGCGGTTAACTTAGCGTCTATTTTGACGGCGATTTTTTTCGGCATATTTCATTTTATTCACTTCCTTTTATATTTAGGCTATAATCTAGCTTTGGCACGACAATAACCGTAACCTAGTCTTTCTTAAAGATTCTTCTAATCTTCCAGTAGCCTAATTTAGGTCATTTTTAAAGGCACACAATTAAATGGTTGGTAATTTTAACGACACTACTGCAGCATTATGAGAAACAATTTATTAGAGGTAATAGGCAACACTAGATTCGCCATATTTTTCTCCATAGGCTATAGTCCGCATGGAGGATTTTCGTTATCGACAAATTGAAAAAATTCCCACTTCACAGACAAAATAGACAAATACACCAAAAATCGGGGTGTGGGGGCGGCAGCCCCCACCCATAATAGCCTACTATAATATGTTAGGTAAGGTTGTTAGGTTAGGCTAGGCTAATGTCCTTTCAAAGGGGTATAGGCCTAGTAAACACTAGGATAGCCTATACCTGGTCAAGGGTAAGTCCTGCTGTAGTCAACTTGAATGCTACCTTAAATTGTAATATTAGACTAGGCATAGCCTATAGATAAAATAGCCTAGCCTACTTATTTATTGTAGTCTATAATATAGGCCTAGCCGGGTAGAATGTAGAGTTCGGGCGTACCGCCACCATTGTTTACACTGCGCAGAGCGGCGACGGAAGCTTGCCATCATGTTCCCGTCCATTTTGAATGCCGTTGGATACGATAATATGTTGAGGGGGGCAAACACCCCCCATGACATATTGTCGTCATCATATAATTTGCCAGCAGGGGGCAAATAGGCCTAACCAAAAAAAATTGTCATCAAAAACTCAAAATAAACGCGAACTTACAGTAACTGCGTGGATCGACCATGTAAACATGACAGCGGCGGCGGCGGTAGACGCTTGCGATCATGTTCCCGTCTATTTTGACTGCCATTGGATACAATAATATGTTGAGGGGAGGGCTTTGCGGTAATTTTTTTGGTTGTTTGCCCCCTACTGGCAATATATATGATGATGACAACACGTCATGGGGGCAAAGCCCCCCCTTAACATATTATTGTATCCAATGGCATTCAAAATAGACGGGAACATTATCGCAAGTGTCCGCCGCCGACACCGCCGCTGTCATGTTTACATATGTCGATCACCATGGTTAAAGGCTGGTTCACACATAGCCGAGTTGGTGCGCGAGTCCAACACGAGTCATACTCGTCGATTATTGCCGTCGCTGGAGGCTGACTCGGCCGCGAGTAACAATTGCTCCTGAGTCAAGGAGAGTGTAACACGAGTTAACTCGAGTCAATACGTGTCAACACGTGTTCATGCAAGAGTCTGTACGAGTAACTGATAGTCAAAACGAGTGTAACACGAACCCAACACGAGTGTCAAAAATTTGAAAAATAATGGCCACATTCCAGGGCACGTAAACAAAGAGTATGGACGAGTCTAACACAAGTCAACGCGATTGTTACACGGATCAACACGATTGATATACGGATCAACACGAAAGACAACGTGTTGACTCTCATTGGAACTCTGTTGCACACGTGTTGACTCGTGTTACATCCGTGTAAACTCGTGTAAACTCGTTGATTCGTCCTACATTTTTGAAATAACGGTATTTCAAATGACACTTGCTTTTTCGTGTTACACGTGTTTTTTTCTCAGTGGATCGTGTTTACTCTTGTTTACTCGTGTTTTCACTCGTGTTTGAATCGTGTAAACTCTGGCATCATGGGGGGACCAAATTTTGGCACTCACATTCGTGCTTTCTACTCTTGTTGATACGTGTTGCATGTGTGTTACATACGTGTTGTTGCGTGTAGACACGTGTTGCTTCGTCAACGTCGAAATGATGATGAAAAGTGACGAATCACCAAAGAGTGTTACACGGGTTTACACGAGTCAACACGAGTTAACATGAATAACGAAGTTATTCAGAGTCAAACACAAGTTAACACGTATGTACACGAGTGTACACGTATTTAGGCCACACTCGTGAGTACTCGCCACGGGACCCAAAAATTTCATGCATGCATGAAATTTTGGGACCCCATGGCGAGTACCCACGAGTGTGTCGAGTAAACAAAGAGTATACACGAGCATAGCACGAGTCTATACGATTGTTGAGGAGTATCGACGAGTCATTGCTGAATAGCAAAATTTCATCACTTGTGTTAAACTCACGCACCGACTCGGCTATGTGTGAACCAGCCTTTAGTTCGCGTCTATTTTGAAGGCGTTTTTTTCGGTTATTTGCCTCCTGCTGGCAATATATATGATGATGACAATATGTCATGGGGGGGTGACCCCCCTCAACCTATTATTGTATCCAAAAGCAGTCAAATAGACGGGAACATGAAGGCCAGCGTCCGCCGCAGAAACGTCCATGCTTCCCTCCCATAAGTCAATGTCGGGATTACCACACTGTCATGCAAGGACTTCTTTACTTCCATGCTGACCACCCTATTTCTTCTTACTGCTTTCAGAGTTCCTGCAACGCTCTTCCCCTGTTACACTTTCTCCCACACTTCTTCATCCATAGGCCTACTCACATCTTTACTCAACACACTGCCCAAATACTTAAATGAGCTGACATTCTTCATAGCCGTTCAACCTCACTTCACACTCTATGGTTGCACCCTTTTCAATGACCATAATATTGCTCTTCCTAGCATTTACCTCCAGATTCCGTTTTTCACACACTGTTCCAAACATATTTACCTGACCCTGCAACTCCCATTCACTATCGCTCATCAGAACTGTGTTGTCAGCAACAGTAGTACCGGTACTGTACTGTTGAGGCAACTTCCACTCGTTTCCTTCCCTTATCAGCAGTACACCAACATCCGCTGCTCTTCCTTGTATTTCTTTCATGACTCCATCCATATACTGTACCGGTATATATTGAACAACCATGGGGACATCACACACACCCTTGCTTTAACCCAACATTCATATTAAAGAACTCGCTCTGTTAATTATCCACACATACTGACACCTTTGCACCCTCATACATGCTCTTCATTGCTTTCAGCAACTTGCCATCTACTCCGTATATTCTCAGTACTGGTACTTTCCACATACCTTCTCTATCAATTCTGTCATAGGCCTTCTCCAACTCCATAAATGCAGCATACAACTTTTGTCGCTTCTCCAGATATTTCTCCACAACACATTTCCGGGCAAAAATCTGAGCTACACATCCTCTTCCCTTCCTAAGATGACTACAGTATGCTAACCGTTTCCCCAGCAATACTGACTGAAAATGCCCAAATATATTGCATGTCCTCTTCAGATTTATCTAAAATATGTAAAATTACACCAAATACCACTACAGTAGCACTGAAATCAATAAAACTCACTAACAGGATAAATAAATGGAAGAAATACTCAAAAATATTAACCCTCTCACGTCCTGACGCAATTTTTGTGCCTATTAGGGATACTTTAAAGCCTTTATTACTGTCCTGGGTATTTTTATACCTTTAGTTTAGTTACTTCAATCTCAGCAGTTGTCTTTGAGTTAGCTGTGGACAGAAAACCAATTTTGGAGAGGTAATTATAAGAGTGAGAGTAATCTATTTCTTATTGCTAATCTGGCAACCTCTGAGTCATAAGGATGTGAGAGGGTTAATATGTTAACCCTTTACCCAGCAATACTGACTGAAAATGCCTAAATAAATTGCATGTGCTCTTCAGATTTATACATACATACGTACATAACATTTTAAGACTGAGTGCTCCACACAGATGTGCAGTTTCAGTCTCTTTTCCTAATGGCGGCGTTCCAGGCAACCCTGTTAAGGGATGCTTTACTTGTCAAGTTTTTGGATTTGAGATAGGCACGTATAGTCCGATCCCAGGTCTTACTCGGTCCACCCCTTGGTGCAGCTCCCTCCACAATTGCAGACCTGCATCTTTTCACCCAATTTTGTTCATCCATTCTCTCCACATGTCCATACCATCCCAGTTTACTTGTACGCATCTCCTCGCTAATACTCTTTATACCTAAACGTCTCTTCAGCTCATCATTTGTTATTCTGTTGACATCCATTATCTGAAATATGTAAAATTACACCAATTACCAACTACATTACCAAAAAATTTAATAAAGTACACTAACAGGATAAAGAAAATGTAAGAAATAGCCCTAAAGATGAATTTATCTATCTATCTATTGACGGACGCCTTGATCCCCGAAGGATTAGCCACGAACGAAACACCCCTATGCACCTCTGTCCCCAGTCAGTCGACGCCCCTCCTCCCATCCAGCACCGCTTTCACGCATATACTTCTTAACTCCATCCTTCCACCTCTCTCTCAGTTTATTTCTTCCTCTGTCCTTTCCACCTCACTCGTACACGCTCTTAGTCATTCTCTCGCTTGCCATACGTTCCACATGGCCGAACCATCTCAAGGTGTTCTTTTTCGCACTTTCCAGTACATTCACACCACACCTCTCTCGTACTTCCTCATTCGTCTGTCTATCCCTCCATGTAACTCTGCACACACTTCTCAAGTAACTCATTTCCATCCCTTTCACTCTTGGTTTGAATCTCTCCAACAACGTCCATGCTTCGCTTCCGTAAGTCAGTGTCGTGATTACCACACTGTCATGCAATGACTTCTTCAGTTCCATGCTGACCACCCTATGTCATGTTACTGCTTTCAGCATTCCTACAACCCTCTTCCCCTGTTGCACCCTCTCCCACACTTCTTCATCCATACTCCCATCTTTACTCTGTACACTGCCAAGATACTTAAATGAGCTGACAATCTCCATAGCCTGACCGTTCAACTTCACCTCACACTCTGTGGCTTCACCCCTTTCGAAGACCATAACCTTGCTCTTCCCCGCATTTACCTTCAGATTCCATTTTTCGCACACTGTTCCAAACATATTTACCAGACCCTGCAACTCCCATTCATATCGTCAGCAAACAGCAGTACACAAACATCCACTGCTCTTCCTTGTATTTCTTTTATGACTCCATCCATATACTGTATATATAGAACAACCATCGGGACATCACACACCCTTGCTTTACCAAACATTCAGATCAAAGAACTCCCTCTGTTCATTCTTCACACGTACTGATACCTTTGCACTCTCATACATACTCTTCACTGCTTTCAGCAACTTGCCATCTACTCCATATATTCTCAGTACTTTCCACATACCTTCTCTATCAACTCTGTCGTTCCACTTGTTGCCTTCCCTTATTAGTGGTACACCAACATCCACTGCTCATCCTTGCATTTCTTTTATGACTCCATCCATATACAGTTCAGTATATATTGAACAACCACGGGGACATCACACACCCTTTCTTTAACCCAAAATTCAGATCAAAGAACTCGCTCTGTTCATTCTCAACACATACTGACACCTTTGCACCCTCATACATGCTTTTCACTGCTTTCAGCAACTTGCTATCTGCTCCGTATATTCCAAGTACTTTCTACATACCGGTACCTTCTCTATCAACTCTGTCATAGGCCTTCTCCAAGTCCATGAAAGCAGCATACAACTTTTGTCCCTTCTCAAGATATTTCTCCACAACATATTTCAGGGCAAAGATCTGAGCTACACATCCTCTTCCCTTCCTATGATGAATACTGTATGTTAACCGTTTCCCCAGCAATACTGACTGAAAATGCCCAAATATATTGCATGTGCGCTTCTGATTTATCTAAAATATGTAAATTTATACCAAATACCAACTACATTAGCACAAAACTCAATCAATCACAGAAACAGGATAAAAACATAGAATAAATACCCCAAAAGATGAATACGTTAACCCTTTCCCCAGCAATACTTACTGAACATGCACAAATAAATTGCATGTGCTCTTCAGATTTAGCTGAAATATGTAAAATTACACCAAATACTAACTACATTAGCACAAATGTACAATTAGCACAATTAGCACAATTAGCACAAATGGAATGGTGAGGAGGGTGGAGAGGTTGCAGGACGAGCAAGTCAGGGAGGAGTACAGGAGAGCAGTGGAAAGACGACTAGGTGGGTTCGACCTGGAAGTTATGGAGGAAGTGGAGGAGATGAGCGGGGTGTTTAAGGATGAGATCTGTGCAGCATGTGAGGAGGTGTGTGGAGTGAGGAGAAGAGGCAGGGGAGTGAAAGGTACAGCATGGTGGACAGAAGAGGTAAGAATAGCTGTGGAAGAAAAGAAGAAAGCATATAGAGAGTGGTTGGGTAGTAGAGGGAATGAAGATTCCGAGAGACAGAAACGAGCGAGGTACGTGGAGAGTAAGAGGGTGGTGAAGAGTAGTGAAGGAAAGTAAGAGAAGAGTAGATGAGGAATTTGGAAGGAATCTGAGTGTAAAATGGAGGGAGAGTAAGAAACTGTTCTGGAAAGAAGTCAAGAAAGTTAGGGAAGGTAGCAAGGGAAACAGTAAGGGTGTGATAAGAATGGGAGAATGATAGCCGAGAAGCAAGAGAGAGTCGAAAGATGGAGGGAGTACTTCAGTGAGTTGCTAAATGTAAGGAATGAAGAGCCAGCAAACATAGCTGGATATGGTATGGGAGGGAGAAGAAGAGAAGTAGTGGAGGAGGAGGTGGGGATCAGGAGGTCAGAAGAGTGGGAAGCCATGAAAAGAGTGAAGTTGGGGAAAGCACCAGGAATAGATGGAGTGTGTGGGGAAATGTTGAGGTATGGTGGTGAGATAGTGATAGAATGGGTATGGAAAATGTGCAACTAGCATGGGAGAAGGGGAGTGCACCCGATGACTGGAAGACTGGCATAATAGTCCCCCTATATAAGGGCAAAGGGGAATGAGGAGTGTGTGGTAACCACTGGAATATTCTTCTAAGCGTAGTAGGGAAGGTATACAGTAGGGTACCGGTAGTGATTGAGAGAGTGAGAGTGAGAACGGAGAAATGGATAAGCGACGAGCAGGGAGGTTTTAGGAAGGGAAGAGGATGTGTAGATCAGATTTTTACCCTGAATTGTGTTGTGGAGAAGTATCTGGAGAAGAAACAAAAGGTGTATGTTGCCTTTATGGACTTGGAGAAGGCCTATGACAGAGTGGATAGAGAAGGTTTGGAAAGTACTTAGAATATACGGAGTAGAGGGCAAGTTGCTGAAAGCAGTGAGCATGCAGAGGGTGCAAAGGCCAGTACGTGTGGAGAGTGAGCAGAGCGAGTTCTTTGACCTGAATGTTGGTTTGAAACAGGGTACAAAGGAGTACAAAGGAAATCAAGCAACAACAGATCTAGTGACCCTTCTATGTTGCTTGTCCTCCAAACACTGAGGATCAAGTGTCCAAACAGTGGTTTAGAGTGGTAAGGGAACATTGGAAAGGGAACTACTGCCCTGCCACTAACGTGGCAGGACTAGGAAGTTAGTAGGGGACAGATGGGTTAGTAACTGAGGGGAGGATAAAGTTATTCATTTACAAACGCAGTCAGTCGCGGGTTTGATGCGAGATATTTGTCTAGGCGGAATTTAAATGAATCAACGGTGCTGCAGTCTATAACGTCTCGGGAAGCCCATTCCACAAGTTGACAACTCGATTGAAGAAGAAATTCTTAGATTCGTGCGAGTTAAAAGATTTACCAATAATTTTGCAACCGTTTCCCCGCGTGTATTAGATTGGTCGATAGTGAAGTACTTACTACAGTTCATATTGTCGATGCCTTTGATGATTTTGAACACTTGAATTAAGTCGCCTCTTAATCTGCGTTGGGTTAAGGAAATAGATTTAATTCTCTAAGACTCTCTTCGTATGGTTTGTTCTTTAGGCTAGGTATCATTTTGGTAACTCTACGTTGAACTCGTTCTAGCTTGTTTATATCTTTTTGGTAATAAGGGCACCAGGATTGAACGCAGTATTCCAGAAGAGGGCGGACTAAGGAATTGTAAAGGGTTAGGATAACTTCTTTGGATTTATGCTCAAATGACCTGCCTATAAAGCCAATTATTTTGTTTGCCTTCTTAACAACTTCTGAACTGGTGACTCGGTTTTAGGTTACTCGATATTGTTCCCAGATCAGTTTCTCTGTTTACATTCTTAAGCGGAGTGCCATTCATCGAATAGTTTTGTCTCCCATTTAGGTATCCTACATGTAGTACTTTACATTTATCCGCATTG
Source organism: Paralithodes platypus (assembly GCA_032716605.1). Lineage (NCBI taxonomy): Eukaryota > Metazoa > Arthropoda > Malacostraca > Decapoda > Lithodidae > Paralithodes > Paralithodes platypus. Next base: position 82,055,288 of record CM064487.1, read on the forward strand.
AAACTCATTTGCCAATTTGGGCCCAACATGACAATTTATCTAGATTGTGTTTGCATATCGTCAACTTGTTCTTTTGAGAGTACGCTATTTGCAATTTTTGTATCGTCAGCAAATTTTGAGATTGTGCAGGTGAGACCCTCATCTATGTCGTGATTAAATTAGAAAGAGAATTGGTCCTAGTACCAGGTGTGTGATGTCCCCATGGTTGTTTACTGTATATATGGATGGAGTCATGAAAGAAATACTATCAAGAGCAGTGATGTTGGTGTATCGCTGAAAAAGGGAGGGAATTGAGTGGAAGCTACCTATCCTGCTTGCAGATGATACAGTTCTGATGAGTGATAATGAATAGGAGTTGCAGGGTCTGGTAAATGATTTTGGAACAGTGTGCGAAAAACGGAATTTGAAGGTAAATGCGGGGGAAGAGCAAGGTTATGGTCTTCGAAAGGGGTGAAGTCACAGAGTGTGAGGTGAGCTGAACGGTCAGGCTATGGAGATCGTCAACTCTTTTTAAGTATCTGGGCAGTGTTGAGTAAAGATGGGACTATAGATGAAGAAGTGCGGGAGAGGGTACAACAGGGGAAGAGGGTTGTAGGAACGCTAAAAGCAGTAACAAGAAATAGGGTGGTCAGTATGGAAGTGAAGAAGTCCTTGCATGACAGTGTGGTAATCCCGACACTGACTTACGGAAGCGAAGCATGGACGTTGGTTGAGAGACTCAGACCAGAGAGTGAGAGCAGTGGAAATAAATTACTTAAGGAGAGCGTGCGAAGTTACATGGAGGGATAGACAGACTAATGAGGAAGTAAGAAGGAGGTGTGGTGTGGAGGTAGATGTGCTGGAAAGTGTGAAAAGGAACAACTTGAGATGGTTCGGCCATATGGAACGTATGGAAAGCGAGAGAATGACTAAGAGGGTGTACGAGAGCGAGGTGGAGGGACACAGAGGGAGAGGGGAGACCAATGACTTGGAAGGATGGAGTGAGGAAGTACATGAACGAAGGCGGTGCTGGTTGGGGGGAGGGGCGTCGACTGACTGGGGACAGAGGTGCATGGGGGCGGTTCGTTCGTTGCCACCCCTTCGGGGATCACGGCGTCAGGCAATAGATAGAGATAGATTAGCACAAAAATCAATCAAGCACTTTAACAGGATAAATAAAATGGAAGAAATAGCCCAAAAATGAATTTATCTATAGCCTACCGGTATATATTACCGGACACCTTGATCCCCGAAGGGGTGACCATGAACGAAACGCCTGCGTATTTCAAGCTCGCTTGAGTTATCACTCGATTGACTTTTAGAGCTTTTTGGCGCGGGGTAATTACCACACCATCGCGTCATAAGGAGTTTGAGGGGGTTAAATTGCTAGATACATAGAGGAAAAGGAATGCCAAGTAAAGCTAAACAAAAATATATACGATATTTTTAACATGAGGTTGCTAATAAAAATTTGTACCTCTGCAGTTTCTCCATGGCTAATGAAAAAGGTCACATTCCTAAGAAGCCCCAACCAAAAAGGCCAAGCTTCTGTACAAAATATATGTCACACCATTACCCTTATGGTGACCCTATCAAATAATCAAAACAACCACACTTCTTAACCCAATTCCCGCGGGGCCCCTCATATGACGGAGACGATTTTCCGGCTATTTTGTAGCCTGTGAGCCAGGCCAGCTTTTGCAAGCAGCACGGATGGACGTCAGCCGGAGCCTACAGGCCCCGCCACGACACTGAGGTTTGTGTGAGAGAGAGCTCACTTATGTGCAGCGTCACACATAGCAAAAACAGAAAATAATTGGTAATTTTTAGCGATTTCGCCTATCGGCTTTGGTAATTTTTAGCAATTTTGCCCTTCGTTTGCAAGATCCTTACAAGAAAACCAGACGTCGTACAGGGATGATTCAGGAGTAATTTGAAAGTTATTACCGTACTTTCACGAATACATAATTGTATTACGCTCTGGCTTTTGCTTATGCATGAAAATGAGCAGGGAATGAAGGCAATTTCGGGCAATTATGCCTACTCGTACAGGAGTCCTTGGAGCGGCTTCGGTCGCGCCGGGAATTTCCACACCTCTCACACACACACACACACACACACATCATACAGTTTTTCCTACACCGAGAAATGACTCTCCGGCTGTCATTTCTCGAAGACTTCTAGCCGGAGACATTGAGAGCAACCCAGGACCCACCTACACATACATAATGTCCAACTTGCTCAAAACCCATCACTTCGAGTCGCCACACTAAGGGTTCAGTTCTCTGCAATTCATGCAGGAACTGGACCATTTCACCTGCACAACACTTGCCTCCAAGAAACACTACACGAACACCTGGACCTGTTCCTCATGCCCCTCCCTCTCCCAGTCAAATCCCTCGCCTAAAACCCATCCACCTCTCCTCCCCAACCCACCTAACATTCCCATATCATCCACTCCCCCCCCCTAAAACCCGTCCACCTCTCCTCCCTAACCCACCTAACCTTCCCATACCATCCACATCCTCAACTCAACACACCACACCCCATCCTAATCCATTCCAACCCCCATCTCCTGCTCCCCAATCCCCACCCCCACCTCACCCATCCCAACCCCCAGCCCCTCCCTCACCCCCACCCCATCCTCGTGCAGCAGCACCCAACATACATCGTGCACATAACATTAACATTCTCCAATTGAACATAGATGGCATCAACACAAAGAAACACGAACTCTCACACTTCATCAAACAACACAACATACACATTGCCATCTTACAAGAAACAAAACTCCGCACAACACAAAAAACACCCACATTTCATGATTTCACCACCATCAGACAAGACCGGGCTGTCGGTGGAGGCGGTGGACTCATCACCCTGGTACACAAAGAAATATCATACATAGTTACCAGTGTACAAACCAAATCCCTCCTCCCCCCAAATGATAACACAACAGAAATACAATCAATTAAAATACGCACTGGCAACAACTCCAACATAACCATCATAAACACATACATCCCCTACAGTACCAAATGTATACAGACCACACTTACAACACATCACAAACACCCCACACATCATCCTGGGTGGTGACTTCAACGCCAAGATGTCGGCCTGGTTTGTCGACAACCCCGACACAGACAGAGGGCTGGTACTACAAAACCAAACTGATAACCTCATCATCCTTAATGACATCCATCAACATACCCATATTCCTCACCAAGCCCTCTATAACCCATCATCTCCAGACATCACCTTTTGCTCCCCAGAACTCACCCCCACAACATCCTGGAGGGTGGTCAGAACCTTAGGCTCTGACCACCTCCCGATCATTATCACCACCAAAACCAGACTCACCCCAGCTAGCCACAAACACACATACACCAATTATAAAAGAGCTAACTGGGAAGCATTCACAAATGAGACAGAACAACACTTCACAACTCTAAACAGTATACCCATCACTAACATCAACAATGCTGTACACATACTCAATAAAACTATCCAAAACGCTGACAAGAAACATTCCAAGAGGTAACAGAAAAAGACACAACCCCAACTTCACACCAGAAATTCAAAACCTCATCAGACAACGCGACATACTGAAACACTCCCCAGCACCCCACACACAAGACATCACGCAACAAATCCAAGCACTCAACACCCAAACTAACAACAAAATACAAGAACAACAAAAACTAAATTGGAATAACTTCCTACATACACTTGATCACAAAACAAACCCCAAAAAACTCTACAAAACACTAAACAGCATCACACTTTCCAACAGCAACACAACACAATCACATGCTGCAATTACAACAACAGACTCTACTCCTTCATGTAAACAACAAGCAAACACTCTCATCAATCACTTCTCACATGTCAGCCACCTAAAACCTCACAAAGACGACCGACGTGTCATCCGACGTAAGAGATAATTCCCCACAGACCCTGACTATACACCCTTCATCAATCACCAGACAAAGCATATCATCAACAATCTCAAGCACTCACCCGCTTGTGGCCTAGACAACATAAGCAACATACACCTCAGACACCTGGGACCACAAGGCATACAAGCACTCACTAACATATCAAACTACAGTTATTCACACAACACAATACCAGACATTTGGAAGCATGGTCTCATCACCACATTCCCCAAACCCAACAAAGACCCCACGCTACCCTCCTCGCACCGCCCCATCACACTCCTTTGCTCCCCCTCCAAAGTCATGGAACGCCTAGTATTACAACAAATTACACCCGACCTACCCCTAGCTCCAACACAACATGGCTTTAGGCCACTGCACTCCACAAACACTCTTCTCACAGACCTTACACAAAGAGCTTTTGACGGCATCAACTCAGCTAGACCACCACACAGATCACTATTAGCCACACTCGACATTAGTAAAGCCTTCGATGCCATCCCCCGCCACAACCTAACAAACAAAATCTACAACACAAACATGCACAACAACACAAAAAGGTGGCTGGCCAACTTCCTAGCAGGCAGATGTGCACACGTATCTTTTGCCGGTCAGTCATCTAAAATCAGAAACTTTCCAAACGGAGTCCCACAAGGATCCGTCCTATCGCCCGCACTCTTCAATCTGTACATGCACGATATAACTACACCCAATACGCCCCAAATAAACTTAGCCTCCTATGCAGATGACATAACACTCACATGCACACACTATGACCCAAAAAGAGCAACAGATCTCCTTCAACCCTATCTCAACACACTACATGGCTGTTGCACTACAAACAGACTTAATCTAGCCCCAGCCAAATCCACCGCAACCCTGCTCACAAGCTGGACAGGAGAACACGAATACATCCCTCAACTCACCATAAACCCCTAACACATACACCCAAAATCCTAGGAGTAACATATGATACTCATATGACATTCAAACAGCACACCACAAACATTAAAAAGAAACTGACACCCAGACTTAACGCCCTCAGGTCACTTGCTCACACAAAATTTGGACACAACAAAGAAACTACCACCACAGTATATAAACAATACATAAGACCAGTGATGGAATACGCAAGCCCAGCCTGGGCTTCTAACCTAGCTGAAACACATCATAAGACCTTACAGACTATTCAAAACAAAGCCCTGAAGATCATTACAGGCTGCACAGCTACTGCATCCACAGATCACCTACATCAAGAAACCAAAATCCTCAAAGTCAAAGACCATCTGGACATGAGAGGCACTCAATTCCTGGCAGCAGCCTCCACGAACAAAGACCACCCACTAAACTACATGGCAACACACCCACAGACACCAAGAAATATCAAAACAACACCCAGCACATGGTATCACACACAATTACTGTCCTCTCTCCCTCCCTGCCCACCCCGAACCAACTTCCAGAAGCACATCCATACTCATATCTCTCGCCGATCCATCCACTCACTCACAGACAACACGCAGCTGCAAGCACGACCTCCCGAAATCCATCCTTCCGAATCCTCCCTTCCTCGCGAGGACAGAGTCCACCTGGCCAGGCTGAGATGCGGACACCATCCAGCTCTCCTGAGCTATCAGAAGAGACTGGATGACTCCGTTGTCGACGCCTGCCCGGGATGTAACACAGCACCCCATACCATTAAACACATCATAGAAGACTGCATTTCACACAACCACTTACGCCAACAACACAATCTACACTCAATGAGAGCTCTGTGGGAAAGCCCGATCGTGGCCATGGCCTTCCTCAGGGACTCGGGGCTGTTCGGCCAGGCAGCTTAGGGAACAACAACAACAACAACAACAACTCGTACAGGATTCATAGCTTTAACCAAAATGGTCACACTCCTTAATGGTTTAAGTGGCCATAGCCAAAATGGCTACACTATATTCCTTCTGTACTTTCTCCATGCCTGATAAGATACATGATATTTTTATATATGTGGCACAGCCCTTGTATCCAACACAATACCCTGCATGCAACCCCGCTCGAACCCCGCACAACGTTGCTTGCAACTTTAATTATTATTATTTTTATTATTATTTCATGTTTTTTTTGTTATGGGGGTGGCCGACTCGAGACAGAGCCCGAACAGGGACATCACAATACATCGGAAAAAAAACCCACACAAAATCACACATATCTAGGTCGTCCGGGAGAAATATATAGTCAAAACAGTTATACTCCAAAGCGGCCACAACCAGTCTCCTGGCCTAACCTAACTTAACTTAAGCCTGATCTAACCAGACCTAACCTAAAGTAACCTAACACAAAATATAATAGCAACCTAACAAAGCCTAGCCAAATGTAACCTAACATAACCTAGGATTGCGGCAGTTTGGTTTGTGGCCGTTTTTGGTAGTGGTGAGGGCGATAATGGTTGTAGTGAAAATGGTGTAAATGTTGGTGATAATAATTATACTAAAATATATATCGGTAGATGTAATGGTAATGGTAACATTATTTGTAGTAATAGTATAAAAGTTGCTGAACAATTTGGCACTGGTGATGGGAGTTGATTAAGGGGAGGTTTTTAGTTGATTCCCTAGACTTCCATCAAGCTTAAAATTACTCCCCCTTGACCCCATTTCAAGATAAATTTGTAAATTTTTCGGTAGAAAAATTTCCCGGCCAAAGGCCGGCTCCACTTAAATTACAGGCTCGCTATCGCTCGCCAGGAAAAAATCGACACCTAAATGGCACGAATGGTCTTAAAATTGACAGAAATGGGGCGAGGGTTCTTAAAATCGCCAAAGTAATGGGGCAAGCGTCTTTAAATCTCACAAGCAATGGGGCTAAACATGAGGGAGAAAGAGGTTCAGAAAAAAATCCTCCAGGTGGAAATCTGCCCTTAAGGGGATAGTGCTTGTTTTGTGGTGTATGTATTTATTTATTATTTTGTTTTTTAGTTTCCTCGCTAGACCTCCATCAAGCCTAAAAAAACACCCCCTAGACCCCCTTTCAAGCTAAATGTGTACATTTTTCAGTAGAAAATGTCCCGACCGAAGGCCGATTCCTTCTAAAATCACAGGCTCGCTATCGCTCGCCAGGAAAAAATCGACACCTAAATGGCATGAAAGGTCTTAATATTGAAACAGAAATGGGGCGAAAGATCTCAAAATCGTCAAACTAATGCAATGAACGTCTTAAAATCTCAAAACTAATATGTTAAACATGAGGGAGAAGGGGCTCCATAAAAAGCGAGCACCTCCCCCTTAAGTATTATGGTGTTGGTGGGATATTATGTTATTGATGAAAGTTGGAGAGACTGTGCAGCAAGCATAATGTAATAAGTGTCAGGGTGCTGGACCTTGACGATATATTAACCCTTTGAAGCTCGGACGCGTTTTAGCAGTTTGTTTTGGTTATCATTAGACGATTGTATGCAGCTTAGGAAGGATCTGTGGGTATTAAAAGGGTAAATACTATCTCAATCAACCCTTTGACTTCGATATACCGTTACTAATCTGAATAAAATCATCTAATAGTAGCCAGAAAACAGAACAGAAACGCGTATTGGAGCTTGAAAGGGTTAAAAACTGGGCTGAGAGGATCGGGGGTGTATTGAATGTGGTGGTGAGGGAAAGTGTGAGAGCTTTGGTAACAGTATAAGTAATAAGGGGGGTAGGGGCACTCGTTATAGGCTACTTTGCCTTTTGCCCACTTCTTACACAAGAAAAATAAGTGGTGATGGTTTTGGATGTTGGTCGTGATGGTGTGGTGGTATACGCAAATAAGCTAATAATACTGATAATATTGATAGTAATATTGATAACCTTATTGATAGTGTTGGTGGTGGCAATTAATTAAACATAAGGCGGGAAGGGTAAATTATGTTACCGATGGAAATTGACGACAGTGTGTATCGAGTTTAATTAAATAAATGTCAGAGATCTGGACCTTGTTGTTATATAAAAGGTAGAGTGAGGGCTTAGGGGATATTGAAAATGATTATGATGGAGACAGTAGTGTTTGAGGGAAGGTGGAGGTAGTTATAGTGGTTGACATGTTTGTAGTTGTGATATTGGTTTTCTTAAGGCCGCGTCATACAGAGGTCGACCGCGACCCGACAGAAACCCGAAGGCAATGACTTGCAAAAAAAAAAAAAAAAGAAAAAAAAAAACGGTTCGAGTGTATTCGGCCCAAAAATCGGGCGACATCGAGTATGATTCTGGTATGTTCGAGTCATTCTAGTCATGCTCTGGTCATCACCCGAAAGTTCGGATGAGTCGGCCAAAAGTTAGTGCATGCGTTAACTTTTGGGAAATCCTCGAGTGCGTTCGGGTCAAAAAACCGTTACAAAATCCTCGAGTCACCTTCGATTTACATTCGATTCGTATTCGGCTTACATTCTACCATATTCTGATCGCATTCGACCTATGCGAGTCACTTTCGAGGCAAAAAATTTAACTCGATTCATACCAGAATTGATCGAACCTAAGTGGACTTAGACCCGATGATTTAGACCGTAACCCGAATTAGACTCGATGCTCACTGGAAAATTCCTACATAAACTTGTTCGAACTTCTACTGTTCTCGATGCTGACCCGAATTTTAGGATGGTGACTGGATGGATACCCGAATACTACTAGAAAATGACTCGATGCATGTCCGACATTCCTAATTAGACTCGATGAATATTCGATCGTGATCCGAATGACTAGAATGTAAGTCGAAGGGTTGTCGAAGCCAACAATAAATTTTAAAGGTATAAATAAATATCTTGGTGGTGTTCAACATAAAATTTAATAAACATAAGTTACATAAATGTTTCACCATTATTGTTGGATGTTGTAAATAGAATAAAATCGAATATTAATATTGTTTAACATGTATAATACTTTTTTAATTATTTCTATGTATAAATAATAAGCTGCACCCAGATTATTGTGAATATTTATTGCTATGTAAAAATGACCAAATTAAATAACCATTGATATTATATTTTATATATATATATATATATATATGTATGAGTGTTGCTAGAAAATTATTTACTCTATAAATTGATGTTCAACGCTGGCTTGACGCTGCAGCTTCGGGGTTTCCTTGGTCGTCGTGGCCGTCGAGGTTGAGCACGTTGGGGTTCACGTTCTTTGTCCATGATGGCGCGGGCAGTAATCTGATATCTGAGGTTGGCATTAACTATCTCCTGCCTCAAGATTGCCAACTTCAATGCCTCGTCATCCATCTCTTCTGGTCGTGATGGGTCCGGGAGGTTGCTTTCCTGTGACATGTTGTTGTGTTGGGTGCACTGTACAAATGAAGCTAGTGTGAGCACACCCTCTCTTTATATAGTGGGGTGATGCATAACTTCAAAATCGTGTCATAATCTACTTATTCTAGTCACGTTCGACTTCCATTCTGGTTTCATTCCGGTTGGGTTCCTGACTTCGGGTGGGGTTCGATTTTCATTCGGTTTTAAGTCGGGTTACTTCGGGTGTGATTCGGTTTTAACTCGGGTTGGTATCTGCTACTCGGGTCACCGTCGATTAGCTTTCGACTCATGGTCGATTCAATTCCGTTCTACTTCTGGTTAGTTTCGAGTAATATACGGGATAACATCGACTCGTATTCGAGACGCATTCGAGTCCCTCGGGTTGCATTCGAATTGCTTTCTAGTCATAGTCATGGTACGAGTCTCATTCGGGGACTTCGGGTGAATTCGGGTGAAAAGTGCAAGTCATTGCCTTCGGGTTACTGTCGGGTCGCGGTCGACCTCTGTATGACGCGGCCTTTAGGCGCTGGGGTATCAGGTTTATAGATGGTGGTAATTTGCTAGTACCGGTATAGTGGTGATGGTTAAGATAAAGTGAATCATGGTAGGAAGATTAATGCTGTCACTATTTAAAGTGGTAACAGATGTCATGGTACCGGTACTTAATTACGGTAAGCATAGTGGTGGTACAGGGCAATGATGTTTGGGTGAAAATTAATGACACTATGTTAGCGAGTACTTATATAATGCAATAAGTGTCAGAGTAAAGGACATTGGTGATAATTTCAACATTGTGGCGAGGGTTTTGAAGTTAAATAAAATGGGGTGGTGATGGAAATGAAAACGTCGAGATCAGCGGTGATGATTATGTTCGAGGGAGTAGTGGTAGCAAAATTAGCATTATAAAGGTGCAGGTAGTGGTGGTGGTGGAGAGAGCGATTGTTATAACAAAAATGGTGAATGTGATATAGGTGTTCAAATGAGTGATTGAAACAATATATATTGAAAGGGGTTGTGGTGGTGTTGGTGGCAGTGCTGATGGTGCCTGAATCTATTTAATTAATACGATTGATAGTGGTAGTTTGTTCATAACAGGGATGGTTCAGGTATTGATGGCGGTAGTAAACATAGGGACTTCAGTGGCACATTGGTACCACGCTTGGCTGACAACCGAGAGAAACCAGTTCGATTCCCGGGCTGGACAAGACAGATGGGCAGGTCTCCTAACAACCGGTGCCTCTGTTTATGCAACAATAAATATAAACCATGAGTTAAGGGGATATTTCCACTTGAGGGATGTTTTTCTGGAACCCTTTCTCCCTCATGTTTAGCCCCATTGCTTTTGACATTTTTAAACGTTCACCCCATTAGTTTTGCAATTTTAAGAATGTTCGCCCCATATCTGTCAATTTTAAGACCTTTCGTGCCATTTAGGTGTTAATTTTTCCTGGCGAGCGATAGCGAGCCTGAAATTTAAGAGGAATTGGCCTTCGGCCGGGACATTTTTGTACCGCAAAATGTACAAATTAGTCTTGAAAGGGGATCTAGGGGGTGTAATTTTAAGCTTGATGGAGGTCTAGAGAAGAATTTAAAAACCTCCCCTTAAGTGACGTTCCATCCCGGGTAATAAACTGTGGTAAAGTGTTCCGAGCGCGTAGGAATTCCTCTGAAAGGAGTGGTGCTTAATTAAAAAAAATATATATATATATAAATTGTGTTATGTTTTGGGTAGTAGTGGCTGTGGTAGATAATTAAACCTACTGGTGGCAGAGATACGTGTTGTTATTGATGATAGTGTGGTGTGAGTATATAATGTTTTGGGTAGTAGTGGCTGTGGTAGATAATTAAACCTACTGGTGGCAGAGATACGTGTTGTTATTGATGATAGTGTGGTGTGAGTATATAAACCTACTGGTGGCAGAGATACGTGTTGTTATTGATGATAAGTGTGGTGTGAGTATATAAACCTACTGGTGGCAGAGATACGTGTTGTTATTGATGATAAGTGTGGTGTGAGTATATAAACCTACTGGTGGCAGAGATACGTGTTGTTATTGATGATAGTGTGGTGTGAGTATATAAACCTACTGGTGGCAGAGATACGTGTTGTTATTGATGATAAGTGTGGTGTGAGTATATAAACCTACTGGTGGCAGAGATACGTGTTGTTATTGATGATAAGTGTGGTGTGAGTATATAAACCTACTGGTGGCAGAGATACGTGTTGTTATTGATGATAAGTGTGGTGTGAGTATATAAACCTACTGGTGGCAGAGATACGTGTTGTTATTGATGATAGTGTGGTGAGTATATAAACCTACTGGTGGCAGAGATACGTGTTGTTATTGATGATAAGTGTGGTGTGAGTATATAAACCTACTGGTGGCAGAGATACGTGTTGTTATTGATGATAGTGTGGTGTGAGTATATAAACCTACTGGTGGCAGAGATACGTGTTGTTATTGATGATAGTGTGGTGTGAGTATATAAACCTACTGGTGGCAGAGATACGTGTTGTTATTGATGATAGTGTGGTGTGAGTATATAAACCTACTGGTGGCAGAGATACGTGTTGTTATTGATGATAGTGTGGTGTGAGTATATAAACCTACTGGTGGCAGAGATACGTGTTGTTATTGATGATAGTGTGGTGTGAGTATATAAACCTACTGGTGGCAGAGATACGTGTTGTTATTGATGATAGTGTGGTGTGAGTATATAAACCTACTGGTGGCAGAGATACGTGTTGTTATTGATGATAGTGTGGTGTGAGTATATACGTGTTGTTATTGATGATAGTGTGGTGTGAGTATATAAACCTACTGGTGGCAGAGATACGTGTTGTTATTGATGATAGTGTGGTGTGAGTATATAAACCTACTGGTGGCAGAGATACGTGTTGTTATTGATGATAGTGTGGTGTGAGTATATAAACCTACTGGTGGCAGAGATACGTGTTGTTATTGATGATAGTGTGGTGTGAGTATATAAACCTACTGGTGGCAGAGATACGTGTTGTTATTGATGATAGTGTGGTGTGAGTATATAAACCTACTGGTGGCAGAGATACGTGTTGTTATTGATGATAGTGTGGTGTGAGTATATAAACCTACTGGTGGCAGAGATACGTGTTGTTATTGATGATAGTGTGGTGTGAGTATATAAACCTACTGGTGGCAGAGATACGTGTTGTTATTGATGATAGTGTGGTGTGAGTATATAAACCTACTGGTGGCAGAGATACGTGTTGTTATTGATGATAAGTGTGGTGTGAGTATATAAACCTACTGGTGGCAGAGATACGTGTTGTTATTGATGATAGTGTGGTGTGAGTATATAAACCTACTGGTGGCAGAGATACGTGTTGTTATTGATGATAGTGTGGTGTGAGTATATAAACCTACTGGTGGCAGAGATACGTGTTGTTATTGATGATAAGTGTGGTGTGAGTATATAAACCTACTGGTGGCAGAGATACGTGTTGTTATTGATGATAGTGTGGTGTGAGTATATAAACCTACTGGTGGCAGAGATACGTGTTGTTATTGATGATAGTGTGGTGTGAGTATATAAACCTACTGGTGGCAGAGATACGTGTTGTTATTGATGATAGTGTGGTGTGAGTATATAAACCTACTGGTGGCAGAGATACGTGTTGTTATTGATGATAGTGTGGTGTGAGTATATAAACCTACTGGTGGCAGAGATACGTGTTGTTATTGATGATAGTGTGGTGTGAGTATATAAACCTACTGGTGGCAGAGATACGTGTTGTTATTGATGATAGTGTGGTGAGTATATAAACCTACTGGTGGCAGAGATACGTGTTGTTATTGATAGTGTGGTGTGAGTATATAAACCTACTGGTGGCAGAGATACGTGTTGTTATTGATGATAGTGTGGTGTGAGTATATAAACCTACTGGTGGCAGAGATACGTGTTGTTATTGATGATAGTGTGGTGTGAGTATATAAACCTACTGGTGGCAGAGATACGTGTTGTTATTGATGATAGTGTGGTGTGAGTATATAAACCTACTGGTGGCAGAGATACGTGTTGTTATTGATGATAGTGTGGTGTGAGTATATAAACCTACTGGTGGCAGAGATACGTGTTGTTATTGATGATAGTGTGGTGTGAGTATATAAACCTACTGGTGGCAGAGATACGTGTTGTTATTGATGATAGTGTGGTGTGAGTATATAAACCTACTGGTGGCAGAGATACGTGTTGTTATTGATGATAGTGTGGTGTGAGTATATAAACCTACTGGTGGCAGAGATACGTGTTGTTATTGATGATAGTGTGGTGTGAGTATATAAACCTACTGGTGGCAGAGATACGTGTTGTTATTGATGATAGTGTGGTGTGAGTATATAAACCTACTGGTGGCAGAGATACGTGTTGTTATTGATGATAGTGTGGTGTGAGTATATAAACCTACTGGTGGCAGAGATACGTGTTGTTATTGATGATATGTGGTGTGAGTATATAAACCTACTGGTGGCAGAGATACGTGTTGTTATTGATGATAGTGTGGTGTGAGTATATAAACCTACTGGTGGCAGAGATACGTGTTGTTATTGATGATAGTGTGGTGTGAGTATATAAACCTACTGGTGGCAGAGATACGTGTTGTTATTGATGATAGTGTGGTGTGAGTATATAAACCTACTGGTGGCAGAGATACGTGTTGTTATTGATGATAGTGTGGTGTGAGTATATAAACCTACTGGTGGCAGAGATACGTGTTGTTATTGATGATAGTGTGGTGTGAGTATATAAACCTACTGGTGGCAGAGATACGTGGTGTTGTTATTGATGATAGTGTGGTGTGAGTATAAACCTACTGGTGGCAGAGATACGTGTTGTTATTGATGATAAGTGTGGTGTGAGTATATAAACCTACTGGTGGCAGAGATACGTGTTGTTATTGATGATAGTGTGGTGTGAGTATATAAACCTACTGGTGGCAGAGATACGTGTTGTTATTGATGATAGTGTGGTGTGAGTATATAAACCTACTGGTGGCAGAGATACGTGTTGTTATTGATGATAGTGTGGTGTGAGTATATAAACCTACTGGTGGCAGAGATACGTGTTGTTATTGATGATAGTGTGGTGTGAGTATATAAACCTACTGGTGGCAGAGATACGTGTTGTTATTGATGATAGTGTGGTGTGAGTATATAAACCTACTGGTGGCAGAGATACGTGTTGTTATTGATGATAGTGTGGTGTGAGTATATAAACCTACTGGTGGCAGAGATACGTGTTGTTATTGATGATAGTGTGGTGTGAGTATATAAACCTACTGGTGGCAGAGATACGTGTTGTTATTGATGATAGTGTGGTGTGAGTATATACGTGTTGTTATTGATGATAGTGTGGTGTGAGTATATAAACCTACTGGTGGCAGAGATACGTGTTGTTATTGATGATAATGTGGTGTGAGTATATAAACCTACTGGCGGCAGAGATACGTGTTGTTATTGATGATAGTGTGGTGTGAGTATATAAACCTACTGGTGGCAGAGATACGTGTTGTTATTGATGATAGTGTGGTGTGAGTATATAAACCTACTGGTGGCAGAGATACGTGTTGTTATTGATGATAGTGTGGTGTGAGTATATAAACCTACTGGTGGCAGAGATACGTGTTGTTATTGATGATAGTGTGGTGTGAGTATATAAACCTACTGGTGGCAGAGATACGTGTTGTTATTGATGATAGTGTGGTGTGAGTATATAAACCTACTGGTGGCAGAGATACGTGTTGTTATTGATGATAGTGTGGTGTGAGTATATAAACCTACTGGTGGCAGAGATACGTGTTGTTATTGATGATAGTGTGGTGTGAGTATATAAACCTACTGGTGGCAGAGATACGTGTTGTTATTGATGATAGTGTGGTGTGAGTATATAAACCTACTGGTGGCAGAGATACGTGTTGTTATTGATGATAGTGTGGTGTGAGTATTGATGATAGTGTGGTGTGAGTATTGATGATAGTGTGGTGTGAGTATTGATGATAGTGTGGTGTGAGTATATAATGTAATACCGTAAGTGTCAGGGCGCTGGACCTTGTTAATATTAAAAATGGCGGTGAGGATTTTTACATATATAAAATGATGGCGGGGAAGGGGAGTGAACACATAAAAACCCAGCATATTTACAAAAAAAAGGCAGTGAGGTGTAATAACAAAATGTGAGGTGATGTGAAATACAAAAACAATACTTACCGGTACATGATCATTTCTTCTTCTAATACTGTATGATCTGGCAGTTTCTGAAGTATAATTATAAGGTTTTTGTCACTTACAATAATCTACCCTCAGTCTAGTAGCCGACACCAGTGTAAAATATTTATACCACAATCAAGTTGTGGACCTCCATCAAACTAAAATTATCACCCAGTAGACCCCCTTCAAGATAAATGTGTAAATTTTTCGGTAGAAAAAACGGCCTGTACCTTCTAAAATTACAGGCTTGCTGTCGCTCGCCAGGAAAAAGTCGACACCTAAATGGTACGAAAGGTCTTAGAAATTACAACAAAATGGGGCGTAAGGTCTTTAAATTGCCAAACTATTGGGCCGAACGTCTTAAAATCACAACATTAATATAAAGGAATATTTACATGATCGTTTTTATCCGCTACTAATGTATGATCTGTCAGTTTCTGAAGTATAATTATAAGGGGCTTATATAGTCTTAGAAAATGCCCCAGTTCACACCTATATGCCATCCACCCTATAATCATAAGGCTTTTGTCAATCATAATAATCTAGCCTCAGTCTAGTAGCCGACACCAGTGTAAAATATTACTACCAAAAAATAAAGTTATGGACTGATATAAGCCGAAGAAAGCCCTCGCGTAAATCAGGCTTTAAGGGGAGATGGCCATATTTAGTTGCTCATTTATGTATCTTTTTACTATAGTTTTAATTTCCTCCCTAGACCTTCATCAAGTTTAAACTAACACCCCCTAGACCGCCTTTCAAGATAAAATTGTAATTTTTTCGGTAGAAAAATTTCCCGCCCCTTCTAAAATTACAGGCTCGCTATCGCTCGCCAAGAAAAAGTCGACCTCTAAATGGCACAAAAGGTCTTAACATTGACAAAAAAATGGGGCGTAAGGTCTAAAAATGGCCAAACTAATGGGCCGAACGTCTTAAAATCACAAAATAAATATGCTAAACATGAGGGAGAAACACCAGCCCATCTCCCCTTAAATGGTATAGGACTGTGAGGAAAGTATGTTGGTAGTTGGTGAGGTATGAATTGGAGGTGTATGGTGCGGGTATGGAAAAGGTAAATGATTAAATAACAGCAAGAAGCTAAATTTCTATCTATCTATCTATTGCCTGACGCCCTGATCCCCGAAGGGGTGTCCACGAACGAACCGCCCCCATGCACCTCTGTCCCCAGTCAGTCGACGCCCCTCCCCCCAACCAGTACCGCCTTCGTTCATATACTTCCTCACTCCATCCTTCCACCTCTCTATCAGTCTACCTCTCCCTCTCTGTCCCTCCACCTCGCTCTCATACACCCTCTTAGTCATTCTCTCGCTTTCCATATGTTCCATATGGCCGAACCATCTCAAGTTGTTCCTTTTCACACTTTCCAGCACATCTACCTCCACACCACACCTTCTTACTTCCTCATTAGTCTGTCTATCCCTCCATGTAACTCCGCACACACTTCTTAAGTAATTCATTTCCACTGCTCTCACTCTTGGTCTGAGTCTCTCAACCAACGTCCATGCTTCGCTTCCATAAGTCAGTGTCGGGATTACCACACTGTCATGCAAGGACTTCTTCACTTCCATACTGACCACCCTATTTCTTGTTACTGCTTTCAGCATTCCTACAACGTACCTCTTCCCCTGTTGTACCCTCTCCCGCACTTCTTCATCCATAGTCCCATTTCTACTCAACACACTGCCCAGATACTTAAAAGAGTTGACGATCGATCTCCATAGCCTGACCGTTCAGCTTCACCTCACACTCTGTGAATTTAAATATATACAGTATAATATAAAATGGCAGATGGGGAGAGGCTATGGTACGGAGAGATAAACAAACATTTATTAGAAGTTCAGGAAAACGAAATTGGGGGTTGTAGTAAAACAAAAATAAATACAGTTTTGGAGATAAGGTTTCTAGAGTATTAATATAATGGTTTGAATTGAAGGAGAGGTGGTGAAATATGGCTGGAAAATCATCGAAAAATGCTGTAAAGTGGAAAGAAAGGTGGAAAGCGGTGTGGAGAAGGCTGAACGGTGGTAAGAAAAACTCTGGTAGGCGGAAAAAGGCTGGAATTATTGAGTAAAAAGCTGAACAGTGGAAAAATGCTGAAAGGTGAAAAAGGTTAGAAACTTATGAGAAAAATACTGGAAGGTGGAAAGATGCTGGAAAGTGGTAAGATAAAAGGTTGGAAACGGGTGTGGAAAACTTTGGAATGTAGTAATAACAAGCGTTGTACACTTGATATGTGACCACCCAAAAAATGGTTAAAACCTGCCAACAATATTGGAGGGACGTGCCTGGAGTGTGTAAATGGTAAAAGTAGTGTGATTGAGAGGAGGGAGAGAGCGAGAGCGAAGTAACTGTATTGTGTGAATGATAAAAGTAGTGTGATTGAAAGGGAGGTATAATGGAGATTAGTGACTGTGGAACAAGGGTTTCAAATACTTATTTTAATTATACCGAGTTACTGAAGTCTGTACAGTTGGGATCAGTTCCAAATTATTCCAATACATCAACTAAATCAATAATATGAACATAAAATACATAAGGAAATGAAAACAAAAACAATGATGTTTCAGTGTTTGTGGTTTAAATACAGAATGTTTCTTATCATTTAGTTACACAGGTGGGCTCCCAAAATGGCATAGCTCCATGTAACCTCCTTGAGGTTACAAATCTACAACAACAACAAACAATTATCATTTAGTCACAACGATTGAAGCAGTGTTTCTTTAGTGCTCATTTTAGTATATCTATCGATGGTAATCTCTTGGTTGGAGCCACACCAGTTGTCAATATGCAACACAATTTACTATAAAGGGAGGATGGTTCACTTTTTGGGCGATTTTTGCATGTATTCATTATTTTTTCTAGTTTCTTCCCTAGACCTCCATCAAATTTAAAACAAAAATCCATTAGATCCCCCTTCTAGATTAATTAGTACATTTTTCGGTAGAAAAATGTCCCGGCCGAAGGCCGCTTCTTCCAACATTACAGGCTCACTATCGTTCGCTAGGAAATCGACACCTAAATCGCACGAAAGGTCTAAATATTGACAAAGAAATGAGGCGAAAGGTCTTAAAATCGACTAACTAATGGGGCAAACATCTTAACATCTGAAAACTAATGGGGCTAAACATGAGGGAGAAAGTGGTCCAGAAAACCGGCCCATCCCCCCTTAAACAGACTCCCTTCTCATAAATACTATCACTCCAATTCCTTTTATTACTAACAGTGTTGCCATACGTACGAATACAATTAAAATGTAAAACTTGCAAACTAAACAAACCAAAATTGGGACAAGGACAATATAAAGTCAAATTAAATTATCAAAATCGCTATGTGGAAACAACGCTTACTAAAATGAAATTTATGAAATAAAAGAACACAATCCACCACATAGGGTGTACACTACTACATGAGCAAGTTAATCTGTTTCCCAAGCAAACTAATCGCACACATAACAACGCACTATCGTCACGTTCAAGGAATTAGTCAAATTTGGGAAGTCAGGGACGTTCTGGTAAATTTTACTAAACTCTGAATGAATAAAGAAACTACATGTTAAATGTCAAAATATTCATTTAAAATCAAATTTGCAACATGACAAGACATTAACAATAGTACAAAATACAAATATTGATAAGATATCTATATTATTACAAAATAATATATAAAATACAGAACAGCACTCACTAACGATAGTGCTATCGGATAGGTACCTGTAAGCATAGCATGCCTCAAGTGACCCCTATCAATAACTACCCTACAAATAACCTACATTTATCGCACAAATAAACTAAGGAAATCGCAAAAGCAAGCAATTGATACTATCGACAATGAATACATATAATATAAAGACAAATAATTGCAAAATATGAAGTAACAACAGATTTAAACAAAGAGTACTCTTTTAACTAGAACAATAAATTTTAAAAAATCATCAATATTAATATTAATAAAAGAAAAAGAAAAAAGAAAAAGATAAACAAAAAATACAGACAAAAAGTAAGCAAAGGTTATACAAGAAACTTCAAGTTAAAAATGCTAGATTAAAATTATTGATGTCAAATTTTAGAATAGTCACAATTATTGACCCTAAAAAGATTAAATTTATGGAACAATTTGCTTGCCTCAAAACCTCTGTCTACTAAGAGTCTGTATAGTAACCTAGCTCTAGCCCAAAAGTCATCTACTTTAGTGCAAATTTTACAAAATCTTATTAATTGGGAATAAAACAATTATAAGTTATTTTATTATCGATATTACTACTAGGGAAAGGAAAGTTTATTACGTTAAAATAAAAATCATCAACTTTGTGATATACTTTAAGTATGCACTGTTCATTAACAATCTCTATATTTATATCAAGAAAATTTTCAACTTTATAATTTACGTTACATTGTGTGAGGGGAATAGAATTAGGGTAAATAAGTTTAGCAACTTGATTAAAATTTAATAAATTGCAAACGAGAATATCATCAATATATCTACTATTATTACTTAACAATTTAACAAGTGCTAATTTTTCTGGGATTTTATTTTTCTTGCTACTGTCAACTAAGTCATTTATATATTTAAATTCTAAAGCAAGCAAGAATAAATCTGCAATTAAAGGGCTAGCATTTCCACCCATAGGAATTCCTAATATTTGTTTGAAAATGTAAGGCCCGAATCTAACATACCGGGTAAGTATTGAAAAGGAGGAATTTAAGGCTTAACACTTTGCAAAATATTATAATCGCGTCACAGAATTTCATTAACATAATGAACCTAGTCCATATTTCTTTTTGTCCGTTCTATGATGAAAGGATTCGAGGCGTGTCTGTAACAACCCTTCCCTCACATACACCACAGTTCATCAGCTTTAACCAGTTTCACCAGCTTGTGTGAACAGCTTAACAGAGAGAGAGAGATTTATCGTCAACTTTCTACAAAATATACAAATATTAAAAATATATACCGGTAAACAATAAAAATAATCATGTTAGAAGTGAAGCAGAAAATGTTTGAACAGAGTAAAGGATGGTTTAATTTTTTTACCACTTTCTCCCTTATGTTTAGCCCCATAGCTTTTAAGATTTTAAGACGTTCGCCTCATTAATTTGGCGATTTTAGAACTTTCACCCCATTTCTGTCAATCTTAAGATCTTTCGTGCCACTTACAGTAGGTGTCGATTTTTTCCTGGCTAGCGATAGCAAGCCTGTAATTTTAGAGGAATCGGCCTTCGGCCGGGACATTTTTCTACCGAAAAATGTACAAATATCTTGATAGGGTCTCAAAGGGGTGTAACTTTAAGTTTGATGGAGGTTGAGGGAATAATATATAAACCTCCCTTTAGCATGGTGTGTTTCCCAGGTACAAAGTGTTACAGGAGGCGTAGGACTTTTGACCGTGACTGTACTGTATACGCAGAACGAGTTTGTTTTTCATCATCTTTCCCTCACAAACTCCGAGGCTCATCAGTTTTATGGGGGTAGTACTCGCTTTTTTCTGGACACCCTTCTCCCTCATGTTTAGCATATTAGTTTTGAGGTTTAAGACGTTCGCTCCGTTAGTTTGGCGATTTTGAGACCTTTCGCCTCATTTTGTTTTGTGAATATTAAGATCTTTCGTGTCGTTTAGGTGTCGATGTTTTCATGGCGAGCGATAGCAAGCCTCTAATTTTAGAAGGAACCGGCCTTGCCGGATTTTTTTTCTACCGAAAATGTATTAATTTATCTTGATAGGGGGTCTAGGGGGTGTTTTTCTAAGTTTGATGTAGGTCTAACGAAAAAACAAAAAACAAAAAATATATTACTAAATACATATATAACCCAAAAACCAAGCACTATACCCCCTTAAGATGTTTTCCGCAGCTTACTGTATGTGACCAATGTGTGAGCCTGAAACACTCTGGTCCTGTCGAGTATTATTATTATTATTATTATTATTATTATTATTATTATTATTATTACCCGGTATTATTATTTCTCAGTGTATACCTCCTATCTTACGTAGAGAAGGGGGCACCAGCCTTTCAATACATCAACACCCCTATTCTGTTCAATTCTTTAACCCAACAAGTAAGCTCTGGAACTCTCTCCCTCAATCTGTCTTTCCCTCATCCTCCTTACGGAGGGACACTTGTTACAGACAGTTTTGCCTTTTGTTTCCTTCTTACATATAGAAAAACAGCGCTCGTCCTCTATATTCGTAGTTGAAAGTCCCTCTCACATCTTCGATCAATTTTTTTCTCTCAATATCCATAAGCAGGAATTCAGCTGATTAAAACACATTTTAAGGAAAGCTTAGTTCAACTATTGAATGGAATTAATTTCTGATGAAATTGTATCTCAAATTTTGCTCCTGAATGCCTTGTTTTTCATTATCCTATTTCCGTCACAAATCAGAATCTTATCATCTTGCACTGAACAGTGAACAATGTGTAGCTTGCGGTTAGATTGGGAATATACATTGCAGAAATTAGGAAAAGTTATATATTCCTGCAATAGCCAGCTGAAAACAACCAACATATGGATGTTGTATTTCAATATTTTTTTAACTGTGGAAAAATAATGAGAAGGGGAGGCTAACGTTATTGCGTTTTCCAGCTTCAAAATACTTAATAAACTAAAATACACGTTTTGTGTTGCATTTTTATAATTTGTTCTGGCATGGTATAATTTATCATCTGGGCTCAAATGTTTATTGGTGTGCGTTTCATCAATACATATATTTTTACATCGATATGAGGGTACAACCATGCATGGAACATATATATGTATCACAAAACTATCACACGTGTTGAACATTGTTCTAATATATTGCTAAAATAATATAATTCATTTTATAAATTAATAAATATACTGATGTGTTATACATAGTATATATTGTCTTTACATAATAAAGAGTGAAAATGTCACAAACCTATTACATATATTATGCATATCTATTTGGAAAAAAATATCTATCTATCTATTGCCTGACGCCGTGATCCCCGAAGGGAGTGAAGTGTTTCCCTATACAATATGTCACTCAGAAGCATAGTTTACCGGTATATAATTTATTGAAATAGATATAAATTACCGTAATATGTTTTCTCCTCCGTTGAATGTTACGTTAAATAATTGCATGTACTTACGTCTCAAACAAAATACTATATTGTAGGTATCTACTTAACGCAATGTAAAGTCTAAGGATCAATCCGCATTTTATTAATAAGCAATAAATCTGTATTCGCCTAGTCCATATATATCATTCGTTCTGTAATGACACATTTGAATGTGGTCTCTGTAAAAACCCTTCTCTCACATACAAGTTCACAAAATAATACGAGTTTATCGGCTTTAAACATTTTACCAGCATGTGTGCACAGCTAAAACACGTATATACGTACGTATGTGTGCGCGCGCGTGTGTCTGTGTGTGTTCTAATGCCGCATGCTTTATTTATTTTCATTTGGGGCGATAGTGGTGTTGAGAACGATGTTGAACATAATGTTCTGGTCCTGCAATTTTCCTGGCTAGCAGTGAAATAAGTTATAATTATTAGGTATGCCTGAAGACAGAAAAGATTTTAGAATACGGTAGCCATATAATTTCAAATAGAACTAATGGATAGTAATGAGGTAAGGAATGATGAAAGTATATTACAGTAACATAGGAGGATTTTACTAGGCTCCAGTGGGCTTGTGCTATCAATATGCTCAGCTGCAACAAACACTGTTAAGCAACGAGGATCTCCCCCCCCCCCCCCCTCCCCCATCCAGGACGTTATAAAGCCTTTTCGTCTTTCACTCCATGTTTGCATACAGGTTCTGAATTTTTGGGATGAGCACAATATAATTTGAGCGATTAAATGAATTGAAGTGGTCGAATTTAATGTAGCAGCCAAATGAGGCCTAATAACCAATTGATGTCGAAATGACATATTGGGCTGAGCGACTGATTTTATCCAAGCAGCCGCTTCCGGCTGAGTGGGCCGAGTGTAGACTTGGGTTGGGTCACCAAATTGGTCAGAGTAGCCGATTTTGGCCCAGTGGCCAACTTAATCAAAGCAGTACTTCAGACATAGTGGCCAATATCGGTTTTTCAGAAATTTGAGCCCTCATCAAGGCGACCTAAAGTGCAAAGGTAACAGGTTTCATTCACAAATGAAAGATCCCGAGTTTGCTTTCCGGACAGGATCATATGGCTGGGAAGTCTTCTTATAGCCTATGTATATGTTCATCTAGCAGTAAATAGGAACCTGAAGTTAGTAGACATTTATGAGGTCCCATCCGAGGATATAAAAAGTGATAACCTGGATATTATGCATTAGTCCCTGTAAACCAGGCTGGATAACTCGCCCAACTTAACTTTACTTTTCCAACCCTTACCTATATCCTCTCTCATGTCTCCCTCTCCTAGACATATTTGTTGTATCCTGCCTGATAATTTGTTCTTAACTGGTTCAACAATAACATGCAGAAGAAGAACGAGAGTGAAATATAAGATGTGTTAGTAGTGTAGCCGAAATGTGCGAGAGAATGTAAACAGACAAGGTATAAGGTAATAAACCGGGGCTGCAGGAGACGTGAAAGGGTTAATACTACCGGTACTATTTATTACTGGGATTGTAAAAGTGGCGTCGTTATTTCACCAACTGTTATGTGTGATTAATATTAAAGCTCCAGATTTAAAAGATTAAAACCTTGGAGTTAATCATATACTTTTGCCGTTGTTCATAATTAAATTTACGAAAATTACATATATACACTCGCGTACATTCATTCATTGAAATTAATGGGTCCCTACACTTTCATTAAGCATGTATTCTTTAACACCTATTTACTTAATTTTCCCATTGTGATATAATTTTAAGGTTGCATTAATTAATGCATATGCAAACGTCTGGCATTGATGTTATGTTGAAAGCTTCCATTAAACCAACTAAACAAATGTACTCATGCTTTCCTTTACAAACTGCCAATCTCACCCATGGAAGCACTGTTGCTTCTCATACAGTGCCTCCGGGTGTTTTGTGTGGATTGATCTTGATGGTGTTTCTGCACCCTGGTTGGAGACTTCGGCATCTCATATAATAATAATAATAATAATACCTACATTCATTTAGAAAAAGTGTAATATTTCTCATATGAAGTAAATCATGATAAATTGTGCTCATCAATGAATGTGCTAAACATAATTTATAAATCTATTGCATTATATAGACAACAATGGATGCCTCCCAGCATTAGAGAAGCCAGAAAGACGACACCACTTATATCAATACATAAATCGCCAGATGCATGTTTTACTAAATCTTGATTATAAATCGTAAATAATCAAGATACTACTACAACGTAAAGATAGCAGTAGTAGGTAAGGACAATTAGAAACAAATGAAGATGACTTAGCTACTATGATTAACGACTTAGAATTACGAATCTCTTCATTGACGCTTTTAGATACCGGTAACTACTATGTCTGTTGGTGAGCCAATATATTCAAGCTCATTATTCGAAATTAAACGAAAGTCAAATAAGATATCATAAGATATCAGTACTGTGAAAATCGTTACAGTCTCACAATTTGTTACGTTACGTACTTGAATATGTAGAAAATTTACACATGTCGCACTTAATATTTGTTACATGTATTTACTTTCTTTAACTACAGTGACCTGTATGACATGGACAGAACAAGTACAGTATAATGCCCGGATACATGTTATAGTATCTCATCCAATACAGAATAAAAATACAGATACGGTACTGGTATACATTTGATTTGTGAGTGAGTGTAATATATGCTGTTAGTGTGTGTGTGTGTGTGTGTGTGTGTGTGTGTGTGTGTGTGTGTGTGTGTGTGTGTGTGTGTGTGTGTGTGTGTGTGTGCGCGTGCGCGCGTGCGTGTGCGCGCGCGCGCTTAGTGGGCGTAATAGATGCTGTTAGTGTGTGTGTGTGTGTGTTTAGTAGTGGTCCTTCCCTCTTCCTTCCACTTTCCTCAATGTCCTTCATGCTAATAATTTACATGAGTAACATGATGTAATATTTTGTACATATTTTTGACTTGAAAATAATTAAATCTTAGGACATAATTGGCTGGTTTCCATTTAAAGTTAGGCATATTTAGAATGTAAAGCGGCTCAAATTGCCAAGGTTTCTTTAGCTTTGTATAGAGTCATTTAGCTTTGAGGAAACAGGCCGATTATATTAGGTAAGGTTATATATGATTTATGGCCGAGTCAGGAAATCAGACTTGAAGTGGTATATTTCATGTGAGAGTTATCTCTAACGAACTAGTAACTAAGTATACTATTTAAAATAAGGTATAATTCGCTGATATATTATGTGCATACTGATAACCAGGACCTTTTTCTCAAACTAATAGTAGATTTCTAACATCCTTCTTTAATCCTTAGCACTATTGTGACACTTGTCTTTTTAATAATTTTACTCTCTTAATTAGTGTATTTCCTTTCTCACTACAATAATCGTTTTGTATTATATATATATATATATATATAATTATATACCGGTATATATATACCGTATATATATATATATTTTTTTTTTTCCCGTGTTTATTCTTTGTGCGTATTTTTAAACACTACTTTTATTTTACTTTATTTTTCTATTTTCTTTTGCACCCACTGTCTTGTAATATAGCCTGATCTTCTGTAGCCTTGCATCATACTAGGTGAGTTAAATAACTTATCTTACTCTTTCTATCTCTAACGCTACTCATAGGATGTTTACAGTTTCACCTTTATCGGGCAGAGGCTCGTCCCTTAGGAAGAAATGATAGATAGACTCAGTATTAGGGAATAGGTAGGAAATTATGATAATAAGACAAGATGATATTAACTCGGTCCCAGTCGAGGAATAATCCTGATGACAGACAAAACGCAGTGAGAGATGCAGTACAAATGAACCGTGAAACAGACAATGAAGTTAATGGAGATGTACAAGCAAACCCTGTTAGAGAAAATGCAGAAAATAACAATCAACAACTGCAGCCCACAGAAGAAAACGCAGGAATCAATAATTCGCAAGACAACAGAGGTGTGGAACAAAATAATGAAAATAGTGTAGGCCTAAACGAAGATAATGAGAGAGAAATAATCGAAAATCGTGAACAGAACGAATAGTCCATGAGCCAAGACCCGAATTTTGGGATATCGGTACCACCCGGGGTGACTAATTCTCTTAGGTGTTTTTAGCTTGCTACATGTCTCTAGTTTATGTTTTGATATGATAGCCCTTGCACATTGGTAGCTTAATGGTCGTTATCACTTCTTGAATAGACATACCCTACCGAAAATTCCGAAATTTTTTAAAATGTCAAATTTGGGGACAGGAATGCCTAAATGTCAACAAAATGCATATAGTAATTGTCACATTTAATACAAGTCCTGTAAATACACACTAAGCATGCCATGGGCTTGTACATACTATTATGGCAAATTACTACTCCTAAATATCATCTACGTCAGACTCGGAATCTGACTGTTGTGCCACCGGCTCTTCTTCAATAGCCTTGTTCTGACATGTCTGTAACCTGCACATGTCCGTGCATTTTAGACCATTGCTGAGGCAAGTACACTTAGGGAGTTCGCATGACCGCACACACTTGCAAGACAGTAGCTGCATAACAGCATCTGGTGCTGGTGAGCCTCGCATCCAGTTGACGGCAAGCTTACCGTCCTCATCTGTCATCCAACCGCAGTCTGTTGGGTTCGCAACAAATGGCTGGCTCTGAAGACTTCTCCTCCAGATCGCAGCCTGGTAGTTTGCACGCAGTGCATGCATGAAGAGGCAGTCCTCACAAGGAGGGAGTTGACTTGACTCTACCTCTCCACGTCTTGCACAGAACAGCTCATACCGAAGCTTGTTTACCTTAGTTGTGTGGGTAGATGGTAGGTACATGTGGCAGGTGATTTCCTGTAGCTTCTCAAAGAGTTCAGGAGACACTTCCCATGAGCGTCCAAGTTCGTGAAAAGCATGCTGGTATGTCTTGTCCATCTTCACCTGCTTGAGTGTCGTCATCTTCCCTCGGCCAGCGAATGCACTGACGGTATCACAGCCTGTAAAGGCATGCATACCAATCAATGAATCACACACGCTGCCTCCCAGTGTGCGGCTCAGTGTGGTGATATCCAGGAATCTTGTCCGGTTCTTCGTCCCGCACTTCTGGAACAGATGGGATGGGATCTTGTGGCACATGCCAAGACACAACACCATGACGTCTGTATCTTCTGCAGTGATGATGACAGACTTGTTCCCAGATTCTGCTGCATGAAGTGCATGGAGAAGAAGGCGTGTGTCTGCTTCTTCTTGAGTTGACTTAAGCTCAGGAGCCTCTTCCCACTGCTCTTTGGTGATCTTGAAGCAGCGCTGCTCACATGTGACATACAGCTCCTTGTCCTTGAGCTTCTCCCTGTGCTGTGGTGCCTTCCATTCTTCTACCAAGAACTTGATAAGACTTGCCTTGTTGGAGGAACTACCGAGTAACTTTCTCCACTGCTGGATGTTGTGCCCAGGTTGAATGTTCTTGAAATGAATTCCTGTGCCTGCACTTCTTTTGGCTCGTTCTGCATCCTTGATGGATGTCTCCTTGTAGATATCAAACACAACATCAATGCGCCTGCTCTTAGCACCTTCATGAACAGCGTGACTCAGTGCTGTACCTGCAAGCTGTGAAAAAGTTTTGTCGTTTCCCTTCAGTTTGTGGACCAGGCTCATCCCATCAATTATGGTAGCAGAGGGCTCGGGTATCACTTCTGCAGGAGAAACATTCCTCTCTAACTCCTTTGCGAGGGCAGCCTTGTTGGTCTTGCGGAGAGACCCATCACCGCTGGCAAGTGCCCAAGGCAAAGGCCCCAGGGGATGAGCCAAGACATCACTCATTTTGAGCTTTCTGTTCTCGGCAACAAGGATCATCTGGCCAAATAGGTTCCTGTCAGCCTTTAAGATAACCTCCTTGGCATGGTCTTGTGAGCGTGGCTTCATTCTGATGTTAGTGAACGTTCTCAGTTTCGTCTTCGTCATCGTGTCATGAAACTGTATAGTTGGCGTATCGATCTCCAGGCGCTCTTCCTTGAAGGCTTGATATGCATCCTCTCCTATTCTGTAGGCCCCTAGAAGGTCTTTGACAACTTCTGGTGGTGCCATAGTCGCAGTTGACAAACTGACAAGATCTTCTTGCTCTGCGTTGAAGGGGTTCAACCAGCTGGTCTCCATCAGTTGAACTAAAGATTGGACATCGGCCTCATCTCTTCTAATCCTGGGCATCTGTAGGTCTGGGTGGCTGAAGTCAGTATACTTTTGGCCTACTACCATAGTCCTGAGCTGCCTTAAGTACCTGCTGCGATACTCCGATGTCAGGTAGTACCTGGCGACAGCTCCGCCTTTCAGGCTGAAGCCTTTTGTGCCCCCTGGTGTCTGGGTGTCTTTGTTGATCGTCTCTTCGATTGTCTGGTCCACAGGGATCCGTCCAAAGGGATTCTTGCTACCGATCTGGACCGAAAAGCCACCATGAACAAACAAACACATTACATGGAAACCACTCTACATATGTTTGCTCCTTCCAATAATAAATTATCCCCAAAATATAACAAAAAATCCCCAAATATGAAATAAACCCCTAAATATGGAGAAACTTGAAATACACATCGGAATAATTCTTGTAGAGAATCAAATAAGCTACAAGAGCTGTTAGAATATATTTTTCAATGTTCCCCATATTTAAGGATTTATTCTAGATTTAGAGGAAAATACCCAAAATATAGAGTATATTCCGAAATATGAGGAAATTTGAAAAATACCTAGGAACAACTCTGGTAGAGAATATAATTCTACATAGGTGTTCAAAGTTTCGCGATGATTGTGTGATGGATTTTAAAGAAAATGAGGAAAACGCCGAGCGTCACGCTAAAAATCTTTATTTTTGGGTAGCGCCCCTATTGCATCAAAAAAATTAGACTAAGCTACCAGTGCGAGAAGGCTATCATATCTTAATGTACTTACAGTCACTCTATAAACATTTTAGTACCATTCGTGTTTAGTCACCCCAGGTGGTACCGATATCTGGCCTGGCTCATGGACTAGAACGACCTCGTAACGTAAACATGAATGGTGGAGAATGGATGGGACATTCTGGTGACGGACTCACAACATTAGTGAATGAAATCTATACAGAAGTGATACAATGGCAACATAATAAGTTTGAACTACCGATTTGTGAAGCCGCAAAAGACATGCTGGGGGAACTCAGACGTATGATCCTAAAGTATGTTCAGGATGCCCCTTTGGCGCACGTGGCAATCAAGATAGCTTTTTTCATTCCTCAGTTGTTCCTTCAAAGAAAAAGACCAAAGGGAAAAACTGAATGAGAACATTAAAGCGCTGAAAAAGAGAATGGAGTGGTGGAAAAATGGGGAGTTAGACAAAATTCTTAGCCAAGTACGAGCAATCCAGCAAAGACTGAAAACAAAACAACGAAGAAAGAGGAAGCCAGATGATATGGCACGATCAGTGGGAAATAGCATGAGGATTGGTAAAGTGGCACAGGCAGTCAGAATGGTCACTGGGGAAGCCTCAAGTGGGGTGCACAAAGTGAATCGACGCATCTTGGACCAGCTGAAGGAGAAACACCCAGAAGCAAAACTAGCAAGTGATGAGGCCAAACTAGACGGGGAATATGTTCCTCCAGACCCGGTGATATATGAGAATATAACTGGAGACCTCATATGGAGAAAGGCGCTGAAAACACAGGGAGGAGCAGGTCCATCAGGAGTAGATGCTAAGACTTGGAGGATCTTCCTAAGTCAAAACAAGTTTGGTTCAGCCGCGGGTGACCTTTGTGAAGCAATAGCAATGCTGGCAAAGAAACTTGCATCGTCACCATGCGTGAACATAGAAGCTCTGACAGCATGTCACCTGATACCTTTAAATAAGAATCCAGGAGTTAGACCAGTAGGCGTTGGGGAAGTTCTTAGAAGGATTATTGGAAAAGCAATCATGTCTGTATTTGGAAAAGATGTACAAAGAGCAGTGGGCAACTTACAAGTATGTGCAGGACAGCAAGCCGGAGGAGAAGCAGCAATACATGCAATGGGGAAGGTGTATCATGAGGAAGATTGTGAAGCGGTACTGCTAGTGGATGCAACAAATGCCTTTAACACCATTAATAGGGAGGCAGCTATTCACAACATCAAGATCAAATGCCCGAGCATCGCAAAGTACATAGAAAATACTTATAAGGAGCCAGCTAACCTGTATATAGTTGGAAGCACAAAGAAGGAAGAAATGAAAATTCTCAAATCAAATGAAGGAACAACGCAAGGAGATCCAGTGGCAATGGCAATGTACGCACTGGCACTATCAATTCTGCAGCAGAAAATAAAACATGAGGTAACCCGAGTGAAACAAGTGGCGTATGCAGATGACCTCACAGGTGCAGGAAAAATAGGGGATCTCAAAGAATGGTGGCGGAGAGTACAATCGGTAGGCGAAGTCATTGGGTACCATCCGAATGCTAGTAAATCTGTAGTAATAGTGAAAGAAAACAAGTATGAAGAAGCGGTGCGGACTTTTGATGGGACAGGAGTGAAGATTACAAAGGAGGGTCAACGCCATTTGGGAGCAGTAATAGGCACAGAAGAATGCAAGAGAGACTATTTGCGAAAAAAGGTAGCAGAGTGGGTAAAGGAAGTGAAAACCCTGGCAGACATTGCGAAATCTGAACCACATGCTGCATATACTGCCTTCACATATGGTGTTAAGCACAGATGGACCTTTCTTATGAGAACAGTGCCTGGCATTAGACAGATGCTCCAACCGCTTGAAGAAGCAATCAGAGGAACATTCATACCGGCCCTAACAGAGATGGAAGGCGTCACGCAAGAGCTAAGAGATCTATTAGCTCTTCCGCCAAGGTTCGGAGGTATGGGGATCATAAACCCAGTGGAGGCGGCACTACATGAGAACCAAAATTCCCTTAAACTTACTACGTCTCTGACAGAAAAAATACGGGAGCAAAATGAAAATGATGAGGTGGACGAAGAGGAACAACGAAATGCAAGACAGGAAATTACAAAGAGCAGAGAAGAGAGACAGAAACATAGCCTAGAACAAATTAAGACCAGATGTAGGGAAGAACTGAAAATGAGAGTTGAGATGGCACAAGACACGGGGGCTTCAAATTGGCTCACATCATTACCAATAAAGGAGAAAGGCTTCAGCTTAAATAAACAAGAATTCAATGATGCCGTAGCCTTGAGGTATGGGTGGACAGTTTCGAACCTGCCGCTGAAATGTGCATGTGGTGAAATAAACAACTCAGACCACTGTATGACTTGTAAGAAAGGAGGATTCATCTGTATCCGGCATGATGAAGTACGAGACATCACTGCACAAATGCTGGACGAGGTGTGCCATGATGTCAGAATCGAACCGGAACTTCTGCCTATGGACGGACAATACTGGCCCACAATACTGCAAATACTTCAAATGAAGCAAGAGTGGACGTAAGTGCTCGAGGTTTTTGGACGAGGGGACAACGGGCTTTTTTCGACATCAGAATCTTCAACCCAAGAGCACAAACATATCGTGAGCGAGGACACAAGGCGGCATACTTGAGAAACGAAAGTGAGAAAAAACGCGCTTATGAAGAAAGAATTTTGAACAGGGATCAAGGAAGCTTTACTCCTCTGGTCTTCTCATCGTCGGGAGGTATGGGACCTTCTGCAAGTGTCTTCTATGCCAGATTAGCTGAACAAATATCGGAGAAAAAGCGCCAGCATAGAAGCCAAGTCATAACTTGGATGAGATACTGGCTCTCTTTCTCTCTTCTCAGGTCTGCACTCCTATGTCTCAGGGGTACAAGGTCCTCCCCGCTACAGAGGACAAGAGTGAGAGACTTGGACTTTGAAATGGTCGTGGCGGAGGGACGAATTGGGGAACAACTAGGTTGATTGTAGGGAGGTACTGGTACAATAAGATAAACTACAATGTAACTAGAATAAGATAGATTGTACACCACTTTGTAACTGTCACCTTAATAAAAAAAAAAAAAAAAAAAAAAAAAAAAAAAAAAAAATAGAAGGAAACATGCTTACATTACTGAAATGTTTGTGGACATGCAGTAATGCAAGTAATGGTCACTCTTCTGTAAATCTAAAATGGCTTACTTAAGAATGGGAAAGGGGTGGGACCTATTTTTTTTTTTTTTTTTTTCTTTAATTTAAAAAAAAGTTTAGTAGTGGTAATAGTAGCAGTTAGTGTGTGTGTATGTATGTGTGTGTTTAGTGAGCGTTATAGATGGTGTTAGTGTGGGTTTGCCTGAAGTGTACGTGTGTGTGTGTGTGTGTGATTGTCTTAACGCTTCAATAACTTGGACAGAACAAGCACTGTGAACATTGACCGTGTTTAGGAT
Source organism: Paralithodes platypus (assembly GCA_032716605.1). Lineage (NCBI taxonomy): Eukaryota > Metazoa > Arthropoda > Malacostraca > Decapoda > Lithodidae > Paralithodes > Paralithodes platypus. The sequence goes on from CM064487.1 coordinate 82,088,137, forward strand.
ATAGTTATAGAATTTCATGTGTGTTTGATTGTTTTAATAACAGCATTGTTTATATGTATATTTTTGTTGTGTTGTGTTGTGTGTTGCATGTGTGTTTATGAGCGTTTGCTTTGTGTATGTGTAAGCGTGTGTGATCATGTGTGCGTGTGCATATGCATGTGTTGCTAATAGTACTAGGGAGAGGTCAAAGTGTGGTGTTGTTTTTGTAAGATTAGCAGAGTGCCCCCCCCCCCATGCTGCTCAGGCCAGGGGGAAATTTATATCACTGCAGTGTTTCAAGTGTGGCCAACTGGGGTATGTTTGTTTGTTTGTTTGTTTTATTTTGTTTGTGTGTCTATATGTGAATATTTATGAGAGTGGGAATGTGTGTCCTCAATATATTTTGTGTGCATGCATAATGCATGTGTATTTATGTGCTGTGTGGGTTTTATTGGTACTATATATGCAAGTGAGTTGTATTGCAGAGCTTTAGTTAAGCAAATCTTATACACAGTAAAAATACATTTAATCAACTAAGAACACTTTATTCTTAGATTACTTTTTTTTTACCGATTGCATTAGGCAAGACTTACGAATTTACTGACAATATAATACAATACATTATATTATGCAACAAAGTAATGATTTTTGTCTTGATATCAACATTTCCAGTAAAATAATCTGGTGAAGATGTTTGATATAATGTTTTTGTTGAAGCAAACCAATTTCCTAAGGGAATAGTAAAACCAAGTAAATTGCGAGTTAATAATACACACCATACGTACAATATCATGAATTAGATCATATAGTTGTTAGTTCTTTTATCTTAATGATTAACCAATATCTCTCTAAAGGCAGCAATCACATAAAATTACCCTGAACATGAATATATATCAGCTTAAGTGGGACTATCTGTCTACAAAAAAAAAAAAAATCTCTCGTGGCTCGCTACCACTCGCCAAGAAAATATTGACACCTGGATGGGGGTAAACATCTTAAAACAGTAGGCTGAATGGGGCCGAATGGATACAAGCCAAAGAAAGAGGGAGAGAAAGATAAAAAAAAAAGCGAGGTGAGCCCCATTAACCAGACCTGGAGTACAAGCTATCACCCTCGGGACCCACCATCACAACAACCTTGCCACAGCCACATCCACCAGCCTCCACGGGCCCAGCTCATGAATAATGCACACGAGGACTTGGAGGAGGAACACGATGGGACGAACAGTCAGAAAAATAACCACAACAGGAATAAATGTCAAAATAGCAATAGTTCAACAGCTCTAAGCACAATAAATGACACAATTACACACATCTCAACACAGCAGTCTTAACCCTTTTCAAATCAATGAAGCTGTCTTATCTTTTATTCGGGCTAAAATTAGACGAATTAATGCAGCTTAAGTCGGACCAACAGTATTTTATTAAGAGGGTTTATTATATCGTATTTACTCATTTCAGTCGTAGAGGTACATCATACACTAAAGAAAATCGTCTAATGGTAACCAAACTATGGTGAAAATTACGTAGTGGTGGTGAAGGGGTTATTAACAAGTCTATGAACAGCAAAATCCAAAGGCCACAGTAACAAACCCTCCAAAACACAAGATACACTCGGGAGCCAGCAACACAGCCATACCACAGTCACAACTACCATCATCATCGGGCTCATGTCATGAATAATACAGGTAAGCACTGGAAGGAAGCGGTAGATATTCAAGGAGGGTAAAAAATAAAATAAAACACACACACACACACATCAAGTAAATTAAGCAACAAATGATATACTTGTCTTCACGATGTTCCTTGCGGTAGAGATGGGAAGGAGAGAGCCTGGGCGAGGGATGAAATAAGGAAGGGCAGAGAACGTTCACGGGTTAAACTTGAAGACAACCAATTATATTGTATATTATATCTACCTCCAAATCTCTAACGTACCTTGATTTTTACTCTATATCACTCTTTCAACCTTGGAGGGACACTTGTTACAGGCAGTTTTCCTTTCGTTTCCTTCATCCACATAGTCACATTGCCAACAAATTATGACCATTTAAAATTAAAGGGATTGAACACATTACTTTAAGGATTGATAATAAAATACATTTTCTTGGCCGAATAAAATCGTTTATTGTTAGCTAGACAAAAGTTAAAGACACCATCTTCATAACAGCAGGGATAGGAAAAGTAGACAAGGGAAGGACAAATACAGTAGGAGGAAATATGGGGACGAGACAAGAAGATTAATTGAAGGGGGAGTAAGAATATGAAGAAAGAGGGTTGTGAGAGAACAAAAGAGAGGGTTAAGGAAGAGAAAGATGGGAAAGAGAAGAGTACACTGAGAAAGAAGAGAATGGGAATAGAGACATGTTAAAGGAAAGAGGTGGTTTGGAGAGGGAAAAATAATCTGAGAAGGGGAGAGATAGTTTACAAAATATAATGGTAACCGAGAGAAAGGAAGGAGAATTTAAGAAAAAGGACAAGCTCCTTAGGGAAATGAAGATGAGATTGAAAGTGAGGAGAAAAAAAGTAAACCCACAAGACAGGAGGCGCACGGAAGATGATGAGGTGGGCTGAGGGAAGAAAATATACTGCAGTAAGAGAGACCGGCCATCTTTTTCTGTGTACGACATTGTGGTGCTGGAAATATCAAACAACGAGGTGATATAATTAATTTATGATCCTGTATATATTAAGGGGGGGTCACCGTTTTTTTTTTGTTTTTTTCTCTCCTTTTCTCTCTTTCTCTGGCTTGTATCCATTCGACCCCATTCAGCCAACTGGTTTAAGACGTTTATCCCCATCCAGGTGTCGATTTCTTCCTGGCGAGCGATAGCGAGCCAGCATTGTATGGAGAAATCCGGCTTCGCCGGAAACATTTTTCTATCGAAAAATTTACAAATTTAGCTTGCTGTCAAAACAAATATATATATATATTGAGAATATATCACAAATACACGTGAGCCACTAAATGTTTCTAGTCTCTCAGTGGGGATCGAACCATCGACCATCAGAACGATAGCCGACGCTTAATCAATTACACCACGGCAGTCTAAAAGACACTCAGCCTTCTATCCTATTTATGTTAGGGAGAAGGGAAACCCCCTAGGCGAATATATTTCAATTCAACCCTAGTTGTAGGATCCATATTTCCAGAATACCATACACGGATTTTTGAGTGTCCCGACGCAACTCGGGTTGAAATTGATTTCATTTAATTCTAACCCACAAAGCATGAGAGTTACAAATATTGAGAATATATCACAAATACACGTGAGCCACTAAATGTTTCTAGTCTCTCAGTGGGGATCGAACCATCGACCATCAGAACGATAGCCGACGCTTAATCAATTACACCACGGCAGTCTAAAAGACACTCAGCCTTCTATCCTATTTATGTTAGGGAGAAGAGAAACCCACTAGGCGAATATATTTCAATTCAAACCTAGTTGTAGGATCCATATTTCCAGAATACCATACGCGGATTTTTTAGTGTCCCGACGCAACTCGGGTTGAAATTGATTTAATTTAATTCTAACCCACAAAGCATGAGAGTTACAAATATTGAGAATATATCACAAATACACGTGAGCCACTAAATGTTTCTAGTCTCTCAGTGGGGATCGAACCATCGACCATCAGAACGATAGCCGACGCTTAATCAATTACACCACGGCAGTCTAAAACACACTCAGCCTTCTATCCTATTTATGTTAGGGAGAAGGGAAACCCTCTAGGCGAATATATTTCAATTCAAACCTAGTTGTAGGATCCATATTTCCAGAATACCATACACTGATTTTTGAGTGTCCCGACGCAACTCGGGTTGAAATTGATTTCATTTAATTCTAACCCACAAAGCATGAGAGTTACAAATATTGCAAATATATTCTCAATATTTGTAACTCTCATGCTTTGTGGGTTAGAATTAAATGAAATAAATTTCAACCCGAGTTGCGTCGGGACACTCAAAAATCCGTGTATGGTATTCTGGAAATATGGATCCTACAACTAGGTATGAATTGAAATATATTCGCCTAGTGGGTTTCCCTTCTCCCTAACATAAATAGGATAGAAGGCTGAGTGTCTTTTAGACTGCCGTGGTGTAATTGATTAAGCGTCGGCTATCGTTCTGATGGTCGATGGTTCGATCCCCACTGAGAGACTAGAAACATATATATATATGCTGGCTCGCTACCGCTCGGAAGGAAAATATTGACACCTGGATGGGGGTAAACGTCTTAAAACAGTAGGCTGAATGGGGCCGAATGGATACAAACCAAAGAGAGGGAGAGAAAGCGAAAAAAAGCGAGGTGGGCTCCCTTAAATACAAAGACCAAACTATTCCCTGTACCAGTGTTGCTTCATGTGTGTTGGGTATGGGCATTTATGAGTGTTGGAAGAGGCTAATGACACCAGTGGTAACAGTATGTTGGAAGAGGCTAATAACACCAGTGGTATCAGTATGTTGGAAGAGGCTAATGACACCAGTGGTATCAGTATGGCGGAAGAGGCTAATGACACCAGTGGTATCAGTATGGCGGAAGAGGCTAATGACACCAGTGGTATCAGTATGTTGGAAGAGGCTAATAACACCAGTGGTATCAGTATGGCGGAAGAGGCTAATGACACCAGTGGTATCAGTATGGCGGAAGAGGCTAATAACACCAGTGGTATCAGTATGGCGGAAGAGGCTTTTAACACCAGTGGTATCAGTATGGCGGAAGAGGCTAATGACACCAGTGGTATCAGTATGGCGGAAGAGGCTAATGACACCAGTGGTATCAGTATGGCGGAAGAGGCTAATAACACCAGTGGTATCAGTATGGCGGAAGAGGCTAAGAACACCAGTGGTATCAGTATGGCGGAAGAGGCTAATGACACCAGTGGTATCAGTATGGCGGAAGAGGCTAATGACACCAGTGGTATCAGTATGGCGGAAGAGGCTAATGACACCAGTGGTATCAGTATGGCGGAAGAGGCTAATGACACCAGTGGAATCAGTATGGCGGAAGAGGCTAATAACACCAGTGGTATCAGTATGGCGGAAGAGGCTAATGACACCAGTGGTATCAGTATGGCGGAAGAGGCTAATGACACCAGTGGTATCAGTATGGCGGAAGAGGCTAATAACACCAGTGGTATCAGTATGGCGGAAGAGGCTAATGACACCAGTGGTATCAGTATGGCGGAAGAGGCTAATGACACCAGTGGTATCAGTATGGCGGAAGAGGCTAATGACACCAGTGGTATCAGTATGGCGGAAGAGGCTAATGACACCAGTGGTATCAGTATGGCGGAAGAGGCTAATGACACCAGTGGTATCAGTATGGCGGAAGAGGCTAATGACACCAGTGGTATCAGTAAGGCGGAAGAGGCTAATGACACCAGTGGTATCAGTATGGCGGAAGAGGCTAATAACACCAGTGGTATCAGTATGGCGGAAAGAGGCTAATGACAAGTGTATCAGTATGGCGGAAGAGGCTAATGACCCCAGTGGTATCAGTATGGCGGAAGATGCTAATGACACCAGTGGTATCAGTATGGCGGAAGAGGCTAATAACACCAGTGGTATCAGTATGGCGGAAGAGGCTAATGACACCAGTGGTATCAGTATGGCGGAAGAGGCTAATAACACCAGTGGTATCAGTATGGCGGAAGAGGCTAATGACACCAGTGGTATCAGTATGGTGGAAGAGGCTAATAACACCAGTGGTATCAGTATGGCGGAAGAGGCTAATAACACCAGTGGTATCAGTATGGCGGAAGAGGCTAATAACACCAGTGGTATCAGTATGGCGGAAGAGGCTAATGACACCAGTGGTATCAGTATGGCGGAAGAGGCTAATAACACCAGTGGTATCAGTATGGCGGAAGAGGCTAATGACACCAGTGGTATCAGTATGGCGGAAGAGGCTAATAACACCAGTGGTATCAGTATGGCGGAAGAGGCTAATGACACCAGTGGTATCAGTATGGCGGAAGAGGCTAATGACACCAGTGGTATCAGTATGGCGGAAGAGGCTAATAACACCAGTGGTATCAGTATGGCGGAAGAGGCTAATGACACCAGTGGTATCAGTATGGCGGAAGAGGCTAATAACACCAGTGGTATCAGTATGGCGGAAGAGGCTAATGACACCAGTGGTATCAGTATGGCGGAAGAGGCTAATAACACCAGTGGTATCAGTATGGCGGAAGAGGCTAATGACACCAGTGGTATCAGTATGGCGGAAGAGGCTAATAACACCAGTGGTATCAGTATGGCGGAAGAGGCTAATGACACCAGTGGTATCAGTATGGTGGAAGTTGGCCGATATTTATTACCTCCGCCAACAAAGTTGGCCAGAGGTTATGTTTTCACCTCCGTTTGTCTGTGTTTTTTAGCCAGGATACAAAATATCTCACCAAGTTACGAACCGATTTTTATAAAATTTGGTGGGCAGATAGGATATGCGGCAAGAAGTGATTCATACTTGAGCTGTAGTAAAGGAATATAATTTAACAAACAAGCGTAAATAAAGCAAATGCCGATAAACGAAATGCTATTAAATTTGGAAAGAAAAAGAAAACATATGGCCTATAGAAAAGTGAGTATGTGAACAGAGAGGAATCTGCCTTGTGCGGGCCGATCGGCTTTCTGCAGACTCCCATTTTCTTATGTTCTTATAAACTAAAATACAATAGAAAATACAAAGGAATTTAAATAACGGAGTGAAGTGTGGAGTGACAAAAGTGGAATGAAATGGGACAAATGAGGGTACAAAAGAGCGTATACGATAAAATAGATATAAAGAGTGTGGATAAACCAGCCAAGAGACTGTTACCCGCGGAGGAAGGAGGTGAGTTGTGAAGAAGCAAGACAGGAAAAGGAGAAACTACAGAGAACAAACAAAGGAATTTGCTAAAATAAAACTAAAACAAGGTGCACTAAGAAGAGAGAGCAACCGAAAACAGTAATAATAGCCAGAAAGGAAACTAGGGAGAAAGAGCTAAGGAATACAATTATAGACATATCACAAACTAGAGAGGGACACCACAGGAATATCATATAAAACAAAAACAAAACAAGAATAGCAAACAGGAAGGAGAAACAAGGTGAGAAGATATAGGTATGATATTCTGTAATAAATACTAATATACGAGATCAAAGTAAGGCAAACGAAAAGAGGCGTTAGTAAAACGTAAATCAACGCAGAGAACGATAGACGTAAAGCGAGACTGTTGGTGGGAGCTAGAGCTTAACCCTTTCACGCACATATGACGCAGAGGTTGCCAGATTAGCAATAAGAAATAGTTCTCTCACTCTTATAATTACCTCTCCAAAATTAGTTTTCTGCCCACAGCTAACTCAAAGACAACTGCAGAGGTTGAAGTAACTAAACTAAAGGTTTCTAAATACCCCTGATGGTAACAAAGGTTTTAAAGTATCCCCAATAGGCTCATAATCGCGTCATATGTCGGAGAGGGTTAAAATATAATTACTTAGCATGCAAAGTGATTATGAAGAATCGAACTGACATAAAATTCATAACCGTACCTACAACTTACGATCATAATATAACTTAGGCTATGTTTGCTTACCAAAGTGAGTGTATAATAATAATAATAATAATAATAATAAACGGTTTATTGATAGTTGCAGCCATTGGCTGAAAATGTACAAAGGAAGAGTGTGTTGCTTAACTCTAACTTATATTAACTTACAATACAATAAGGACCAGAGTAAGAGATTGTAAAAGAGCAACTGGTATTCAATTTTGGTTAGTTAGATAGTATGTACTTCGTTAGCTTATGATTTTCAAGTCGAGATGATAATGGTACATTTTTGTTTCTTCTTCTTTTTGCGGTTCACCGTATTTTAGAAAGCTGGTGTTTACATGAGCGCGTTTCTCGGCATTTTTTTGTTTTTTTTTTTGGGGGGGGAGGGGGGGGGAGCAAGTTTATTTAATAAATTATTTATTATATATTAATTATAAATTTTGCCTTTTTTATTGTTGTTTACTCATTTTTATATATTAAACCTGAAATGTTTTAAAGGTGGGGGTGCATGGGTTGAGATAAACATGGAATGATAATCGCCAAGCTGTACATAATTATCTTGCAAAATGCAATGGCACTGAAATAATTATTAACAATGGTATAAAAGATTTTGTGGATCGTCTATACTGGGCCTGTGACGTCACAGGAGTGTAAGTCCACCATCCAGTCCAGGATGAGGATACTTGTGTGACGTCACTATGACGTCACAGGCCCGGTATAGACGATCCGCAAAATCCTTAATACCATTGTTGATAATTATTTCAGTGACATTGCATTTTACAAGATAATTATATGCAGGTTGGCAATTATTTTTCCATGTTTACCTCAACCCATGCACCCCCACCTTTAAGGCTGATTTGCGTTAGGAGCAGAGACTTTACCAAGAGTAGCTTGCCAGTAAAAGTTGACGGGAAGAGAGCTCGTGTGACACTGCCTTCCCACTGTGGTGGTCGGTTTGACACTTAACGCGATATATGGTTAGTCGCCCACTAGTGATTGTTTTATGGCTTGTCTAACTGTTGGTTGATTAGGTTCACGATATAGGGGATGGGGCTTGCTTGATATCTTTATGTCCTTGCACGTATAGGGGTGATGGTATTGTGATGCCTGGTAGCTCTCCTGGGAGGGGGCGCTGGGGGTAGAAGCATGTTTCGGTGACATGGGTTGGTGACTAGCTTCTGACCGAATTTCAGAGTGAGGTTCCGGTATCGGCTCGATAGCGTTTCTAACCCCAGGAACCGTAGCGCTTCGGGGTAGTGTGTGTACGAGAGTCCTAGAATGATCCTGCAAGCTCTTTTCTGCACTTTTTCGAGTTGTTTTTTCTGTGTTGCTGTTAGTGATGAGGTCCATGCTGGGCAATGGACTTGGGCAATATAAGCTTGGGCAATATGAACAGCTTATACACGTATGATAGGTCGGGTGAGGGAGCGCCTAACGACTTAAGAAGGCGTAGGAGGTAGAGTTTATAGCCACAGATTTTGACTACACTACTGACGTGGGGTTTCCAATTTAGATTGTCGTCTATGATGACACCTAATAGTTTGAAGTTGTTCACTACCTGTAGAGCGCTGGATGAGAGGGGGGTCGATGATGTCTGATCCCACGCTGATGTGCATCACTACTGTTTTGGCACTATTTATGGTGACGTCGTTGTCTGAAGTCTAGGCCTGAAGTTGGTTGACAAGATCCTGAAGTACGCTGAAGTCAGGTGAAGTGTTGTCTATGCTCACTGCGATTGTTGAGTCATCCACGTACTTCCAGCGTGCATCTGTGTCTCGCATTGCATCGTTGATCAACACGAGATAGACAAATGGGCCCATATTGGTACCCTGTGGGACCCCACAGGTCAGAGTGAGTGGGGAGGATACTGTGCCTTTTAACCGCACGGATTGTTTGCGGTTACTGAGAAAGTTCGCCAGCCATGAAACGAGGGAGTGTCGTAATCCGAGTTCCGTTGCCTTTTTTATGACAATGTTGTGGTTGAGTAGATCAAAAGCCTTACTGAAATCTAGGAAAGTTAAGGCGACTGAGGTTTTTCTTTTTTCCAGGTTGCGGTATATGAATTCTAGCAAACTGACCAGACAATGAGTTGTGGAGGAGGATTTCACATTACCGAATTGTTGTGGGTCAATAGATGTTGCTATGTCATCGTAGGCCCAGTCAAATACGAAGCTTTCACAAATTAGACTGGGGATAGGAGTTATGGCAATTGGGTGCAAATTGTCGAGGGATTCTGGGTTTGTGGTTTTTGGTAGTGGAGTGACAGGATATTTTCCATTCAGCTGGGCACTTACTTTGCGCGAGCGATGCATTTATGATGGAGGTTAGAGGCTTGGCAATTTCACATGCAAATTCCTTGGTTTTAAGATTGTGTAAGAGGTTTGAAACTTGATAATGTTCCACGGATTCCGGGGGGGTAGGGGAGGGGAGGTAGGCAGGAAGTTGTTCTGTTTGTAGTGCTGCTAGACGTTGACAGATAGCGGCGAAATTTTTATTGATTTCATTGGCGGCATTTTCATTGGTTAGGTGATTCACACAGGGAAACGATAGAGGTTTCGGCTTTGTCCTTCCGGTGAGCTTTTTTATACCGTCGTACCAGTTGCCAATATTGGCATCCTTCAGATGTTGCAATTTGTTGCGGTAGTAGGTTTTCTTTGTTTTACGTATTTCATGATGACTTTGTTGCGAAGTTTTCTGTAGAGGTTCATATCTAGATGTTCTAGGGCCAGGTTTCTCTGTTGGATGAGTCTTTTGATGCAATGCAAGATCCAAGGTACATCATGTGGATGGATTTTAAAGTTTTTGTTGGGAAAGATTGTTCATATGCCTGGTTGATGGTGTTGCTGAAGTGTTCCCATTTGGTGTCCACATCATCTGGTCCTAGAACCTCCTGCCAGGGATGTCTTGTGATCCATTGCCCAAAATTCCTGACACCCGAGTCAGTTAGAGGGCGATAAATCTTGGTGTGAAGGGCTGGTGGAGGGGTAGTGGTGGGGGCTGGTGACCACAAGACTGATTTATGAGGACTTTTACCAAATGGCGCTAGGGCTGTTGGAGTCTGGAACATGTCACTCATGTCCGTGAGAATGAGTTCGAGAGTTTTCTTGCCATGTGTTTCAAAATTAACCACTTGAGTGAGGTGGAGTTGTTCTTGAAGATGAGTGGTATTAATTTAATTGAAGTTACCATAAATTACAATTTTAGCACTGGGGTAGGTTGTCCTGAGGGAGTCAGAGGTATCCATGAGGTGCTGTATTAGGAGATCCTTGGAGGGTGACCGTGGGGGGTGGTACACTACACAGTAAATTTGGAGGCTGCCTGTCTTGGGCTGTCTTTTGGTGTAACACAAACCCAAAGTGCTTCGACTGTGTCAGGAACATTAATCTTTAGTTGTGTGGGGCATAGGTCCTCGTGGCAAAAAAGGGCAACCCCTCCTCCACGTTTATTAGTTCGTAGGTGGGTAAACAGGTGGTAATCCTCTATGGTGCAAATCTCGGGGGTAATTTGCCAGGTCTCAGTGATGGCTATAACTTTGCTATTTACTGCCCGTGTTGTGATGATGAGTTCCTCCTGCTTGTTGTTGAGTGAGGTGAAGTTTGATAGCAGGAGTGTCGGCGGCAGGTCGTACCGTTGTCTTGGTACTTCTGTGTATTGGTATGGCTTGATCATTTTTGGTTTTGGTTTTCTTCTTTTAACACTGACTATTCTTTCGATTTGTTTTTCTTGGGTCCTCTGGCATGAAAAGTGTGTGTGTGTGTGTGTGTGTGTGTGTGATAGATAGACAGACATAGGCCTACAGACAGATATATACATATATATATATATATATATATATATAGAGAGAGAGAGAGAGTAGTGTTTGTTCTGGTAAAGCGACAGTATTCCAGACGTAGCAGGGGAACAGGAAGTGTTTGCTCACTAGTGCGTGCTTGCGAGAACGTGGCCGTGTGTGTAAATCTGTGTGTGTGGGGGGAGGGGGGGGGAAGCCTGTGTGTGTGTGTGCGTTTGTGTGTGGGTGCGAAAATGTATGATCGTACAAAGGAGTACAAAAGAAAACAAGCAACAACAGTTAATATTATTATTATTATTATTATTATTATTATTATCATGCGACCCCTCGAGGTTACTTGCCCTCCAAACACTGCTGTTCCAAGTGTTGCAACAGTATTTCGGACTTGAGTGCACACATGAGAGCCTGTGTGGGTGTGTATGTGTGTGATTGTGGCCGTGTGTGTGTAAACGACTGTGTGGGTGTGAATGTATTAGATTGAGTTTGTATGAGGGTGTGTATGTATGTTATTGTGAGTTTGTATGTGCTGTATGGGAGTGAAAATGTGTTACTTAGCTCTGTATGCGTTTGACTGCGAACTTATGTGCACACATGAGAGCCTGTGTGGGTGTGTAATAATAATAAAGTAGACGTGCCTCAAGAACACCATTCTTGGTTCTCTCTTCCGGTTTTTAGTGCCGGCGGAGTCCCCTCTGCTTTGTTTGATTTCTTGGCTGCCCCTAAAATCAATTTGTGCGAATTAAAAGATCCTTTTAGCACGCCTTCCCCAGCTCACCTAGACCGCGAGTTTAGGTTAAGAGGAAAAGCGTTTAGACTGTTTTCGCAATATATTGTTACCCAGCAAGTAACAAAGTCTCTGTTATGCTCTTCTCAGGCAATAGAAGCCGCGGAAGTCAAGAAAGCCATTGAACTTTCCCGGCGCTTGCTTCTCCAGACTTCCATACAGTCTTCAGGAGATATTCGGACGGCCTTATTAGAGGCAGTTCGAGCAAGGCAGGATCTGAGGATGTTCTTAGTGAAGAAACTTCCTGACCGTATTGCAAGCCAAGTAGTTCTGTCTCCAGTTCGAACTCCTTCTTTGATTTCACCAGCAGTTTGGAAGACTGTTTTCACTATGGCACAAGCATTCAAACAAAGTCCCTCTCAACCTAAGAAACCTACATTCACTTTCCCTAAAACCCAAACCAGTTTCGAAAGCTCAAACTAGTGGGTCTAAGCCTTTTCATCAGCCAAAGTCCCCTCACCCGGGGTCAGGCTCAGTTCAGGTATAAACAGGGTAATTTCTCAGGTAAAGGCCACAAGTTTCACCAACGACCAGGTCAGGGCCCGCCTCCAGCCAAACCCGGCCAGTCGTCCAAGGGTACACCTCCACCAGCAAAAAACTAAGGTCTCTCTCACTCCCGGGGCCAGTCAAAGGCGTGTTGAAAAAGAGGGTAGTCCAGCCGGCGAACCCCAGTCTGCTAACTGGGTCCTTCCGGGCGTGTCATCAGGCATGGCTATTAAGAACATGGGAGAGGACTGTGGTACGCAAAGGCATCACTTGGCAGTGGCTCCGGCGACCTCGCTTACGTCAGCCAACAAAGGCCAATCATGTTTCTTTAGAGGTGGAGTCACTAGTTCAGGAGATGATTACCAAGAGTGTCATTATCCCCGTCCCCCCGACTTACCGGTGTTTACATCCAAACTATTTCTAGTACCTAAAAGGGACAGTATTCAGATGAGACCGGTCGTAGACCTGTCTTATTTGAATCTCCACATTCACAACGTGTCCTTCAGGATGCTGACAGTGAATCAAATCAGGCTAACATTTCCGCCGGGAGGGTGGATGTGTTCATTAGACCTGACAGACGCGTATTGGCATGTCCCGGTAAACAAGAGATTTCAAAGATTTCTGGATTTACGAATAATGCATCAGACTTATGTCTTTCAAAGGATGCCGTTTGGGTTGAACCTAGCGCCACGCATATTCACAAAATTAGTCCGGCAAGCCCTGATGCCCATTTTAGAACAAGGGATCAGGATCTTGTGGTATCTGGACGACTGGCTGGTGGTGGCAGAGACAGAAAAGTTATGCAACACTCATGTCAACATTACGTTAAACCATGTCAAATCTCTAGGATTCAAGGTCAACTTGGTAAAGTCAAACCTTGTTCCCTCACAAGTAATTCAGTGGATAGGGCTGGTCTGTGACACAGCATCTCTCACTCTGAGTCAGAGTGTGGACAATCGAAATAGATTTCGCAAGAAACTGTTTATGTTTCTCCACAGTCTGACTACGACACGGAGACTCTGGGAATCTCTAGTCGGTTCTCTCAACTGGGTTCAACTAACTGTGAAGTTGGGCCGGTTGAAAGTCAAACGTTTAATCTTGGAGGGCAACAAATATTTCCCACTCTTACCGGCGGGAAAATTATTGCCTATCCCAACATTAATACACAGCTTACTAGCGGTCTGGGCGAAGAGGGAAATGTTGCACTCAGTCATGTCATGGACCTCTCCTCCGCCGACGGTATGGGTGGACACGGATGCGTCAGGGACGATAGGTTGGGGCTTTCAGTCAAACCTCGGGCATCAGGGTCAAGGGCTTTGGTCCCCTTCAGACACCTCTCACATAAATGTAAAAGAGTTATTAGTCCCCTTGTATTTCCTTCAGGTTCACGGCTCTACTTTACGGGAAAAGTCGGTGGCCTTCAGGATGGACAATCTCAATGCAGTTCACTGCATTCAGAAACAAGGGTCAACGAGGTCTCGGAAGTTGCTAGACGTGTCAAAATTTTGTTTTGTGCTAGCCAACAAGCTGCACATTCATCTTCATGCATCTTATCTCCCAGGCGTAGCAAACGTCTGGGCAGACGCGCTGTCTCGGAGACAGAGCACAACAGTAGAGTGGGCACTCAAGCAAAACATTTTCGATCAAATGATTGCAGAACCCTACCGTCCACAAGTGGATCTGTTTGAGTCAGAGGAGGATCACAAACTCCCTCGGTACCTCACACGCCGGACATTAACGCCGGCGGGGGGGCCCGACGCATTGGTGACGGATTGGAACAGGTGGAGTTCCATTTATCTGTTTCCGCCACCAGACGCTTCTCTAATGTGCCACGTAGTCAACAAACTACAGGATTATCAAGGCGTAGTCTCGTTAATCGTGCCCCTGTGGCCGGCTCAGTTGTGGTACCAGCAATTGAGAATGTGGTGCCCGAACCCGGTGTCGCTCCCGGTCGGGTATTTCCACTTAGACACGATTGGCAACCTAAAGACCTCGCTGACATTTGCATTATGGACATTCAGGAGGCTAAGTGGCTAACGCCGTATGGTAGAAACGTGACAGATAAATTTAAGAATCAGTACACACAATCTACCAAGAGGCAATATCAATCTCATTGGCAGTCCTTTAGTTCTTGGATAGTTAGAACAGAACAGACAGTACCTTCGGTGGCATTAGTTTTTAATTATTTAAACTATTTGTTTGAACAGAAACGTCTATCTGTAGTGACTCTAAAAAATCACTTAACAGCTATCAGGGTGCCATTACAGGTCTAACCATACCACAAGCGGAAGAAACAGGTTTCATGAGAGCATGCTTCAAACTCCGCCCACCTCCCCGTCAGCTCATGCCTACCTGGTCTCTTGACAAAGCGTTATCTTTGCTTCATTCCCGTCTGTATAAGAATACGGCAGAATTTGAATTGATATTAAAAAAGGCTGTGTTCCTTATGGCTTTGGCAACTGGTAACAGGGTGTCTGAGCTGGCGGCGATGAGCAACACCCCTAATTGCATAAGGTTTGGTAGACTAAATGATTGCATTCATATTGCACCTTCCCCAGGGTTCATCGCCAAGAATGAACATAGTGAACATGTTATCTCAGAGTTCACGGTGCCGGCGTTGAAACGGGGTAAAGTGCACCATAATTTGTGTCCTGTACAAGATTTAACCAAATATATGAGAGTGGCACCTCTTAACCAACAAGGTGCTTTATGGGTATCGAGTACAGGTAAAAGATTAATGAAACGTAAAATGGCTTCTCTGCTAGTAGAAGTCATTTAAGAGAGTATTCCCGGCGTAGTGGGTAGGGCCCACGATTTACGCAAATGGGCAGTATCTTTACGTTTTCTATAAAAAAATTCTGTTGAAGACATAGCTACTACTCAACTATGGGCTTCAAATCATACTTTTTTGACTCGATACCTGTCGGTAGCACTAGACAAACCATCAATGCCATGTATAGCGTTACAGCAAAGGGTCTAGATGGGTCTCTAAGTCACTAATTGTTTAGGTTAAGAAAGAGGGGGGGGGGTGCAGTCAGTGAAACATAAGACACCCTAGACCCCGCCGGAGGATATGTACAGAGTATACGAGCTGTGATACAATGTATAAGTGTTGTGATTAAAATTTCTCTGTAGTAATGCCTACGGGAAATGTTGTTGAGGTACAGTAGTACAACAATGGTTTCTTTCAGTGGGATACACTGTTGAAGCAATTTAATTTTAAGAGTTCTCGGTAGTTGCAACTACGAGTAGCATTTTAGTAAGTACATCTGCGATAGTACAAGAATTTATTCTATTTTTGTGTCTAATTTTAAGGAATATACACATTAGAATAATGGGGTTTATATGTGCACATGTAAACATAAAGTTTTATTTTTCACCACTTACTTTAAGTGGGGTGCCTTTAACTTTCAGATCTGTGAACAGATTCTCATAGTTACCTTTTTTCCTCAAGCAGGCTTCTTTAACCCTTCCAGCCCGGGTGTCATTTTAAAATGACACCAAAAAAAAAGGGCCGGAACCCGGGTGTCATTTTAAAATCCTTGTGCTTGAAAGCGTGCTTCAAAATTTGCGCGGCCAATTTTGGCATGGTAGGAGCGACCGCAGCGCCACCAAGCCTCAACTACTAGTGTTATCAGTTCGTACGTGGCCGCCATAGCAAGTAATACTGAAAAAATGTTTTCCGACGTGTCCGATTCGTTGCAACCTCCCGCGGGCCCCAGTGCTACCCCACTCGCAACTTCAACGCCTGTTGCAACCGAGAAGAGAGCTCAACAAAAGAAAGTTAAGCGTTTGTTGAGTGATAGCGCTATACAGCGACAACTTTTTGAAAGTGATGAAGAGAGCAGTGGCGAAAGCTTGGTGGACAAGGTACAATTTATAAGTGAAAGTGAAGAGAACGATTTCGTGGGCTTTGGAGACGACGATAATGTCGATTTATTTGAGGGGGGAGACAGTAGTGATGATCCTGATGTGGAAGTGTTTCAGGAAGGTGCCATTGAGCTTCCCAGTGTGCTAGAACCTAGGCCTACCCCCTCGCCATCTTTGCTAGGTCAGCCTAGGCCTAGCCCTAGCCCTAGCCCAGGACCTTCCCCTTTGCCTGCCCGTACGCCCTTGAAAGTGGGCAAATATTTCTACAAACAATCATTGATCAAAAGTGCAGCTAAAAAAGCACGCAGGGCAGCCGCAGAAAAGCATAGGGAAGCTGAAGATAGCGATAATGACGCCAACCCTGGCCTAGCAACCACCCGCATTCCATTGTCCCGACGCCTTGACACGGGACGCCGCGTGGGTCACCCACAGCCCTCGCCTTCATCTCTCGTTCAGGATGACCAAAGGGCCTCTTCAAGTGGTATTGGTGATGTGCCACAGGCCTCAACACACCGCAGAGCATTATTTGCTGCTGAAAAGCCCTCGGCTCGCCGCAAAAGGAGCCCAACTCCCGAGGCCTCGGCTCCCATTCTTGAAGCTCCCGCAGCCTCCCGCGCCCCACACCGCCGACGCCCGGTCACTTCTTCACCAGAATTGTCTCCTGAAGAGGATGCTGACGACCCCAACATTGCCCCAGATGACCTGACGTCACCTGAGGAGGAAGAGGAAGAGGAACAGGAAGAGGAAGAGGATATGACGACAAATCGAGCGAGAAGGCGAGGTCGTGGACGTGGTCAGCCTGCCGACACCGCTGCCCCTGGGCCTGGGCCTGGGCGTGGGCGTGCAGGGCGTCCGCCTGGGCGTCCGCGTGGCCAAGGGCGTGTGCCAGGGCGTCCAGGGCGTGTGCCTGCTGCAGCACGACCTCGAGCATCAGCATCCGACCTGTTTGTGTGGACAGATGGAGCTGATTTTGAGCCAGATTGTCCTGCCTTTGACGAGGTACAGATGGGTTCTGGGGTGTCACCAGCATATCCCTGTGGCCCAGATGCTACCCCCAGTGAACTTTTCTGTGGCTTCTATGACAATGAAGTCATGGAATACCTCGTCAAAGAGACAAATCACCACCATGCTATCTGTGCCAACTTTCTTGGGAGGAAGACCAGTGCCAAGATGGTGGCATGGAGAGCTCTCACTGTGGCAGAACTATATGTGTTCTTGGCACTCACAATGCTGATGACTCATATAAGGAAGCACGTTCTGGCTGACTACTGGATCACTGGCGACATCATAACGACTCCATCATTTGGCAAATACATGTCCAGGGACAGGTACTTCGACATCCTCTCCTATCTCCACCTGACAAACAACATGGCAGTCCACCTTCCCGACTCATTATGGAAGATCAGGAAGCTGTATGACATGATACGTCATCGGTTCACCACATACCTGATTCCTTTCCAGAAGATGTGCCTCAATGAGTCTCTGGTCCTGTTCCGTGGTAGGCTGCACTTCCGACAGTATATCCCGTCCAAGAGACACCGCTTCGGCATCAAGCTCTTCGTCTTCTGCGACTGCTTGACGGGGTATGTGCTGGACTTTATAGTCTACAGCGGCAAGGCTGGAGAAGTTGTGACTGACCCTCTCATTGGTTTTGGTGGCGCTGTAGTGAAGAAGATGATGGAGAGGCACTTCAATAATAACCACATCCTCTACACAGATAATTATTACACGTCGCCTCTCCTGACCAAGTACCTCCATGACCGCAACACCGGAACTGTCGGCACAGTCAAGGGCAAAAGGAAGGGCATGCCAGGCTACCCAACCAAGACGAAGAAGGCGGACATCTTCCACAAGAAGAGTGGCCCCATCCTCTCCATCCACTGGCATGACCAGCATAAGGTCAACCTCCTCAGCACATGCCACAAGGCCGAGATGGTCGCCACAGGGAAGGTGGACCGAAGAACCAAGAACCCCGTCCAAAAACCAGCTGCTGTCCTGGATTATAACATCAACATGCGCCTCGTTGACAAGTCCGACATGCAGATGGGCTTCATCGACTGCCTGCGAACATCTTGCAGGTGGTACAAGAAGTTTATCCTGCATACGGTAGATATGTCGGTCCTCAATGCCTACAACATCTACCGTCTGAGGACTCCAGGAGCCAAGAAGTACAAGTCCCTGCGGAAGTTCCACAAGCAGGTGCTACTTGAGCTCCTGGCTAAACATGCGGGTACACCAGGCAGGCCAATACAAGGACCAGGCCAGCTTGACAGAACGGGGTGTGCTGAATTCTTCAGGAAGCACCAGCTCAGCGCCCTTCCTTTCAAAGCACCAGGTAGTAACGCTAGGAGTCAGAAGAGGTGCCATGTGTGCAGCCACACAACTCGCAGACCCCGCAAACCCACAAAAACCACTTGGGAATGCCTCGAGTGTCAAGTTGGACTGTGTGCTGGCACCTGCTTGAACGACTTCCACACTCTAACAAACTTTTGAAGTGAAAGTGACACTCAAATGTAGGCTAAGAATAATAATATAACTAAGTATAAGTGAAAAGGACAAATAAGTAATAATAAGTGCCTTCAATAACAATATGAACAAGTGAAAGTGACACTAAAATATATATTTCTAACAATAAATAAGTGAAAATGACACTCAATAAGCCTAGGCCAGTCAAACTGACAGTATAATAATAATAAAAATAAGTATAAGTGAAAGAGACACACACAAGTAATAATAAGTGCCTTCATAACAATATGAATAAGTGACAGTGACACTATATATATTATTAGCTTACCTAACAATACATAAAAGGGGAAATGACACTACCAATTATCAAAGTCCAGTGAAAGTGACACTATAATCATAATAATAATAATAAAACGAAGTAATAAGTGACAGAGACACAAATAAGTTCATATAAATAACTTTATTGAGTGAAAATAACATAATAACTATAATAAATGACAGAATAACCAATAAAAGACTATCAAATCGCTTCCCGGCATAATTGCGGGTGGAGCGACGAGTGCAACTGGGCGTCGTAGCCGGGGCCGCGGTTGAGCGTTCGGACGCGCCGAGGTAAATACGCGGCAAAAGTTACCTCCACTTCCATCACCATCACTCCGGAACCAGTTGAGCTAGAGAGCTCTACTCAATGCCATTTTACGCAGGAAGGTAAGGCGCTCATTTCTATATATGTTTGATTAATGTAGGTAATATATTAAGCGAGATTAGCCTTAGTTTACTTTTGTTGATATTCGACCAGATCGCCCGGATACGAGCTCCGTCATTAGGAGAGCCTGCCCGGGCCAGGAGGGTTAAGCACGCCCCTGCTTGTACCCCTTTTTATATGTTGTATAAAGTTTATACATAAATATATATTTTTTACAAAGTAAGAATACTATGTGGTTGTTTGATTATCTGCCTATTCTATTTGCAATGGTTATGATATGATTACGAATGTCCCCCTCCAGTTTTAGATATCAGGCATAATCGTCAATGATGGAGGGGCCACTAATAAATTATAGGTTTGACTCCTGGAAGGAGATAAAGAAAACCTAATATTTAGTAGTGGCCCCGTAATCATTGACGACTGGGGCCATCCCGACCATCCCCTTCCCATTCGTTGATGTATTAAGGATTTTGGTATACTTGATATGTCAGTGAAGGTGGATAGATGCGCTAGCCAGCGTCTGGTCCAAGAATCCACAGAAGTACATCCACGGAATATGGAAAGCTTATGAATAATTATTCTTATTTTATTTTTATTTTTTATTTGTTACGAAGTTTTTTCATAGTGAGAACCCAATCATAAAGACGAACCATGAGTGATTTAGCGTGTGCTTATGATGAAGGTTCCTCTGAGCTCTGCGGCGGTAGTTTCAAACTGCGCTTATGGGCGTTTGAAGAGGTAGCCTTATGTAATAGGCATAATCGTCAATGATTACGGGGCCACTACTAAATATTAGGTTTTCTTTATCTCCTTGCAGGAGTCAAACCTATAGTATTTACTTTGAGAACCTATGGTAAACCTATGGTCATTTTCACACTATTTTCCTTTTCATTTTTTTTTTTTTTTTTTTTTTTTTTTTTTCAAATACTGATCAACCTATTTTGTTCAGCCGTTTCGAAATTTTGTGCTAATCCCTCTCATACTATATCCATTTCTGTTCCCTTGAATTGACTTTACTCTCTTTTCACCGTTTTTCCTTTCCATCTTTTTTTCCCCAAGTGTTCCATCCTCCTCTCACTCCACCATCAGTGTGCCCGCCTCCTAGCTCCTTCCTAACTCATAAGCCTGGTTCACACAGGCAAGTCGGTGCCCGAGTCCAACACGAGTGACACTCGTCGATTATCGGCGTTGCTGGAGGCCGATTACTACACGAGTAGTAACTGATCCCGAGTCAACACGAGTGTTACACGAGTCAACACGTGTTCAGACAAGAGTCCGTACGAGTAACGAAGAGTCAACACGAGTGTAACACGAACCCAACACGAGTGCCATAAATTTGAAAAATAACGGTCAAATTCCAGGGTACGAAAACAAAGAGTCGTTACGAGTCAACAAGAGTGTAACAAGAGTCAACAAGAGTGTAACAAAAGTCAACAAGAGTGGAACAAGAGTCACAATGAGTGCTCCCAAGAGTGGCCCCCATTGTGCAGGTGCCTGATTCACCCAAGAGTGTAACAAGAGTCAACACGAGTCACAAAGAGTTATGCAGAGTTCAACAAGAGTCAACAAGAGTCAACACGAGTCACGAAGAGTCAACACGAGTCTACACGTATGTCCATCGGACTCGTGACAGGGACAAGAAATTTCATGCATGTATGAAATTTTTGGGCCACGTGGCGAGTACCCAGGACACACCCCGATACACGGAGAGTATACACGAGTGTAACAATAGTCTACACGAGTGTTGCAGAGTATTGACGAGTCATAGTCGAATAGCAATATTTCATCACTCGTGTTGGACTCGGGCACCGACTCGTCTATGTGTGAACCAGGCTTTTAGGCACACTACTCCCTCTCTCTCTCTTCCTTTCTTCTTGAAGCATCGCATTACCTACCTACATTAGGACCTTTTACTGTCTCTCTCTGCCATTTTTAGCTTGTATATCTATCTATCTATCTATTGACGGACGCCGTTATCCCCGAAGGGTTGGCCACGAACAAAACGCCACCATGCAGCTATGTCCCCAGTCAGTCGACGTCCTTCCTCCCATCCAGCACCGCTTTCACACATATACTTTTTAACTCCATCCTTCCACCTCTCACTTAGTCTACCTCCCCCTCTCTGTCCTTCCACCTCACTCTTGTACACTCTCTTAGTAATTCTAAGGAGAGGAGAGAGAGAGAATTATTTTTAGATACCCAGAAACATATGTTTTAATCAATATATATCGTTTGCGTTGACCTCCAAAGTTATTGTAATTAAAAAGTGAAACATTAATAGTCTAGGTAAGAGGTATCCTCACCAGGATTCGAACCCACCCACTCCAGGTATATTTGGGAGAGTCGGGCACCGTAACCACTCGGCCATGAGCGGATATAAGGAAAGCAACCTTAGTTCTTATTTGAGGAACCAGGTTTTTAGTCTCGTGGAGATCGTACATAATTAATATTTGTCATTTTCAGAGGTTCCATAATAGTACCAGGACGATTAAAAATCGTATATCACTTAAGCGAGTTGGCGGGGGGGGAAGCGTAAAAATAGTCATGGTCGAAGTCTAATAAACTCACCACGTGTTCGAAGGCATAGTCCTCCACGAGACTAAAAACCTGGTTCCTCAAATAAGAACTAAGGTTGCTTTCCTTATATCCGCTCATGGCCGAGTGGTTACGGTGCCCGACTCTCCAAAATATACCTGGAGTGAGTGGGTTCGAATCCTGGTGAGGATACCTCTTACCCAACCTGTCGTACTTAATCGTACATAATTAATATTAATAGTCTACTTCAGGACAGTTAAATAAACGCTTTTTATAGTGATTATGAAAGGCATTTTCGTAATTACAGAGATATATGAAAACTGATTAAGGATTATGATTAACCCCTTCAGTACGTAAGACTTTTATATCACATTCAATTCTGGTTGTTATTGGGTGATTTTATGCAGTTCAAGATGGTTCTGTAGGGATGAAGGGGATATATGACATCTTAAATAATCGTCTAATCTTCACAAATTCCTCCAAAGCGGAATTCAATTATTTACTTTTCGTAAAATAGAATAGTGTAGCATCACTGTATACTGAATAGGTCAATGTTTGGGACACTATATTACAGAGTTGATTACCCAAGCCAAGCCAATGGAAAGAGATAAATAGACAGATACAGTTATGGAAGACTTAAGGTGGTGTCACACGAGTACAGTTTCCAGCAATTTTTGACGAGCAAGTTTTTTCTCGTACTATTTTGAGGCTCATTCGCATTTGAATCGGACACTAAATAGAAGGTAAATTATGGTGGCTAGTTTAATTCTTACGGAACTTATGTTTCCAAGCTACCGTACCAGACAACAATTGCCCGTAATCGCTCGTGTGACACCGGCTTTAGGATGTTTAATTTACATTTTGATAGGATTAGCTCATCACTAAGCTCATCACCCGGTACAAAACTATTATAATACAAAATGAGTGATCACAAAGCCAATCTATACCGTATGTATAATAAATACATCCTAACTCCTAACTTCTCAAAAGGACTTGAACAATTAGGTTAATATTTAAATTATCTTGGAACAGTCAAACAGTAAATAGAGCCAAACAGTAAATATGTGTGGACATTTACATTCCGTTTGCTCCAGCCCTGCCGGGGGTACAAGAGCCCAAGGGTCACAATTTCTAGTCTCATAATATTGAATACATTTTAGTCACTACAAGGCCAGCCCGCTAATAATGAAGAAATGTGGTGTTGTCTAACCCATATTTAACAGAGACTGAGGAAATGGATAATGCTCAGTTTCATGATTATACCAATTTATGTTTATTAAAGTAAAGGACCGTCTAAGGTTAAACAGTACGGCAGTCAATCGCCTTTGTCAGTTTATTATAATATTTCACCTACTCCTCCCTCCCCCACTCCTCCTCTTCCCCTCCCCCCCCCCCCCCCCCCTTTCTCTCCTCTCTCTCTCTCTCTCTCTCTCTCTCTCTCTCTCTCTCTCTCTCTCTCTCTTCCTACTCTCCTGAATTATTAACACCTCTCGTCCTAAAACATGCGGCCCACATAAAACTTCGGGAGGAGGGCGTTTCTCAGGCCCCCATCACCTCTAGTTTGGACTCCAGGGTGGGCACGCTCATGTGTGTATTTAATGTTTCTGAAGGCGGGTGTTCCTTACGAGCAAACCATCACTAGTTTTATCTCTGATCAAGTCCTCAAAGTGAGTACTGATGTTTGTAATGTTACTAATTTATGATGGGAAGAACTGACTGATAAATAAATAAATAAATAAATATATACAATATATATTTATATTTATATATATATATATATATATATATATATATATATATATATATATATATATATATATATATACACACACACACACACACACACATACAAAACGATTTGTTTTTAAATAGCCAACATTTCCCCCCACCCCTCTCTTTCTCTCTCTCTTTCTCTCTCTCTTTCTCTCTCTCTTTCTCTCTCTCTTTCTCTCTCTCCTTCTCTCTCTCCTTCTCTCTCTCTCTCTCTCTCTCTCTCTCTCTCTCTCTCTCTCTCTCTCTCTCTCTCTCTCTCTCTCTACTACGATGACTATTTGTTTTCGGACGATGGAGTTCATCTGAACCAGGTGGGAGCAGCACGTTTTGGGCGTCTTCTCAACGATGCAGTGAAGGATTTTCGGAGAAGAAATCGACTCAGCACAGGTCAACCAGGAAGGAGGACCGAAGACAGCGAGGACGGCAACCTGCGAAGGAATTAAATGCTAATCCGTCAAGAACCACGAATTTGGATAAAGCTCCACCAACACGACCCAAATTCAAAACCTCCAGGGATAATGACCAAGGACCGAGGACAGCCATGAATGTAAATGTAGATCCGACCAGAACCAAAAATTCGATTAAAGAGCGTTCTGTGAGTTCTAAAACCGCAACTTAAAAGGTTTTCTATGCAAACGTTTGTAGCATACGCAATAAATTTTCAGATTTAGAGGAACTAGTGTTTACAGAAAATGATGATGTTCGATCGCCGAGCCGACCCGTGGTAATAACGTTCTTGACCTTGTACTTGCAACAAAAGAAGAATTATTAGAGAATTTGAATGTTGGTGATGAATTCAGTGACGCGACCATCGTACAATAACTTTCACTTTAAAGTTTACTAGTAACGAACCAAATAGCAGCATCGAAAGAGTCCCTAATTTCAAGAAAGCAAACTTTCATAAACTTAGAGCTATGTTTAAAGAAACTGACTGGAGCTCTTTAATTAACAATAACGACATAAATACATCTTGGGAATTATTCGAAACCACTTACCTAAAAGCAGTGCAGGACTGCATACCATCGAAAATAAAGCGTACAGGTCATAATGATAAGCCCAAATGGTGGAATAAAGATATTTCAAACTGTCTGCTTGCTAAAAAGGTTTGCTAATAATAGATTAAAATCCTCACAAAATGACGAAGAACGGGTGAAATTTGTAGAGCTACGACGCAAAGCCAAGAAGTTAATTAAGCAAAGTAAAAAGACCCTGGAGTTACATGTTGCGAATCAAAATAAAACAAACCCGAAAGAATTCTATAGTTATATCAGAGAGAAAAAAGTAGTTACTTCAACTGTTGGACCGTTAGTCGATGAAAATGGAGAATACACCAAAGACGAAGTACAAATGAGTAATGCCCTCAATACCTTCTTTGCATCAATTTTTACAACAGAAGACCTCAGTGATATCCCTACACCATCGACGATTCAGATTGATAATTCAAATGTTTTAAGCAATATCACGTTACAGAGAGAGAAGTATTGAATTGTTTAGATAAACTCAAGGTAAATAAAACGCCTGGACCTGATACAATCTCACCTAGAGTTCTAAAGGAAGCTAAGGATGAGCTCTCCAAACCACTGACATTGCTATTCAATAAATCCTTGCAGTCTGGAACTATACCTGATCAGTGGAAGCTAGCCAACGTAACACCGATATTAAAAAAGGCAGCAAATCCCTACCCAGTAACTATCGTCCAATTAGCTTAACCTCAGTTGTATGTAAAATGCTAGAAACACTCATAAGATACAGCTGACTCGTAAATCACTTAGAGGAAAATAACATACTTAAATATACTCAACACGGCTTTCGTAAAAAAAGTTCCTGTTTAACAAACCTTTTAGACTTCTTCCACGATATCCTCAACCTCTACGGCGAGAGTAAAGCTGTAGATATTATATACCTTGATTTTCAAACGGCCTTTGACAAAGTTCCCCAAAAACGTTTACTGCTAAAACTAAAAGCGCATGGAATACAAGACGGTGTGTTGAAATGGATAGAAAATTATCTCAGCGACAGAAAGCAAAGAGTAGTCATAAATAGTAAGGCATCTAAATTGACCAATGTAAGTAGCGGGGTACCCCAGGGATCAGTACTAGGACCAATTATCTTTCTAATTTACATCAACGACATACTGTAGATGAGGGTCTCACCTGTACAATCATAAAATTTGCTGACGATACAAATATTGCAAATAGCGTAGGCTTACTCTCAAAAGAATAAGTTGACGATATGCATAACAATCAAGATAAGTTGTCATGTTGGGCTCAAATTTGGCAAATTAATTTCAATGCGGATAAATGTAAAGTACTACATATCGGATACCAAAATGAAAAAGCAAACTATTCAATGAATGGCACTCAGCTTAAGAATGTAAACAGAGAAACCGATCTGGGAGTAACAATATCGAGTAACCTAAAACCGAGTCAACAATGTTCAGAAGTTGTTAAGTAGGTAAACAAAATAATTGGCTTTATAGGCAGGTAATTTGAGCATAAATCCAAAGACGTTATCCTAACCTTTTACAATTCCTTAATCCGCCCTCTTCTGGAATACTGCGTCAATCCTGGTGCCCTTATTACCAAAAAGATATAGACAAGCTAGAACGAGTTCAACGTAGAGTTACCAAAATGATACCTAGCCTAAAGAACAAACCATACGAGGAGCGTCTTAGAGAATTATATCTATTTCCTTTAACCTAGCGCAGATTAAGAGGCGACTTAATTCAAGTGTTCAAAATCATCAAAGGCATCGACAATATGAACTGTAGTAAGTATTTCACATCGACCAATCTAATTACACGCGGGGAAACGGTTGCAAAATTATTGGTAAATCTTTTAACTCACACGAATCTAAGAATGTCTTCTTCAATCGAGTTGTCAACTTGTGGAATGGGCTTCCCCGAGACGTTATTGACTGCAGCACCATTGATTCATTTAAACTTCGCCTAGACAAATATCTCGCATCAAACCTGTGACTGACTGCGTTTGTAAATAAATAACTATTTCATCCACCCCTCAGTTACTAACCCATCTGTCCCCTACTAACTTCCTTATCCTGCCACGGACATTAGTTCCAGGGCAGTAGTTCCCTTAACCACTCTAAACCACTGTTTGGACACTTGATCCTCAGTGTTTTAGAGGACAAGCAGCCTAGAAGGGTCACTAGACCTGTTGTTGCTTGATATCCTTTGTACTCTCTCTCTCATGCCGCCCACGTGAACGGTGTTGCTTGAGTAATCGCTAACGTTTGAGGTGAGGAAGTGTAAATAAATATGTTGAAGGTACAGTGGCAATACATTCTTATGTTTTGCTGTCAAATATAATGTGTCTGTTTAATTTGGCTTTGCTTGTCTGTATCGGTCCGTCTTCATATATCTTTTTATATCTAGTTATATGCCTATCTATCAATGTATTTATCCATGGGAATTCATTTATCGTTCTACCTATCTCCTGTCTTGAGGGATGTTCGTAGCTACCGGTATGTCGCTAACATTTATCAAGGGGATGTGTTGAGGAAATATATTGTGCATGGACGAATACTACACATCATTGGAGGACCAGAGAGTTACCTGAGATACCTGTCTGTCTGTTTGTCGTTCTGCAATAATAAAAATAAAATATAATAATTATATGTATGCTTTACTGTCTCTACCTTGCTGAATGTCTGGTCGGTCTCTCTCTCTCTCTGTATCAGAATTCTATAGTTATATCAGAAAGAAAAAAGTAGTTACTTCAACTGTTGGACCGATAGTCGATGAAAATGGAGAATACACCAAAGACGAAGTACAAATGAGTAAATCCCTCAATACCTTCTTTGCATCAGTTTTTACAACAGAAGACCTCAGTGATATCCCTACACCATCGCCGATTCAGATTGATAATTCAGATGTTCTAAGCAATATCACCGTTACAGAGAGAGAAGTATTGAATTGTTTAGATAAACTCAAGGTAAATAAAACGCCTGGACCTGATACAATCTCGCCTAGAGTTCTAAAGGAAGCTAAGGATGAGCTCTCCAAACCACTGACATTACTATTCAATAAATCCTTGCAGTCTGGAACTATGCCTGATCAGTGGAAGATAGCCAACGTAACACCGATATTAAAAAAAGGCAGCAAATCCCTACCCAGTAACTATCGTCCAATTAGCTTAACCTCAGTTGTATGTAAAATGCTAGAAATGGTCATAAGAGACAGACTCGTAAATCACTTAGAGGAAAATAACATACTTAAAGATACTCAACATGGCTTTCGTAAAAAACGTTCCTGTTTAACAAACCTCTTAGACTTCTTCCACGATATCCTCAACCTCTACAATGAGAGTAAAGCTGTAGATATTATATACCTTAATTTTCAAAAGGCCTTTGACAAAGTTCCCCACGAACGTTTACTGCTAAAACTAAAAGCGCATGGAATACAAGACGGTGTGTTGAAATGGATAGAAAATTGGCTCAGCGACAGAAAGCAAAGAGTAGTCATAAACGGTAAGGCATCTAAATGGACCAATGTAAGTAGCGGGGTACCCCAGGGATCGGTACTAGGACCAATTATCTTTCTAATTTACATCAACGACATAGATGAGGGTCTCACCTGTACAATCTCAAAATTTGCTGACGATACAAAATTGCAAATAGCGTACTCTCAAAAGATCAAGTTGACGATATGCAACACAATCTAGATAAATTGTCACATTGGGCCCAAATTTGGCAAATGAGTTTCAATGCAGATAAATGTAAAGTACTACATATCGGATACCTAAATGAGAAAGCAAACTATTCGATGAATGGCACTCAGCTTAAGAATGTAAACAGAGAAACCGATCTGGGAGTAACAATATCGAGTAACCTAAAACCGAGTCAACAATGTTCAGAAGTTGTTAAGAAGGCAAACAAAATAATTGGCTTTATAGGCAGGTCATTTTTTTTTTTTTTTTTTTTTTTAAAGAGACAATGAACGGAGGAAGGAAAAACACAGATAAAACAAAAAGGTCCATGTGCCTAAAGGCATCCTCCATTCATAAAATGTTTGTAACAACTGGATTTAAACATTTGTAGATTGTAAGTTTGTGGAAAGCAATTCGAGGGAAGTGAATTCCAAAGAGTAGTAGCTCTGGGGATAATGAATTCTGATAAGCAGAAGTTCTGCATTGTGGAGGAGAAAGTGTAAATTCATGGGCGCTCTCAGCTGCCCTAGTTCTACGGGGAAAGATGTGGAGAGGCGGCACAATTGAAGCAAGTTCCTCGAAACAATTGCTGTGAAAATATCTGTAGAATAATGCAAGGGATGCAACGTTTCTTCGTATGGATAATGTAGGAAGGTCCTGTGTGATTGCAGGGTTATTGATTAATCTAATAGCTTTATTTTGAATTTTGTCCAACTGCCTCAATGCAACCACTCCACTTCCACCCCACAGAGGTGAACAGTAATCCATCTGAGAACGCACATGACTTTTATATATCACGGCCAACTGCTCGTCAGTGAAGAATTCTCGAACTCTGTACAGGAGTCCCAGTTTTTTAGAGGCATTCTTAGCAATGCTTCTAACATAATGTGTCCAGCTCAAGTTAGTAGTTAATGTTACACCGAGAATGTCAATACTAGGGGAAGTGGGAATATTTACATCATTAAAAAATATATGGGAGTCAGTGAGATTCTGTCGGTTAGAAAATTGAATGTACTTGGTTTTCTGTGCATTAAAGGAAACTAGATTCTTTTGTCCCCATCCATTAATTCTAGAAAGGTCCTGGTTCAGAGAAATTGCAGTGTTTATTTTTGAATTTATAAGATCGGGTTGGGTGACAGAATTGGTAAATGTGAAGGAACTGTGGAGTGTTGAGTCATCTGCGTAGGAATGTATTGGATTATGAGTGGTAGATATGAGATCATTGATATGAATGAGGAACAGAATTGGGGCCAAAACTGATCCCTGGGGAACACCAGCATTTATTGAATGAAATTGAGAATAAAGGCCATCTACCATTACACGTATTTTTCTGTTATGAAGATAAGAAGAAATTAGTGGAACTAATGATGCAAGGCCGTAGTGTGACATCTTCGACAATAAGGATTGATGCCAGACTCTATCAAATGCCTTTGATATATCCAGTGCTATTGTATGTGTTTCACCATGTTGGTCTGTAGCTTGGTTGATTTGATGCGTAAGAAGGCAAAGCATGTCTGCAGTTGATCGACATCGTCTAAAACCATATTGCCTATCACTGATTAATTTATTATTCTCAAGATGCTTAATTATGTGATTATTTAATATAATTTCAAAGACTTTACCAAGAGTGGAAGTTATAGCTATTGGTCTGTAGTTTGATGGATCTGAAGAGGCACCTTTTTTAGGAACTGGATGGATGTTTGCTTCTTTCCAGGGTACTGGAAGCATGAGGTATGAGTACACAGACGGAAAAATTTTGCCAATACAGGAGCGAGCACCAAGGAGCAATTCTTAAGTACTATTGGAGGAATTTCATCTGGACCAGGAGCCTTATCTACCGAGAGATTCTGCAAAATAGTTTTGACATGTCTGGTGTGGATCTTAAGTGAGGGAATTTCAGGCGAATTAAGTGCAGGGACATCTTGATTTATTTCATCTAAGGTTGAGTTGGTGGAGAAAATATCCGCAAGAAGGTTAGCTTTACCTCGTGGGTCACTTACAAGATTGCCAGTCGGAGATTTTAATGGTGGAATGGATGAAGCAGTAGTGAAGTTGGATTTAAATGAGTTAAGAGTAGACCAAAATATTTTGTTATCATTTGGATTATTTAGAAGTTTATTTGCCTGCTTGTGGAGAAAGTTTGATTTAGTTAGGTTTAATACAGTTTTGGCATGATTTCTGATGTTTCTAAAGTAATTAAAGGCTTCATGTGTTTTTGATCTTGTGTATGCATTGTAGGCTATTGCTTTTTGTTCAGTTACTCTAGCACATTTATGGTCAAACCATTTAGGTGAATTAGATCTTTTACTGTACTTTTGATGAGGAATAAAAGTTTCCATTCCAATTTTTACAAAATCTTGTATGTGGCTCAAGGTGGAGTGTGCATCATTAGAAAAGAAAGAGGTCCAGGGAATATCAATAAAGAAACCTTGAGCATAAATCCAAAGACGTTAGCCTAACCCTTTACAATTCCTTAGTCCGCCTCTTCTGGAATACTGCATTCAATGCTGGTGCCCTTATTACCAAAAAGACATAAACAAGCTAGAACGAGTTCAACATAGAGTTACCAAAATGATACCTAGCCTAAAGAACAAACCATACGAAGAGCGTCTTAGAGAATTAAATCTATTTCCTTTAACCCAGCGCAGATTAAGAGGTGACTTAATTCAAGTGTTCAAAATTATCAAAGGCATCGACAATATGAACTGTAGTAAGTACTTCACTATCGACCAATCTAATTACACGCGGGGAAACGGTTGCAAAATTATTGGTAAATCTTTTAACTCACACGAATCTAAGAATTTCTTCTTCAATCGAGTTGTCAACTTGTGGAATGGGCTTCCCCGAGACGTTATAGACTGCAGCACCGTTGATTCATTTAAACTCCGCCTAGACAAATATCTCGCATCAAACCCGCGACTGACTGCGTTTGTAAATGAATAACTTTATTTTATCCTCCCCTCAGTTACTAACCCCTACTAACTTCCTAGTCCTGCCACGGACATTAGTTCCAGGGCAGTAGTTCCCTTACCCACTCTAAACCACTGTTTGGACACTTGATCCTCAGTGTTTTGGAGGACAAGCAGCCTAGAAGGGTCACTAGATCTGTTGTTGCTTGATTTCCTTTGTACTCGGTCGGTCGCGCGCTCTCTCTCTCTCTCTCTCTCTCTCTCTCAATACATAAAAAATATGTTAACTATTTGGGCGAGTATTATATCCCTCAAACAACTGACTTCATTTCTTCACGCATAAGCAAACATGGGGGGGGGGGGGGAATGTCAGCGTTATATATTCATTGGCTTAAAATTGCCTCAGGTATTCTGAAAGTATTTAATTTACAAAGGATTTTTTTTAAGAACTGACTGTTTGAACTAAATTTTTCTTTATTGTTCATTAGTTTTGTTAACAGCGCTGACTATGGTTTGCCTTCATTTGTCGAAAAGAAAACATGAGTAAAAATTAATCAAGTACGGTACATCATAAGTTTCCCTACTTCTCTACTTTAACATATCAATTTACTTTGTATTTTGGCTAATAATAGATAATTCCCTTCAGCTTAAGAAAGCCTTCTCACAGTCAAAGGGTACCGTTACTCTCTCGAATAACTCCTTCAAAATAAATCATATTTCTTTTTCATTCTCGTTAAATAGAAAGTTAATTCATCTTAGTCATGATTGATTGTAGCCAAATTCTTCACGATTGCTGGGTCATATACAGTATTATACAATATTGCCATATTTTGGTTAACAGCAGGCGATATTATGATATAGTAAAATGGTGATCCGTTCTGAAAGTATTATAAG
Source organism: Paralithodes platypus (assembly GCA_032716605.1). Lineage (NCBI taxonomy): Eukaryota > Metazoa > Arthropoda > Malacostraca > Decapoda > Lithodidae > Paralithodes > Paralithodes platypus. The sequence goes on from CM064487.1 coordinate 82,120,531, forward strand.
GTAAGTCTGTATGTCACTATAGAGGAAGGTCTCCAGTGATTAAACAAAACAACAGTGGTTCAGTTGAATTAAACAAAACAACAGTGGTTCAGTTGAATTAAACAAAACAACAGTGGTTCAGTTGAATTAAACAAAACAACAGTGGTTCAGTTGAATTAAACAAAACAACAGTGGTTCAGTTGAATTAAACAAAACAACAGTGGTTCAGTTGAATTAAACAAAACAACAGTGGTTCAGTTGAATTAAACAAAACAACAGTGGTTCAGTTGAATTAAACAAAACAACAGTGGTTCAGTTGAATTAAACAAAACAACAGTGGTTCAGTTGAATTTATGACGGGATAAAGTCGGAGAGGAACAAAGTTGTTTTGTAATCATCTATTATCCAATCTAGCCAAACGTAACCTAACAACCATGCCAATTTACTTCAGCCTTTTCCATGACGAAGTAAACGTAAGATAACTATAACACTAAGGAACATTAAATACGTGTTAGTGTAGGTATTGAGGTTATCATACAATACAATATAGGACCACAAGAACAGCTGTTCAGAACTGGGTGGCCGGGAATACACTCGCTGGTGGGACCTGGGAGTGCTTTTGACAGGTTCGGCCCTCACACATTTTCCGGTGAGTTTATTGTGCCGTAACCTGTTTATACCGAAGCCATAAAGTGCATGGATGTGGATATGTAAACAGTAAGTTAATGGGCATTGTATAAGGATGTTTATCACATTGTATAAGGATGTTTATCACATTTGTAGTGAAACGTATGCAAATGTAATAGATAGATATACATACAAACATACACACGGTGTGCATATGTATATATATACAGTGTATAATGTATATACAGTATATATATATATATATATATATATATATATATATATATATATATATATATATACTGTATATATATAGAGTATATGTATATTATATATATATATATATATATATATATATATATGTATATATATATATATATATATATATATATATATATATATATATATAGAGAGAGAGAGAGTGAGAGGTGAGGGTGTTATTAGGGGGTGTGAAGTAAACAGTATACCGGTACTACAATTTCGCATCAAGGTTGGTGTAATAGTTAAGGTGGCAAAATCTGTGTGTGATAACCCGGGTTCGAATCCTGGCGGATCATATATACTTTAATTAATTTCATTGAGAGTGTTTGGTGTTGTGGTGAAATTAATAAAATATAGATTAGAGTAACCTGCCACGTATACTGATATCTTGACAGTATTACCAAGGGAGGGTCACACACAGCTTCCCTGGCGCAGCTTAAAGGTAAGAGGCAGCCCCCGGACCCCTGGGAGTCATGGCAGGGTAAAGGGGGGCACCGTTCCCGGGTCGTGAGACTCAAAATTTACGATCATGGGCCCTTCCTGTTGGGGTTAATGTGTGGAAGAGGAGGGGGAAGGGGGCGGTAATATATTTCTGATCCGTGAGCGGGTTTCGTAAATATAGAAACGCCAATGGTAATTAACCTAACCGGTGTTGCAGGGTTTCCCGGGCGTTTCCGCACCCTCCTCAGCTCCCCGCCATGGAGTGGCTTCGGTTACCCAGGCTTTATTGTGGTCGGCAGGGAGGGTTCTGTGGGGGCGCTCGGTTATGGCCTTGGCCTTGCTCGGAGCCTTGGGGCTGTTCGGCCAGGCAGCTTGGGGAACAACAACAACAACCGGTGTTGCGTGTGTGTACTGTTACAGACATAAGTAAGGACAACATGAAGGGGAGATTCGAGAATAACGCCGTGTTTTATATATAATAGGAAAGAGAAGACATCCACGAGGGGAGGTAAATGCAGTAAGGAGAAGTGGATGGAGGGAGGGGAGGTGGATGGAGGACGGATAGGTGGATGGAGGATGAGATGTGGATGGAGGAAGGAGAGGTGGATGGAGGATGAGAGGTGGATGCAGGATGAGAGAGGTGGATGGAGGAAGGAGAGAGGTGGATGGAGGAAGGAGAGGTGAATAGAGGACGAAGTGGATGGAGGAAGGAGTTGTCAACTTATGGAATGGGCTTCCTCGAGATGTTATAGACTGCAGCACCGTTGATTCATTTAAACTTCGCCTAGACAAATATCTCGCATCAAACCCGCGACTGACTGCGTTTGTAAATGAATAACTGTAGTTTATCCTCCCCTCATACTAACCCATTTGTCCCCTACTAGCTTCCTAATCCTGCCACGGACATTAGTTCCAAGGCAGTAGTTCCCTTTCCAATGTTCCCTTGCCCACTCTAAACCACTGTTTGGACACTTGATCCTCAGTGTTTTGGAGGGCAAGCAACCTAAAAGGGTCACTATACCTGTTGTTGCTTGATTTCCTTTGTACTCCTTTGTACTAGGAAGTAGACGTGGAAGAAGGGAGGGCAGGTGGGTGAAGGAAGGAGAGTTGGATGAAGGAAGGAGAGGTGGATGGTGGAAGGAAGGAGAGGTGGATGGAGGAAGTAGAGGTGGATGAAGGAAGGAGAGGTGGATGGAGGGAGGAGAGGTGGATGGAAGATAGAGAGTTGGATGAAGGAAGTAGAGGTGGATGGAGGAAGGAGAGGTGGATGGAGGGAGGAGAGGTGGATGGAAGATAGAGAGTTGGATGAAGGAAGTAGAGGTGGATGGAGGAAGGAGAGGTGGATGAAGGAAGGATAGGTGGATGGTGGAAGGAAGGAGAGGTGGATGGAGGAAGTAGAGGTGGATGGAGGAAGTAGAGGTGGATGAAGGAAGGAGAGGTGGATGGAGGGAGGAGAGGTGGATGGAAGATAGAGAGTTGGATGAAGGAAGTAGAGGTGGATGGAGGGAGGAGTGACTTTCAAACAGTTTACGAGGAAGATGTGGGGTCGTTAGCGGGGTCTGCAGGTCGGGTTTATGTGAAGGGTAACACAAATAAAGGGATGCCTCAAATAAAACTGACTTTTTGCCATTCGTGACACTGCCGTCTTTTTACCTCTTTCCATATCATAGTGCAGGAAAAAATATTGAGCTTGGATTTTTGTTTTCCTCTTATATGAATGTAGTTACAGTATATAAATATTTTATCGCTTTTATATTTCTTACTCTTATTGTTCCTCTACATTTTAACAATTAACTTTAATCGTTGCTCACATGCTCATGCTCTCTCTCTCCCTCTCTCCTAATCCCCATTCCCTCACCCAGAACGACAGGTGAAATCGCCAGAATAAAATACTTCGGCCAAATCCACGAATAAATTTTTCCCCCTGGCTAAGAGAGAATGGAACTGCCCAGTGCGACATTTTAATCCGCCAGTCAGTCTGTTGCAGAACTTTCAGGTCAATCAACAAATGCTGTAGATATATTTATTTTAGATATGAAGGGCGGGGGATTAGTTGAAGCCAATTTATTTTATATTGTGCCACATATGATGGGCGGGAATCAAGAGAAACACTATACTTTTTTCAAAGTTATTTCAACACAACACTATTTAAATTTGATATGTTGTCATGGGCCTCTTCGTAGAATAATAAGAATCGTATATTGTAAGTCTTATCTGGACTATATCTATAACCCTCAGTATTTATTCTCATTAAACTAAACTCTCATTAATCCTATACATTTCCACCAGCAACTAGAGTATATATATATATATATATATATATATATATATATATATATATATATATATATATATATATATATATACAGTATATATATACTGTATATACTGTATTTATCACCTTCGAGTCACACTTCTATTCACTACTGACTCGTAAGTATAAGTACCGGTAAGCCTTCAAGAGCGATACTTTACGTCTGGCTCTTTACTTATAGTTAGACTCTTATCCTTATAAGTTATCATAATGTATCCATTTGTGAAGTTATGGAGTCCTCATTTACACATACTTATTAACTCACCTATTACTCATATACCTAAGTATTAATAAGCCACACATATACAGTATATACCTTAGTATTAATAAGCCACACATATACAGTATATACCTTAGTATTAATAAGCCACACATATACAGTATATACCTTAGTATTAATAAGCCACACATATACAGTATATACCTTAGTATTAATAAGCCACACATATACAGTATATACCTTAGTATTAATAAGCCACACATATACAGTATATACCTTAGTATTAATAAGCCACACATATACAGTATATACCTTAGTATTAATAAGCCACACATATACAGTATATACCTTAGTATTAATAAGCCACACATATACAGTATATACCTTAGTATTAATAAGCCACACATATACAGTATATACCTTAGTATTAATAAGCCACACATATACAGTATATACCTTAGTATTAATAAGCCACACATATACAGTATATACCTTAGTATTAATAAGCCACACATATACAGTATATACCTTAGTATTAATAAGCCACACATATACAGTATATACCTTAGTATTAATAAGCCACACATATACAGTATATACCTTAGTATTAATAAGCCACACATATACAGTATATACCTTAGTATTAATAAGCCACACATATGCAGTATATACCTTAGTATTAATAAGCCACACATATACAGTATATACCTTAGTATTAATAAGCCACACATATACAGTATATACCTTAGTATTTGAGAGCATATATCCTTAACTGCTGGTATCATTACTTGTGTAAACTGTTAACCCAATTTACTTTTATTATGATCAATATTTATTGAATTATTCCAACCTCATTGATTTCTATTATATATGTGATAGCTTACTTAGAATATCATATATGAGTTATTGCATATTAATTAACTTACCCAACTGTAGTCTATGCTATAACTGTGGCGATTTTTAAAATAATCTTAGAATATTTGCAATTGTGCACGATTAGGCTCAAGAAAATTAAGAGTGTGAATTATGTTAATCTCACCATAAATTATTGTTAACCTTTTTAGTATAGGCTAGTTTATAATGAAATGAAGACAAAAATAACACAACACACATTAGTTATTCTCTCTCTCTCTCTCTCTCTCTCTCTCTCTCTCTCTCTCTCTCTCTCTCTCTCTCTCTCTCTCTCTCTCTCTCTCTCTCTTTTTTCTAGCTGGACGACCGGCAATTTACCCCTGTAGTATGTTGCAAATATTGCAGGTCAATTACCAAATGCAGTACCGGGTAGACATATATATTTTCCATATGAAGGGCTGGGGTTAAGTAAAGCACTTTCATATATATTTTGTTAGTAGGTACACCATTTACGGATTTATATAGGCTACATGAACAATGCTCTGTCTGGTACCATTCCAAACAGATTTACGGCACATTATTAACCATCGAAAATAAATTGACATTACTGATGCGTTCTCAATAATTTCAAACATATCATCCTATAATGATATCACTAGTTTCAGCATAATCTTCCAATACTAATAAATGTAAATACAAGGTTTGAGTCTATGCAATATTTGAAAGCTGCAAATTAAAAAAGTAAACTTATTTATTACTTGTGATTATGACACGGAATCAAATGTAAAACTAAATATTAGGCAAACACTAACACACCCGTACATATTTGCAAATAGAGAATGGAACTGGGCGGAGCTTCCAGCACTTTATTTCGGCAGTCTGTTGCTGAACTTTCAGCTGAATTAACATATGTTGTATATTTATTAATTTTCTATATGAAGAGCGGGGTGCTTTTATTTTATATTTTGTTAGTGGCTTAACCGTTAATGAATTTATTTGTATTATTGTTATTTTATCTAGTGGCGACAACACGAATTTAACGGCAGAATAATAATCGAACGAAATAATTGTCCATGGTATACAATAAAAGTAATAGAATTTATCCTGAAACTCTCTCATGATATTCAGCATAGATGCTTAATAATGCTGTACTTAGTAAATTAATGCAATCAGATAAACATTGAAAGAAAATTGGAAAATAACACTTTCACAATATGCATGAAATATCACGAGGTTAATCAACTAATGGCCAGACGAGATCAGAAAAGCATAATACAGAGTAAAGATAAGGTATAAAATATATAGTTTATTAGGTAATCATACAATACATAAGAAGTCTTTCACGCAGTAATGTTGAAACAGAACAATCCATCAGTAGTGCAACTAAATTTCATCCATAGTCAGCGCATAGAACGATCGATTTATGCAGGCCTATCGATCGAAGATACAGATCGTTCAGTAGCTCGAAACTTTGTTATCGAGTCCAATGTGATACTGGCGACGACTTGACAATTTCACGCTGAGTAGTCATCAAAGAGGAAATGCGGCACTGTTTGATGTTGGCAATAATGGACCTAGTTAAGAGTTGAAGATGTGTGTGTGTGTTCTCGTGAGTCGTGACTGTGTGATTGTGTAAACTGTGGTGCGTGGTGTCTCTTGCCAATAAGTGTATGGTGGTGGTGTTAAAGTGTGACGAGGTGTAATGGTTCTATAACCCTTGTTGAGACGATAATATTAAATTTGTGGGTTTGGTAAGTGGCATTACGTTTCGTGTGTCATAGTGAAGCTTGTGGTGTTGTTGTTCCCAAAGCTGCCTGGCCGAACAGCCCCGAGTCCCTAAGGAAGGCCAATGGCCACGGTCGGGCTTTCCCACAGAGCTATCAAGGAGTGTAGATTGTGTTGTTGGCGTAAGTGGTTGTGTGAAATGCAGTCTTCTATGATGTGTTAAATAGTATGGGGTGCTGTGTTACAACCTGGGCAGGAGTCAACGACGGAGTCATCCAGACTCTTCTGATAGCTCAGAAGGGCTGGATGGTGTCCGCATCTCAGCCTGGCTAGGTGGACTCTGTCCTTGAGAGGAAGGGAGGATTCAGAAGGATGGATTTCGGGAGGTCGTGCCTGCAGCTGCGTGTTGTCTATGAGTGAGTGGATGGAACGGCGAGAGATATGAGTATGGATGTGCTTCTGGAAACTGGTTTGGGGTGGGCAGGGAGGGAGAGAAGATAGTATGTGTGTGTGATAGCATGTGCTGGGTGTTGTTTTAATATTTCTTGGTGTCTGTGGATGTGTTGCCATGTAGTGTAGTGGGTGGTGTTGGTTCATGGAGGCTGCTGCCAGGAATTGAGTGCCTCTCATGTCCAGATGGTCTTTGACTTTGAGGAATTTGGTTTCTTGATGTAGGTGCAGTAGCTGTGCAGCCTGTGATGATTTTTAAGGCTTTATTTTGAATAGTCTGTAAGGTCTTATGATGTGTTTCAGCTAGGTTAGAAACCCAGGCCGGGCTTGCGTATTCCATCACTGATCTTATGTATTGTTTGTAAACTGTGGTGGTGGTTTCTTTGTTGTGTCCAAATTTTGTGTGGGCAAGTGACCTGAGGGTGTTAAGTCTGGGTGTCAGTTTCTTTTTAATGTTTGTGGTGTGCTGTTTGAATGTCATTTGAGTATCATATGTTACTCCTAGGATTTTGGGTGACTGTGTGTGTGTTAGGGGCATGTTGTTTATGGTGAGTTGCGGGGAGTATGCGTGATCTCCTGTCCAGCTTGTGAGGAGGGTTGCAGTGGATTTGGCTGGGGCTAATTAAGTCGGGCAGGTGTGGCAGAGTGGTCTTGCCACTGGACTGGTAATCCAATGGACCCGGGTTCGAATCCCAATATGTCAATGGGAAGATATTATTGGGATGGAATTTGTGCTGTACTTAGTTTCAGTGCATTACCACAGCACACCGAAGTGCCAAACAAAATACCCTCATTGTTCCCTGATTAAATAGCACTGTATGGATATTCCCATATTCAAAATATGCTACAGGGGGGCAATGCCTAGTGAGTTAATTGCTCAATAGGTGGCGTTCTGAGAGTGAGGGTCCGAGTCTGGGGAATGAGACTGTGAAGCGTGGAGGCGGAGCAGCTTCAGAGATGGGATTGCTTTGGGCCGGGGTGCTTCGCATGTCTCACTCCCGAGACTGGAACAAGACCTCACGGGCCTCACCGTGTTCAGTGGTTGAGTGTGCAAGCTCTCAGCCTATGCCCGAGAGGGAGTAGTTGGAATATAGAACAAAAACAAAAAAAGTCTGTTTGTAGTGTACCAGTCATGTAATGTGTTGAGATAGGGTTGAAGGAGACTTGTTGCTCTGGCTGGGTCTTCGTGTGTGCATGTGAGTGTTATGTCGTCTGCGTTGGAGGCTATGTTTATTTGGGGGTCTATTGGGTGAATTTATATTATGCATGTACAGATTAAAGAGTGCGGGCGACAGGACGGATCCTTGCGGGACTCCGTTTGGGAAATTTCTGATGCTAGATGACTGACCGGCAAAAGATACGTGTGCAGATCTGCCTGCTAGGAAGTTGGCCAGCCACCTTTTTGTGTTGTACATTTTGTTTGTTAGGTTGTGGCGGGGGATGGCATCGAAGGCTTTACTAATGTCGAGTGTGGCAAGTAGTGATCTGTGTGGTGGTCTGGCTGAGTTGATACCATCAAAAGCTCTTTGTGTAAGGTCTGTAAGAAGTGTTTGTGGAGTACAGTGGCCTGAAGCCATGTTGTGTTGGAGCTAGGGGTAAGGCGTGTGTAATTAGTTATAGTACAAGGCGTTCTATGACTTTGGAGCGGGTGCAGAGGAGTGTGATAGGGCGGTGTGAGGAGGGTAGTGTGGGGTCTTTGTTGGGTTTGGGGAAAGTGATGATGATACCATGCTTCCAGATGTCTGGTATTGTGTTGTGTGAATAACTGTAGTTTGATATGTTAGTGAGTGCGTGTATGCCTTGTGGTCCCAGGTGTCTGAGGTGTATGTGGCTTATGTTGTCTAGGCCACAGGCGAGTGAGTGCTTGAGATTGTTGATGATGTGCTTTGTCTGGTAGTTAGTGAATGGTGCATAGTCAGGGTCTGTGGAGAATTGTCTCTTACGTCGGATGACACGTTGGTCGTCTTTATGGGGTTTTAGGTGGCTGATATGAGAGAAGTGATTAATGAGAGTGTTTGCTTGTTGTTTACATGAAGGAGTAGAGTTTTTTGCTGTGATTGCAGCATGTGATTGTGTTGTGTTACTGTTGGAAAGTGTGATGCTGTTTAGTGTTTAGTGTTTTCTCTCCCAGGCCTTGGTAGCTGGATACATATCTTTCTGCCTCACACATCAGGGGTATCAGGAAAACCCTCTTTATATAACATACACATCCAACTTCAAGACATTGCCCTACATCGCTATCCTCTATCCATAAAATACTACTCTTCCCACTACATATCATACATGTAACACCATACACCTTTACCAAATAAATATGGCAGTACAATTGTTAAGAGCAAACCTGGTGGTCCCTCGGATATCCACCCCCGGCAGGGTTGGGTCATTGACACAGGGCCCTCCCGGTCGTCATCATGCGACTGTGTCAAGAGCATTGCAACGTCCCAAAGCTGCTCGTCGGTGCAGCTTTTTCTTTAGCAATATAAGGGGACTTCACTCTAACATCAATTCTGTACATCAATTTCTTCAAGCAGAATCCCCTACTCTCCTTTTTTTGACAGAGACTCAAGTAACATCCACATCTGACACGTCTAGATTTAATTTTCCAGGTTATCAACTGCTCCAAAATTTCAGACCTAAAGGAGGTGTATGTTGCTTCGCAAAATCTGAAATTGCCCTGGAGGAGGTTACTAGTTTCAATTGTCCCTATTTTGATTATTCTATATACAAATTAATTTCTGCTGGTAAATTCAAATACATATGTTGCATCTACCGTTCCCCAAATACTCCTCCAGAGCAAAGTCTTTTTGATTCTCTGTCCTCACAACTCAGTGTCCTCAACTTAAATGCTTCTTCTGAAATCACTGTGTTGGGTGATTTTAATGTCCATAATGTTGAATGGCTCACTCATTCAGCCAGGACTGATGATGCTGGTCTTGAATGTGAGCTATTTGCAGACTCATTTAATCTCACTCAACTAGTCAACCAACCCACCCGTGTACCAGATAACCCTAATCATAATTCCCACCTACTGGACTTATTTTTAACAACCAATTCAGAAAATTATGATGTTACAGTGAGGTCCCTGCTTGGATCTTCTGATCACTGTCTGATACAGGCCACCTGTCTATCACCTACCACACCTTCCCACTCTGAACCTGTTTTGGTGACTAAATGGCATTACGATAGGGCAGACTGGGAGGGTCTTCAGGGTTTCTTTATTGATATTCCATGGACATCTTTCTTTTCTAATGATGCACACTCCACCTTGAGCCACATACAAGATTTTGTAAAAATTGGAATGGAAACTTTTATTCCTCATCAAAAGTACAGTAAAAAATCTAATTTTAAGTGATCCACGAGGTAAAGCTAACCTTCTTGCGGATATTTTCTCCACCAAATCAACCTTAGATGAAATAAATCAAGATGTCCCTGTACTTAATTTTAATTCGCCTGAAATTCCCTCACTTAAGATCCACACCAGACATGTCAAAACTATTTTGCAGAATCTCTCAGTAGATAAGGCTCCTGGTCCAGATGAAATTCCTCCAATAGTTGTTGTTGTTGTTGTTCCCTAAGCTGCCTGGCCGAACAGCCCCGAGTCCCTGAGAAAGGCTATGGCCACGATCGGGCTTTCCCACAGAGCTCTCATTGAGTGTAGATTGTGTTGTTGGCGTAAGTGGTTGTGTGAAATGCAGTCTTCTATGATGTGTTTAATGGTATGGGGTGCTGTGTTACATCCCGGGCAGGCGCCGACAACGGAGTCATCCAGTCTCTTCTGATAGCTCAGGAGAGCTGGATGGTGTCCGCATCTCAGCCTCGCCAGGTGGACTCTGTCCTCGCGAGGAAGGGAGGATTCGGAAGGATGGATTTCGGGAGGTCGTGCATGCAGCTGTGTGTTGTCTGTGAGTGAGTGGATGGATCGGTGAGAGATATGAGTATGGATGTGCTTCTGGAAGTTGGTTCGGGGTGGGCAGGGAGGGAGAGAGGACAATAATTGTGTGTGATACCGTGTGCTGGGTGTTGTTTTGATATTTCTTGGTGTCTGTGGGTGTGTTGCCATGTAGTTTAGTGGGTGGTCTTGGTTCGTGGAGGCTGCTGCCAGGAATTGAGTGCCTCTCATGTCCAGATGGTCTTTGACTTTGAGGATTTTGGTTTCTTGATGTAGGTGATCTGTGGGTGAAGTAGCTGTGCAGCCTGTAATGATCTTCAGGGCTTTGTTTTGAATAGTCTGTAAGGTCTTATGATGTGTTTCAGCTAGGTTAGAAGCCCAGGCTGGGCTTGCGTATTCCATCACTGATCTTATGTATTGTTTATATACTGTGGTGGTAGTTTCTTTGTTGTGTCCAAATATTGTGTGAGCAAGTGACCTGAGGGCGTTAAGTCTGGGTGTCAGTTTCTTTTTAATGTTTGTGGTGTGCTGTTTGAATGTCATACGAGTATCATATGTTACTCCTAGGATTTTGGGTGTGTGTGTATGTGTTAGGGGTGTGTTGTTTATGGTGAGTTGAGGGATGTATTCGTGTTCTCCTGTCCAACTTGTGAGCAGGGTTACGGTGGATTTGGCTGGGGCTAGATTAAGTCTTTTTGTAGTGCACCAACCATGTAGTGTGTTGAGATAGGGTTGAAGGAGATCTGTTGCTCTTTTTGGGTCATGGTGTGTGCATGTGAGTGTTATGTCATCTGCATAGGAGGCTAAGTTTATTTGGGGCGTATTGGGTGTAGTTATATCGTGCATGTACAGATTGAAGAGTGCGGGCGACAGGACGGATCCTTGTGGGACTCCGTTTGGAAAGTTTCTGATTTTAGATGACTGACCGGCAAAAGATACGTGTGCACATCTGCCTGCTAGGAAGTTGGCCAGCCACCTTTTTGTGTTGTTGTGCATGTTTGTGTTGTAGATTTTGTTTGTTAGGTTGTGGCGGGGGATGGCATCGAAAGCTTTACTAATGTCGAGTGTGGCTAATAGTGATCTGTGTGGTGGTCTAGCTGAGTTGATGCCGTCGAAAGCTCTTTGTGTAAGGTCTGTGAGAAGAGTGTTTGTGGAGTGCAGTGGCCTAAAGCCATGTTGTGTTGGAGCTAGGGGTAGGTCAGGTGTAATTAGTTGTAATACTAGGCATTCCATGACTTTGGAGGGGGAGCAAAGAAGTGTGATGGGGCGGTGCGAGGAGGGTAGCGTGGGGTCTTTGTTGGGTTTGGGGAATGTGATGATGATACCATGCTTCCAAATGTCTGGTATTGTGTTGTGTGAATAGCTGTAGTTTGATATGTTAGTGAGTGCTTGTATGCCTTGTGGTCCCAGGTGTCTGAGGTGTATGTTGCTTATGTTGTCTAGGCCACAGGCGGGTGAGTGCTTGAGATTGTTGATGATATGCTTTGTCTGGTGATTGGTGAAGGGTGTATAGTCAGGGTCTGTGGGGAATTGTCTCTTACGTCGGATGACACGTCGGTCGTCTTTGTGAGGTTTTAGGTGGCTGATATGAGAGAAGCGATTAATGAGAGTGTTTGCTTGTTGTTTACATGAAGGAGTAGAGTCTGTTGTTGTGATTGCAGCATGTGATTGTGTTGTGTTGCTGTTGGAAAGTGTGATGCTGTTTAGTGTTTTGTAGAGTATTTTGGGGTTTGTTTTGTGATCAAGTGTTTGTAGGAAGTTATTCCAGTTTAGTGTTTGTTGTTCTTGTATTTTGTTGTTGATCTGGGTGTTGAGTGCTGGATTTGTTGTGTGATGTCTTGTGTGTGGGGTGCTGGGGAGTGTTTCAGTGTGTCGCATTGTCTGATGAGGTTTTGAATTTCTGGTGAGAAGTTGGGGTTGTGTCTTTTTCTGTAACCTCTTGGAATGTGTTTCTTGTCACCGTTTTTGGATAGTTGTGTTGAATGTGTGGACAGCATTGTTGATGTTAGTGAAGGGTGCGCTGTTTAGGGTTTCAAAGTGTTGTTCTGTCTCATTTGTGAAAGCTTCCCAGTTGGCTCTTTTATAATTAGTGTAAGTCTGTCTGTGGCTAGCTGGGGTGAGTCTGGTTTTGGTGGTGATAATGATCGTGAGGTGGTCAGAGCCTAAGGTTTTAACCACCTTCCAGGATGTTGTGGGTGTTAAAGATTGTAGTGTGTGGTGTGAAGAATGGTATTGGAGAGGTTGTGTGAAATGCTATTGGTGTGTGAGTGTAATATATTAATAATATATATAACTGTAAATAATTATAATGTAATACTATTATTTCCTATGGTATGTAATGCCATGTCCTTACATATCCAGTTACATTTGTATTTTTCAAAACTGCCTCCCAAATTATGTATGGACAAATTTAATTATATCTTCAGATTATCTGCAAGCTTTTCACGTTACAACAGTACCGGGTATCAACTTTATTTTGAGACTAGAAATGTCCAGGATTATTTTTTTCCTGTTTTTCCAACCATCGCTCACTTCCTCAACCTATCAACTCCGGTGGTCCTCAGGTTTCTGTCCTGTCTCCTGTTCTCTTTCTAAAATTAATTAATGATATCAACAGTACCTCTAGTCCAATCCACTCATATGCTGATGACTCTACCTTACACTATCCAACTAGCTTTCCACAACGACCAAGCATGCAATCACTTCAAAACTCACTTGATTAGCCCATATCGCGCCTATCTTTTGACCTATCCACTATTTCTGATTGCGCCACATATAATATTGTTACTTTCAATGCTTCCAAAATTAAATTGTTTCGTCTATCTACCTGTCATGATCTTTTTCGCACACGGCTATCCCTGCTACTTCAACAACACACAAATGAACCCTTTATCTGCTCTCAGTATTCTTGGGGTTTCATTTTCTCCTGACCTTTCTTGGAAAGACCATATTACCACTCTTGCTAAAACAGCTTCTCAGAAGTTAGGTGTGTTCAACCGTCTCTGTGGGTTCTTCAACCCCACACAGCTCCTTGCTCTGTATAGGGGCACAGTGCTCCCATGTATCGAGTATTGTTTATATGTGTGGGGAGGTTTCATCCATACCATACTTCTCGACAGGGTAAACTCAAAAGCAATTTGTCTCATCAACTAACTTCCCCTTACTAATGCCCTACAATCTCTCTCTACATGCCGTAATGTTGCATCTCTCTCACTCCTCTACCACTATTACAATAATCAGTGTTCTTCAGAGCTTTCTCTGTGTATATCGCCTCCCTTACGGAGACTGGGGGGCACCCGCCTTTCAACACACTCATACCCCTATTCTGTCCAACTCTCCAGCCCAAGACTGAACCGATTTTCCCAGTCTTTGTTCTACTCGACAAATAAGCTTTGGAACTCTCTCCCTCTATCTGTCTTTCCATCATCCTATGACATAACTGCGTCCAGCTCCGTGTGTCCAGATATTGTGACTCTAACATACCTTGAATTTGTCTTTCAACCTTGAGGAAGACACTTGTAACAGGCAGCTTTACCTTTTATCTCCTTTCTTCATATAGAAAGAAAAAAATATATATATATAAAATATAAACCTGCTACCTCTACCTTCTTCAACACCAACACCATCAACGAAGTCAGCATCAAGTTGTTGGCGGGTCTTGGCTAACACAACAAACCAGGAACATTTGCACCATCCGCCACCACCACCAACGCATACCACTAAATATGTGTTTTCCTCCTTCTCATTCTCTTCACTAACACCAACATTTGTGTATCACCCCCCCCCCCCCCCCACACACACACACACACACACCACCACCACTAACAACAACAACAACACTTGAACAACAATTGTCAGTAATTGTCGTTAGTATTTTTAAATCAAATAATGCCCTGTATTTATTTATATATATACACACACATAGAGTATACCGTACCTTCCTGTGAAATAGTGTGAGTGAACATTCTCTCCCCCACTACTGGTCTTCACCAGAGGCCGTGTTCTGTCACTCACAGTTGTCATCATGATAGTGGTGGTGGTGAGTGGTGCCTGACACGGCACTACCACCGCCATCACTACCACAGTTGTCATTATGATGGTGAGTGGTGGTGAATGGTGTCTGACACATCACTACCATCACCACCACCCCACAGTTGTCATCATGATGGTGGTGGTAGTGAGTGGTGTCTGACACATCACCACCACCGCCATCACTACCGCAGTTGTCATCACATGGTGGTGGCCAGTGATGCCTGACACATCATAACCAAGGCCACTTACACTACCACCACCACTACATCTGTCTCTTTACCACCACTGCCATCACCGACACCTTTTTCCCTCATCATTCCGTCGCTACCACCAATAATGGTTGCCTGTTTTATATTTGAGATGAGTTCCCGTTGACACATATCACCAGTGGAGGCATCGCTTCCACCACTACAACCAAAAATACTTCCTTCACTACCACTACCACCACCACCACCATTCCTCCACCACCACCACCACCAGGTATAATTGTCAACATAGAGCTAGTGATGCCTCTATCACAAACTTCACACCCAAACGACCACCACTTCGCTTACATCCAAACAATGAAACATTTTCATGTGAGTATTCACTGGAAAATGGATAGGGTGGAGGACAGATACAAAATTATATAACGCACTGCTCTGTCTTACACACACACACACATATATATATATATATATATATATATATATATCAGTCTAGTTACACTTACCAGGACAATATTTAAAACACAAATATAACCGAACAAAATAGAACTATTGTATTGTATATTTATAGGTTTATAAATACATCACATCAATACCACTATCATTTATATCGCCACATACTTCACTACCTCGACCAAACGTAAGCCACATTCACCACTACCTCTATTACACGTACCACATCCACACCATATCCATGTTCACACCTTCTATAATCTTATCACCACCACTTCTATCACGTATTACTCATCCACCAACCACATTCATACAACCACTACCAAATGTACGACAACCATATCAGTCATCATACTCCACACATACAGTATACTACCACACCTACCACAGACAGTACCACGCCAGCCGTAACTATTACTACCGACGTCACTTCTTCTCCACAGCCTTACCACACCTACCTAAAAACACTAAAATTACCATAATTCGCTCCCCAAACCATACACACACACCTACCACTTTGTTACTACATAAACCATACACACATAATCTTTGTTTGATTATGCATTGCACTGTATGTAATATTGTTACGGCTTAACTAAAGAGAGAAAAGAATAATAGTTTTCAATTTACACCACACCACATTAACCACATTCTCCCACCGTTCTACTACAGCCGTCCAAGGGGAATATTTTAAGGGAGATCCAATATTTACCCAATGCGGGCTCGAGCATCCCCCCGTACCCTGTGCTCTTCCCGGAGGTACCGGTACTGGTCTTCTGCTCCCCGGGGTAGGGGGGAGGGGTGATCCCTTTTTACCAACCTGGGGGGAGAGAGAAAGGACCAGGTTCAGATGTGTGGTGAAGAAAGAGGTATAACTAGCAATTAAGTACAGTATATTGTCAAACATGAAGGTGCATTTCATAGGGATGTTGATAATGATTTACCTTGCTATCTTTATACTTGATGGTTTTATTACGGTACAATCAATATATACTTATGAGGGCATATAATTATGGACACTTATTACCCTTTTCGTGCCATATTAAACCTCGTTATTGTTAACAATGTAGTTGAAAGTAGGTGGGAAACATCATTGTTTTATACACTGAATAGTTGCGCATTGAATTTTTGCCTGGACGAGTAGTTACGAGGATTAAATTTTATGTTTGACATAAAATCATGTTAAATAATTGTATGACAGGCAAGATACTAGCAAACTCTAAGATCATGCAAGGACAATTATTCCACATATCAATTACTGTATATCCCAATATGTCCCCTACAAGTTACCCGAGAAGAACACCCTGCGGGTCCCCAATTGATTTTACCCGAATTAAGAGCAAGGAAGAAGTGGGAGAGAGATGCTCTCTCTATCTCTTTCAGATAGATAGCTATAGATATATAAGCTGAATGCTGTAGCAATGTATCAACAGTACGTGAACATTATGGTAGACTAAGCATCATCATGTTGCTGGAAGACCCTGAGGATACCGGAATGTATAATCAAACTCATCAGTTCCTTTCAACCGTTAAATCACTTTTCCGCCACTTTATCGGTCAATCAGGTTTATTATCGTGCTCAACACGAATAGTGACCGGATCATAGTGAATAATGTGTAGTGCTGTGTAGCCGATGACTGTAGAGCTGAAAGATATGTTGCACCTGATACGGAACTACTGCAACATTAGTAGTTTAGCAATGTTGAGTATATCCATGACAAAATCAAGTAATCGTACTTACTCTATCCACTGGCTTATATGATTATTATATGGCAATATATAGTGTTAATAACATAAGTTAAAGTAGTTTTGTAACCGATGGGGACCTTTTAATTGGACAATGTTCAACTGCTCCCTCTCGTTATTTGACCTTGCAATACTTGGTCGTAACTCGTAAAGCTGTAGGTAATGGTGATTGTGAGTGGTGCCAGTGATACAGCCGAATATATAGTATAGCCTTGCAATACATGACTGTGATACAATCTAAAATAGATCCCCCAATCGCTATCCCTGTTTCAACCTTAACACCTTCTGTACCAGCGACGTCTTTTTAAGTTATTCTAACTATGTTCAGATGATTTTGTGCAGTTTAAGAAGGATCTGTGGTAGATAAAATGCTTAAGTGGGATTGATCGAAGCTTTTTAATTGCTGGGGGGCCCTTTTTAAACTGAATAAACAAGTCTAATAGTAGCCACAATAACATAAAATGACGTCACCGGTACAGCAGGGGTTAATTCCGCTTGCAATGCTAAAACAATGAGAGTGGTGATGGGTCTAAACCGTATAAACAGTACACAAACAAACAAGAATAACGTAAACCTATCAATTGATATTATCAAGGTTGCAAGCAGCTAATGTAAAGTACCTAGTCTTTGTGAATTAGAGAAACACACAGCCTGACAGATCTTTACCCCTTCAACCCGTTCCTTATCTTTGAGAAACACACAGCCTGACAGATCTTTCCCCCTTCAACCCGTTCCTTATCTTTGAGAAACACACAGCCTGACAGATCTTTACCCCTTCAACCCCTACCTTATCTTTGAGAAACACACAGCCTGACAGATCTGTACCCCTTCAACCCGTTCCTTATCTTTGAGAAACACACAGCCTGACAGATCTTTCCCCCTTCAACCCCTACCTTATCTTTGAGAAACACACAGCCTGACAGATCTTTCCCCCTTCAACCCGTTCCTTATCTTTGAGAAACACAGCCTGACAGACCTTTCCCCCTTCAACCCCTACCTTATCTTTGAGAAACACACAGCCTGACAGATCTTTCCCCCTTCAACCCGTTCCTTATCTTTGAGAAACACACAGCCTGACAGATCTTTCCCCCTACAACCCGTTCCTTATCTTTGAGAAACACACAACCTGACAGATCTTTCCCCCTTCAACCCCTACCTTATCTTTGAGAAACACAGCCTGACAGACCTTTCCCCCTTCAACCCCTACCTTATCTTTGAGAAACACACAGCCTGACAGATCTTTCCCCTTTCAACCCCTACCTTATCTTTGAGAAACACACAGGCTGACAGATCTTTCCCCCTTCAACCCCTACCTTATATTTGAGAAACACACAGCCTGGCAGATCGTTCCCCCTTCAACCCCTACCTTATCTTTATAGCTTGGGCCAACCGTATACACAGATCCTTTTAAGGGGATAGGGTTTATAGTTTTGGTAGGTTTATTTAATTAATTATCTATTTTTTTTCCCTCGCTAGACCTCCATCAAGCTTAAAAATACAACTCCTAGAACACCCTTAAAGATAAATTTTTAAATTTTTCGTTAGAAAAATGTCTCGGCCGAAGGGCGATTCCTCCTAAAATTACAGGCTCGCTATCGCTCGTCAGGAACAAATCGACACCTAAATAGTACGAAAGGGCCTAATATTGACAGATAAATGGGGTGAAAGGCTAAACATCAGGAAGAAGGGGGTCTCCCCTTAATTGGTGACTGGAACATTAACTCTTTTAATAATAGAACATTGTTTACGAAGAAAATTTAATAATAATTATATACGTATGGAGGAAGGGGTAATACATGTTCGATATCAATAGATGTAGTGCCACCGGAAGCCGACTTAATCTAACTAATAAAGGACCTCTGAGATTATATTGTATAATTAATACTGTCTCAGTTTGAATACTCAAATGAGTATTTACATTTCTATAATAAATTATATAATTTCAGTTTCTAACTAATAAATACCAGGATATGAAATACAGTTATAATGTTTATTGATGAGATTAAGAACATTAGTAAAACTACCGACATAATATAGTAAGAGCATGATAGGAAAAATATACTGTAGAATGGATGATACAAAGATCTAAAATGTATAGAGACAGACTGAATACGATTAGAATGAATCAAATGAAAACGAGAATGTTGACGATATGTAAAGAAGAAGAAGAAGAAGAAGACAAAGAAAGACCAACCAAGATATAATGGCACCAATGAGAGAAGGGGAAGAGTCTAGAATTACGACATGCGCAAGAAAACCAATAATGCGAGAACAGATCTTGCAGTCCTGAAATATTATTGCAAGTTTACACTGATGGATGTGTACTTAGAAGAGAAGAAAATAACAATTACATAATTATTGTATAATTTAATACATATGTTAATATCATAATTCCTTAAGTAGTTTGCTTATGATAAAATAATATACAGTACATGAACATCAAGGCACGAACAATACAATGTAAAAACAAAAACTGACGTAATAATAAGAAATACTATAATATGAATACTTTAAATAAAACAAAATTAACTGGATAATTAAGCAAGAACGAGCACGATAAAAATTAAAACCAATATTACGAAAAGAAATCATGCATATTATAATATTCATGTACACACAGATGCAGTTAGACACAAAAATAGAACAGACGAGTATAATTATACGTTTCCAATAAGTTATAAAAAGGTTATGTCACTACCAGCATATTCTAGATGTTTTCTTGTGATAAAATAAAGCAAATAAAACAAGTTCTGGAAATATTTGGAAATATTTCTGCACTTATTGATAATATAATTTTATTCATTTCACTCCCAACACCAACTATAAGATTCACCAATGACAACCACCATTACATAACAGCCTTAACTCACCAAACATTGTTAGCTAACATTGTGAAGTTGGAGAGCTTGGCTAACTGTACAGTCGGGGGCAAAGGTCATAAAACACCACTACAGAAGTACCGCTAATAATATCTAGCAAATTAAGAATAAAGTCATTATTAAACCACATCTACAAAGCTGAATTTGTTAGTAATGAGTGTTTATGGAGCTATTCTCTGTAACAACTAAATTGAAACTAAGTTTTGAAAGGGTTCACGATTTACGAGTCAGGAAATAATCCTGACTAACACCAAGAACACTGATGGAACTTTTTCTTAGGTTTGGTTGACCCTTTCAAGAAGAATACTCTAGCAACAATTTAACTATACATTACATTTAGTTTTGGAATATTATATACTAACTGAACTTAAGTCCTAAGTCTGCTGAGATTCTCTTTCCACATCGTAACTTACGATTCCTTAGAATATCCAGGTCATGGACTATACAATAAGTGTTAAACGGAGAAGTGACAGTTACCTAGCCTATACGAAATTTAAAAAAAAAAAAAAAAAAAAAACACACACACACACACACACACACACACACACACACACACACACACACACACACACACACACACACACACACACACACACACACACACACACACACACACACACATACATACATTTGGGGAGGAAATGGAGGAAGAACTGCCGCCAGAAAAAACTCGGTGTCATCGGGTATATATTCCCGTGGACAAATCTAAGCCGAGGGGAAATCAAGAGTCAGGGAAAGTTGTGGGGAAGGGAGAGGGAAGGTGAGGGGAAAAAGAGGAGGAACGAGAGAAGATAAGGTAATCGAAGAGAGGAGAGAAAAGAGGGATGGGCGAAGAATGAAAGAAAGTTGTGAACAACCCCCGAAAAGTGCCATAAATTGTAGTTATCGGGCAACTGGGACCCCACCACTTGTGACGCAATTCTGGCGGATAACAACAGATGGCATTTGCGTCTAGTAGGCTTCAGGGGGTTTAATGCATCGAGTCTGTTTCCTGTATGCTTATTGACTCCTGGTATGGTTGCGCTAATAAGTCATGTCCCAGCTCTGGCCGACAAAGTTTCCTGCTGTTCCACTCTCCTAGGTACCTCTTCATTCCTCAATCTGAGTCTACGAGTCACTCCACATATACTCCTCTAGCATCTCATCTCCATCACATCCAGCTTTCTTCTTTCTTTTGCCTTCAGAGCCCATGTCTCAGCCCCATACATCAATGTTGGTACAACTATCCTTTGATACAATGCACTTTTAGCTTTCACTCCGAGATTTCTCACCTTCCACATACTTCCCATTGCTACAAAAACTTGCCTTCCTCACATACTCTCTGTTTTACCTCTATTTCCATACCTGCGTCCCTGCTTATCAATCCTCCTCCATATTCAAAACACTCCACTTTTCCCAGTATTTCCCCATCCAGCCACACATCTAGAGCACCTTTATTACAGACCATCACTTTACTTTTATTGATGTTCACCCTCAGCTTCCTCTTCCCATAAACCACACCAAACTCATTTACTACTCGCTGCAGTTTCTCCTCAAGAGTCCGCCACCAATGCTGTGTCATCAGTAAACAGCAACTGGTTCAATTCCCAATCTCTACCATTCTTTCCTACTAAACCAAATCCTTTACCCATAATTCTCATTTGCACCTCCCTCACCACACCATCCATATATACATTACACAATCCTGTCGCAGACCTACATTTATCTCAAACCATTCACTCCACTCATTTCCTACTCTAACACACGCTCTGCTCTCTTCATAAAAACTCTTGACTGCTCTAAACAAATTTACTCCAATTGTATAAATCCTTAGCACCTTCCACATCGCTTCTCGATTCGCACAATCATACGCTTTTTCCAAATCCATAAAATCCCAAAATATCTCGTTCTATCTATCTATCTATTGCCCGACGCCGTGATCCCCGAAGGGGTGGCCACAAACGAACCACCCCCATGCACCTCTGTCCCCAGTCAGTCGACGCCCCTCCCCCCAACCAGCACTGCCTTCGTTCATATACTTTCTCACTCCATCCTTCCACCTCTCTTTCGGTCTACCTCTCCCTCTCTGTCCCTCCACCTCGCTCTCGTACACCCTCTAATGCAAGGTTCACACATTGGCGAGTCGGAGCGCGAGGCCAACGCGAGTCACACTCGCCGCATACCGCCGTTGATGGAGCCCGAACCCAACGCGAGTAGCATCTGATGCGAGTAAACACGCATATAACACGAATATAACACTAGTTTACACGAGTTTACATGAGTTTACACGAGTTCACAGGAGTATCCGCAAGTGTCGGCGAGTGTAACACGACCCCAACACGCACCGCCGAAATTTGAAAAATAACGGTCATACGAATAGTGCGAGTCTACAGGAGTCTACACGAGTGTCACAGGAGTTTACATGAGTTTACACGTGTTTACACGAGATGAACGCGAGTCTACAGGAACTAAACAGGAGTGTATGGAGTGTATATTCTATTTAATTTATATCTTGTATTTATTTATATTTCATGTTGGATATCAATCTGTATATTATTATTTGTCATCATATATCCTTTGCATATATTCCACATCATTATTTATGTTAATATCAATATTATTCCAGAAACCTATTTCATTCATATTATATGGTATTTGTTCTCTCTTCATTATTGATGTTAATATCAATATTATTCATAACACAACTTGAATTCATATTAACCCGCTCAGTGCCAGCCAATTTTGACGGTGTGCTTCTGCCAGTGCCAGATTTTTTTTTTTTTTTTTTTGTGGCTAAATCTATCAAGTTGGGAGAGAAAGGAAGGATAATGGTAAACAAACCGCTTCCCTTGTCCATTTTCGACAGAAATCAGGTCCCCGATGGTCGAAAGTAGCTGAAAAGACACTATAGACTACAGAGACTTTTATGGTATAGGAATGAATGGGTAGGAGGGTGGTGGGAGGGTGGTTTGGGGGGATGGTGTGGGGAAGCTAGAAGCGTAATTGACTCATGTTACAAATATGAAGCCGATTGGTAAGGTAGTTTCGCCACCACGGATTTTCCTTTTTTTCCTTATCTTATCTTCGTACGGATACGCTGCAAGTGGGTGGTGGGAGGCGGTTGGGGGTGTGGTGGGGGGAAGGGTAAGGGACTTGTCACACAAATATGGAACCGATTGGTGCAGTCGTTTCGCCGCCACAAATTTTCCTTTTTTTTCCTTCTGACGGGACCGACAGTCAGCGAGTGGGAGGGAGGAGGAATTTGGGATTTTTTTTTGTGGGTAGCCAAAAGGGTAAGGTACATGTGGTAAAATATGAAAGCCATAGGTGCAGTCGTTTCGCTGCTACGATTTGTTTTCGGCGAGGACGTATATATACGTCCCTGGCACTCAGCGGGTTAACTTATATTTGTTCTCTGTTGACAAGTAATTTCCACGTTTATAAAAGGAACCTTTGTTGATAATATAAACAGACTCGTGTGACACTCATGTAAACTCGTGTGACACTCATGTAGACTCGCGTGACACTCATGTAGACTCGCGTAGACTCATGTAGACTCGCGATCATTTAATGTCTAAATAGTACAATGCGAGTCTACATGAGTGTCACGCGAGTCTACATGAGTGTACACGAGTCTACGCGAGTCTATGCGGTTTGGCATCCTAGTCCCACTTGACTCTCCAAATTTAATGCATGCATGAAATCTTTGCTCGCGTTCGCGAGTGTACGCGGTGCAGCCCGAGTCAACGCGAGTCTGTGCGAGTGTCGGCGAATTTGGGATAATCATTGGCGAGTGCAAGAATTTCATCACTCGCGTTGGCCTCGCACTCCGACTCGCCAATGTGTGAACCTTGCATTAGTCATTCTCTCGCTTTCCATACGTTCCATATGGCCGAACCATCTTAAGTTGTTCCTTTTCACACTTTCCAGCACATCTACCTCCACACCACACCTCCTTACTTCCTCATTAGTCTGTCTATCCCTCCATGTAACTCTGCACGCACTTCTTAAGTAATTCATTTCCACTGCTCTCACTCTGAGTCTCTCAACCAACGTCCATGCTTCGCTTCCGTAAGTCAGTGTCGGGATTACCACACTGTCATGCAAGGACTTCTTCACTTCCATACTGACCACCCTATTTCTTGTTACTGCTTTCAGCGTTCCTACAACCCTCTTCCCCTGTTGTACCCTCTCCCGCACTTCTTCATCCATAGTCCCATCTTTACTCAACACACTGCCCAGATACTTAAAAGAGTCGACGATCTCCATAGCCTGACCGTTTAGCTTCACCTCACACTCTGTGACTTCACATCTTTTGAAGACCATAACCTTGCTCTTCCCCGCATTTACCTTCAAATTCCGTTTTTCGCACACTGTTCCAAACACATTTACCAGACCCTGCAACTCCCATTCATTATCACTCATCAGAACTGTATCATCCGCAAACAGCAGTATAGGTAGCTTCCACTCAATTCCCTCCCTTTTCAGCGATACACCAACATCGACTGCTCTTGATAGTATTTCTTTCATGACTCCATCCATATATACAGTAAACAACCACAGGGACATCACACACCCCTGTTTCAAACCAACATTCAGGTCAAAGAACTCGCTCTGCTCACTCTCCACACGTACTGCCGCCTTTGCACCCTCATACATGCTCTTCACTGCTTTCAGCAACTTGCCCTCTACTCCGTATATTCTAAGTACTCTCCACAAACCTTCTCTATCCACTCTGTCATAGGCCTTCTCCAAGTCCATAAAGGCAACATACGGTACACCTTTTGTTTCTTCTCCAGATATTTCTCCACAACACAATTCAGGGTAAAAATCTGATCTAAACATCCTCTTCCCTTCCTAAAACATCCCTGCTCGTCGCCTATCCATTTCTCCGTTCTCACTCTCACTCTCTCAATCACTACCGTACCCTACTGTATACCTTCCCTACTATGCTTAGAAGACATATTCCTCGGTGGTTACCACAAACTCCTCTTTCCCCTTTGCCCTTATATAGGGGGACTATTATGCCAGCCTTCCAGTCATTGGGTGCACTCCCCTTCCTGGTGCTTTCCCCAACTTCACTCTTTTCATGGCTTCCCACACTTCTGACCTCCTGATCCCCACCTCCTCCTCCACTACTTCTCTTCTTCTCCCTCCCATACCATATCCAGCTATGTTTGCTGGCTCTTCATTCCTTACATTTAGCAACTCATTGAAGTACTCCCTCCATCTTTCGACTCTCTCTTGCTTCTCGGCTAGCATTCTCCCATTCTTATCTTTCACACCCTTACTGTTTCCCTTGCTACCTTCCCTAACTGTCTTGACTTCTTTCCAGAACAGTTTCTTACTCTCCCTCCATTTTACAGTCAGATTCCTTCCAAATTCTTCATCTACTCTTCTCTTACTTTCCTTCACTACTCTCTTCATCACCCTCTTACTCTCCACGTACCTCGCTCGTTTCTGTCTCTCGAAATCTTCATTCCCTCTACTACCCAACCACTCTCTATATGCTTTCTTCTTTTCTTCCACAGCTATTCTTACCTCTTCTGTCCACCATGCTGTACCTTTCACTCCCCTACCACTTCTCCTCACTCCACACACCTCCTCACATGCTGCACAGATCTCATCCTAAAACACCTTGCTCATCTCCTCCACTTCCTCCATAACTTCCAGGTCGAACCCACCTACTAGTCGTCTTTCCACTGCTCTCCTGTACTCCTCCCTGACTTCCTCCTCCTGCAACCTCTCCACCCTCCTCACCATTCCACCCTCCTCTCGTCTGCCTCCAGCTCTCCTCACCCACTTCTTTTGTATCCTAACCTTAGATACCACTACATAATGATCAGACAGACCCCCTCCAATACCCCTATACACCCTACGTTATGCTTCTCTAAATACTTCTTGCATAGCTGTCTTACTGCAAAAAATCGGATACACACACCCTCTCTCCTCCTAAAACTGCACTGCTCCTATTGTACCTTCTGTACCCTTTATTATCCTCTCTATCAACACCCTGCCATACAGCTTTCCAATAACTGATAATAAACTAATACCTCTATAACTTGAACACTCGTGCCAGTCTCCCTTCCCCTTGTACAACGACACAATACATACACTCCTCCAGTCTAGTGGTACCATTGACACAGCAAAGCACACATTGAATAATCTCACCAGCCAATCTATTATCACATCTCCATCCTTCTTAATACACTCCACAGCAATACCATCCAAACCTTCTGCTTTTCCCGCTCGCCTTTGTCTCACTGCTTCTTTCACCTCATTCTTCCCAATCCTTTCAATCATTCCCTGCCACCTGGGTAGCCTGTGTAACCTATCTCCATTCACCAGTGCTTCAATCACTGCCTACCTGCCATCTCTTACATTGAGCAAAGATTAAAAATACTCAACATATCATTTCCTCGCTTGCACACCTTCCACTAATAATTCTCCATTTGCATCTTTCACCAACTCTTCCCTTATTTGTTCTCCTTTCCTTACTCTATTTACCTCCTTCCAGAACATCTTCTTTTGTTCCTCCAGATTCTCACTCAATCTTTGACCCCACCTTTCATTTGCAATTTTTTTCGCTTCTCTAATCTTCCGTTTCTTCTCTAATCTTCCGTTTCGCCTTGTACCTCTCTCATACGTCAACACTACCATCCTGTAAAACCCTCCCAAACCACTGTCTCTTTTCCTCAACTGCTATTCTCACCATATCATGCCCCACTCGCTTCCCTTCCTAATACCTCTGCCTCCTACTTTTCTTTTTTTTCTATGTGAATGAGGGAGACAAAAGGCAGAACTGCCTGCAATGAGTGCCTCCCCCAGATTTCAAAGAGTGACAGGGCCGAAATCAAGAGACGTTCGAGCTAAAATGCCTGGACACACGGAGTTTGAAGCAATGTAAGTCATAGGAAGAGGGAAAGACTGATTCTGGGAGAGAGTTCCAGAGCTCAGCAGTTGAATAGAAGAAAGTCTGAGAATAAAGTTTCACTCTTGGGTTGGAGAGTTGCACAGACTAGGGGTGGGATTGTGCTGCAAGGCCGGTACACCTTACCCTACGTAGAGGAGGTGGTATACACTGGGAAAGCTCCGAGGAACACTGATTATTGTAGTAGCGATAGAATAGCGAGAGAGATACAACATTGCGGTAAAGAGAGAGAGATTGCAGAGAGTTGGTAAGTGGACGGGAGTTAATGATACGAAAGGCTTTCCTTTCTACTTTATCTAGGAGTGCGGTGTGAGAGGATCCTCCCCACACATGTGAACAATACTCAATACAAGGACGCACTGTGCCCCTGTACAGAGCAAGAAGCTGCGTAGGGGTAAAGAACCCCTTGAGGCGGTTGAGCACACCCAGCTTCTGGGAGGCTGCCTTAGCAAGACTGGTAATATGGTCTTTCCAAGTGAGAGCAGAAGAAAAAGAGACACCGAGAACATTGAGGGAAGATGAAGGGTTGATTTTTGTATTGTTGAAGAATAAGGGATAGTCCTCTGGAGGTTCCCGACGGGTAGTAAGATGGTTAAATTGAGTTTTGGAAGCATTAAATGCCACAAGATTTTCTCTACCCCAATTGGAAGTAGTAGCTAGATCAGAAGACAAGCATTTTATGGCTTCATTACGTTTACTTTTGAGGGATTACTGGCTGGGGCATCCTGGAAAACTAATTGAGTGGTGTAAAATAGAGTCGTCTGCATATGAATGGATGGGACTGGATGTACAGTTGAGAAGATCATTTATGAAAATTAGAAAGAGAATAAGAGATAGGACAGAACCCTGAGGAACACTGGAGTTGATAGGATGAGGAAATGAGCGATGGCCGTCCACAACCGCAGCTATGGAACGGCCGGAAAGGAAATTAGAGACAAAGGCACAGATGGAGGGACAGTAACCGAAGGAGGGCAGTTTGGAAATTAAAGTTTTGTGCCAGACTCTATCGAAGACCTTCGATATGTCTAGTGCAACAGAAAAAGTCTAACTGAAGACCCGAAAGTTGGATGACCAAGAGTTAGTAAGATATGAAAGAAGATCACCAGTAGAGCGACCCTTAAGGAAGCCATACTGGCGATCTGTGAGCAGATTATGAGAAGAGAAATGCTTAAGAAATTTGGAAGCAAGAATAGTTTCAAAAACTTTAGAGATACAAGAGATGAGAGCAATTGGACAATAGTTGGAGGGTTGAGAGCGGTCACCCTTCTTTGGGACAGGTTGAATGAGAGCAAACTTCCAGCAAGAAGGAAAGACGTTAGAGGAGAGACAGAGACGAAAGAGTTTGCCTAGGCAGGGGGTCAGCACGGAAGCACAGTTTTTAAGTATAACAGGAGGAACACCGTCCGGACCATACTCCTTCTTAGTATTAAGCCCAGAGAGGGTAGAAAGTACATCTTTAGAAGAGATTAGGATATTAGGCATAAGTAGGAGAGAGGGGGGTGGAGAGGGAGGAATAGCACTGGAATCATCCAAGGTACAATTTCTGGCAAAAGTTTGAGCAAAGAGTTCAGCTTTGTCGGAGGAAGAAGTGATGGTTGTGCCATCAGAGTGGAAAAGGGGAGGGAAAGACGAGGAAGAAAAGTTGTTGGAGAGGTTTTTGGCTAGATGCCAGAAAGCTTGGGAAGAGCTAGAGTTGGATAGTTCAGTGCATTTATTATTGATGAAAGAGTGCTTGGCAAGTCGAAGAACAGATTTGGCTTGATTCCGGGCAGAAACGTAAGAAGAATGATATTCTTGAGTTTTACCACATACTACCTCTGCACTTGCTCTCACGCCGTCCTTAAATTGTGTCTATTCATCCTCTACTTTGCTCTCTTCCATCTCTCTCACTTCCATCCATTTTTTCATTTAGTCTGTCCTTGTAACTCCCTCTCTTTTGTATTTTCTCTAACTCACTAACTTTTATTATCTCTCGTACTTCACGTTTGTCTCACATTCTCCTGTATAATAAATATACTGTATACATATATATGTGTGAGTGTGTGTGTGTGTGTGTGAGAAAATATATCAATTGAAACAAATATAGAGTAGGACGGTAAGCAAACAGGAACTCAAAATAAAGTATTTGCTTATGAAAGAACCGAGGCGAAAAGGCCAATATTTGAATATAAGAAAATTAACAATGTTAAACGAAATCAGAATTGGGTTGGCAAACTGGACACAAACACATAAACACGCACACTCACATAGACTGTATCAGACACACAGGCATGTGCGCATACACAATTCACAAACATACATAATAAGTACTCTCTCTCTCTCTCTCTCTCTCTCTCTCTAAAGGATTTAGTATTCTGATTACCAGTAACTTAGGCTAATGTATTCAAAGCCCATAAATTTGTGAGCAATATTAAAGTTTCAAAACATTATTTAAGAGATAGTTTTTACAATATAGAATGCTTTACTATTGCCCATTCTGGATAATACGATAATACTACGCAATTCTGATTACCAACCATCATGAAAGATATGTTATTAAAATATTAAAATCTAGGGTTACAAAACTGATACCTTCGATCAAGAGATTGAGCTATAATGACTATATACAAGAATGTACAAACATTTAAATATGGCAAAATAATTCTGATTCGCCTAGAACATATTTACCTTAATTTTCTAAATAGTCCTTCAGTACATTAGCTTTCATGGAGAGTAGATTGTATGTTGCACACATTAATATTAAATGTATTTCACTATGCTATCTATATTTCTTATCTAGCTAAACACTTTGGAAAGGACTGCATGGTCGTTGAGATGCTAACTATTCTTTGTCACTCCTTGTAATTTTCTCTGTGATGAACGAAGCCCCATCCTAACCCGCTCAATGTATTACTCCAAGTTCCAATATTCTATCAAAAGCCAAATTCTGAAAGTTCGGTAACCCAATCAGCAATCAACGATGGCATAACAAAATAATATAAAGATATGTTGTTTGTTCGTCAATAACTATACAGTAGCCTATAATATGTTCCCACCTTCCAAAATCAACACTATAACCCAGTATTTAATACTGGGCGGCTCAATCGACGGATTTGTCTAACCTTTCGTTACGAGTAATTGTGTCAACAAATATATACTGTATATACAGTATATATATATATATATATATATATATATATATATATATATATATATATACTGTATATATATATATATAATCTGTCTGAACGTCAATATTAACAATTTAATGTCAACCTTCCGGGAATCATAAATCACTCGTGTTAACAGCACTCCGCGGAATTATGGCCGATAATTGCATTTAGCGTTATGAATTATTCGCACGTAATTTGGACCCATGCATTATTCGCTGTAATTATATATACAGACCGTATAATAGTGTAGAGTGTATGTTCAATTAGGTACGATGACAGGCTGGTTAAACGATGACTGATTACGGTGGTAGAGATGAAGATATTTATGGTGATGATGGTGGAGAGGGAGATGATGATGAGGAGAGAGAGATGGTGATAATGGTGGTAGAGATGAAGATAGTGGTGGTGATGATGGTGGAGAGGGAGATGGTGATGAGGAGAGAGAGATGGTGATAATGGTGGTAGAGATGAAGATAGTGCTGGTGATGATGGTGGTAGAGATAAAGATATTGGTGGTGATGATGGTGGAGAGGGAGATGGTGATGAGGAGAGAGATGGTGATAATGGTGGTAGAGATGAAGATAGTGGTGGTGATGATGGTGGAGAGGGGGATGGTGATGAGGAGAGAGAGATGGTGTTAATGGTAGTAGAGATGAAGATAGTGATGGTGATGATGGTGGTAGAGATAAAGATATTGGTGGTGATGATGGTGGAGAGGGAGATGGTGATGAGGAGAGAGAGAGATGGTGGTAGAGATACAGATATTGGTGATGATGGTGGAGTGGGAGATGGAGGTGAGGAGAGAGAGAGAGAGAGAGAGATGGTGATGATGGTGGTAGAGATACAGATATTGGTGGTGATCCTGGTGGAGAGGGAGATGGTGATGAGGAGAGAGAGATGGTGATGATGGTGGTAATGATACAGATATTGGTGGTGATGCTGGAGGAGAGGGAGATGGTGGTGAGGAGAGAGATGGTGATGATGGTGGTAGAGATGACGATATTGGTGGTGATGATGGTACAAAGGAGTACAAAGGAAATCAAGCAACAACAGATCTAGTGACCCTTCTAGGTTGCTTGTCCTCCAAAACACTGAGGATCAAGTGTCCAAACAGTGGTTTAGAGTGGGTAAGGGAACATTGGAAAGGGAATTACTGCCCTGGAACTAATGTCCGTGGCAGGATTAGGAAGTTAGTAGAGGACAGATGGGTTAGTAACTGAGGGGGGGATAAAATAAAGTTATTCATTTACAAACGCAGTCAGTCGC
This sequence comes from Paralithodes platypus, assembly GCA_032716605.1. Taxonomy (NCBI): domain Eukaryota; kingdom Metazoa; phylum Arthropoda; class Malacostraca; order Decapoda; family Lithodidae; genus Paralithodes; species Paralithodes platypus. Next base: position 82,151,933 of record CM064487.1, read on the forward strand.
GGGTTTGATGAGAGATATTTGTCTAGGCGGAGTTTAAATGAATCAACGGTGATGCAGTCTATAACGTTTCGGGGAAGCCCATTCCACAAGTTGACAACTCGATTGAAGAAGAAATTCTTAGATTCGTGGGAGTTAAAAGATTTACCAATAATTTTGCAACCGTTTCCCCGCGTGTAATTAGATTGGTCGATAGTGAAGTACTTACTACAGTTCATATTGTCGATGCCTTTGATGATTTTGAACACTTGAATTAAGTCACCTCTTAATCTGCGCTGCTGGGTTAAAGGAAATAGATTTAATTCTCTAAGACGCTCTTCGTATGGTTTGTTCTTTAGGCTAGGTATCACTTTGGTAACTCTACGTTGAACTCGTTCTAGCTTGTTTATATCTTTTTGGTAATAAGGGCACCAGGATTGAACGCAGTATTCCAGAAGAGGGCGGACTAAGGAATGTAAAGGGTTAGGATAACTTCTTTGGATTTATGCTCAAATGACCTGCCTATAAAGCCAATTATTTTGTTTGCCTTTTTACCAACTTCTGAACATTGTTGACTCGGTTTTAGGTTACTCGGTATTGTTACTCCCAGATCGGTTTCTCGGTTTACATTCTTAAGCTGAGTGCCATTCATCGAATAGTTTGCTTTCTCATTTAGGTATCCGACGTGTAGTACTTTACATTTATCCGCATTGAAACTCATTTGCCAAATTTGGGCCCAACATGACAATTTATCTAGATTGTGTTGCATATCCTCAACTTGTTCTTTTGAGAGTACGATATTTGCAATTTTTATATCGTCAGCAAATTTTTAGATTGTACAGGTGAGACCCTCATCTATGTCGTTGATGTAAATTAGAAAGAAAATTGGTCCTAGTACCGATCCCTGGGGTACCCCGCTACTTACATTGGTCCATTTAGATGCCTTACCGTTTATGACTACTCTTTGATTTCTGTTGCTGAGCCAATTTTCTATCCATTTCAACACACCGTCTTGTATTCCATGCGCTTTTAGTTTTAGCAGTAAATGTTTGTGGGGAACTTTGTCAAAGGCCTTTTGAAAATCAAGGTATATAATATCTACAGCTTTACTCTCATCGTAGAGGTTGAGGATATCGTGGAAGAAGTCTAAGAGGTTTGTTAAACAGGAACGTTTTTTACGAAAGCCGTGTTGAGTATCTTTAAGTATGTTATTTTCCTCTAAGTGATTTACGAGTCTGTCTCGTATGACCGTTTCTAGCATTTTACATACAACTGAGGTTAAGCTAATTGGACGATAGTTACTGGGTAGGGATTTGCTGCCTTTTTTAATATCGGTGTTACGTTGGCTAGCTTCCACTGATCAGGCATAGTTCCAGACTGCAAGGATTTATTGAATAGTAATGTCAGTGGTTTGGAGAGCTCATCCTTAGCTTCCTTTAGAACTCTAGGCGAGATTGTATCAGGTCCTGGTGTTTTATTTACCTTGAGTTTATCTAAACAATTCAATACTTCTCTCTCTGTAACGGTGATATTGCTTAGAACATCTGAATTATCAATCTGAATCGGCGATGGTGTAGGGATATCACTGAGGTCTTCTGTTGTAAAAAGTGATGCAAAGAAGGTATTGAGGGCATTACTCATTTGTACTTCGTCTTTGGTGTATTCTCCATTTTCATCGACTAACGGTCCAACAGTTGAAGTAACTACTTTTTTCTTTCTGATATAACTATAGAATTCTTTCGGGTTTGTTTTACTTTGATTCGCAATATGTAACTCTAAGGTCTTTTTACTCTGCTTAATTAACTTTTTGGCTTTGCGTCGTAGCTCTACAAATTTCACCCGTTCTTTGTCATTTTGTGAGGATTTTAATCTATCATTAGCAAATTTTTTAGCAAGCAGGCAGTTTGAAATATCTTTATTCCACCATTTGGGCTTATTATTATGGCTTGGACGCCGTATTTTCGATGGTATGCAGTCTTGCACTGCTTTTAGGTAAGTGGTTTCGAATAACTTCCAAGATGTATTTATGTCGTTATTGTTAATTAAAAAGCTCCAGTCAGTTTCTTTAAACATAGCTCTAAGTTTTTGGAAGTTTGCTTTCTTGAAATTAGTGACTTTTTCGATGCTACTATTTGGTTCGTTACTAGTAAACTTTAAAGTGAAAGTTATCGTACGATGGTCGCTGTTACTGAATTCATCACCAACATTCAAATTCTCTATCAATTCTTCTTTTGTTGCAAGTACAATGTCAAGAACGTTATTACCACGGGTCGGCGTTCGAACAAATTGATAAAGCGAACTCTCTTGCAAGTTCGTATACAAGTCATGTCCGGAGTGTGAAGTAAGAGTATCGCCCCACTTGGTCACAGGTAAATTAAAGTCGCCAAAAATTACGGTATCTTGCGAGTTACTTACATCTGCAATTTGTTCGTAAATTTCTCGGTCAGTTTGCACTGATTGAGCTGGAGGTCTGTATATTAACGCAAGTATTATTTTTGTACCTTTATTATTCTTTATTAGCACAAAAGATGTGTCGCCGTTCATAATTTGAGGTTTTGACAAGAGGGTCGGGTTAAGACTCTTTGATATAAAATAAAACGCAACCTCCATTTGTATTTATTCGGCTGTTCTCAAACATTACATAACCGGGAAGTAAATACTCTGCTAAAAAGTCTCTATCTTCTGTATTGAGCCAAGATTCTGTTATGCCAATCACATCATAATTTTCTGTAAACACTAGTTCCTCTAAATCTGAAAATTTATTGCGTATGCTACGAGCGTTTGCATAGAAAACCTTTAAAGTTGCGGTTTTAGAACTCACAGAACGTTCTTTCATCGAATTTTTGGTTCTGGTCGGATCTACATATACATTCATGGCTGTCCTCGGTCCTCGGTCGTTATCCCTGGCGGTTTTGAATTTGGGTCGTGTTGGTGGAGCTTTATCCAAATTCGCGGTTCTTGACGAATTAGTATTTAATTCCTTTGTAGGTTGCCGTCCTCGCTGTCTTCGGTCCTCCTTCCTGGTTGTCCTGTGAAGGTGAAGGGGGAGATGGAGGTGAGGAGAGAGAGATGGTGATAATGGTGGTAGAGATACAGATATTGGTGGTGATGCTGGTGGAGAGGGAGATGCTGGTGAGGAGAGAGATGGTGATGATGGTGGAGAGGGAGATGGAGGTGAAGAGAGAGATGGTGATGATAGTGGTAGAGATACAGATATTGGTGGTGATGCTGGTGGAGAGGGAGATGCTGGTGAGGAGAGAGATGGTGATGATGGTGGAGAGGGAGCTGGAGGTGAGGAGAGAGAGATGGTGATAATGGTGGTAGAGATACAGATATTGGTGGTGATGCTGGAGGAGAGGGAGATGATGGTGAGGAGAGAGAGATGGTGATGATGGTGGTAGAGATGAAGATAGTGGTGGTGATGATGGTGGAGAGGGAGATGGTGGTGAGGAGAGAGAGATGGTGATGATGGTGGTAGAGATGAAGATAGTGGTGGTGATGATGGTGGAGAGGAGAGAGATGGTGATAATGGTGGTAGAGATGAAGATAGTGGTGGTGATGATGGTGGAGAGGGAGATGGTAATGAGGAGAGAGAGATGGTGATAATGGTGGTAGAGATGAAGATAGTGGTGGTGATGATGGTGGAGAGGGAGATGGTGGTGAGGAGAGAGATGGTGATAATGGTGGTAGAGATACAGATATTGGTGGTGATGCTGGAGGAGAGGGAGATGGTGGTGAGGAGAGAGAGATGGTGATAATGGTGGTAGAGATGAAGATAGTGGTGGTGGTGATGGTGGAGAGGGAGATGGTGGTGAGGAGAGAGAGATGGTGATAATGGTGGTAGAGATGAATATAGTGATGGTGGTGGAGTACAAAGTACAAAAGAGTACAAAGGAAATCAAGCAACAACAGGTCTGGTGACCCTTCTAGGCTGCTTGTCCTCCAAAACACTGAGGATCAAGTGTCCACACAGTGGTTTGGAGTGGGTAAGGGAACATTGGAAAGGGAACTACTGCCCTGGAACTAATGTCCGTGGCAGGATTAGGAAGTTAGTTGGGGACAGATGGGATAGTAACTGAGGGGGGGATACAATAAAGCTATTCATTTACAAACGCAGTCAGTCGCGGGTTTGATGCAAGATACTTGTCTAGGCGAAGTTTAAATGAATCAACGGTGCTGCAGTCTACAACGTCTCTGGGAAGCCCATTCCACAAGTTGACAACTTGATTGAAGAAGAAATTCTTAGATTCGTGTGAGTTAAAAGATTTACCGATAATTTTGCAACCGTTTCCCCGCGTGTAAATAGGTTGGTCAATAGTGAAGTACTTACTACAGTTCATATTGTCGATGACTTTGATGATTTTGAACACTTGAATTAAGTCGCCTCTTAATCTGCGCTGGGTTAAAGGAAATATATTTAATTCTCTAAGACGTTCCTCGTATGGTTTGTTCTTTAGGCTAGGTATCATTTTGGTAACTCTACGTTGAACTCGTTCTAGCTTGTCTATATCTGTTTGGTAATAAGGGCACCAGGATTGAACGCAGTATTCCAGCAAAGGGCGGACTAAGGAATTGTAAAGGGTTAGGATAACTTCTTTGGATTTATGCTCAAATGACCTGCCTATAAAGCCAATTATTTTGTTTGCTTTCTTAACAACTTCTGAATAATGTTGACTCGGTTTTAGGTTACTCGATATTGTTACCCCCAGATCGGTTTCTCTGTTTACATTCTTAAGCTGAGCGCCATTCATCGAATAGTTTGCTTTCTCATTTTAATATCCGATATGTAGTACTTTACATTTATCCGCATTGAAACTCATTTGCCAAATTTGGGCCCAATGTGACAACTTATCTAGATTGTGTTGCATATCGTCAACTTGTTCTTTTGAGAGTACGCTATTTGCAATTTTTGTATCGTCAGCAAATTTTTAGATTGTACAGGTGAGACCCTCATCTATGTCGTTGATGTAAATTAGAAAGAGAATTGGTCCTAGTACCGATCCCTGGGGTACCCCGCTACCTACATTGGTCCATTTAGATGCCTTACCGTTTATGACTACTCTTTGCTTTCTGTTGCTGAGCCAATTTTCTATCCATTTCAACACACCGTCTTGTATTCCATGCACTTTTAGTTTTAGCAGTAAACGTTTGTGGGGAACTTTGTCAAAGGCCTTTTGAAAATCAAGGTATATAATATCTACAGCTTTACTCTCATCATAGAGGTTGAGGATATCGTGGAAGAAGTTTAAGAGGTTTGTTAAACAGGAACGTTTGCTACGAAAGCCGTGTTGAGTATCTTTAAGTATGTTATTTTCCTCTAAGTCTAAGTGATTTACGAGTCTGTCTCTTATGAGCGTTTCTAGCATTTTACATACAACTGAGGTTAAGCCCACCGAAACGTCAATAAAATACCCTTATTGTTCCCTGATTAAATAGCACTGTATGAATATTCCCATATTCAAAATATGCTATAGGGGTGCAATGCCTGGTGAGTTATCTTCTCAACAGGTGGCGTTGTGTGTGTGTAAGTGTGCGAGTCCGAGTGTAGGGGGTGAGACAATGAAGCACGGGAACGAGGTGGCTTCAGAGATGGGGTCGTTTCGGGCCATGAGTGAGCACCGTGCCTCATGTGAAGGCAAGATGGCAGGTGCTCGTTGTACTCTACGTGCTTCACATGTCTCACTCCCTAGACTGGAACAAGACCTCACGGGCTTCACTGTTCATTGTAAAGCGGTGAATGTTAAGGCATCTCAGCCTATGCCCGAGAGGAAGTATGTTGGAATATAGAAAAAAAACAAAAAAAAAAAACAAAAAAAAAAAAACTAAATGGACGATAGTTACTGGGTAGGGGTTTGCTGCCTTTTTTGAATATCGGTGTTACGTTAGCTAGTTTCCACTGATCAGGCATAGTTCCAGACTGCAAGGATTTATTGAATAGCAATGTCAGTGGTTTGGAGAGCTCATCCTTAGCTTCCTTTAGAACTCTAGGTGAGATTGTATCAGGTCCGGGCATTTTATTTACCTTGAGTTTGTCTAAACATTTCAATACTTCTCTCTCTATAATGGTGATATTGCTTAGAACATCAGGATTATCTATCTGAATCGGCGATTCTGTAGGGATATTAATGAGGTCTTCTGTTGTAAATACTGATGCAAAGAAGGTATTGAGGGCATTACTCATTTGTACTTGTGGAATGGGCTTCCCCGAAACTTTATAGACTGCATCACCGTTGATTCATTTAAACTCCGCCTAGACAAATATCTCGCATCAAACCCGCGAGTGACTGCGTTTGTAAATGAATAACTTTATTTTATCCCCCCCTCAGTTACTAACCCATCTGTCCTCTACTAACTTCCTAATCCTGCCACGGACATTACTTCCAGGGCAGTAATTCCTTTTCCAATGTTCCCTTACCCACTCTAAACCACTGTTTGGACACTTGATCCTCAGTGTTTTGGAGGACAAGCAACCTAGAAGGGTCACTAGAACTGTTGTTGCTTGATTTCCTTTGTACTCCTTTGTACTTCGTCTTTGGTATATTCTCCATTTTCATCGACTAACGGTCCTACAGTTGAAGTAACTGATCTCTTCTTTCTGATATATCTATAGAATTCTTTTGGGTTTGTTTTACTTTGATTTGCAACATGTAACTCCAGGGTCGTTTTACTTTGCTTAATTAACCTTTTGGCTTTGCGTCGTAGTTCTACAAATTTCGCCCGTTCTTCGTCATTTTGTGAGAATTTTAATCAATTATTAGCAAACTTTTTAGAAAGCAGACAGTTTGAAATATCTTTATTCCACCATTTGGGCTTATCATTATGGCCTGTACGTCGTATTTTCGATGGTATGCAGTCTTGCACTGCTTTTAGGTAAGTGTTTGCGAATGATTCCCAAGATGTATTTATGTCGTTATGTCGTTATTGTGGAGAGGGAGATGGTGGTGAGGAGAGAGCGATGGTGATAATGGTGGTAGAGATGAAGATATTGATGGTGATGGTGGAGGAGAGGGAGATAGTGATGAGGATAGAGAGATGGTGATGATGGTGGTGGAAGAGATGAAGATAGTGGTGGTGATGCTTGAGGAGAGGGAGATGGTGATGAGGAGAGGGAGATGGTGATGAGGAGAGAAAGATGGTGATAGAGATGAAGATAGTGATAGTGATGGTGGAGGAGAGGGAGATTATTGTTTTTGTTCTATGTGAATGAGGGAGACAAAAGGCATAACTTCCTGCAGCGAGTGCCTTCCCCAGATTTTAAAGAGTGACAGGGCCGATATCAAGAGACGTTCGAGCTAAAATGCCTGAACACACGGAGTTTGAAGCAATTTAAGTCATAGGAGGATGGTGGTTGGGATGATAATATGTTAGAGGTGGGAGAGATGATGGTAATGGTGATACCTTGGCTGTACTAAGGTCGTGGTCATTTAGTGAAGGTGAGGAGGCTCTTTGAAACTGACGTATAGGATATATTTTGAGTATGTGAGTGTGCTTGACTGTGTGTGTTTGTGAGCGAGCGGACACGTGTGTTTGCTTGTTGGGGAGTGTCAACGAATGGCTAATAACAGACAAATAATAGCAACAATATATCGTAACCAATAAAGCAAATACCGTACACAACACTAGGTCAAGTATGTATATATGTATGTATGTACTCAGCCACATACCCCACAGCTGGGGGTGGCTGACTAAAGACAGAACCCGAACAGAAACAACAATTAAAGTTCCAATTCTTAGGGTCCGGGAACACTTTCGCGTTCCAACACCCCTTACTCAGTCTCGTCTAGTAGGTGAATTTTACAAGAAGAGGAGAATTTGTAGCCCCCTGCCCCCAGAAGGAAAAGTAGGACAGTGAAAGAGACAGACAGAAACGGCTAAGGTTGGGTAGAGGATGCCAAACCTCACTATGGATAAGACCAGCCCTCACCCACAAGGCCAAGTAGCTATTATGATATGTATTCATATATATTAGATGGGTACGTAATGAAGTACTTGAAGTTTTCGAAGCCTCTAATATCTGCAGGTGGTCAGTTACGTTGAAACACATTATATATGAACAAACAGTACCGTCGTTAAGGGAGCCCACCTCGTTTTTTTTTTCTCTCTCTCCCTCTCTCTTTGGCTTGTATCCATTCGGTCCCATTCAGCCTACTGTTTTCAGACGTTTACCCCCATCCAGGTGTCAATATTTTCCTGGCGAGCGGTAGCGAGCCAGCATATATATATTTTTGTTTTGACAGCAAGCTAAATTTGTACATTTTTCGGTAGAAAAATGTTCTCTATACAATGCTGACTCGCAATCGCTCGCCAGGAAGAAATTGACACCTGGATGGGGATAAACGTCTTAAAACAGTTGGCTGAATGGGGCCGAATGGATACAAGCCAGAGAAAGAGAGAAAAGGAGAGAAAGATAAAAAAGCCGGTGACCCCTTAATACCATATGACTATATAAAGTAGTATATAGGTTTATAAGCGCAGCAGCAAGCACGGTCACTGTACAATACAACACAGCAATATTTGGCCATTTTTCAATAATATTTGTGTATAAGTATCACATTAACCCCTTCTGTACCGGTGGCTTCCTTTTTCACTTTATTTTCGATAATATTTGACGATTTTATTCAGCTTTGGAAGGACGTCTACCAATTAAAAAGCTACAGACTATCTCAATTAATCCTTTTAGCTACCATATATCCTTCCTAAGCTACATCAAACGTCTTAATGTAGCTGAAATAAAATACAAAATACGTCGCCGGTACAGAAGGGGTTAATTTTGGGTACCGGTACAATCATCAAGATGTTGATCTAACCTGAAGGTTTGTCAATAGCTACTAATGTAATCATTAGATATTTACCAAGTATTTATTAACATTATGTGAGAAACCTTTCAAGTTTATGACCAGCAAATTACGCTGGTCTTTGGAATAACCCATAATTAGATTACTAGATTTGTCTTCCAAGTTTTCCCGGCTGACACTGTGGGTAATATCATGTTGCCAAAGAGTTTGCTCACGGTTTCCTTAACGTGATAACACATTTCACCTAAGAAGCAGATGTTCAATGTTAAGGGGGGTCACCGTTTTATTTTTATCTTTCTCTCCTTTTCTCTCTTTCCCTGGCTTGTATCCATTCGGCCCAATTCAGCCAACTGTTTTAAGCCGATTATCCCAATCCAGGTCTCGATATCTTCCTGGCGAGCGATAGCGAGCCAGCATTGTATGGAGAAATCCGGCTTCGCCGGAGACATTTTTCTATCGAAAAATGTATAGATTTAGCTTGCTGTCAACACAAAAATATATATATGCTGGCTCGCTAACGCTCGCCAGGAAAATATTGACACCTGGATGGGGGTAAACGTTTTAAACAGTAGGATGAATGGTGCCGAATGGATACAAGCCAAAAAGAGATGGAGAGAAAGAGAAAAAAAGCGAGGTGGTCTCTCTTAAGCGGAACATAATTATAGGTACTAGTAACACATATATTATTCTTATTAGTAGTATTCCTGCCATTACTATACATACCAAAGTTATGGCAGTAATATGTTTTCAAAATATCAAAAATAAACATTATATATATATATGTATATATATATTTATATGTATCAGTGTGTGTATAAGAAAGAGGTTTAACTAGATAAGTTGATCACACAGAGCTTACGATTCAAGCGGGATGGCCAGGTGAGAGAAAGAGAAAGAGAGAGGGAGTGTGTGTGTGTGTGTGTGTGTGTGTGTGTGTGTGTGTGTGTGTGTGTGTGTGTGTGTGTGTGTGTGTGTGTGTGTGTGTGTGTGTGAAAAAGAGAGAGTGAGCCAGTGTTTTGCATTAGACAAGTCTTTCAGTCTGACTTTATTCTCATGGGTGACAATACTGTTCTCATTACCATACTAATTGCTAGGCAAAATACTTTACACTTGATTAAAAGAGAGTGGCACTCTAATGTTTAAGCAAAGCTGTGCCTGTTCCACTAAGTGATCTCTACAATGATAACCAAGAAATTACATTCTAAACCAATGATTCATTGAAGCTCACTTTTAAAATATATTCGAGATTATTATTTCAGCAATTTATAATATATGGATCATTTATGTGTCTTAAGTTGTGTAAATCTTGAAATGTTTAAGAAGGATATTGCGTCTGTTTAGTAAAATCTGCAACGCATTTGGAACTTAATTATCTGTAAGACGAGCCAGAGAAGGAAGTGATATACTTCTATAGGCGTGTTAACCCTCTCACGACCGTAGGACGCAGAGGTTGCCAGATTAGCAATAAGAAAAAGATTACTCTCACTGTTATAATTACCTCTCCAAAATTAGTTTTCTGCCCACAGCTAACTCAAAGACAACTGCAGAGGTTGAAGTAAACAAACTAAAGGTTTATAGATACCCCTGACGGTAACAAAGTATTTAAAGTATCCCTAATAGGCTCAAAAATCGCGTCCGGATGTGAGATGGTTAATGGACGGCTTCAGTTGATAACGTCTCTGCCTACCAACCCAGCAGACTCGGGTTCAAGCCTAGCTCAGACTGAATAGATTTTTCCGAGATATAGCCGGCGGTTACCGTCTGCCCTTGAGCAAGGGAGATGGGTAATGGTCTCTGGTTGATTAATGTGATCATGCTCTTGTGAATACTCGAAGGAGAAGATGCAGGCGCTATAATGTAACCAGACGATTATTATTAAACTTTGAGAGACCTCCCTGATATGCAGAAAACACAGGCAAATAGATGAAATTAAATTACTGTAGGCGGTTGGCTAATCTCTACATTGTGTCTATTAAATTACTTTTCAGCTATTGTTTGATAATAATAATGATGTTACTTAGCAATGCTATTGTAAAACATAACACACCTTTACATTATGCATCATTACGTACATAATACATCATACTTTATGTGTGTGTACATTATAACTATCCTGGCATAAGCTGTACCTAGCCTGTGGTTTCGATTTTTGGGGAACAAGTTATAGGTACCGGGTATAATTATTTTTCAAAATTACTGCCTGAAGGTAACTTTTTGTTTTATTTGTTTTTACTTTCCATCATAGAAAGAAAAAAATAAGTTACTTTCAGGTAGTCACTTTGCAAAATCATTATACCTTTATTAAATCCAATCTCGAGTACAAAGACTCAAGATCTGAAAACTCTATAAGCCTAGAAATAGGAGGAGTACTTAGTCCACAAAGTTGTAAGAGACTCTTCTCATTTTACTATCTAAACAAAGTACCAGTACCGGTACTTCCAGAGAAGGTCTGTGGAAAGTACTGAGCATATACAGAGTAGATGGCAAGTTGCTGAAAGCAGTGAAGAGCATGTATGAGGGTGCAAAGGCGGCAGTACGTGTGGAGAATGAACAGAGCGAGTTCTTTGATCTGAATGTTGGGTTAAAGCAAGGGTGTGTGATGTCCCCATGGTTGTTCAATATATACAGTATATGGATGGAGTCATGAAAGAAATACACAGAAGAGCAGTGGATGTTGGTGAACCGCTGATATGGGAAGGAAATGAGAGGAAGTTGCCTGTTTACTGACGATACAATTCTGATGAGCGATAGTGAATGGGAGTTGCAGGGTCTGGTAATTATGTTTGGAACAGTGTGTGAAAAACGGAATGCGGGGAAGTGTAAGGTTATGGTCTTCGAAAGGGGTGCAGTCACAGAGTGTGAGGTTAGGTTGAATGGTCAGGCTATGGAGAATGTCAGCTCATTTAAGTATTTGGGCAGTGTGTTGAGTACAGATGGGAGTATGGATGATGAAGTGCGGGAGAGGGTGCAACAGAAGAGGGTTGTAGGAATGCTGAAAGCAGTATCAATAAATAGGGTGGTCAGCATGGAAGTATAGAAGTCCTTGCATGATAGTGTGGTAATCCCGACTTTGATGTACGGGAGTGAAACATGGACGTTGTTGGAGGGACACAAACCAAGAGTGAGAGGTGTGGAAATGAGTTACTTGAGAAGTGGAGGGATAGACAGACAAATGAGGAAGTACGAGAGCAGTGTGGTGTGGATGTAGATGTGTTGGAAAGTGTGAAAAGGAACACCTTGAGATAGTTCAGGCATGTGGAACGTATGAGAAGCGACAAAGAGGGAGATGTAAACCGAGAGAGAGGTGGAAGGATGGAGTTAAGAAGTATATGCGTGAAAGCGGTGCTGGATGAGAGGAGGGGCGTAAACTAACTGGGGACAGAGACGCATGGGGGCGATTCATGTGTGGCCACCCCTTCGGGGATCACGGCATCCGGTAATAGATAGATAGATAGACTTCCATTTCAATTTCCAGAGGCAGCAAATTAATTAAATTCGACGTGTGTAGAGCAAGAAGAGAGCCGAGAAAATTACTTTGATGTCGTTAAAAATAGAAGAGTAGGCTAAAGAGGGCGTGGCGGGTGGGGGGGGGGGGGGGGGGGGGGGGAGGGGGAGGGCGTTGAGGCCATAGGTGTGATTAAGAAGAGAGAGAGAGGGAGAGAGAGAGAGAGGGAGAGAGAGAGAGAGAGAGAGAGAGAGAGAGAGAGAGAGAGAGAGAGAGAGAGAGAGAGAGAGAGAGAGAGAGAGAGAGAGAGAGAGAGAGAGAGAGAGAGAGAGAGAGAGAGAGAGAGAGAGAGAGAGAGAGAGAGAGAGAGAGAGAGAGAGAGAGAGAGAGTATGAATAATAGAACTAAGCAGGAGACCGGAAGAGGGTTTAGCTTAATGAGGAAGTAGTCCCTTTTTCTGGACCCCCTTCTGCCTCATGTTTAGCCTAATAGTTTTGACATTTTAAGACGTTCGTTCCGTTAGTTAGGCAATTTTGAGACCTTTCGCCTCATTTCTTTGTCAATATTAAGACCTTTTGTGCCATTTAGGTGTCGATTTTTTCTCGTGAAATTTTTAGAAGGAACCGGCATGTTTCCACCGAAAAATGTACAAATATATCTTGAAAGGGGGTCTAGGGGGGGGTTTTCTAAGCTTGATGGAGGTCTAGCGAGGAAACTCAAAAATGTATAAATATATAAATATATAGATAAAAAACCAAGCACTACCCCCTTAATGTCAACTTTATTTCTAACTGGTCCTAGGCAACTCCTTCCCACCTTTGTTTTTCAAACTCATTACGCATCTTCAAACCATCTTCTACATGTCATCTCTATATTTACATTATTATCCAACAGAAATTGCCGTCATTTTATTTATCCATTTGCACTACTACTAGGCCTACTACTACTACTACTACTACTAAATGTAATAATAATAATAATAATAATAATAATAATAATAATAAGTATTTTTTAAGTGGATTATAAAAAGAAACTTCACATGACTTCCTCAACGTCCACCAAAACTTCTATCGGAAAAATGAAGAACTTTACAAAGAGGAAAACTTTACTGCAGTTTTTATTATACATAATTATACACCTCCGTCATATCTTTTTGAGCCTAACGATATTATATAATTCGAGGACTGTAAACTAACTCTTTCATTAAACCATGACGTATTTCTTCCTTATATTAACTCGTTCTGTACCGGCGACGTCTTGTTTACTCAATTCTGGCTACTATTAGACGAGTTTATTCAGTTTATAAAGGGCCTCCAGCAATTAACAGGCTTAAAACTATCTCACTTAACCATTTGACTAACACAGATCCTTCTTAAACTGCTCAAAATCATCTAAATAAAGCTAGAATAAACTTACAAAGACGTTGCCGGTACAGAAGGGGTTAATGGAAACATAGAGGATATTATTCAGCTTAGGGTGAAGTGTGGGAGTAAGAGGGTTAATGTGGGAGTAAGAGGGTTAATGTGGGAGTAAGAGGGTTAATGTGGGAGTAAGAGGGTTAATGTGGGAGTAAGAGGGTTAATTGAAATATACTTCAATTATTTGAATAAAATCGTCTAATGTTATCCAGCATAAAGTGAAAAAGTCCTAATATTTAAAATGTTACTGTCAACAGAATTATTTCAGTGTGATAGTCATATTATTAATTATGGCTTCCTCTAAGCGACTTTATCAGATTAGGAAGGCTTGCTACCAGTTAAGGAGAGGCACTAGTTTGTTCAGGACCTCCGTCTCCCTCATGTTTAGCCCCATTAGTTATGAGATTTCAAGACAATCGCCCCATTAGTTTGGCGATTTTCAGACCTTTTGTCCCATTTCTTGCCAAAATTAAGACCTTTCATGCCATTTAGATGTCGTTTTTTTTCCTGGCGAGCGATAGCAAGCCTGTATTTTAAGAGGAATCGGCCTTCGGCCGGGAAATACTTCTACCGAAAAATTTACAAATTTATATCGAAGAGGAGGTGTAGGGGATTATTTGTAAGCTTGACAGAGGTTTAGAAAGCAAACAAAACCCCTTCCTTAAACCATTGAGCCGAACCAGTAATTTATGCAGCACCAAACCGTCTGGGCCCCTTTAAATATTATATATTGATGGATTTGTTTAATTGTAGCTACCGCCAGACGATTATATTCAACTTGTCCCTTTCAGTAACATAGCGTCTTTTCCACTTTATTCTTACTAACACTAGACGAGTTAATATAGCTTAGAAAGGACCCCATAGTAATCAAAGGGGTAAGCTCGATATAAATTAACCTTCGTACTTCCACAGACTCCTTTTAAGCTTATTAATATTATGTTCTAATAATACCGTATCCAGAATATTAATGTAAAAAACGTCATGGTCTATTGAAATGGAAAGGTTGACCTCTCGTAATCAGAGGGTTTAAAGAATGAGAAAGACCTTTTAACCAAACAAAAAACGAAAATTAAGGATTTTCCTTACGAAATGTTATCGAAACATTTAGTGCTATATATTCAATAGATATTTTATAACTGGATGTATCTGTTATTTTTACAAGAAAATTAGTAAAAATATTCCTGATTAGTCGCAATATAGTAAATTTTTCAGAATGTTGAACAAAGTTCGATTAAAATGTTCAACAAAAGTCAACATAAGCATTGACAGCTCAGGAATAATGGCTGAAAATATTTACTAGGCTATGTACCAATACATAATGTACATTCCTGAATACCTTATATACCCTACTTTCCTTCACTGGCAAAACAAAAATTGTAGGCCTATAAACAGACATTTATTTACAGTTATTTACCTTTATATCATATACCTAATCACATCCATATATTAGTTGGGCTTATCACTTATTAACTTACAATATATTTTAATGGTGATGTATAATGGGCACTGATATGTTTTTCCGTAACTTTAAACATAAATATTGAAAACTTGACAAAATTATTAGAAAAAACACCGTATGAGGATAGACCTTTATTTAACCCCTTCTGCACCTGCGACGTCGTTTTTATTTGACATCAGCTACATTTAGACGATTTTAGGAAGCTTAGGAAGGATACATGGTAGCTAGAAGTATTAATGGGTAGACGTCCTTCCAAAGCTTAATAAAATCGTCCAATCATTGCCAGACTATACTAAAAAGACTGTGACCGGTATTGAATGGGATAATAAAATAAAGGGACATGAGCAAACGGTGTCTTTCTAACCATTCTTCAAACATATACCGTCATTTTGTGTTTCGTCTTTTAAGGGGGGAATGGGCTTATTTATTTGTTCATTTATGTATTTTTCATATCATGTTCTTAGTTTCCTCCCTAGGTCTCTATCAAGCTTTAAAGAACTCCCCCAAGACTCTCCTTCAAGAACATTTTTAAAACTTTTCAACAGAAAAATGTCCGGCCGAAGGCCGATTCCCCTTAAAATACAGGATCGCTATCGCTCACCAGGAAAAAATCGACACCTAAATGACACAAAGTCATAATATTGACAAATAAATGGGGCCACAGGTCTTAAAATCGACAAACTAATGGGGCGAACGTCTTAATTAAACTATGCAAACTAATGGAGCTAAACAAGAGGAAGTAGGGGGACCAGAACAATTACTTATCTCCCCTTAAACAATGTAAAATCATATAAAGTTGGACATGATTCTTCGATAAACTTTATCTGCATTAAGGGAATTATTGTTCTCGTATACAGTATGTATATGTAACAGCATATAACCAAGTGTTTACCCATTTTAGAATCTAAAACAGGGTGGGGGTTTTTTCCCCTGATTAGACAATCACCTAAGTGGCTATGCGTTCTAATAAGTATGCTTTAAATTTCTGCATATAGGCTACTTATGTAAGTATTAATAATATAATAATTTTCCCAATTAATATTATCTTCCATTATAACCCAACAATGAAGCGTCAGGTATTTTCACAGTCAATTAGTGTCCATTTACTAAACCCATTAGTTCATCCCTAGTTTGTTCTTCAGGAATGACACACTGGTTTTTGTGTTTCCTGCTGCTATCTTAATTACAAATTATTTAACTTTGTTTTCCTACAAATAGGATTACTGGTTAATGGTGCTTGGAATGACGATATTCCTTGACTAAGCTTTTTATTACTAGGGGCATTTCCAAAGCCTCATACGATCGTCTAGTCTAAGCCAGTATACTTTAAAACACTGTGTACAATTTGTATAACAAATACGAATGTTGGGTAATGAGTGCTTAGAAAGAGGTGATTTTCTTTGCATATTAACCCTTTGATAACCAGCTGGCTTTCTTCTTTAACTATATAAAATCGGCTAGTGTAAGCCAGAATATTATAAAACAGAAACTAATGTTAATAACTTATTAAAGACAGTTTAAATCAAATTGACTTAGGAAGTGTTTAATACATTTACAATCGTATAATCTTAAAAGGAAAAAAACAAAGGAAAGAGTTCATACATATAATGCCTAGGCTATTTCTTAAGCACAAAATGTATAAATGGTAAAGTAAATACTCACTATAGAAACGAACTGGTGAAAATGTAATTGCTGTTTGTTCATCTATTCATATTTACACTTCTATTAAGTATTCTGCCCCTGTTTAGAATTAAAGATTACGGTATTAATAAATGTAATGTACCATAAGCAAACATACACTCTTGTTTGTTCATACACGTGTGTTTGAAAGCTTAATCTAATTAAATATTATTGCAAGTTTGTATTGAGGACTACCAAGGTCGGTAGGCTTTCAGTGATAACATGTCTACCACCAAACGATGTTCTTCAACTTAGTAGATGTATCGGAGTCTTCCTTGGTATGAGAGGAAGAGTTACTGATAATAGTTAAACAATTCTTCTGACAATAAGATACACAGTAAAGAATGTTGTATATTTCACAGAGTTTACAAAATCAGTCTAGTATTGCTTTAATCATACATGCCAGACTCCAAGTTGCAAATTTCTGCTTAAACCATGAAAAATATAAACTTGTTCTACGTAGTGCCCAGGCCCGCCTAAATTCGTTTACCCAAAACCCTCCAAAACTTGTAAAGAATGTGTTCAGGTAAATACAATTACCTTCTTGAGAATATATTATGCAAATATAATAATGTGAGGGAACTATAGGAAAGCGGGTGGAAGGGGAGGAGTTTTAACCCTTTCCGAAACAGGATGCAGCATTTTACGTAATTAAGGCTATCATTACAAGATATTATAGAGCTTAGAAAATATCTCTACGAATCAAAGGGAAAACAATAACTATGGATAACCCGCTGAATAACACAGGTATTTTGTTTTTTGAAATTGTTTAATGATAGCTAAATAAAATAAAGAAACGCTTTATCGCATAGTGAAAGGGTTAATAGAATATGAGGAACTACCAATGCTTTATACCTTGTGAATACTATATACATAGTATTACTACAATATTACTATATGAATAGTATTACTGCAGTATTACTATATACATATTATTACTACAATATTACTATTACTATGAATAGTATTACTGCAGTATTACTATATACATATTATTACTACAATATTACTATATGAATAGTATTACTGCAGTATTACTATATACATATTATTACTACAATATTACTATATGAATAGTATTACTGCAGTATTACTATATAAATAGTATTACTACAATATTACTATATGAATAGTATTACTGCAGTATTACTATATAAATAGTATTACTACAATATTACTATATGCATAGTATTACTGCAGTATTACTATATAAATAGTATTACTACAATATTACTATATGAATAGTATTACTGCAGTATTACTATATACATAATATTACTACAATATTACTATATGAATAGTATTACTGCAGTATTACTATATACATAATATTACTACAATATTACTATATGAATAGTATTACTGCAGTATTACTATATAAATAGTATTACTACAATATTACTATATGAATAGTATTACTGCAGTATTACTATATACATAGTATTACTACAATATTACTATATGAATAGTATTACTGCAGTATTACTATATACATAGTATTACTACAATATACTATATGAATAGTATTACTATATAGTTACTATATTACTGCTATTATAGTATTACTATACATAGTATTACTACAATATTACTATATGAATAGTATTACTGCAGTATTACTATATACATAGTATTACTACAATATTACTATATGAATAGTATTACTGCAGTATTACTGACTAAAGTTCACATCAGTCTCTTAAGGGGCTAGTGGTCGGTTTTTAGTTCTATTAATTAATGTATTCATTCTATATTTTAGTTTCCTCGCTAGACCTCCATCAAGCTTAAAAAAAAACATCCCCTAGACCCCCCTTCCAAGATAAATTTGTAAATTTTGTCGGTACAAAAATGTCCCGGCCGAAGGCTGGTTACTCTTAAAATTACAGGTTCGCTATCGCTCGCCAGGAAAAAATCGACACCTAAATAAAACGAAAGGTCTTAAATTTGACAACGAAATGGGGCGAAAAGAATTAACCCTCTCCGACATATGACGCGATTTTGAGCCTATTGGGGATACTTTAAAGCCTTTGTTACCATCAGGGGTATTTAGAAACCCTTAGTTTAGTTACTTCAACCTCTGCAGTTGTCTTTGAGTTAGCTGTGGGCAGAAAACTAATTTGGAGAGGTAATTATTAGAGTGAGAGAAGTCTATTTCTTATTGCTAATCTGGCAACTCTGCGTCATAAAAGCGTGATAGGGTTAACATCGCCAAACTAATGGGCTGAACGTCATAAAATCTGAAAACTAAGTGAGGTAAGCATGAGGAAGAAGAGGGACCAGAAAAACGGCCCATGTCCCCTTAAACTGCACTATTGTGCGTGATGTTTAGCGGTGGTGATGTGGTTAGTATTCCTAGAGGCAATATTAAATAGAATGAGCATTAACTAGAACTCTCAGTAATTTTAGCTTTATGGAAGAGAGAGAGAGAGAGAGAGAGAAGGGGAAAAGAGAGAGACGTTCGGTGTATCAGGGAAGGATATTGTTGGGATAAATGTTGCACTGTGTTTACTTTTCGTACCATTAAGGCCAAAAATACGCCAATACAATAGCATCATATAAAGATCCCCAATTATGACACTGAGGTGACGAAATAGTGGCAATTCGAGCTAGGGGAGTCGAACCAGCACCAAGCTAACTGACAAACAACCGAGGCGCCGCTAGTTTAAGGGGGGTGACCTGCTTTTTTTGCTCTCCTTTTTTTCTCTTGCTCTAGCTTGTATCTATTCGGCCCCATTCAGCCTACTGTTTTAAGACGTTTATCCCCCATCCAGGTGTCGATTTCTTCCTGGCGAGCGATAGCGAGCCAGCTTTGTATGGAGAAATCCGGCTTCGCCGGAGAAATTTTTCTATTGAAAACTGTACAAATTTAGCCTGCTGTCAAAAACATTTAAAACAAATATGCTGGCTCGCTATCGATCGCCAGGAAAAAAATCGTCACCTGGATGGGGATAAACGTCTTAAAACAGTAGGCTGAATGGGACCGAATGGATACAACCGAGAGAGAGAGAGAGAGAGAGAGAGAGAGAGAGAGAGAGAGAGAGAGAGAGAGAGAGAGAGAGAGAGAGAGAGAGAAAACAAACGAGGTGGGCCCCCTTACGAGGTCAGACTCGCATAAGACCGAATGCAAAACTCGTCAACTATAGCCTGTTTATTCTCAGCTGATGGTAAATTAAACTAAATTTGCATGTCCCCATCTCAATAACTCAGCAATTACGAAGATTGTGTAGAGAAATATGTTGCTAATTATAAAATCTTGGTAAAAATATGAATAAGTAGTTTCATGTTACCGGTATCTAAAAAACAGCTGCTAAGGGATTCAATTTACTATCAGCTTGAAACAAACAAACTATAGTAGACCTTCAAACATCGCCGTGTCCAACCATAGAATCATCAGGCTATAGAAAGCCTATAACTGAAAGAAAAGTTTGAAAAAAGAAAAACAATATGAAAATATTTTGCTAGTGAATCATAATGAGCCTCCAAAAATTGCCCATAAATTCTGTTGTCGACTAGATCGGTTAACCCAAGCCATGGTGCTCGTAAATAACGCAGTGCTCTCAATGATGTCATATCTAGTAACTCTTAGTTCTTGCACTCGTATTACTCAGTCAGTTTACCGGTACTATTTTCCACGGAACTTTTAATACTATCCCAAAGCAGATTTTAAAAAGCTGGATGGTCGGGCATAGAAGTATATCATTGTCCATCTTACTGGAGGTAAGGTAAAGAAAGACTTCAGTCCCAGTGCAGTGACGGAGGCTTAACCATCGGAGCTATACCGAGAGGTTGTACCACTACGGGGAATAGAAGAAGGCTAAGAGTTTGGCCGGTCGGGGTCCTCTTCTGTAGTCTCTCACTCGAGCAGTGGCACTACAGGTATGTTCTCCTCAACACCACACGAGGAGCAAAACTCAGTCGCATACATATAATAAAACAAAGGGATACGTTGAATGCATTCTAATTCCGCTATAAACAGAGCCAAGGCTTCATCCCTTTAGAAAGGAGGGGGGGGGGGGGGGGATGGTTTATCTGGATATTATGTAAATGAAAATATTACTATTCCTGCAGCACCAAACCCTCCTTCCCCAATACGATTGCCTTCTTTCCGAGCTCTCTCTCTCTCTCTCTCTCTCTCTCTCTCTCTCTCTCTCTCTCTCTCTCTCTCTCTCTCTCTCTCTCACTGAATGGGATATCGAGGCTTACAAGAATCTTCTAAGGTTTACAATATTCAATATTTATAATATCAATTTAGTGTAAAATATTGGTTACAAGAATCCCAAAATTATCGAGAATATTAAAGATACAAGAATATCAATGTTTCTCATAGGCTTACTATGTCGAGGCTTATTATAATACCAATGGCTTAAAAATATCTTAAAAATTACAAAATAATCTTAGAGGATAGGCAATAGTATCTTAAAACGTTAAACATTATCAGACTTACAAACATTTCAAAGTTCACCCAATTGTCAAAACGTGCACAAAAATCAAAGTCCACAAACTTATCAAGACTTAGAAAAACATAAGGGCTATCATTATATCGATGCATAAATACTGTCATAGATTAAGTACTAAAACTAAAGCTATAAAGGATCTCTGAGCCAAAGAAAATATCAAAGCGTAAGCAAATAGAATCTTAAGAATTAAAAAGAATATTCAGGCTCGATATAATGTGAGGTTCTAAAGGCACTCGGCGATATTTTTCAGAGTGCCATAAGTTATAAAGTTAATGATCATGTTCACAGCATCGTAAATACGTATTCAGTTTAATTCTAATTTTAAAGTTGTTTTTGTATTTTTGCATTGTTTGTACTTATGACCTATTATGTTATACGTATATAGCTTATGACCTATTATGTTATACGTATATAGCTTATGACCTATTATGTTATACGTATATATATAGCTTATGACCTATTATGTTATACGTATATAGCTTATGACCAATTATGTTATACGTATATAGCTTATGACCTATTATGTTATACGTATATAGGTTATGACCTATTATGTTATACGTATATATATAGCTTATGACCTATTATGTTATACGTATATAGCTTATGACCTATTATGTTATACGTATATAGCTTATGACCTATTGTTATACGTATATAGCTTATGACCTATTATGTTATACGTATATAGCTTATGACCAATTGTTATACGTATATAGCTTATGACCTATTATGTTATACGTATATAGCTTATGACCTATTATGTTATACGTATATATATAGCTTATGACCTATTATGTTATACGTATATAGCTTATGACCTATTATGTTATACGTATATAGCTTATGACCTATTGTTATACGTATATAGCTTATGACCTATTATGTTATACGTATATAGCTTATGACCAATTGTTATACGTATATAGCTTATGACCTATTATGTTATACGTATATAGCTTATGACCTATTATGTTATACGTATATAGCTTATGACCTATTATGTTATACGTATATATATAGCTTATGACAAATTGTTATACGTATATAGCTTATGACCTATTATGTATATTATAGCTATGACCTATTATGTTATACGTATATAGCTTATGACCTATTATGTTATACGTATATAGCTTATGACCTATTATGTTATACGTATATAGCTTATGACCTATTATGTTATACGTATATAGCTTATGACCTATTATGTTATACGTATATAGCTTATGACCTATTATGTTATACGTATATAGCTTATGACCTATTATGTTATACGTATATAGCTTATGACCTATTTTATACGTATATAGCTTATGACCTATTATGTTATATATAGCTTATGACCAATTATGTTATACGTATATAGCTTATGACCTATTATGTTATACGTATATAGCTTATGACCTATTATGTTATACGTATATATATAGCTTATGACCTATTATGTTATACGTATATAGCTTATGACCTATTATGTTATACGTATATAGCTTATGACCTATTGTTATACGTATATAGCTTATGACCTATTATGTTATACGTATATAGCTTATGACCAATTGTTATACGTATATAGCTTATGACCTATTATGTTATACGTATATAGCTTATGACCTATTATGTTATACGTATATAGCTTATGACCTATTATGTTATACGTATATATATAGCTTATGACCAATTGTTATACGTATATAGCTTATGACCTATTATGTTATACGTATATAGCTTATGACCTATTATGTTATACGTATATAGCTTATGACCTATTATGTTATGTTATATAGCTTATGACCTATTATGTTATACGTATATAGCTTATGACCTATTATGTTATACGTATATAGCTTATGACCTATTATGTTATACGTATATAGCTTATGACCAATTATGTTATACGTATATAGCTTATGACCTATTATGTTATACGTATATAGCTTATGACCTATTATGTTATACGTATATAGCTTATGACCTATTATGTTATACGTATATAGCTTAAACAACTAATGAATGTCAAAAGGTTAACCCAAAACCAGAAATAATACTAACAAATGTGTACAGAGGAACACAAGGCTTCACCGTGTCAGTTATATTAAAACAAAAATAATAATAATAATAATAAAATGCATTAAGATATCAGGCTTAACCTAGCGGTATTATTATATGAGATGCCGAAGTCTCCAACCAGGGTGCAGAAACACCATCAAGATGAATCCACACAAAACACCCGGAGGCACTGGATTGGGTATAGCACAAAATTAATGTTCTTTTCTCATTACAATTAAACAACAAAAACAGTACCGGTATATAATCATATTTTTGGTTAACCTTGATAACAAAATTAACATAATATTCGCCGATCTCATTTGGCAGTGATAATGAAATATATATAGACACAAGAAACATCCTAATAACCAAACGGCTCCGCCAACCAAACCATCCCAGCAACACAGAGAAACACCAATCTCGGGAAGGCCGTGTAAACAATTTTCTACCTGCCTTTACCGACTTGAGCGTTCCCGAAAATCCCGAACATTTCCCGGACGACCAACAAACGGTGAGAGAGAGAGAGAGAGAGAGCTGTAGAGGGCTGGTTATGTTTAACTATGATAACAGGTATATATTTGAATGAATGGTGTTGCCCGCTGCCAAAACATTATAACAAAAAGGGTAAAACGCAACTCGACTTTAAAACCAAAGAACAAAAGCGTAAACTCGCAACCTGAATTCAAACCTAAAGAACAAAAGCGTAAACTCGCAAACCGACTTCAAAATCAAAGAACAAAAGTGTAAACTCGCAAACTGACTTCAAAACCAAAGAACAAAAGCGCAAACTCGCAAACCAACTTCAAAACCAAAGAACAAAAACGTAAACTCGCACATCGACTTCAAAACCAAAGAACAAAAGCTTAAAATCGCAAACCAACTTTAAATCCAAAGAACAAAAGCGTAAACTTGCAAACCGATTTCAAACATAAAAAATAAAGGGTAAACTCTCAAACCGACTTCTAAACCGGTGTCTGCTGCGCTCCCGAAAGCCCCGACCATTTATGAGATGACCAGTTAATAGCAGTCGACGCCGAGGTATTATATTTTGTATCCAACAGAGTTCGGGCACGGCAGTTTGTACAGTCGTAATAAGGTATCCGCGGTACTGTCAATATTTATAGTTCGTGGAAAACCCTGCTCTTATCCTGAAACCTTGGGGCATGCGCACAATCATTAGTGATCACGTAACCATAACGTCAGTCCCACTACTCTAGGCCCCCGCCCCCCTCACTAGAGACACCTATTACGGCGATACCAACCCTTTCGTGTTTTGCATTCTCTTGTGGATAACAAGAGAAGATTTTATTCAGCTTAGGAAGAACTGTGGGAGTCAGAAGGTTGAGATAGCTTTAACCTCTTTGATTCTCAGACGTCCTTTCTAAAATTACTAAAGTTGTCTATTAATTACCAGAATAAAAGAAAAAATATGCGTCCTGTTGATATTTTTAATAAGATATACCGGTACTGTATTATATATATACAGTATAATATATAATATATACTGTATATACATTTAGTGGGTGTGGTAGTACGTCCCAGCATGTTTCACATGCTCGCACCCAGTCAAGAGACATCCTAACGACGTATACAGACTAAACACACATAACAAAGCCACTCCAACAGCTTCCTCTCTCTCCAACACCCCTTCTCCCCTCTCTACACTCTTCAGAAAAATAGGAAAAGTAGAATGTAGATACGAGGTGCCGTTGTAAAGGCTTATCCCTCAATACCTTCATCTGATCTGATATGGGCACATAATAGGCATAAAACAATATATACTATAGTAAGTCAGTTTACAGTTGGCTACACTGACTTATTACTACCGTTGCCATATGTATAGTCGAAAGAACAAATACAGCTACACCCATTTCTATCTTTGAACCTTTATTGCCTGGTACCGAAACATAATTGTTTCGTTTGGGTTCGATTCAAATGAGTGCGTAGGCTAGTTATAAGTGCCCACGACAGTAAAACCTAACCAATCATGGTTGTAATAAAACAATTATAGCATTATAGCTAGCAACCGGTATGTGTATACTTGTATGTATGTGTGTGTGGCGGGGGGGGGGGGGGGGGGAGTTAGTAACCATCGCATTATCAAGCTATCCAACATCCAGGAAAATAAATTATAAATGCCAAATACAACTAAACAAGACACTAAGCATGAACTGTATATGATTTAAAACTACTTTACTGCAGCCAAAGCAAGTGTTGAGTGGGCGACGGAAGAGGATCATGTCTAACGAACAGCTTACAGACCACGGGAGGGGATAAATATACACAGGCGGAAGATTAATAGATACATACATAGATAGATTGATTGATTGATCGATAATGAAGAAAAGAACAAAGAAGGGGGAAGTGGGGTCGGAGGCGTCATGCAATGTACGTATTATTACTTGAACCTTGACCAAAAGATAGTGGGATCCTGGTTATCATATGAAGGGAGTGAATTTCGTTTAAAGCCATCCATTCGTTATTGAGGTTTTGTGCGAACACAAACACACACATAAAGACGCGTGATAACAATACCTTTCGCGTCACGCCTACCGCAACGCCAAGGATAATGAAGCAAGACCCAAAGTGGACCCGTAACTAAGATGTAAGTATGCAGCTGAGGACGTCCATGGCCAAGTGTTGAGTGAGTGGAGGAGGAAGGATCATATGTAACGAACAGCTTACACAACATGGAAGGGGATTACTTCACACACGAGAGAGAGTCCGAGGAGAATGGATGGGTAAATACAGATGGATGGATAGATATAGATAGATAGAGAGAGAGAGAATAGATCCAACGGGAGAGAAAAGAGAAGAAACGACAAGAAAGGGAAAGGACGGGAAGAACAAACATGGCAAGTCAATATAAAGATATAAAATACAAAATGCTCAGTAGAACACTTATCTCCATACGTGCAATCCTTGAGATCAGCTTTGCATGCAAATATAACCAATCATCACCAAATAGTGTGTGCGTGAAGTCCTACGTATCACATTAAATACAGTGAAAATTTATAAACTGTTCATGGTTATTTTGGGTGGGGATTAATATAGGGGAAGGAGGAGAGGGAGAGGCCTTGTTTGCCAAAATATATTAGTGGTGTCTATTATGGTACAACATAAATATACTGACCAAGTTCCATTTAAAGCCGTTTATTAGTTTTTGACACACAATGGAAGTCACATAATCTCCTTAATGAATCAAGACCTAAAACCTGAATGCACCGCTGAGCACATAACTCCATCATTTATCATGACCTAAGCAGGTGTTCTTAAAAATCTACAACACGTAAATTGTCGAATCGTATTGAGTGTTATGAACGATTAGACAAATTTGACTGAGTGGTTACATTGGCTTTAACCGATGAATTGGTCTGAGCAGACACATTGGGTCGAATCATCAAATAATATTGAGCCATCAAATTGACTAGACAGGCCGAATTATGCCCAATAGCTGAATTGGTCTTAGCGAGTGATATGGGCCACTATCTATCGTTAGTTAAATATCTAGGAGGAACGATAAGCAGGAGTGGAGGTATGGAAGTGGAGTTAAAACAGAGAGTGTGTGAAGGAAGGAAGGTTTTCGGAGCAATGGGAAGTATGTGGAAGACGAGAAATCTCGGAGTGAAAGTAAAAAGTGCACTGTATCAAGGAATTGTTGTGCCAACAGTGATGTATGGGGCTGAGACATGGGCTCTGAAGAAAAAGGAGAAAAGAGGGCTGGATGTTATGGAGATGAGCTGCTTGAGGAGTATGTGTGGAGTTACTCGTAGAGACAGATTGAGGAATGAAGAGATACGTAGGAGAGTGGGGCAGCAGGAACATTTGTCAGCCAGAGTGGACAGAAGGGTGCTGAGCTGGTATGGTCATGTTGAACGAATGGGATATGAAAGGCTTACAAAGAGAATATGTGAGTCAGGTACAAGGGGAGATAGAAGGGCAGGAAGACCCCCATTGAGATGGAGAGACTGTGTAAGAAAGGCTTTGGATGATAGAGGAATGACTATAGATCAGGCAGGGGAAGTGGTGGTGGACAGGAGTGAATGGAGAATGCTTGTGAATAGTTGAGTGAACAGGTGGTCATTTGGAGTAAGGGGTCGGGTGCAAGTTGGACTAGATAATAGTCCAGCAGGCGCCTGGCCCGGGGAGACGATTAATATGAAGGGTGCGCCTGGAAGTGTGGTGGGGGGGCTTGTGGCTTTGGCTCCGCTGCATGTCTGCCTGCCGAGATCGGAACCTCTCCGGGTGGTCGGGGGCCGGGGGAGTGCTGGAGCGACCTTGGTGACCCTGGTTTCTGGGTCTTCTCCTGGGTGACCTGGATGTGTGTGAGTTTGTGCTTTTTATCTGTGTTTATTTGTTGTTTTATGTTGTTTTTGTGTTTTCCCTGTTCTTGCTCTGTCTTGAGTTGGCTACCCCCAAAATGGGGATTGGGCCTGATCATATAGATAGATAGATGGGCCACGTTGAACCAAGCAGTCTAATAAACTTTAGCAGCAAAATTAAGCCAAGCATTTATATTGGGCCGAGTGACCAAATTGGGCTGAATGGTCAAATTTGGCCAAGCAGCAAAGTTTGGCCAGTCAATTTGAGTTGAACGGTAAAATTGGGTTACTCTGGCTGAGCGGTCCATTTGAGCCATGAATGGTCGAACTGAGCTGAGCAGTAGAATAAATATGGCCTTTAAACATAAATTCAATAATAATAATATAGGTTTTTCATGGATGAAAATTATGTTAAATGGGGTTTTATGTATTTAGGCTATAGATGTACTACACACGTATCTTAGCTGGTCATTCTGTTAACTATCTATGTCTACAGCTAAAACTTCCTTATAGAACGAAATTTGGATGTGGTCAGTTGGGCAGAGTGGAAGAATTGGACCAACTGGTCTAAATGGGGTCAAAGTGGGCCCCGAATTGAGAACCCACTGAATGCATTCACCAATTCCCTTTAATTTCGTTCACAGGCACTAGAGATAAAGACAAGTTTAATTTTAGGGATCAAATCCCTAAATACACATTTGGCATAATTCAATTATCAATATACGGTACTATTTATTGTATCATTATTACTATTAGTGTGTGTGTGTGTGTGTGTGTGTGTGTGTGCAATCATTAGGCAACCAGTGTATCACAGTGAGCATTAGGAGATTTGAGAACTACAGCATGTTCATAGTGACTGTTTTTACTTAGGGGAAGTGCAGTGCATGGGGTGGGGGTGGGGGGTCACTAGATGTCAACCAAAATATTGTGTTTATAATTCCGGTAATAATTATAGGTATTGACGAAGTTAATCGAAAGCCGTCCGTTCTTTTGGAGAAAACCTGCTTACAAACATATACACAAGCAGGCCGACACTCGGCCGCCTGATACCGTGAGGTGAAGACGTGCTCTAAGGCGCTCTCGTAGCCGCCCGGGTCGGATTTGTGACCCTTTACCCTCACCACAGTTCATCCTCGAGTCCATCGCCGTATTTTTACCTTAAGTCAACAATCTATTTATGATAAGTGCAAGTGTAATTTACAGTGTCATTGTGAATTACCAAACGAACTAGACATGCAAACAGGAAATACGAACATTTCAGTATAATTAACCATGTCGCCTTGCTACTCTGCCTCCTCCTTAATTAGAATTAAAAAGGGGGCTGGATACCCACCTTCAGACACTATAGTGCGTTTAAAAGAATTGGAAATTTTTCACAATCGTGGCCGGAGAGGAGGTAGGAATGTCCCCAAGCGAATTCCTATCATAAAAACACACAAAAAAGAATCTAAAAAAGTGACAGTAAAGAAACCATACGCACATTTTGAGGTTCCCCGTATTTGGTATAACCTCCCATCGTTGCTACTGTCCAATGTCACCTCTGTGTGCAATAAACTCGACGAACTTATTGTGACAGTTAAACAAGTTAGTGCTGATATTGTAGCAGTTACTGAAGCATGGCAAATCACCCCAGAAATATGCGTGATACAAGACTACGACCTCTTTCACCAACTTCGGACAGAGAGGAGGGGGGGAGGAGTAGCTATTTTCGCCCGGAAACAGCTGTGTGCATCTCGCCTGGATATTGAGGTCCCGGAGGGAATCGAAGCACTCTGGGTGAGAGTTAATCCCCCCTCCCACCCTCGTCACACTGCCTCCATCATCTACTGTGTGATCTACCACCCACCACGCTCACCCACCGGCCCCGCACTAATCAACCACATCATCGATACATGTGATGATCTCAAACTCCAATTTCCATCAGCCAAGTTGGTGGTTTGTGGGGATTTCAATGAACTAGACACCAGTGAGATTCAAGAACAGCTGCATCTTTCACAAATTGTTGACTTCCCCACCCACAACCACAACACTCTTGACCTTATCTTGACGGACATGGATGAGCAGTACCTCCCACCTGAACCTTTACCTCCTGTGGGACGCAGTACTCATCTCTCTGTGTTCTGGTCACCTGCCCCTACCACCTCCCATCAACAGACCCCGTCATCCAGACCTACCGACCAACGCCAGACTCTGCAATGCGGGGGTTCGGGCAGTGGTTGGTTCATTACCCGTGGACGGAGGTTCTCACTGAAGAAGATGTCAATGCCAAATGGGACAACTTCGTATCTACCACCACTTCTTCCCCACCAAGAGGACCAAAATGCACCCCTCTGACGTCCCATGGATTACTCCTCGGATCAAGAGACTGATGCAGAATCGGAATAAGGCCTTCTACACGGACAACAATCGCTACAAGGACCTACGCAACATTGTGATAAGGGAGATCCGTTGGGCGAAGAAGTCCTACTACCCTACAAAGATTCCTCATTTAAAACAAACCAATATCAGTCAGTGGTACTCTAAAATTAAGAATCTTTGTGGCTTAAGTAGTGGGACTCCTTCGATCCCCTGTGTTTCCCATGTCCCTCGTGAAGATGCACCTGAACTGATAAATAATCACTTCTCTACCATATGCCAGACCCTCCCCAAACTAGACCGCACCAACCTCCCTGCCTTCCTCCCATCCCCTTCCCCCCCAGTAACTGTTCAAGAATATGAAGTGGCCAAAAAGCTTTCCAGTTTCAAATAAAAAAGATCAACAACCCCAGTAGACCTACCCATGAATATACAAAGAATTTTCGGTGAATTTGCCACCCCCCTTTGCTCGATAATTAATGCCTCCTTAAGGCAAAGTAAATGCCCTGCAGACTGGAAAACTTCATACGTCACTCCAATTCCCAAAAAACCCTCCCCACATTCTCTTAATGAACTCAGACCAGTTGCCATAACGCCCATCCCTAGTCTAATCTGTGAGGACTTTGTATTCACCTGGGCTTACTCACAAATCCGTCACTTAATAGATCCCCAACAGTTTGGCAACGTAAAAACCTCCTCCACCACTCACTGTCTTATTAGCTTCCTAGATTATGTTTACACAAATCTTGAGAAGAGAAAGACTTCCCTCGCTCTTGCCTTTATTGACTTTAGGAAAGCATTTGACCTTGTTGACCACACCATCATCATCAACAAGGCCATAAAGTTGGGGCTACATCCTACCCTGGTTGCGTGGTTGACCGACTTCCTTAGTGACAGACGGCAAGCAGTGCGATATCAAGGCTTCATCTCCACCTTCCTAGACATCACATGTGGAGTCCCACAGGGGACAAAGATGGGGCCTCTATTGTTCCTCATCTTGATTAATGATGCCCTAAAGGACACTCCATTCCACTGGAAGTACGTGGACGACTCGACAGTCGGCATTACTGTCGATAACACCTCCCCTAACTATGACCCCCTACAAGACATCCTCGACCGTCTTCAAGCCTGGACCACAGTCAATCATGTGACCATCAATCATGACAAGACAGTGGTCATGCACATCAACACCTCCGTTACCGACCTTCCTCCACCCACTGTCACAATTGGTCCTCATCCCCTTCAGCTTGTTGAGTCCACCAAACTCCTCGGAATCACTGTAGACAACAAGCTGAACTGGAAGAAACATGTGTCTACCACAGTCAGGACCGCCACATACAAGTTGTTTATGCTAAGGCGGCTGAGATCCCTGTGGGC
This sequence comes from Paralithodes platypus, assembly GCA_032716605.1. Taxonomy (NCBI): domain Eukaryota; kingdom Metazoa; phylum Arthropoda; class Malacostraca; order Decapoda; family Lithodidae; genus Paralithodes; species Paralithodes platypus. Next base: position 82,183,269 of record CM064487.1, read on the forward strand.
GCCGGAGAATGAGCTGAAGAGTATATAACATCTTCATACTCCCTAAGCTCACCTACGCCTCTCCCGCCTGGTCCTCCTCTCTAACCTTGACACAACAATGTCAATTGGAGAGGGTGCAGAAGAGGGCATGCAGGATCATCCTGGGTGGCACATACCCAGGGTACGAGGAAGCTCTCACCACCCTTAGCATACCTGCACTTTCAACCCACCACTACAACACACTCAAGCAGTTTGCATCTAAGCTACTTGTTCACCCACGACACAGAAACTTACTTGCACCAGATGCTCCTAGACCAACACGTGCAGCTCGACGCTTCAACACACTCCAACCAATAAGGGCAAGAACTGACAGATACAAAAATAGTCCTATCCCAACCATTGTAAATATTATTAATAATGTGTACCGTAATGCCGGCCTGTCACACCATATATACACGCCCTCCTTTAATAATGTATGCATAAGTGTGTGTGCGTGTGTGTATTAGAATATATGTATGTATTTGCTTGAGTGTGTTTATGTATATGTGTGTATAATGTATATGTGCATTTATGTATGTACAGTATATGTGTATGTATGTGTATGTATGTATGCATTAATTATCTATATATGTATGTGTCTATAGTGTATACTGTTTGTGGTTCGAGGCTCGAGCCCGGCTGAGAGTATTCTATTACACACACACACACACACACACACACACACACACAAACAAACAAACAAACAAACACACAAACACACACACACACCTACACTGAAGAATGTCCCATATACTATAATTCCCTCCAGCTGTCTCTCCTTATTTTATATTCTTCTTTTGTTCTCTACCGAGGATTACCTCCCATTGTAGTAGGCTTTACCTGACCCTACCTGTACGGATCCGTAGGCCATTTCGCCTTAACCCTTTTCAAACTCCTCATTTGATCTCTTTCGACGTTTGACATTCCATTCTAATTGGCTTTACCTGACCTACAGTCCGTTGCCCCATTAACCCTTTTCCAATTCCCTCATTTAATCTCTCCCAAGGATTTAACTTCCATTATTAGCCTCACCTGACCCTACCAGAACAGTTTTTGTATGTATGTATGTTTGTTTGCATACGTGAGCGTTTATGTATACGGGCATGTGCACACTTACTGCATGTTCTTATGTTCTTATATATGTATGTATATATGTATATGCGTATTTATGTGTGTACGTATGCGTATATATGTATGTTCTGCAGAGCTGGGCACCACAAACAAAAAGTCAAGTCAGCAAACACAAATCAGCAAACCCAGAACATAACTTCAGCAAACACAAATGTGTAAACCTTGTGAAATTTCTAGTCCTCAAATGCAAATATGCAAACGCAAATCGTTTTTTATTAATTTTAAATTTAAACTGCAGAATCAAGGGTAAATCAATAAATTCAATCTCTAATGTCAATAAATATATATATTTACTTAAATATAATGTTGCCCAATTTCCATGGATCTCAAGGATATACATACAGGCTTTTAAAGCTTGGAAATTGCTGTAAATTGCCAAAACATTCCAGAACGTCACCCACAGTGAAAGGGTTAATATATATAGCATAGGCCACTTAGTTTGTCCACATGGGCAGTAAAACGTTGGGGCAACTTGTTTATGGGGAGAGTGCTTCAGTAATAATCAGTATTCGCAATTCCGCACCATTCAGGAGGAGGTACGCACAGAGGTGCAAGGAGGCGATTTATTCGTGGTCCCCACTTTGGGAATGGCAATAGGCTATATATGCCTAGATAGGTCTACTTTAGATAGATTAAGTAATTTAATAGAAAGTAGCCTAGGCCTATTAATTTTAATGCTCAGAATAAAGGCCTAGCTTCAGATCAAAATTTAATAAAATTTTATTGTAGGCTATATTTAGTCTAGGCCTATATGATACTTTCAAAATTAACACTTTCTACTTGACACTAATAAAATTAGTGTGATTATAGGCCTAGGCCTATACATAAAATTTAGAACATGCAATATTTAGCCTAGGCCTACATGCTTTGAGGAATTTTGATGGAATTAGTGACTGATTATAGCCTAGACCTAGGCTATATATATAGAAGTTAGAACATGCAATATTTAGCCTACATGCTTTGAGGCATTTTGATGGAATTAGTGATTATAGCCTAGACCTTGGCTATATATAGAAGTTAGAACATGCAATATTTAGCCTACATGCTTTGAGGCATTTTGATGGAATTAGTGATTGACTGATTATAGCCTAGACCTAGGCTAGCCTATATATATAAAAGTTAGAAAATGCAATATTATTTAGCCTACATGCTTTGAGGCATTTTGATAGGATTAGGGTAGCCTAGGCCTAGCCTAATAAAATTACTTATATTAGTAATTAGCCTAGGCCTATAGGCCTAGGCTATATTTAGAAGTTAGAACATGCAATATTTAGCCTACATGCTTTGAGGCATTTTGATGGAATTAGTGATTATAGACCTAGGCCTAGGCTATATAGCCTAGCCTATATAGAAGTTAGACTTAGCCTAGGCCTACATGCTTTGAGGCATTTTGATGGGATTAGGGTAGCCTAATAACATTAGTTTAAGTTACAAATTAACAGGCTATCAATCAATTAACGATAGCCTAACTTTATAATCTTAAATTAGGCTAGATTATAAAGTTATAAAGCCCTTCTCCAGAGACATCTTCTTGGTAATTACAGGCCCATAGAAGGTTTCTAGGTGGGGCCAGGGGTGGCTTAGGTCCTAGATTTCTGCATGCTCTGCAGCATCACTGTCGGATGATGGTGGTGAACTGCTCCCCATGCTGTTGGCAGCTGCAGTAGGCATGATGGTAGACTCCATGTTCACTTCAATAGGCCGAAAATATAAACAAAGTTGAAGTGCTAGCAGGTTGGAACTCTTGGACTGCTGTCACGCTGTGTGTTGTAGGTGTTAGCTCGACGCTTGCTACTAAGTAAGTGAACAAACGTGAAGAGCCGATGTATAGGCTAGTTCCAGAACACAGGTAGTTGGCTTGGTCACATGACTTTTTTTGGCTGGAGCTGCAGGAGCGGCCCAGGGCTGGCTGGCGGCTGGAATTTTTATTTTGCGGACTCGAGGTTTGCAACATGGAGGTACTTTCCAGAGCTTCAAACCCGCAAATAGGCAGCCATTTTGGCGCCAACGCTAATTCGCCAACAAAATGACACTTCCGCCATGGCGGAATTGGCTATTTGCGGAAGTGTTGGCTAAGGTGCCCAGCTCTGATGTTCTGTATATATATGAGTAAAATAAATGTGTACTGTATATGCACTGTAAATCACTTACTCTCATGGTTAATTTATGATAATTTGTATTTTGCACTAGCATAATTATTGTATTAATTTCTTGTTTTAATGTAAAGTATATTATACTCACCCATGGTAAACTGAGCTTTCCATTTTCATATCTGTACATCTCATGTTCATCCACTAATTGTAAAATATGTATTTTCCGCTCATGAGGCTGCCATTCTTTAATAAACCGTTTATTATTATTATTATTATTATTATAACGACGGTCACATAATATTTGACAAACCTCATTTTTGTCGGAGATAACAAAAGGTGTAGCGTAACAGAAATGCATGAGAAGGTGGGTCATCCAGGGCAAGTGGTGAGTGTGAGAGGATGGAAGGAGCATATACTGTATAACGAACATGTGAGGTAGGCTGGAAACGGATTAGTTCATACAAGAGAGAGGGATAGAGGAAGGAAGCAACATATATAACGAACATGTTAGGTAGGCTGGAAACGGATTAGTTCATACAAGAGAGAGGGATAGAGGATGGAAGGAGCATATACTGTATAACGAACATGTTAGGTAGGCTGGAAACGGATTAGTTCATACAAGAGAGAGGGATAGAGGATGGAAGGAGCATATACTGTATAACGAACATGTTAGGTAGGCTGGAAACGGATTAGTTCATACAAGAGAGGGATAGAGGATGGAAGGAGCATATACTGTATAACGAACATGATAGGTAGGCTGGAAGAGGATTACTTCACACAGGAGAGGGAGATAGATGTCAAGCGTCAGGACACAGGAAGCACACTCTGGGAATTTAGACCAGGGACATGCAGGTATTAATTGCAGCAAAGGCAGGTGCGCACGGACACTTACATGCGCGCACATTGTCACAAAACCACGCAAACTATACACAAATACGCACACACAATCACTTATTTTGAAACCATAAACCAATCCAGCTTAATGGTAGGTAATGGTCACATAATGGTAGGACAAAAATTCCTAAACTGAAGTATACAAGTAGAAGAAAGATAGAACGTGAAAGGAAACATTATAACTATATTAATATGGAGTCTAATCTTTGCCACAGGGCTGTGAAATATTCTGATTATTTAACTAAATATATATACACTGAAAATTATCACACATGGAATATAGAAGTTGGATAAGGGGAAGCCGTGAGAAATATATAATACCAAATAAACAGAATATGGAGGGGAAGGTTGAGCAAGGAATGAGGGAAATAAAAACACGAGAAGAAAGATGATTACGGAGAAAAGTTAAAATATATAAGGTATAAAACGGGAATGATTTTAAATAATGTACCGGTAAATAGAAAACGAAGAAGACGAATGAAAGGAGATGATAAATTTAGAGTACTGGTATAATGAGAAAATACAGAATATTAAGGAATAAATATAATATATACAGTTTATACCTAAACGCATACATAGTTTTAAAGTCCAAATGGTCCACACGTGGTGCGGTATTAGTCTCAGGTCCAAATAGCGGCGTTCCAGACAGCTTACATATCAGGTTTTTAGTTACTATATCCGTTTGTACTACCTGAGCCCACGTCTTTCTAGGTGTACCCTTCGGTGCAGATCTCAAGTAATAAAACAAGTTCACTAGTTCCAGCTACTCACTGCCATAGTTGACACTTTAGAGCAGGTTATGTATGCAATACAACCACCCCCTTGCCAACTTCTTCCTCAGACTTTCTGCAGACTTATTCCCTCGGCAGAGGTCCTTTTATCCTAGTACATCGCTTCTTCCCATGGTATAATATTAAGTAACGACAGGTGCTCCATTAAGGGGGGTGACCTGCTTTTTGTTATTTCTGTCCTTTTCTCTCTTTCTCTGGCTTGTATCCATTCGGCCCCATTCAGCCAACTATTTTAAGACGTTTTCCCCATCTAGGTGTCGATTTCTTCCTGGCGAGCGATAGCGAGCCAGCATTATATGAAGAAATCCGGCTTCGCCGGAGACATTTTTCTATCAAAAAATTTACAAATTTAGCCTGCTGTCAAACAAAAATAAAAAATATGCTGGCTCGCTACCGCTCACCAGTAAAAAATTGACACCTGGATGGGGATAAACGTCTTAAAACAGTAGGCTGAATGGGGCCAAATGGATACAAGCCAGAGAAAGATAGAAAAGGACAGAACAAAAACAGGTCACCCCCCTTAAACAGTTTACACACACCCCTTTCCTAGATACTGCGCATGGGTGTTCACCACTTCCTTCCATGGTTCCTTGTGCTACTCCACTGTGCGTGAACTTAGTTTTATTCATATTTACTCTCAACCCTTTTTATGCCATGCCTTCTCTCCAGCTATTAAATTTGGTGTTAGCATTCTGAGTGTTATCTGCAATATGTACTAGATCAACCGAGTATAGCAAGGAAGACCAGTTCTAAAATACACTACAGTAGCCGCATTTTCCTTTACCATCATTATCTCTTGAAATGGTGTCGTATTTCACACCCAAATGCCATAAAAGGGTGTCCAATATCAAGCCAACTCAACCCTGCTCTTCCACAGGGTCGAAACTCAACCCGATTCAGACTTTCGGAGCTTGATAACAGTTTTAAGACTTTTTGTATATATCCATATATAAATAATCGATTTGGATGTGATAATTATAAATGTACCTAGCTATATCCTCAGAATATCCAAAAGAAGGGTCATAATCCTATAGAAGGCCGATAACCTACCGGAGTTATTATATATAATACCTCAAAGTAAGCGATTATATTATAGGAATAGTCATCACAATTTTTTACAAATTCAACTAGATCAAAATAATATAGAAATGATGGATCAAATATTGATCTTGATATGTAAAGCCTGTTGTTTATACACATTGGAGCACATGGCCGCAGCCGCGGTGCCACTCCATTCGCGCCTAATCACGATTATATTTCGGTGTATTCTTACTTAAATGTATATCATTTGGGTTGATTAGGCTACACAATACAATATTACTAAGTAACAGTACACGCATATATATAAATATCATAACATTTGTGAAATATAGGTTCGACCGCGCAAAGCACCACGGCTGCGTGAGGGCCAGTAGGAACGTAGAGATATCGAGGGGTGGGTGGGTGGGGCATCTAGCCTCGTGACCTTGACCAAGAGTCAAGTTCAGAAAATCAGTGTTCGTCACGGTAATTAATCTGTCACTCCTCAGAATTATTGAAATGTCTATGTATGCGAATATTTCTTGCTCTACTATTAAACAAATAAATATGTTGTATAATTTCACCTAATATGTAATGTCACAACACATCTTAAATTGTATATATTCAAATTTATTGCCGATATGTTCTGTTGTCGATTATTCGGTGACTGGACGACTCGGCCCATGGGACAACTCGGCTCGGACAGCTCGGCCCACGTTTGGACAACTCGGCCCATTATTTGAGACAGCTCGGCCCCATGTTTTGCTATGGGACAATTTGACGAGACCAGTCAGGATTAGGATGGGGAGAGCTAAGTGGAGGGTTTATGGATGGCCATGTATGCAGCACCAAATCCTGTCCTCTGCGTATGCACGGCCTTTTCCCTAATATTTTGATTATGTTATTTAGGCTCAATTGTTAGGTTAATTTAAGTTAGGTTAGGTTAGGTTAGGTTAGGTTAAGATAATATAATAGTATAAAGGAAAACAAATGTGCCCAGGGGTCTAAGATTCTCACGCATGCGCAAAGGACAGGATTTGCAGGATTTGGTGCTGCATACATGGCCTCCCGTTTATGGTGTGTGTGTGTGTAATGTGGGCGAAATGTTCGTTTATTGTATAATTATTTCATAGGCTAGTTCTCTCGATTCATAATGTGTAGGTTAGGTTAGGTTAGGTTAGGTTAATTAAGAGTTGTCTCGTAATTAACACGGGGCCAAGCTGTCTCGTTTTTACTGGGCCGAGCTGTCTCGCCGTGGGCCGAGCTGTCCTGGCCGAGCTGTCCCGTGGGCCGAGTAGTCTAGCATTCGATTATTCCAGTCCCTGACATACCTCATGATATTTGGTATATTACGCTATTTCGCTTTTATTTTGTCTTTATTTGCTTTGTAGTAATTATTCTGCAATGCATATTTACTTTCATTGTTAAAAATAGTCAGGAAAGGTTGTCCATATAATGTATATATTTAAAAGTCTGGATCGCCCCTTGTTCATTTTGTGCCACCCCACTATAATGAGAGTGGGTTATCAGACTTTGGGGTAACAGAAAACGCAGCTAATGAGAGTGGGTTATCAGACTTTGGGGTAACAGAAAACGCAGCTAGTGTCTCTAGTAACACTTTCAGTACACCTTTCACTCTCACTACCGTTCGTAAGTTCTCATAGGCCTACATCATCATTATCAAAGGAACCAGCTACTTTACCACACCAAGTTATCTCGTAGCCTACTGCAGAGAAACATAAAAACAAGTTGGAGACGGAAAATAAGATTATAATGCAAACATTAACGATAAAGATACACAAAAGTCTAAATAATATAAACAGGATGTAAAGAGAAATGTAAGAAGATACGGGATATGGAAGCATATAAACAGAACAAAGAAAATAATAAAAGATACAGAGATGATAATAATATATACATAATATAACCATAATAGAAACGAGAAAAAAGGGACTGTTGAACAAAGAGTATAAAGGCATGTAAAGTCAGTAAAAATAGGTTAGCCTAAATTCGGAAATAACTTGAGCCGACCTTGCCAAGTGAGATATCTTTCTTGGTGACACTGGTAAGGTGTTCGCCTCATAGCCCAGGGGTCCCGGGTGCATATTTCCGAAGTCGAGACTAGTATATATCATAGGGGAAATTAGGACCAATCAGAGGCCGCAGTGGCAGTGACGTCATCCACAAGGGGAGGAGCCAGTCTGTCTGTCACTCTCTCTCTCTCTCTCTCTCTGGGTGAGGAGCCTGCCTGCCTCTCTTTGGTTTCTCTCTCTCTCTCTGGTAAATAGAAGAAGTAAGTCACCTAGTATAACAAGTTATTTCAAATATTAACTACATTAAGGATACATTATGATTGTGCTATGTTATGGTTATGAGTAAATAAGAGTAGCCTACCGTATTACGCGTATTGCACAGCCAAGGACAGAAATTCCTTGACAATTTTAGAAGGCACAATATTATTTCACTGGCGAACTATATTGATTCCTGTGACACTTAAGCAGTTAACCTGTGCTGATAATTTCAAGAAGGAACTTAAGTCACTCATATATCTAAAGGGTTATATATACAGTATATACATAGCCTATACATTACTTTATTTTAAATGTCATTAACACATTAACATTATCAGATAGTACAAAATATATTAAGCATCAAATGTTATGAAATAGTTAATGGTTTAAGTGCATAAGGTAGAGCCAAAGGCTAATTAGTAGGCTATATAATTATACGATACGTGTTAGTGAGTTGGGCCTAGGCCTATAGGCTACTTAGGCCTTATAATTAGGGTTGGGTGTGAAGGGGATTGCCTTGTGTGAGCCAATCGACTTTCTGTAGACTCCCATTTTTTTGTATTCTTATGTATGACAGCTATTTCTATATTTTGCTAAATATTACTTTTATTGTAGTCGATATGTTATGATGTGACAATGTTAATGAATATTTATATAAGTACAGTAGTGGTTAGGGCTACTTGAACACCTCTTAACCCCATTATATCCAGGGCGGTACAATATTGTACCGCCCTCGGTACTTTAAGCCAATATAATATGTCATTTTTAAATAAAGCACAATGTTACAAATAATCCTGATCAAGACACTGGGAACACAACAAATAATTATTTTAAGCAAAAAAACAATGAGTTCAATCAGCCTGTTCTCTAATATTAACGATTTTTATCGTGAAAGGCGCTGAACATAAAGAAACCATACGATATGAAGTGAGACATTTGGCATAAAGGTTACACTCACCTGTAAGGTTGGACTGTGATTCCAGATGTACGATGAGATATAATTGTGAATTTTGTTATTCCCTTCATATCAATCTATCACTTTCTCTCCTATCATTGATCTTTACTTATTCCCTTAGTCTATGTCTCGATTCAGCCACCCCCAGCTATGGGGTATGTGCCTGAGTGTATACATACATACATACATACATACATACATACATTCATCCATCTGTGGGCCTACATACATAATATTATGGAATGAGATCATTACATGTGCGGAGAGAGAGAGTGAAAAGTGACCATTTATAGTTTATTTGCGTTGTGCATGAATGTAAATTTAAATTATAATGATAAATAAAACAGGAACTATTTGAAACAATTTAACTGTCTAAGGAGAACTGGCAACACCCTCCTCCTCAAATCTTGGGACGAAAGATGCCAGAATCGCAAAATTGTCATTGTTTACTCATTGCTTTTCAAGTAAAACCATAATTAATGGGAATAACATATTGTACTCTGGATGCTTATTTAATCTAGACAGATACTATGCGAATAAATATTGATAACTTGTTATACTAGGTGACTTACTTCTTCTATTTACCAGAGAGAGAGATAAACAAACGAGAGGCAGGCAGGCTCCTCACCCAGAGAGAGAGAGAGAGAGAGAGAGAGAGAGAGAGAGAGAGAGAGAAAAAAGGAGAGAGAGAGAGAGAGAGAGAGAGAGAGAGAGAGAGAGAGAGAGAGAGAGAGAGAGAGAGAGAGAGAGAGAGAGAGAGAGAGAGAGACAGACAGACTGGCTCCTCCCCTTGTGGGTGACATCACTGCCACTGCGGCCTCTGATTGGTCCTAATTTCCCCTATGATATATACTAGTCTCGACTTCGGAAATATGCGTCCCGGGTTCAATCCCAGGCCCTGGCATATTTTTGTGAGGCTATTCCCGCATCCAACGAAGTTTAGGTGTGTTGGTAAAATTGTTCAGATGGTTGAGAGTAAGATTGGAGCTCCATAAATCCTCTTTCTGGTATGGTGTAAAAACCGATTCCTACAGGGTTTTAGGATAACCTATTTTTACTGACTTTACAGGCAGACTTATACGGAACAGGAGAGTGAGTGGCAAACAAAATGAAGATAATAAGAGTAAATATAAAACATAAGATGAGCAGATTCAACTAATAATACAAATATACACAATAGAAAGAGTAAGAGGGAATAAATAGCAAAATAGAAAGAACAAGGAGAGTAAATGCAAGAAATAAGACAATATAAACAGAATATTACACACCATAAGGAAATGAAACAAAATGTATAGAAAATGTAAGAAAGGGGAAAATATGAAGAAATTTAAAATAAGGAGCTTAATTGTGTGATTGACAGCGTTGAGTGGAATATGAGGGGAGGGAGAAAGGTAAACAGCACACACCACTTCCGACCTTCCTCACCTGGTATGAATATCTTGTGTGAGAGAGAGAGAGAGAGAGAGAGAGAGAGTAATAGTGATACAAGAGTGAAAGAGATTCAACATTGTGGCGTGAGGAGAGAGAATGTAGAAAATATGTGAGAAAGAGGTGGGGTTCACACATGTGAACAAAGCAAGAAGCTGTGCAGGGGTAAAGAACCCACGAAGACGGTTTTATATATATATATCGGTATTCTATTTAGAACATGTGATTTATACTCCATTACATTGCACAGGTACACAATTGGCTGTATTTGTAATATTAGGGTACACTGGGGTTATGCTCAAGTCTTTGTATGCACGAGACATGGCAATATATTTACATTATGCAAATTCTGGATTTTCCAAGATCTTAGAGAGAGAGAGAGAGAGAATGAGTGATAACAGAGCTGTATACTCTTGTTGAGGCAGGGGAGTCTGAACATGACGGGTGGTGGCTGTGGAGGAGTGGTGAACAGGCGTGTATACTGTGTTGGAGAAAGGGGAGATGGTGCTGATGGAGGAAGGGAGAGTAGAAAATGGTAAAAATGTTGGACAGGCTTGTACAGTATATACCATGGTGGGGAGAGTGGAGGTCGGAACATGATAGTCGCGAAAGGTAGTATCAGAAGCAGCAATGGTACCAATCTCACAAATTTTCTTCGGAATCTCCAAAGAACCCAACAATTAGTACATGTCAGATGTTAGCCAATTCTCAGGATCCGCATCGTGTTGTATGCCTTAAGGGGAGTCACCGTTTTTTGTTTTTATCTTTATCTCCTTTTCTCTCTTTCCCTGGCTTGTATCCATTCGGCCTCGTTCAGCAGAGTGTTTTAAGACGTTTATCCTCATCCAGGTGTCGATATCTTCCTGGCGAGCGATAGCGAGCCAGCATTGTATGGAGAAATCCGGCTTCGCCGGAGAAATTTTTCTATCGAAAAATTTACAAATTTAGCTTGCTGTCAAAACAAAAATATATATATGCTGGCTCGCTACCGCTCGGCAGGAAAATATTGACACCTGGATGGGGGTAAACGTCTTAAAACAGTAGGCTGAATGGGGCTGAATGGATACAAGCCAAAGAGAGAGAGAGAGGTGGGCTCCCTTAACTTTCTTGAAGTCGTTCTGTTGCTGGTGTTCTGGTGTAAAAGGCGCATAGGGGAATATAGGTAGTGGAAGGTTTATTAGCCATTGTTGAACAAGTCTTGAAATAGGCCTTGAAAGTCAATGATTTTTCCCTTGCATAGTGTGAATCAGAGAGTAGGCAGGTGGAATGTTCTTCCTGTGTACAATTTATAATGTATCGAGGGGGGACTCAGATAAAGTAACAAATATGTGCTCGTTCTCTGTGATGGTGTCGAGGATAGGTGTTCCTGTGGATGAATATGTGACGTCCAATTGCTTCTGGGGCAAAACATTAACAATGTAAAGTTTGGTATCTTGGTCTTGCGAAATAGTATAGGTTAGAAATATATATAAGATCAAGATCTTTATAGCAATGGTGATCCATCGATGATGTCACTGGTGTTGCCATAATATGGCAACACCAGTGACATCATCGATGGATCACCAATTATATAAAGATCTTGATCTTATTTATGGAAATATGAACATGTAGAATTTATACCTCTACATATACCGTAAGCATACCGGTATATAGCCTAGTTTGTGTCATATTAGGTAATGTGATAAAACAAAATACGCCTACTTCATATTATGAAATAAGTATATTTTGTTTGATCACATTACCTAATATGACGCAAACTTAATGAAGCCATACAACATTTATCTTCTGATCTAACTACCATTTCCAATTGGGGCAGAGAAAACCTTGTTGCTTTAATGCTTCCAAAACCCAATTTCTTCATCTTGCTACCCGCCGGGAAATCCCAGCGGACTATCCCTTACACTTCAACAATACAAAAATCAATCCTTCATCTTCTCTCAATATTCTCGGTGTCTCTTTCTCTTCTGCTCTCTCTTGGAAGGACCATATTACCAGTCTTGCTAACGCAGCCTCCCAGAAGTAGGGTGTGCTCAACCGCCTTAAGGGGTTCTTTACCCCTGCACAGCTTCTTGCGCTGTACAGGGGCACAGTGCGACCTAGTACTGAGTATTGTTCACATGTGTGGGGAGGATCCTCTCACACCGCACTCCTAGACTCCCGTCCACTCACCAACTCTCTGCAACCTCTCTCTCTCTCTCTCTTCACCGCAATGTTGCATCTCTCTCACTATTCTATCGCTACTACAATAATCAGTGTTCCTCAGAGCTCTCCCAGTGTATACCACCTCCTCTACGTAGGGTACGTAGTACCCCGTCTTGCAACACAATCCCACCCATACTCTGTGCAACTCTCCAATTCAAGACTGAAACGATGCTCCCAATCCTTCTTCTATTCAACGGCTGAACTCTGAAACTCTCTCCCAGAATCAGTCTTTCCCTCTACCCATGACTTAAATTGTTTCAAACTCTGTGTGTCCAGGAATTTTGGCTCGAACGTCCCTTGATTTTGACCCTGTCACTCTTTCAAGCCTGAGGGAGGCACTCGCTATAGGCAGTTCTGCCTTTTGTCTCCCTTACTCACATAGAACAAAAATAATATATATATATATATATATGCTTACGGTATATGTAGATGTATAAATTCTACATGTTCATATTTCCATTAGACAGTGTCAGTGGGTTTTTAAGCAAGATAAATAAACACCATACAGCACTCCCGCCTCTCGTCAGCAGGTATGAATATCTTGTGGCCGAGGTAGAGTGTCAGTGGGGTGACAGGAGGAATATAGAGCGGGACATTTGTGGTACACCAACTCAGTATACTGTATTTGTGTGAAGGGTATCTTGTGGTTTGGTAGCGCGCTCAATTTACAAACAGGACCTACCAGGTAATTTTGATTCCCTGGCAAGATGCGACGGATGTGCAAGTGTCTTACCATGTGATTTCTTTGTTCTCCAAGCATTAATAGGAACCTGAAGTTGGTGCTTATTTGTGACGTCCAATCTGGGGTAATAAACTGGGGTAAAGTGTTCCGAACACTATTGAATTACTGTTAAAGAGCTGGCATTCAATACAAGACCAAAAATTATCTATTTACTATTAAGGTGCAGTGGATTCTAACAAGGGTGGTACTGTCAGGACATCAGCACACCACGGTTCAGGAAGGGTAGTCTGGAGCAGGACAGCAAGATTGGAAGGAATCACCTTTTGTAGACACACACAACTGGAACTCTGCCAACATGTTGTGGCTTTCTTTATACATCACTGTCAACACCAAACTGTTCTTTTGCCAGTATAATCAAGTAGCTATATTTGATAACTGGAAGCCTATACTGTTGATATATTATTAATTAAAATAATAGTATACCTGTTACATTCTATTAGGTGTTAATTTTATGTAAATGAGCCCTAACATTGCATAGTCGTGAACAAGTGTCTGATTAATGTACTTTCAAAATTATCTCTAAAGAGCGAAGCGACCAAAGCATCAAATAATAAACATGTCATCGTAATGTACGAATATTTAACATGAAGATAATTTTGATGGAAAAGGAATGTGAGTGGTGGAGAATATTAATCAAAGATATGAATGGTGCAGAAAAACGTAGACTGTCGATGATGTCAAGAAAAAGAAATATATAAAGGATGATATATACAGTATACTGTATATATATATATATATATATATATATATATATATATATATATATGTATATATATATATACAGTATATACAAACGATGTCCATATCTCCCAAACGGTAACGGTATGGGAGGATCAGTAATATTAAAAGAGAACTTAGATCATCTTTGGGAATATATATAACACAACGAGTTTCCCAGGCCCATGCATTGGCAAGTATGAAGATACAACGGAAATGTAAACCTTTACATTAGATTGTCGCTATTTTCATTACATGATGGTTAAATAGACATTTTCATTCAGCTTAGGAGGACCTTAGGGAATCAAAGGGTTACACACGGTATCACAATGACCCTTTCACTACCTTATAATTATATAGAAGGCCTTTTCTAATCTGAAGAAACCCATCTAGTAATAGCCAGAATACATAAAGAGCGGAGTACCGGTACCAGTAGTAAAGTGGTTAATAAGATATACTGTACAGAGGCGTCAAGCTACAAGAGGCAGATCCGGGACGTTCATTACCCATTATGATAGGACCAACCCATTACCTTGAAAGCCTGAACAATTAATTACCCTCATATAGTGAGTGGGCTGTGGAAAATTGATAATGAAAACAAATGGGAAGTAATCTCGGTGCACAGACTCGGTAGTAAACAGAGAAGGCAAGAATGATGAGAAAGCAGCGAAGACAAATTAAAAAAGAAGTTATGGTGCACATTTTCTGAGGCAGATCGATCACCGAAATAAACCGAGACAGGACCGAAGTTTACCAGACCGTGTATGTGTGTGTGCGTGTGCGTGTGCGTGTGTGTGCGTGATAAGTAAGGGGAATGGGGGGGGGGGGGGCTCTGTACTATTATAGTATGTGGTTTGGATGATGGCACGGGGAGGTTTGGGTAGAGAGGGAGTGTGGATAAGGAGAGAGGGTGGATTAGTGGGAAGAGAGGAGATTGGGGAAGGATGGGGTTTATGATATCAGATTTAAAATAAAAGGTATAAACATTAGAATATAGAGGGGACTAAGGGTCGTATTCTCAGTCGATATGCAACTCGACTGATCAGGAACACCGTAGTATAGACAGGAACACCGTAGTATAGACAGGAACACCGTAGTATAGACAGGAACACCGTAGTATAGACAGGAACACCGTAGTATAGACAGGAACACCGTAGTATAGACAGGAACACCGTAGTATAGACAGGAACACCGTAGTATAGACAGGAACACCGTAGTATAGACTAAGTAATATATGTAATAGATCGTGGTTTCCAATGCGCCAACACGGAGCACATGGCCGAAATTGTCTGTCCTATTTGATTGATTGATGGCTAGGTATGGTCCTTAACCCTTCATGCACCAGCGACGTCTGTTATATTCTATTCAAGCTATATGGAGACGATTTTATGCAGCTTAGGAAGGATCCATGGTAGTTAAAATGGTTGATTGAGATAGTTCGAAGCCTTATAATTGCTAGAGATCGTTCCTAAACTGAATAAAATCGATTAGTAGTAGCCAGAATACGGTAAAATGGATGTCGACGGTACAGAAGGGGTTAACGGACACTTCAATCTTGCCAAGGCCCATCAATGATATTTAAAATCCTTACTGCTTGTACCTGTTGATCTTAGATGGAGTCAATGAGTAAATGAAAGCTTTTGAGTGAGGTCAACAAGTAACTGAGCCACATTATAAGCCACTTGTCACATGACTTTGATTTACGGATGACAAGTGGCAGCTATAATTTCGGTTTCACAATTCACTAACATAGAGGAATAGTGTTGTTACTACACACACCCACACCCTCCATTGCTGGATTAATATGTTTACGAAAACAATCCAAGGGAAAACTTCAACTATGTTATTTTTTTCTCAATACGATGATACCATTATTGGTTAAAAAAAATCAGTATAGGTGACGTTATTATTATAATTATTATTATTTTATGGCTAGACGATTTAGTTCATATACAAAATAGAAGTATCATGGCCAAGAGGTTTATAAACCCATCGAGTAACTCCTTCCGTACAAATATATGTATTTCTTGTATTCTGGCGAGAAACACGAGACAATACTGATCAACTTAGGTATGACCCTTAGGAATAATACGGATAAAGGATTTTTCACTTAATATTTTGACTCCCACGAGTCTTTACTAAGCTTAAAATTGTCTATCGTAACCAGATACATATGATATAAAGACATGACGACACTGAAGGGAATAAGCGGCCTGGGCAAGGGCTACGAAGACCTTCGTTGTGTATAATGCTTTCATAATACGCTCCCCTCATTTGCTTTCACTTTTCTTTATTTACGTTTACTCTCACTTTCACCTTGCTTTCTTCTTTAATTTCTCCCTTTTCCCTTTTTGCTCTCCCTTCTCAAGTTTCTATGCTCCTATTATCTTTCCCACATTGTCGTTACATCTGCTAGTGATTTTATCTCTCTGCCTTCCACTTTCCTTCCTTCGTTCGTCCCACCTTCCTCTCAATGTTCCACCCTTTGCTTTCCTATCGCCCTTCCTCCCTCCTTCCTTCCGTCCTTCCACCTTCTTCTCCATTCTCCTTACACTTGTTTCCCTTTGGCATTAGCCTACGTGGGTCTTCCTTCTGTTAAGCCTCTGTCACACGAGTGCTTTTCCGTCAATTTTCCATGAGCAAGTTTTTCCTCGTATTATTTCGGTACTTTTTCGCAATGGTATCGGCAACTAAACTGAAGGTAGATTATGTTAGGCGGTTAAATTCTGTTAAGTGTAATTTTTGAAGCTTCCAGACCATAATTGCCCGTACAAATTGCTCGAAAAAGTGCTCGTGTGATACCAGCTTTAGTCGGTTCTTGTCGCTCCCTCACTTTCCATGGTTTATGGTTTACTCATTATATTTTCCATCGTTCTGTTGTTCGTTCCTGTCTTCGGGTTAGGATGTATTATATATTTTTGTTTACCGTTTAACACTTTTTAGTTTCTCACCACAATCCATGTTCTGATAGACTCAGGAACTTCTTCTAATATATATATATATTCTGACATACGGAGCCCTGTATGTTAATTTAAGAGTTAGAATTAGAGTTGAAGGAGTGCCAAACTACCCAGGCGGCGAAGCAGACCAGCGAGCGAACCAGCGAGGGGAAAACCAGCTCGTCCGCATACCAGCAAACAAGCCTTCACACCTGCGTGCGTCATAGGGGACCTTACCTTACCTTTGGATACCTTTGGATGTGTTCGCCTCTCCTCTAGCGGCACCAAGGAGCGCGACGCCCCTCGTTATGGGTGGTGATTTGGTGCAGTAGACTGTTTGAAGCGACAGCTCGCTCCCTTGCGAGGATGGGCTCGTCTGGCACTTTTTGCAGTTCGACATCTAGGGCTCTCTTGAAGTTGTCTAACGAGATGTCCCTCATGTCTCTTACTCGCCGTGGTAGTTTGTTGAAGAGACGTGGGCCTCTGTGTGATAACCAGCCCTCTCGCAGAGAGCCCATAGCACCCCTGTTATTCATCCGGGGGATTTCGCATTCCCAGCCTCTCCTATCACTGAATTTCATGACTATCGGAGTATGTAGGTTTGGTACTAAACCCTCTGCGATTTTCCATGTGTATATTATTAGGTAACGTTCTCTTCTACGTTCCAGTGAGTACAGATTCAGTGCTCTTAAACGCTCCCAATAGTGTAGATGTTTTATCGAACTTATATGCGAAGTGAAATTTCTTTGTACACTCTCTACGTCATTTATTTCACCTGCTTTGTATGGGGATGTTAATACGCTACAGTATTCAAGCCGCGGTAGCACTAGAGATTTGAAGAGCGTTATCATAGGCAATTCACCGCGTGTTTTAAAAGTACGCAGAATCCAACCCGTTAGACGTTTCGCAGCCGCCACTTTGACCTGGTTATGTACTTTGAAACCCATATTTTCAGACATTAATACCCCAAGGTCTTTCACACTGTCTTTCCGTTCTATTATGTGGTTAGATTCTGTTAAGTAATTTGTAATTTCTTTAACACCATTATTATCTCCGTACCGTATTAATTGGAATTTTTCCTCATTGAATTGCATGTTGTTTTCCCTGGTCCACTGGAACACTACATTCATGTCTTCCTGCAGTCGGCCCGTGTCCTCTTGTGTGTTTACTATCTTGCTTAATTTTGTGTCATCAGCAAAAGACGACACCGTACTGTGTCTGGTGTTGGTATCTATGTCTCAAATTAGTATGAAGAACAGAAGGGGCGCTAGCACTGTTCCTTGGGGCACTGAGCTTTTGACATCCGAAGGCTCAGAAGTGACTTGGTTTACTGCTACCGATTGTTTTCGGTTTACGAGGAAATTGTATATCCACCGTCCGATTTTCCCAGTTATACCTTTTGCTTTCAGTTTGTGGGCTATTATACCATGGTCACATTTATCAAATGCCTTAGCAAAATCGGTGTAAATGACATCCACGTTTCTCTTTTCTTCTAGCGCTTTAAGAATTTTGTCATAGTGTTCCAAAAGTTGTGAGAGACATGATCTTCCCGCTCTGAACCCATGTTGACCGGTGTTGTGAAGTTCATTTGCCTCCATGAATGTTGAAATTTTGCTTCGCAGGACTCACTCGAAAACTTTAATGATGTGAGAGGTTAGACATACCGGGCGGTAGTTTTTTGGTAGTGCTTTACTCCCTCCTTTATGCAGTGGGGCAATTATTGCGTTTTTCAAGCTATCTGGTATGTCACCAGTGTCTAGACTCCTTCTCCACATTATAGCCAGGGGTTTTGAGAGGTTTTCCTTACATTTTTTCATTAGGATCGAATTCCATGAGTCCGGGCCTGGTGCCGAGTGGGATGGCATGTTGGAAATGGCCTCTTCTATGTCTTTTGGACCGAAATCAATATCCAGCATCTGAGGGGTTTCCGTGGGGGAGGTTTCCATGAAAATATATTTTGGTCTCTGATGACTTTTGTTTCATCAGGCTCACTGAATGCCATTTCATACTGCCTGCTTAAGAGTTCGCTCATTTCCTTTTTGTCCCCTGTGAAAGAGCGTCCCCTTTGCTCAGTGGGCCGATGTTTGATGTTGTTTTAGCCTTTTGTATGGCGTATGAAAAGAAGTATTTGGAATTTTCCTTTATACCTGCAATAGCTTTCCTCTCCTCTTCCATATGTTGTAGTTCATATGATATTCTTAGCCTTTGTTCAATTTCCACAATTTCTCTATCTATTTCGACCTTTTGCCTATCCTGTAGATTTTGATGGGTGCGTCTTTGTGCGAGTAATTTTCTTCTGTACAGCCTCCTCCCTTCCTGATCTTGTTTGCTTCTTCGTTTTGTTTGTCTTGCAGGTATATGGTGGCTACAGATTTGGGTCATGGTTTCTGTTATTAAGACTAGACATTCTGCTGGTGTCAGGTTATCCATTAAATCTTCCCAGTCTATTTCCTCCATTTCTTGATTTACCTCTTCCCACCTAATGTTTTTGTTATTGAAGTTAAATTTACTGAAGGGGCCGGTTTTTGTTCTCGATTCTGAGGTTGTCTGTACACTTTCTAAGGTTGTTTTGATCTCAATTAATTTATGATCTGAGTATGTTGTGTCCGATATGTTAATGCTGTGTACTAGAGAGTCGTTGTTAGTGAAGACCAGGTCTAAGATATTGTTTTCCCGTGTGGGTTCAGCAATATATTGGGTAAGACTAAAAAAATCACAAAGTTCAAAAAGCTCTCTCGTAGTAGTATTTGCTTCTCCGGTGTTATTTGCCACTAACTGGTTTTCTAGTTGTCTCCATTTAATGTTGGTAGGTTAAAGTCTCCTAGCCATATCATATTTGGTGTTGGGTTCCCCAGGGTTTCCACTTCTGATTTTATTTTGTTGAGCTGGGTTTTGAATTCTTCTCGGGATGAGTCTGGAGGCCTGTATGTAACAATAACTGCTAAATTTAGGGATTCTATTTTAACTCCAAGTATTTCCACCACTTCATTACTGTTATTTAGGAATTCAGTACATATCAGTGAGTCATGTATGTACAAGGCTACACCTCAATGTGATCTATGCGTTCTGTCCGCCCTATGTAGGTTGTAACCAGGAATCCATACCTCACTATCTTCCTGATCTTTAATGTGAGTTTCTGTGAGAGCCGCAAATATAGCGTTTCCTTCTTCTAGCAGGCCCCTAATAAATGGTACTTTGTTCGTGGTTCTATTTTTTAGGCCTTGGATATTTGCAAACAAGATTGGGGAGGGATTGTTTGGAGTACTATGTGTACCTAATAGTCTTCGGGATGTATTGGCCACTCTTGGGAGGCCAGGAGGTGCTCGAGGTGTTCTATGTGCTCTTCCATCTCCCTCAGTCTCTTCATCTTCATCTGCCCTTTCCCTCCTTGCCTCTCCTGTCTCGTCCTCGCATAGCTAGAGAGTTTTTTGGGCTACCATTCGTGTTAGGTCTAGCATATCTCCAAGTCCCTGTAATATGAAAAGCTGGGCATTTCATATTGTAGCAGGTCTTATTCTCAAGTGATGTCTTGCAAAGGGATGGGTGGTGGTATTTGCAGGTTTTACCAAATCTACATTTTCCATGACTGGTTATGTTGTTGCAAATTTTGGGATGAGCAAATCTACATGAATTCCCATTATATTCGCCCTTTTGACCAAAGTAGCACCTTCTTTCCAGATAATATCTGCACACTGGTGTAGACAACCCCAGTAGGTGTGGCTGGGGCTGCAAGGGGTTATGTGGTGAGCTAAGTGTGGTTGTGGGTGATAGTGGGCTTGGTGTATGGGTGGGTGAGGCCTGCAGGGGGGTGGAGTTAGGGGTGGGTTGTAGGTGGGGAGGTGGCAGTGGTGAGGGGGGAGACGATGTGGAAGGGGAGCCTGATATGGGGGCTTGTTGCATCCTACGTTCATCCTGCAATTTTATTTGATCAACAGCAGTAGGGTGGTCAATGGCCATAGATGGGATTAATGTGGGTGTTTTCTGGGTCTGGGGAGATGTGCGACAGGGTTTGTGTATATGTAAGGTGCGAAAGGTTGTTGTTCGGCAGGCGATGTGTGTTGATGTGCAGGAGGCAATGTGGGCATTATCATGGGAAGGTGTGCGTGTGTGGGTTGTGATATTTGTATGGGCCCTGAGGCCCCAATAGTTCCCCATTTTCTGTGAAAGGTAGCTATGTCTTGGCTATATTTCCGTCTATCTTGTACTTCTGTATTTTCTACAGTCTGTATGACTTGCCATGTGATATCGAAACAACTATCGCAGAAATGGAGGTTCTTCCCTCTTGTATTGTACGCCTCATTTATTGGTGTCAATCCTTTGCAAATCCAGTGATATGGTTGCTTGCATATCCGACATGCGGTGCCTTCATGGATGTGTATATTCATCTTACAACTCGTACAGTTGTCTCTGGTAAACATTTTTTGTTTTTTTGTTGTTGTTTTTGTTGTACCGCCAGCCCTTAAATGGGGGAGAGAGAGAGAGAGGGGGGGGCCTTGGAGGACAAGGAGGTGTTTGTAATGCGGTTGGGGGAGGGGGGGGGGAGTGCCACTCGTTTACCCTCATTATGTTTCAACTTTAAGTAACTTTAAGTAACACTTTCAATAATTATCTTATGAAACAGAATTCTCACTGCCCTAACCACTTTTCCCGTTTTTGGTCGACTGTTTAGCGGAAAATACGGCACTCTAGGAAAATAACGAACTTTCCAGGCTACCTACAGTATATATAGTATCTATTATAATTTTCATATTTTACCTATCAACTTGATTCAACACTGCTCAGGTTCGAATTTTCACCACATCTGAGAGAAGAGAGAGAGAGAGGGGGGGGGGGGGGCTTGGAGGACAAGGAGGTGTTTGTTACACGGTTTTTTTGGGGAGTGGGGGGGGGGGGGGGGGGGGCCACTCGTTTACACTCGTTATGTTTAAACTTTAAGTAACTTTAAGTAACACTTTCAATAATTATCTTATGAAACAGAATTCTCACTGCCCTAACCACTTTTCCCGTTTTTGGTTGACTGTTTAACGGAATATACGGCACTCTAGGAAAATAACGAACTTTCCAGGCTACCTATACCTGTATAATATAGTATTTATAGTTATTATTATTATTATCTATTTTAATTTTCATATTTTACCTATCAACTTGATTCAACACTGCTCAGGTTCGAATTTTCACCACATTTGGTTGCGTGGGAGATCTTTCTCTCCAATAACGTCACTACGAACCTGCGATATGGTCGAGAAATAATCTGCACTGATTAATTTGTTTAAATATTGTTTTTCTCTGTTTGCTATTATTTACGATATTTGTTTTGTCGGTACCCTTTCCTGTCGAGGTTAAGTTTCGCTTTTGGTAAAATCGTATAGGGGAGGGGAGGGGACGTGTCCAGGAGAGCGAGGGGATATATGTGTTTATGGTCTTTGCGGTCACTGGGGGGTATTTGTTTACAGCATACGTCCTGTTCCCAAGCTAAAAGTTAAAAGTTCCCCTGACTTTAATTCTCTGTATTATACTTTCCTAGTTTATTTACGTGATATACGATGTTCACTATCACTTTTAACTTAGGCTTCCTATTTTCCCAAAGCCCTGTTTGATTTCATAGGACTATATAGCTAACACTTTGCTTTTGGGACGTAACGGTTTTTTCTTTCCCTTCTTCTTTCCACCCGCCTTATGGGCCTGCTCTAGGCCTGTCCTAGACCAGCGCCTTGGCACTGCTGTAGGAGTTAACGGATTTTTTCTCCAAAACGCGTATATCCCTCCAGATATTTTATCAATCGGTTCGATTTTGCACTTCACAGAACCGCGACACTACGTTTGTTTTTGTGTGTGATTTTTTGGAAGTTTAATCACCAGTATCCCGCGG
Organism: Paralithodes platypus; assembly: GCA_032716605.1. Lineage (NCBI taxonomy): Eukaryota > Metazoa > Arthropoda > Malacostraca > Decapoda > Lithodidae > Paralithodes > Paralithodes platypus. Next base: position 82,206,359 of record CM064487.1, read on the forward strand.
GATAGTCGAAAAATCCCGGACCGCGACGGATGTGACCCTCCTCTCTGACTGACTGCAAACTACTTCGATGACCCGACGCTATGACGTATGATCGACGCCAGGAGCCTCCATTGGACCACGCACCTGCTACGCAACTCGAGGAGCTGTGATTGGGGCGCGAACTACCCGCCGCCTCCTGATTCGTTCCTACACCATCATTGTTTAGTATCGAAGACCCGAGTAGTGGGCATTCAAATCAGTCTCATTTGGAGTTGGGAAGGTGAACTTGCAGCTGGAGGAAGACGGGAAGTATTGTAATGGAATTGTGACTGTCAGTCAGATTATATAAGTGTGTGTTAAGTGTGTTCGGTGTAAACACTTACGTTATGTTGGTTAGTGAGATATGTGATTGGGAATTAACGTTAACGCTACTATTATGTACTTAACTATTTGATTGGGAATTAACGTTAACGCTACTATACAGTAGTGGGGTTTCTGAAAAATGTGAATGTTAGGAGCATTTTTAGGTAAAAGTTGGGAACCAGACTGTTTAGCATATTTCAGGTATGCTGAATTCGATAAACCCGGTTCCCAAGCGAAATTTTGAGTTTTTGACCATCTAATTTGCATAAACAAAATGGCCGCCAAATTGGAAATTTTTGACACTTCATGAACCATTTTCTCCAATATCTCTCTAACTAGGCAAGCAAAAATGACAAATAAAGTGTCTATACTTATGTTTTGAGGGTCAGAGAATGTGAATAAGGCATCTTTAAAGTGATTAGTGATAAGCCTTCACGTAAATGTGCAAATTAGTGGCTGCAATTATAGAAAAATCAATTTCTCCAATATCTAATGCTAATACTAATTGTTTCTTTTATTTGCAGACTACAATGGATCCAGTAGTTACTTTGAAGAGGCCTTCACCTGTAGATTACAGCTTGTGCATCTTCTGCCAAACTCACACAGCCAGTGTTATTCCTAGTAATGCAAGTGACCATGGACTCGCAAAAGTCAGGGATGCTGCCAGTACCAGAAGAAAGCTTAGAGACACTAAGAATATCGATGTGATTGACCGTCTTGAGAATGTCTTGGATTCTGCTGAAGCCGAAACTCTTGTGTGGCACAAAATGTGCTATGCCCACTTCACGGACAAAAGTAAACTTGAACGTTTGCGGAGGATGCAGGCAGTGGATTCAAAACAAGAAGCAAGTTGCAGCAGCAGTGGTAACAGATGTTCATTGCGAAGGAACGTGGAACCAGTAAACTGGAACTTATGCATTTTCTGTCAAACTGTTGTTTTGAAGGCACGGTTGATCTCAGTAATGACAAAACAAATGAGTGATCAGATAATTGATGCTTCCCCTCTCGACTACAAAATTGGCCTTCGATTGGCTGGAGTGATTGACTTAATTGCAGCTGAAGCCAAATACCACTTGAAGTGTCTAAGAGCATTCACCAGATCTACCAATAAAACAAAGCTGGACTCGGACAATACAGACCTTGCGATGGTATGGCTATGCAAAGAGTTGCAACAATCTGCAGACAGAGGGCACGTTATCCTGCTGAATGATGTCTGGGAACGGTATAAGGAGCTTGCTGAAGAATCGTCAACCATAATTCAACCGTCTTACTACAGTAGAAGGACAACCTTCAAGGAAAAGTTGCAGTCACAGCTGGGAGATATTTTCAACTTCTTCCAACCTCTTGACAGGAGCACATCCGAGAGAAAACCATGCTGATTCCCACAAAGTATCAGCATACTGCAGTTTTGGAAATGACAGAAATTGAGGAGACTGAGAAAATGTTGCCTCAATATGTGCCTCAGGATGACATTTTCCTATCACTTGTACATGTAGCGCTGAGAATTCGTGGAGACATGATGGAATTTCTGGGTCACAAAGGTTTCTCCTTAAGTGAAGATGAAGCGATTCAATGCATTCCAGATAGTTTATATATGCTATTGAGACTAATCTTTGGTGGTCAAGAGGTGCTAGAAGATGATAGTTCTGAAAAAATGAAGATCTTGTCCAAGGCAGAGTTCTGAGTGTAGCACAGGATCTAGTTTACTGTATGAGCGGCGGCAGAAAATGGACTCCCAAACATATTGGTCTTGCCAATACACTACATCAAGCCACATGATCAAAAGATCTGGTGGAGTTGTTCCACAAGGCAGGCCACTGTTTGAGCTATGAACAGGTGTTGCAAGTAGACACTTCCTTAGCTGAGAGCACCCTGAAATCTATGGACCAAGCAACCGGGGCCATTATTCCACCAAACATTGTAGCCAATTAATTTATCCACTACACTGCAGATAACATTGACATTCTTGATGAGACACTTGATGGAAAAAATACTTTCCATGCAACTCAAATGGCAACATGGCAGCGGGGACAGAAAGCCGATGCTGAACTTCGGATGTTTAGAGCCATCTGCTAGAGCATACGCTGATCGTGCCAGATGTCCTAGAGAACCTGTATCCTGTCAATAAATCCTGCCACAAGTGAGCCAGTATTCACAGCCCCAGTTGACTTGCCAGCTGTCCTAAAGCACGAGCTTCTGCCAGTTTCCTGTATCACTCGCTGAAATGAATGGTACACTCCGCACTGGAAATAAGTCCATACTGGCAGATAAGTTAACGGAAGACATAATCTGCCCTGAAGCTATTGAACTTCACGACTCATCATCCTGCCTAATCATTGATGGACAAGCACTGGTGGTTGCTCTGGGAAAGCCTGACAATGCAATGACCTTTGGGGATTTGGCCGACACATACGTAAGAGCAGTATTAAAGGCAGGTTCTAACTATCAACGGGTAGACATTGTGTTCGACAGATATAGAGAAGAGACAATCAAGGGTGGTACGAGGACACGACGCACGAAAGCAGATCGACCAATCAGACGAATTGTTGAGGGACGTGATGTGCCTCTTCCAAAAATGGACTAACTTTGTGTCGCTCCCTGCTAATAAAGCTGATCTTGCAAATTTCCTGTCTGAGGAACTGTGTTCTCAGGCACCTGATGATAAGGAGATTGTAGTTGCCGGGGGATTCAGAGAAGAAATTGAGGTTAGGTCATCAAAGACAATCACTGATTTGACTCAACTGAGAGCCACACATGAAGAAGCTGACACTAGGTTGGTGTTACATGCTGTGCACAGCCAGTTCAATACAGTTGTTGTGTCATCAAGGGACACTGATGTTCTCGTGCTTTTGGTTTCCCACTTCCCACGTGTACAATGTGAACACCTCTGGATGATGTCTGGTACCACCAAGAAAAGGCGATATATACCCATTGATGCAGTTTTCAACAACCTACCAAGAGATTCAACAACAACTCTTTTACCATTTCATGCATTAACCGGGTGCGACACCACCTCCTACATCGCAAATCACACCAAAAGGTCATCATGGAAAGTCTTCAAACAGCACCATCAATTGCTCATAAACTTGGGAATCGGTGAACTCACAGAGGAGACCATTCGATCTTCAGAAACGTTTGTCTGCAGAATATATGATGTGCACAAAACAGACTCTGTTGATGCAGCAAGGCATATACTGTTCTCAAAGACTGCCAAACCAGAAGCAATGCCACGTGGCCAACACGTGATGCTCTCCGCTTCCATTTGATGCGAGTACACTATCAAGCAATGATTTGGAGAAATGCTCACTGTGCTGTACCTGAGCTTCCTGCACCCACAGAAATGGGATGGAAACATGGCGATTCAGGACTACAACCCATTCTGATGTCATTGAGTCCGATCCCACAAAGTTGCCTGGAAATTATTTCATGTGCCTGCCAGAAACAATGCAGGACGCGTCGGTGCAAATGCCGCAAATCCGGGTTACGATGCACAGCAATGTGTGCATGTCAGCAACAGAGTGATGATCAAACTCCTTGTATTGCATGAATATGGTCTACTCCAATAAATAGTTCAGGTGAGTGACAGATATTGCCCTGTTTTGCCTGCATAAGCATCAAGGAGTATCTTGGGGTAAAGTTGGGAACCATTGATTTTTCTCTAATGACAGCCGCTAATATGTATATTAAAGTCTAGGCTTATTACCGATTCCTTTAAAAATGCCTCAGTGACATTCCCTGACCCTCAAAACATAGGAATAGATGCTTCAGTTGTGATATTTGCTTGCCTAGTTAGAGAGATATTGGAGAAAATGGTTCAAGAAGTGTCAACAATTTCCAATTTGGCGGCCATTTTGTTTATGCAAATTAGACGGTCAAAACTCAAAATTTCGCTTGGGAACCGGGTTTATCGAATTCGGCATGCCTGAATTATGCTAAAAAGTCTGGTTCCCAACTTTTACCCAAAAATGCTCCTTGATTCTTATAGAGGGCCTTTTTTAGGAAATCCCACTATACTACTATTATGTACTTAACTATTTGATTGGGAATTAATGTTAACGCTACTATTATGTACTTAACTCTTTGATTGGGAATTAACGTTAACGCTACTATTATGTACTTAACTATTTTAGTTGACTGACTTGTGGACTAAAGCAACTCTTTAAGTAATTGGGTTATGATAAAAGTAATACTATTGTTTTATATTAAGACTTACGAGTACTTTCATTTTCTTTTAATTAAGCTTACATTGCTTAACGGTACTTAGTACGGTGATACTATTGTTTCATATTAGTAATATCGCCTTAGACTAACATGGCTGATTTAATGTTACTTCTAGTGATTTCCTAAGCTGAAGAAAATTATTTTAGCTTCAAAATACTATTTTTGCTTTTCATATTATTTGAGTGAGACCTGAATCGAATTTATGAAGCGATCCTGTAACTTAATTTACTCATAATCAAACCTCAATGTTACGTGGTTAAGAAATACATTTAACTAATTATTAAATATATATCTAACTTTTTATGTGACTTTGATATTACTCCTGATGATAATAATAATATAATACTATTAACGTAAGACAAGAACCAAGAATAATAACTACATTAAATATAAATAAAAGGACATATAAGAAAACTATCTATTCATTTCAAAAAGGGTAAGAGACAGAAATATTCTTACTTTAATATTTATCTTTCAAGACTTTTTATAGAATTAATAGTCCTTCTTTAGATATAACTTATTCGGTTCATAAATATAGCCTACTAAGCTTCGGTTAAATAATAATTCTTTATAAATACTACATGACTTTAATTAGTTTCAGTATTTTTTTCATAATTAAAGAGTATCAGTCAATAAAGGATACCAAGTCCTAAGATCCAAAAGGAAAGGAAGCAACAACAGGAAATAATGTTATTAGATTTTACTTTTGTTTTGCCTTCAGCTGACTGATACCTTAATATATATCTCTGTGCTATCTAGATTCATCAAGTTAACCACTTGAGGATCAAGATACATAACAGAAGAGTGACGACCTCGCCAGGATTAGTTTCATACAGTTTCACTCAGTTTTATTTACGTTTCACTACTTAAAAATCAAATATTAATCATGCCTGATCTAATTAGTGATGAAGATGCTCGAGTTTTCATAGAATCAGACCCCACAGCCCCTGATATTGACTGTCTGTCAAAATCCAAACTGAAAGTGCTTGCCTCACATCTCCAATTAACGGTCTCAAACATGTCCAAAGTAGAGGTGGCTCAGACCATAAAAACCCACCTGTTCCCTGTAGAAGGCGAGGAGGGTGACGGAGCAGTTGGTGGGATCCCGAGTAAACCTAGCCAACTTGATGAACAATTGCCACCTGGTTTGACCGGTGATCAAGTACTGGAACTAGCCAGACTAAAAATAGAACTAGCCAGAATAATACGAAGAACATAAAAGCCAGAATAAATGCCGAAGCAAAGACCGAACAAGCCAGACTAAATGCCGAACAAGCCAGAGCAACAACCGAACAATATGAATATCAATATCGTACGGCACAACTAAATGTCAATACAAATGCTCCCTTAATTGCTCCCCCTCTGGGATTGATTATGACTAGTGTCATTCCACCTTTCACTGAGGATAATGTGCAGGATTTCTTTTTTTTTTTTTAGGAAGTTGCTGGAGGTATGAAGTGGACAAGAGATCAATGGCCTTTTATGTTACAAACCGTTTTGACAGGGCAGGCTCGAGCCACGTATTTGTCAGAAGTAGCAGAGGTTAGGCAGGATTATGACAATCTCAAAGAAGCTATCCTAAAAACCTATCAATTACAGCCCGAGGCTTACAGGCAATTTTTCCGTAAAAACCAGAAGAAAGTAGAAGAAACCCATAAGGTATTTGCCAGGACCATGACTAAAACTTTCAATCATTGGGTCAAGAGTAAGAAAGTCACAAGCTACAACGACCTGAAGGAGTTGGTCCTGTTAGAAAATTTCCTATGGAAAATTGATTCTTCTGTATCCTATCATTTAAGGGGGAAAAAGGTAGATTGTCTTGCCGACGCCGCTGACATGGCTGACACATACGTGCTCAACAACAAATTTCGAGGGAAGAAGCCCTACGATAATTCTAGTTCTAATTTTAAGTATCCCAATCACAAATCTGACAGACCCAGTCACAAGCCTGTAACGTCTTCCCCAGCTAGCCAAAATAGAATTGTTCCCCCACCTAAAAATGCGACTCAGGGCAATGGTAACAGAGGTGGGGCCCAAATTAATAGTAATGCTCAAAGAGGGAACGTTCCCGTATCCCCTAAAGTATGTACTTTTTGTGGTATGAGAGGCCACCTAGCTTATCAGTGCTGGGCCAAGGAGAAAACCGAGAGATCGGGGCAGACAGTTGCCGCCGTATCTCAAATTCCAGATGTGCCTTTAATGCAGGACTCCCGACAGAAGGAGTACCTAGCCCCAATAGTTCCTTTAATGCAGGACTCTCGACAGAAGGAGTACCTAGCACCAAAAGTTACTTTAATACAGGACTCCCGACAAAAGGAGTACCTAGCAGCTAACGTAAACCATCTAGACAGGGGTGTAGTAGCATGCGTGGTGCAACCAACTAGGGTTAAGCCAATAATAATTTCACCATCAGTGCAGGACAGTTACCGTCCCTTTATTTCATCTGGCAACGTGAGATTAAATGGTTGTATGCATGAGGTAAAATTTCTGAGAGACACAGGTTCTACTAGCACCCTCATGGTGAATCCTTACACTGAGTGCCCACCTGGCGAACCAGTTGTAATGAGAGGTGCTGGAGGCCAATTTTATGCACACTTGGTAAAAGGCGAAATTGAATGCGAGTTACTACAGGGTGAGGCCACCATAGCTTTGTGTAGGTCCCAAGATATCCCTGTGCCCAGGGTAACACTCCTTTTGGGGAATGATGTAGCAGGTGAGAAGGTCCGACCAGACCCCATTTTGTCACTTTCCCCTGTTAACGAGCCACTAACCGGTGAGCTCGAAAAGGAGATGCCAACTGTTTTCCCTGTGTGTGCTGTCACACGTTCAATGTCTCAAGTAGCAGTTCCCTCAGACAGAAATGTACCGAATGTAAGAGTTGATGAAAGGGATGATGAGAGTGTGAATGACGCTCCAACTGTGCCTGATGATGTGACTGAGGTGGATTTATCTGACACCTTTATGGCTCATCTTGACCCTAACGATGACCATGAAACCCCTCCAAATTGTCCTAGTGGCCTGGTAGAGCTACAGAGAGATGATAGTGAATGCAAGGAGTTAGCTGCCAGGTCCGTGAGTGAAGAGGAATGTGAGAAGGAGGGTGGTGAATGTTTCTACCTCAAAGGAGGAGTATTGTGGCGTAGATGGAGACAGCCACACAGACCAATCGATGACGGGGCCTGGGACGTCCATCAAGTAGTAGTCCCCAAACCTTGTCGTAGAGATATCTTGGAAATGGCACATTGTATACCATTGGCAGGACACCTAGGTGTGAGAAAAACTCTAGACAGAATCAGAGCCCACTTTCACTGGCCAGGAATGCGTGCAGATGTAGTGGAGTTTTGTAGAGTGTGTCACACTTGCCAGATGACAGGAAAACCCAATCAGAAGGTGCCTGTACATCCTCTGGTGCCCTTGCCCGTCTTCGAGAATCCTTTTACTCGGGTGGTAGTGGACATTGTAGGCCCATTGCCTAAGACTTCCCAAGGTAACAATTATTTATTAACCATTATGGACATGGCAACTCGCTACCCAGAGGCTATACCCTTAAAGACTACCTCTGCTCCAACTGTCATCAAGGAACTGCTCAAATTCTTCACCAGAATGGGTTTCCCCATGAGGTGCAAAGTGATCAAGGAACTAATTTTACCTCTAACATTTTTTCAGCAGTCCCTGAAGGAGTTGGGTATCGAGCATGTTAAGTCTAGCACCTACCACCCAGAGAGTCAAGGGGTTCTCGAACGATATCATCAGACATTAAAAGGAATGTTGCGTAAATATTGTACAGAGACCGGAGTTGAGTGGGATAAGGGGGTACCTTTTCTTTTATTTGCTACTCGTGAGGTTCCAACTGAATCCCTGGGTTTTTCCCCTAATGAGCTAGTTTTCGGTCACCAGGTAAGAGGTCCTTTGCAACTATTGCAGGATAGCCTAGTTGGCCAGGAGGGGAACCAAAACCTCCTCAAGTATGTTTCAGATTTCAAAACCCGGCTGAGATCCTCATGTGAGTTTGCAGCTCAAAACTTGACAGTGGCTAAAAGCTCCATGAAGAACTGGTATGACAGAAAAGCCCATGAGAGGGAGTTTCAGCCTGGTGATGAGGTTTTGGTCCTGCTCCCCCTTTTTGGCCAACCTTTATCTGCCAAGTTCAGGGGCCCATATAAGATCATTCAGAGGGTGAGCATTACCGATTATCTAGTGACTATCCCAGACAGGAGAAAGCCCACGCAAGTATTCCATATAAATATGTTGAAACCCTACCATAGGTCCCCTGATTCCTCTCCTCCAGATTCTCCCACTGTGGCAGTGAATGTCAGGACCTGTGGACAGCCTGGTGCAGACGAAGTCTTCAGTCCTCTTACTGACCCGCAACAGACTGTTCCAGAGCCTGAAGGTATCCATGCAGACTTTGACTTGTCATGTAGCCTATCCAACTTTCAGTATAATTCAGTAGCTTGGGGGGAATTACCATCTAAACTATGTCATCTTCCCTCTGATCAAGCAAACCAACTAATATCTGTTTTATCTCAGTCTCCCAGTGTGTTCCGTGATACTCCAGGGCTCACTTCTTTGGCCGTGCACGACATCGACGTAGGGGATGCAACTTCCATTAAACTATCCCCCTACCGTGTCTCGCCACAACGCAGGAGTATACTGCAGGTCGAGCTTGACTACATGTTGTCAAACAAGCTGATCACAAGGGCCTTAAGCCAGTGGAGTAGTCCGGTCATACTTGTGCCAAAGCCAGACGGGAGCCATAGGTTTGTATGGACTATAGGCAAGTTAATGCTGTCACAAAGAACGATACCTACCCACTGCCACGGATCAAAGATTACATTTACCGGGTTGGCCTCATACAGCAGCAAGATAAATTTAATGAGAGGATTTTGGCAATTAGCTCTCCCTTGTAGCGAGGTAAATATCATGTTTTAGTAGTGCGCTTTAAGCCTTCAGCTGTGAGATGCCTTGCAGTTCGAGTAATGCTCCAGCTATGTTCTGATGTGGTACCTGGAGACGTTGCCTACTTTGGGTGATATCCTTATTATATCCTCATTATAATCTTGCTGTTGCCAATCTGGTGGTGAATCTATTTATGTATTATGTTTAATATTATGTACTATACTCCTTAAACTCTTTTCTAGGGGGGAGGTCTGACATACGGAGCCCTGTATGTTAATTTAAGAGTTAGAATTAGAGTTGAAGGAGTGCCAAACTACCCAGGCGGCGAAGCAGACCAGCGAGGGGGAAACCAGCTCGTCCGCATACCAGCAAACAAGCCTGACGCACCTGCGTGCGTCATAGGGGACCCTGCAAATTACTTCGATGACCCGACGCTATGACGTATGATCGACGCCAGGAGCCTCCATTGGACCACTCACCTGCTACGCAACTCGAGGAGCTGTGATTGAGGCGCGCACTACCCGCCGCCTCCTGATTCGTTCCTACACCATCATTGTTTAGTATAGAAGACCCGAGTAGTGGGCATTCAAATCAGTCTCATTTGGAGTTGGGAAGGTGAACTTGCAGCTGGAGGAAGACGGGGTAAAGTATTATAATGGGATTGTGACTGTCAGTCAGATTATATAAGTGTGTGTTAAGTGTGTTCGGTGTAAACACTTACGTTATGTTGGTTAGTGAGATATGTGATTGGGAATTAACATTAACGCTACTATTATGTACTTAACTATTTGATTGGGAATTAACGTTAACGCTACTATTATGTACTTAACTATTTGATTGGGAATTAACGTTAACGCTACTATTATGTACTTAACTCTTTGATTGGGAATTAACGTTAACGCTACTATTATGTATTTAACTATTTTAGTTGACTGACTTGTGGACTAAAGCAACTCTTTAAGCAATTGGGTTATGATAAAAGTAATACTATTGTTTTATATTAAGACTTACGAGTTCTTTCATTTTCTTTTAATTAAGCTTACATTGCTTAACGGTACTTAGTACGGTGATACTATTGTTTCATATTAGTAATATCGCCTTAGACTAACAAGGCTGTTTTAATGTTACTTCTAGTGATTTCCTAAGCTGAAGAAAATTATTTTAGCTTCAAAATATTATTTTTGCTTTTCATATTATTTGAGTGCGACCTGAATCGAATCTATGAAGCGATCCTGTAACTTAATTTATTCATAATCAAACCTCAATGTTACGTGGTTAAGAAATACATTTAACTAATTATTAAATATATATCTAACTTTTTATGTGACTTTGATATTACTCCTGATGATAATAATAATATAATACTATTAACGTAAGACAAGAACCAAGAATAACTACATTAAATATAAATAAAAGGACATATAAGAAAACTATCTATTCATTTCAAAAAGGGGTAAGAGACAGAAATATTCTTACTTTAATATTTATCTTTCAAAACTTTTTATAGAATTAATAGTCCTTCTTTAGATATAACTTATTCGGTTCATAAATATAGCCTACTAAGCTTCGGTTAAATAATAATTCTTTATAAATACTACATGACTTTAATTAGTTTCAGTATTTTTTCATAATTAAAGAGTATCAGTCAATAAAGGATACCAAGTCCTAAGATCCAAAAGGAAAGGAAGCAACAACAGGAAATAATTTTATTAGATTTAACTTTTGTTTTGCCTTCAGCTGACTGATACCTTAATATATATCTCTGTGCTATCTAGATTCATCAAGTTAACCACTTGAGGATCAAGATACGTAACAATATATATATACAGTATATATATATATATATATATATTATAGTTTGTTTTCTATCCGACGAAGTTGATAGTGTATTGGGTATTCGCTATACTCTTTTTTTTCCAGCTGACGGTAAATGTTTATGTCTTCATCTTCATAACTTAGAGCAATTACAAAGATTGTGTAGCGTAATATGTTAATTATGATAACTTGGCTCATATATGATGCAGAGACATATTAGATTCATACGGTACAATTTCATTAAGGGAGTCCACCTCACTTTTTTCTCTGCCTCGCCCTCTCTCTTTGGCTTGTATCCATTCGGCCCCATTCAGCCTAATGTTTTAAGATGTTTACCCCCATCCAGGTGTCAATATTTTCCTGGCGAGCGGTAGCGAGCCAGCATTTTTATATTTTTGTTTTGACAGCAAGCTAAATGTGTACATTTTTCGATAGGAAAATTTCTCCGGCGAAGCCGGATTTCTCCATACAATGATGGCTCGCTATCGCTCGCCAGGAAGAAATCGACACCTGGATGGGGATAAACGTCTTAAAACAGTTGGCTGAATGGGGCCGAATGGATACAAGCCAGGGAAAGAGAGAAAAGGAGAGACAGATAAACAAAAAGCCGGTGACATCCCTTAAGTAGCCTACCGAGCAAGTAGGTGGTATGGAATTAATACAAGTCTGCTGGAAATAAACTGACTATGGAGTTACGGTGTCGGTTTGCTTAGTAGGTGGTATGGAATTAATACAAGTCTGCTGGAAATAAACTGACTATGGAGTTACGGTGTCGGTTTGCTTAGTAGGTGGTATGGAATTAATACAAGTCTGCTGGAAATAACTGACTATGGATACGGTGTTTGCTTAGTAGGTGGTATGGAATAATACAAGTCTGCTGGAAATAAACTGACTATGGAGTTACGGTGTCGGTTTGCTTAGTAGGTGGTATGTATGGAATTAATACAAGTCTGCTGGAAATAAACTGACTATGGAGTTACGGTGTCGGTTTGCTTAGTAGGTGGTATGGAATTAATACAAGTCTGCTGGAAATAAACTGACTATGGAGTTACGGTGTCGGTTTGCTTAGTAGGTGGTATGGAATTAATACAAGTCTGCTGGAAATAAACTGACTATGGAGTTACGGTGTCGGTTTGCTTAGTAGGTGGTATGGAATTAATACAAGTCTGCTGGAAATAAACTGACTATGGATTACGGTGTCGGTTTGCTTAGTAGGTGGTATGGAATTAATACAAGTCTGCTGGAAATAAACTGACTATGGAGTTACGGTGTCGGTTTGCTTAGTTGGTGGTATGGAATTAATACAAGTCTGCTGGAAATAAACTGACTATGGAGATACGGTGTCGGTTTGCTTAGTAGGTGGTATGGAATTAATACAAGTCTGCTGGAAATAAACTGACTATGGAGTTACGGTGTCGGTTTGCTTAGTAGGTGGTATGGAATTAATACAAGTCTGCTGGAAATAAACTGACTATGGAGTTACGGTGTCGGTTTGCTTAGTTGGTATGGAATTAATACAAGTCTGCTGGAAATAAAGTGACTATGGAGTTACGGTGTCGGTTTGCTTAGTAGGTGGTATGGAATTAATACAAGTCTGCTGGAAATAAACTGACTATGGAGTTACGGTGTCGGTTTGCTTAGTAGGTGGTATGGAATTAATACAAGTCTGCTGGAAATAAACTGACTATGTAGTTACGTGTCGGTTTGCTTAGTGGTGGTATGGAATTAATACAAGTCTGCTGGAAATAAACTGACTATGGAGTTACGGTGTCGGTTGTAGTAGGTGGTATGGAATTAATACAAGTCTGCTGGAAATAAACTGACTATGGAGTTACGGTGTCGGTTTGCTTAGTAGGTGGTATGGAATTAATGCAATTCTGCTGGAAATAAACTGATTATGGAGTTACGGTGTCGGTTTGCTTAGTAGGTGGTATGGAATTAATACAAGTCTGCTGGAAATAAACTGACTATGGAGTTACGGTGTCGGTTTGCTTAGTAAGTGGTATGGAATTAATACAAGTCTGCTGGAAATAAACTGACTATGGAGTTACGGTGTCGGTTTGCTTAGTAGGTGGTATGGAATTAATACAAGTCTGCTGGAAATAAACTGACTATGGAGTTACGGTGTCGGTTTGCTTAGTTGTCTTGAATAATACTGTCGAGTTTAAATTAAATATAGTTGTCCTCTATCATAAAGTACAATTTATATACAGTATATAATTATATAGACCTAAACGGTGTATATAAGAGAGAGAGAGAGAGTGGAGTTGTGTGTTTTGGCATTTCAAAGGGTTAACTGATCCATTATGGAACTGAATATTGTGCTGGTAGGACAAGGGTCTGTTGTTTGCGAAACATTCTAATATCTATCCCCCGTATTTTAACACCATAATTAAATGCTTCCCTAACCTCTGGAACTCTGTCCCTCAATCTGTCTTTCCCACATCCTATGACTTAAACTGCTCCAAGCTCCGTGTGTCCAGACAGTTTTACTCTAACGTACCTTGATTTCGGACCTCTGTGCACTTGTTACAGGCAGCTTTGCCTTTTGTCGCCTTCATACACATAGACCAAAACAAAAATCATAAACGAAACAAGCATAAACAAAGTTATCTTTCTAAATGGATGATATTAAGCCTTTTATCACAAATGATCACTCACTTGTGTTATCATTGTTCGATAAAGGGTTAGTGAAACACTTAAGTGTGGTTCTAGAATATTGGGGCAAGAGCTGTGCTGGCGTAATATCGAAAATCCGTATGCATATAACTCAAAGTGCATGAGGAACACCGGACATAATGCAAGTAAGGATATCTCTTGTCAAGGTTGATGCACTAGAGATCGTGTAGTACAAGCGATGGGCTTGTCGCATAGTTATCAAACATTATTATGTTTTTGATATTGTGAAATTTAAATCCAAATATCAAACCATTTATCTTGGTACTTACTGTATCGGTATTATTTCGGTACCATACCAATAGTGATGAATTTGTATTCTGGGTCTGGACATAAATGAGACCAATGAGAGGCTAATTATTGATACCAGCGGCATTGATATGGCGAAGGTTGGACGATCTCTGGTGCGTTATGGTCTCTATCATGCACAGTTGAGCTGGCCACATAAAAATCCCCCTGCCTTTCCTAATAGTCCACTATCTTCCTTCTCATCCTTCCACGATCAAAATTTCCCCGTTCCTCCTAAACCTCATAACTCCCAACCCCCCTCGTCCTAATCCCCTATCCGTCCCAAATAATCCCATGTAATCCCCCTCACTTATAAACCTAAAATCAAGCGTCGATCTAGAAGATAATGTCAATAAATCAAATTATGTCAACCAGGGAGGCGGGAAACGTAATTCTACTTGATGGTGTCAATCGAGTTAATCACAACTAATCGAGTATGGAAGTGAAGACATAAATAAAAGACAGAGACAAACAGACAGACAGGCGAGTGAAGAGAAGTAAAATAACGATACCTCTTCCACCTCCTGACCAACCATAAATTGTAGCAGAAGTACTGTAATATATTAGGTGGTTTGATCCATTATTATACAATGGGTCATTCGCTTCACTGACCCTTCTCCTCCCACTCCTGCTCGTAATAGTGGTCCTTATTTAGGTTGTTTATTCGTAGTTACAGCCTGAGAGAGAGAGAGAGAAAGGAGTACAAAGGAAATCAAGCAACAACAGGTCTAGTGACCCTTCTAGGCTGCTTGTCCTCCAAAACACTGAGGATCAAGTGTCCAAACAGTGGTTTAGAGTGGGTAAGGGAACATTGGAAAGGGAACTACTGCCGTGGAACTAATGTCTGTGGCAGGATTAGGAAGTTAGTAGGGGACAGATGGGTTAGTAACTGAGGGGAGGATAAAATAAAGTTATTCATTTACAAACGCAGTCAGTCGCGGGTTTCATGCGAGATATTTGTCTAGGCGGAGTTTAAATGAATCAACGGTGCTGCAGTCTATAACGTCTCGGGGAAGCCCATTCCACAAGTTGACAACTCGATTGAAGAAGAAATTCTTAGATTCGTGCGAGTTAAAAGATTTACCAATAATTTTGCAACCGTTTCCCCGCGTGTAATTAGATTGGTCGATAGTGAAGTACTTACTACAGTTCATATTGTCGATGCCTTTGATGATTTTGAACACTTGAATTAAGTCACCTCTTAATCTGCGCTGGGTTAAAGGAAATAGATTTAATTCTCTAAGACGCTCTTCGTATGGTTTGTTCTTTAGGCTAGGTATCATTTTGGTAACTCTACGTTGAACTCGTTCTAGCTTGTTTATATCTTTTTGGTAATAAGGGCACCAGGATTGAACGCAGTATTCCAGAAGAGGGCGGACTAAGGAATTGTAAAGGGTTAGGATAACTTCTTTGGATTTATGCTCAAATGACCAGCCTATAAAGCCAATTATTTTGTTTGCCTTCTTAACAACTTCTGAACATTGTTGACTCGGTTTTAGGTTACTCGATATTGTTACTCCCAGATCGGTTTCTCTCAATTCAATTCAATTCAAATATATATATTTAGCCTTCAGATATACAATAAGTTCAGAATTTAAATACATGGAAGTCAACTGGCTAAGCCTTATGAAAGAAAACTCTCTTTAAGGCACCTTGATTTAACCCGAATTAATTTACATTTTTACATACATATAATATATACTCTTTCAATTCGCACCCATAAACTTACACCAAACAAAACATACTCAGCACAAAAGTAACTTACAATTTGACGGATGTTTTAATATTTACCCAATAAAAATGATTTGAGGGACATCTTAAAACTAGACAGGGAGGGTTTATCCAGAATATGCAGAGGCAGTGCATTCCAGACCTTTACATTCTCTGTTTAAATTCTGAAGCTGAGTGCCATTCATCGAATAGTTTGCTTTCTCATTTAGGTATCCGATATGTAGTACTTTACATTTATCCGCATTGAAACTCATTTGCCAAATTTGGGCCCAACATGACAATTTATCTAGATTGTGTTGCATATCGTCAACTTGTTCTTTTGAGAGTACGCTATTTGCAATTTTTGTATCGTCAGCAAATTTTGAGATTGTACAGGTGAGACCCTCATCTATGTCGTTGATGTAAGTTAGAAAGAGAATTGGTCCTAGTACCGATCCCTGGGGTACCCCGCTACTTACATTGGTCCATTTAGATGCCTTACCGTTTATGACTACTCTTTGCTTTCTGTCGCTGACCCAATATTCTATCTATTTCAACACACCGTCTTGTATTCCATGCGCTTTTAGTTTTAGCAGTAAACGTTTGTGGGGAACTTTGTCAAAGGCCTTTTGAAAATCAAGGTATATAATATCTACAGCTTTACTCTCATCGTAGAGGTTGAGGATATCGTGGAAGAAGTCTAAGAGGTTTGTTAAACAGGAACGTTTTATACGAACGTGTTGAGTATCTTTAAGCAAGTTATTTGCCTCTAAGTGATTTACGAGTCTGTCTCTTATGACCGTTTCTAGCAATTTACATACAATTGAGGTTAAGCTAATCGGACGATAGTTACTGGGTAGGGATTTGCTGCCTTTTTTTAATATCGGTGTTACGTTGACTAGCTTCCACTGATCAGGCATAGTCCCAGACTGCAAGGATTCATTGAATAGCAATGTCAGTGATTTTGAGAGCTCATCCTTAGCTTCCTTTAGAACTCTAGGCGAGATTGTATCAGGTCCAGGCGTTTTATTTACCTTGAGTTTATCTAAACAATTCAATACTTCTCTCTCTGTAACGGTGATATTGCTTAGAACATCTGAATTATCAATCTGAATCGGCGATGGTGTAGGGATATCACTGAGGTCTTCGGTTGTAAAAACTGATGCAAAGAAGGTATTGAGGGCATTACTCATTTGTACCTCGTCTTTGGTGTATTCTCCATTTTCATCGACTAACGGTCCAACAGTTGAGGTAACTACTTTTTTCTTTCTGATATAACTATAGAATTCTTTCGTTTTTGTTTTACTTTGATTCGCAACATGTAACTCCAGGGTCTTTTTACTTTGCTTAATTAACTTTTTGGCTTTGCGTCGTAGCTCTACAAATTTCACCCGTTCTTCGTCATTTTGTGAGGATTTTAATCTATCATTAGCAAATTTTTTAGCAAGCAGACAGTCTGAAATATCTTTATTCCACCATTTGGGCTTATCATTATGGCCTGGACGCCGTATTTTGAAGGTATGCAGTCTTGCACTGCCTTAAGGTAAGTGGTTGTGAAACACTCCCAAGATGTATTATGTCGTTATTGTTAGTCAGAAAGCTCCAGTCAGTTTCTTTAAGCTTTGATTTAAGTTTATGAAAATTTGCTTTCTTGAAATTAGAGACTTTCTCAATGCTGCTATTTGATTTGTTACTAGTAAACTTTAAATTGAAAGTTATCGTACGATGGTCGCTGTTACTGAATTCATCACCAACATTCAAATTCTCTATTAATTCTTCTTTTGTTGCGAGTACAAGGTCAAGCACATTATTACCACGGGTGGTCGGAGATTGTACAAATTGAAAAAGTTAACTCTCTTGCAAGTTAGCATAGAGGTCGTGTCCAGAGTGTGAAGTAAGAATATCGCCCCATTTAGTAACGGGTAAGTTGAAATCGCCAAGAATTACGGTATCTTGTATGTTAGCTATTTCTGCAATTTGTTCATAAATTTCACTGTCAGTTTGCACTGATTGAGCTGGGGGTCTGTATAATAAAGCTAGTGTTATTTTAGTTCCTCGTTTATTATTTAGTAGTACGTAAGATATGTCTATATTCGCAATTTGAGGTTTTGACATTAAGACAGGATTAAGACTTTCCTTTATAAAAAACAGAACTCCTCCTCCATTTCTATTGATCCGACTTTTCTCAAACATTGTATAACGAGGAAGCCTATATTCGGCTAAAAAAAGTCACTGTCTTCCATATTTAACCAAGATTCTGTAATGCCGATTATATCATAATGTTCTGTAAACACGATTTCCTCTAGATCTGAAAATTTATTGCGTATGCTACGAGCATTTACATAAAACACCTTAAGAGTATTAGAGTTGGATGTTACTGATTGGGCATTGTCTGAATTTTCAGTTCGTATTTGACTTACACTACCCCCGGTTGACCCCGTTTTTTGAACGGAAATCCTTGACTGCATCGTTCAGCAGACGACCAAGACGTGCAGCTGCTACTTCATTGAGATGTACACCATCTCCTGAAAACAAATATTCATCCTAGGAGAGAGAGAGAGAGAGAGAGAGAGAGAGAGAGAGAGAGAGAGAGAGAGAGAGAGAGAGAGAGAGAGAGAGAGAGAGAGAGAGAGAGAGAGATATTTCGCTCCACCGTCTCTCCTCCTGCTTCGAATGTTTCCCTTACCAATTAACATACCTGTATACAGCTTCATTATGCCCTAAAATAATATGGCACCACTGAACACTGTTTCCGGTTGAAGAGAGCAGGTGAAATTATGCATAACATTTCCTTTCCATTTCTAACTATTTTATATATTCCTTCAGGCAATTTTCATGCCCAGCAAGGTTATTCACTTCTAAGTTCCATCTGTCTTCATGACGTCAAATTGTAGGAGGAAGTGGAGGGTGGGAAGAGAGCCTTTATCTTTGCTATCCTTTCCTTCCACTTTCTTTTACTCCTGGGATTGCCATCTCGACTAAAATTTAAGTCCTGGCCAGCTCGCAGGGATCACAAGAAGAGTATGGGCAATTTAGCCATTTATCTTATTTATGTGGTGGGTTAAACTCAGGTGAGTTATCTATCCTGGTACACAGGGGCTACCCGGTACTGTACATTATCCAGGTTACCACAGCTTACCTCCCTGGATGGGACGTCACAAATGTCCACTAACTCCATGTTCCTATTAACTGCTAGGTGAACAGACACCGCGCAATGAAGCCTTCTTAGCCTATGTGGTCATGTGGGAGCTATAAGTACAAGACCACCATTAAATACTTTGACAGAATGATGGAGTGTGACATTGCACTATGTATCTATAAGTTTTATCAAATTATATTTTCAAATATTTGGCAGGAAGCTACCGTACTTTCGGAAAAATAAAATGTTCATGTAACAAAATATATATATCAGAATATACAGTATATATATAAGCTCAAGGGGTCTTGAAAAATAGGCAATATATATATATACTCTCAGCCGGACTCGATCCACCAACAGCCAGGACGAGTGTGCATGCTTTAATCCACTACACTACAGCGTTATAAAGGATACTTAACCTTTTCCCATGTATGACTTGTGTATATACCGTATATATTATATAAGACTAATATTCATATAGGTCTACCTCACTACTGTTTTATTGAATAATTTAATTTTAAATGGATATATAGTAGAATTTCAAGTTATAGTTATATTTTTCGTCTCAAGTCAAGTCAGTAGATCAGTGCCAACCAGCCTTTGTTATGAAGAAGTGGTTCATTGATCGGCTACACTGGTTCGAAACCCTGCACGACCTCTCTGGCTCTTGAGGTGATGGAGGTGTGTGTGTGTGTGTGTGTGTGAACAATGGGGGTTAATAGGTACAAGAATAGACAGTAAGAGGAGATGCGAAAAGAAAATGTGGGTGGGTTGAAATTAGATATTGTATGTGCGGAGAGAGAGAGAGAGAGAGAGAGAGAGAGAGAGAGAGAGAGAGAGCGCGCGAGCAGGAGAGAATGGGGATTAGAGATAATTGAGCGCGAGAGAGAGGAATACAAATAGCACCAGACAATAGATGTATATAGTCAGACAAATAAAGACATATAATAGCTAATATCAATAAAAACAAACGAATAGATAAGAGAAAAGTAAGAGCAACATTAAAACGAAAGGAAATATATTGTGAAAGAATTAAACCGCATAATATTCATCTTTGTTTTGTAGTTCTTGAATGCTATATTATATAAACAAAAGAAAGAAAAGTTGCTTCATGGGTAAGATTCATACTTCAAAATTGTCTCGCGATGATGGTTTGAAGTATGACTTGGCTTCAAGATTGATTTGTTTAGATAAGTACAAGGTGATCTTTGTTTTAAGACCTATTGGTTTAAAGCAATACTTTATTCGAAACTAAATGGGTTCAATACTTTATTACTAAGAGTCTATAATAAAAATAATTAATATGTGGACTGAGAGAAGTGATAAACATTAGGGGGTGATACAAAACCCTTGCTAGTATAAGGGCTTGGCCACACGAAGCCCAAAACATAGCATAACACATGACGGGTAGCATGCCTTGAACATGCTCTCTACATGCACCTGAACAAGCCCCAAACATGATGGTAAACCAGCCGTCCAGTTTAAGTTCATAATGCTACAAACACACAGCCATGAAACGTCCACACTACAGTGTCTCGAAACATGTTTGGGGGTTTGAACGTCCAAACGAGAGATGTCGATCATGTATGCGAACATGGCCAAAGCAATGTTTCGAACATGCCTCAATACATGTCTCACTACCGTGTGGCCGAGCCTTAATACTTGCAGTCACTTTCTATGAACCAACATGAAAGTATCAGGTAAATAATCAATGATGTGTTTCAATTCAGCCCGAGATAGCGTTGACAATTATAGACCGCTCTAATGACCGCGACTGTACAAAATGGAAACTCCAGGTACACTCAGATGCCATAGTCTATAGCCCACTCATAAACATTCGTGGACTTCTCCTATTTATAATGATGGAAGTATATCTCTGGAAACGAATTTTTGAATATATTTTTCTATGCACCAACTACAAAACTATATACACTATTTATTGAAAAGCAATAACTATCTAAAAATCAACCCATATAGCTATAATTGCATAAAGAAAAACATAGGGGGTCCACGAATTCTTACGAGAGGACTAGAGATTATGGTATTCGAGTGTACCAACAAATAATGAGATAGATCCTGTTAGAACCAGTTTCGAAAATTAAATTAAAAACGATCTCGAGCATACAGGTTTGCCTTACAGCTGTTTAGAATATAGACAACACGCAGGAAGACTATAGTCTGGGTTTTTTCCAGCTGATGCTAAATTGAATCCCTTAGCATCCGAATTATCGATTCTTCGTGGAAAAATATGATACTGCTATGTCTCTGTGTTATATTATAGCCAAGTTTTCATAATTAGCCACATATCTTGGAAATAGCAGAGTAATAAGCAAGGCGAGATACCAATTTACCATCAGCTGGGAAAAAACAGACTATAGTAATTAATGGAGAAATCATTGCAAAATATATAACAAAACAAAAACAACTATAATATGATTAAGATACATCTCATGGAAGTTTATATGCCACAAAAGAGTGAAAATATAAAAGGAAGACCCAAGATAGATACCCGAGAACCTAACAATTGCATAGAGAAGGGAAACTGGCCAGGCAAAATGTGGCGTCGGAAATGGCGATATATGACAGACAGAAGAAGCAGTGACGGGAAAAGTATGCAAGAAAGATCATTATTACATTAAGGAACACTGACAGCAAGGCATTATTGAAGCTATGACCGAGATGTTTAAACCTTACCATGGTGAAAACCTTAGCGTAGTTCAACGAAATTATTAAGTAAATGTGGCTATCTTTAGAAACTGGGAATGCTGATTAATTCACTCCTAAACCAACAATCATTCCCTTAGCTTCAGTTCGGTATGGTGAAGGCAACGCTCCTCCGAGGCGTTAAATAATACGGCCCAATGTTTTACATTTGAGTCGAAGTATGAATAATATATATACTGTAATAACATCAATAAACATATAATGAAACAAAAAACTCACAATTATAATGTATGACCAGCAAAACAATGAATATATAAAAAGAAATCCCGAGAAGACCCTGATCAAAACATATCCATAAAATGGATTAGGGAAACTAGGCAGGCAAAATATGGAGTCGGAAATGGCAAAATATATGAGACAGAAGAAGCAGCGAGAGGAAACGCAGGAAAGAAAATGGTTAGAGGAAGAAGCACTGGGATTTTTTTTTATTCAAGGTTCCCCCTATATTTCAAGTTAATATATATATATATTTTCTAACAGTTATGCTGAACGTGATTGCACGTAAATAAAAACAGCTAACAGTAAATATGGGCAACTCACGACTAATAATATTTGTTTTCTTTCGAACTCGTTATTTTCATTATCATCGCCATTCTCAGTTAGTTCATTGCAAGAATAAACTTTCGTATAATGTAGGGTTTTCAAAATCCACAGTTTACTTTAGGTCAATGTAGGTAGACCTAGTTCCTTATTTGTTTAATGTAAAATTCGTGGTGAGCAAGAACTTGTCAATCAAATCAGACGTATTGACACAAAGGGGGAGAGAGAGAGAGAGAGAGGTGGTAAGAATAGAGAGGAGTGTAGGGTGCTCTTGTGAAAGGGAGATACGTCAAGTAGACTGATGAGGGAGGGGAAGCCAAGAGGATGGGAATTATACAGTGAGAGATAAACACACAGTTACAAGGAGCTACAAGGAATAGATAGCATGACATTTGGGTCTATATCATGGTCATGGTTGTGTGTTGTGCTCATATTTAGAATTTCACCGAGTTGGATTTGTAGTTCAACTTTTATTTATTACTTGATATAGAATTAGTTTCTATCGGATTCTTAATTTAATTGATGGAATATGCTTCATAGCTAAAGCTTGGATTTTTTCTAATCGCTCTATATCTGTACTGAGTACTGACGACCAGAAATTCGCAGCATAATCTAGAAGATGAAGCATTACAACATGAAAGACGACAACAGAATGATATGAAGGAAGGGAGATATATAGTCAGGAAGAGATAATATGCAAACAATGAGAGAGAGAGAAAGAGAGAGAGATATGAAGGAAGACAGGAAGGCTGATAGAAGGAAGGAGTGAGGGAGGAAAGATATGAAGACTGGAAGGGTGATAGCGAGAAGAGAAGAGAGAGACAGTAAGAGAGATAGAGGAGGAACTGAAGGAAGGGAGGTAACTGATGCGGAGATGGGAGGTAAAAGAGAATAGGGCGATAAGGAGGTAGATAAAGAAGAGGAAGAGAGATGAGAAGCATGACGGAAGGATGGAACTATGAGAAGGAGTACAAAGGACAACAAAGGAAATCAAGCAACAACAGTTCTAGTGACCCTTCTAGGCTGCTTGTCCTCCAAAACACTGAGGATCAAGTGTCCAAACAGTGGTTTAGAGTGGGTAAGGGAACATTGGAAAGGGAACTACTGCCCTGGAACTAATGTCCGTGGCAGGATTAGGAAGTTAGTAGGGGACAGATGGGTTAGTAACTGAGGGGAGGATAAAATAAAGTTATTCATTTACAAACGCAGTCAGTCGCGGGTTTGATGCGAGATATTTGTCTAAGCGGAGTTTAAATGAATCAACGGTGCTGCAGTCTATAACGTCTCGGGGAAGCCCATTCCACAAGTTGACAACTCGATTGAAGAAGAAATTCTTAGATTCGTGTGAGTTAAAAGATTTACCAATAATTTTGCAACCGTTTCCCCGCGTGTAATTAGATTGGTCGATAGTGAAGTACTTACTACAGTTCATATTGTCCATGCCTTTGATGATTTTGAATACTTGAATTAAGTCACCTCTTAATCTGCGCTGGGTTAAAGGAAATAGATTTAATTCTCTAAGACGCTCTTCGTATGGTTTGTTCTTTAGGCTAGGTATCATTTTGGTAACTCTACGTTGAACTCGTTCTAGCTTGTTTATATCTTTTTGGTAATAAGGGCACCAGGATTGAACGCAGTATTCCAGAAGAGGGCGGACTAAGGAATTGTAAAGGGTTAGGATAACTTCTTTGGATTTATGCTCAAATGACCTGCCTATAAAGCCAATTATTTTGTTTGCCTTCTTAACAACTTCTGAACATTGTTGACTCGGTTTTAGGTTACTCGATATTGTTACTCCCAGATCGGTTTCTCTGTTTACATTCTTAAGCTGAGTGCCATTCATCGAATAGTTTGCTTTGTCATTTAGGTATCCGATATGTAGTACTTTACATGTATCCGCATTGAAACTCATTTGCCAAATTTGGGCCCAACATGACAATTTATCTAGATTGTGTTGCATATCGTCAACTTGTTCTTTTGAGAGTACGCTATTTGCAATTTGTGTATCGTCAGCAAATTTTGAGATTGTACAGGTGAGACCCTCATGTATGTCGTTGATGTAAATTAGAAAGAGAATTGGTCCTAGTACCGATCCCTGGGGTAACCCGCTACTTACATTGGTCCATTTAGATGCCTTACCGTTTATGACTACTCTTTGCTTTCTGTCGCTGAGCCAATTTTCTATCCATTTCAACACACCGTCTTGTATTCCATGCGCTTTTAGTTTTAGCAGTAAACGTTTGTGGGGAACTTTGTCAAAGGCCTTTTGAAAATCAAGGTATATAATATCTACAGCTTTACTCTCATCGTAGAGGTTGAGGATATCGTGGAAGAAGTCCAAGAGGTTTGTTAAACAGGAACGTTTTTTACGAAAGCCGTGTTGAGTATCTTTAAGTAAGTTATTTGCCTCTAAGTGATTTACGAGTCTGTCTCTTATGACCGTTTCTAGCATTTTACATACAATTGAGGTTAAGCTAATTGGACGATAGTTACTGGGTAGGGATTTGCTGCCTTTTTTTTAATATCAGTGTTACGTTGGCTAGCTTCCACTGATCAGGCATAGTCCCAGACTGCAAGGATTCATTGAATAGCAATGTCAGTGGTTTGGAGAGCTCATCCTTAGCTTCCTTTAGAACTCTAGGCGAGATTGTATCAGGTCCAGGCGTTTTATTTACCTTGAGTTTATCTAAACAATTCAATACTTCTCTCTCTGTAACGGTGATATTGCTTAGAACATCTGAATTATCAATCTGAATCGGCGATGGTGTAGGGATATCACTGAGGTCTTCGGTTGTAAAAACTGATGCAAAGAAGGTATTGAGGGCATTACTCATTTGCACTTCGTCTTTGGTGTATTCTCCATTTTCATCGACTAAAGGTCCAACAGTTGAAGTAACTACTTTTTTCTTTCTGATATAACTATAGAATTCTTTCGGGTTTGTTTTACTTTGATTCGCAACATGTAACTCCAGGGTCTTTTTACTTTGCTTAATTAACTTTTTGGCTTTGCGTCGTAGCTCTACAAATTTCAGCCGTTCTTCGTCATTTTGTGAGGATTTTAATCTATCATTAGCAAATTTTTTAGCAAGCAGACAGTCTGAAATATCTTTATTCCACCATTTGAGCTTATCATTATGGCCTGGACGCCGTATTTTCGATGGTATGCAGTCTTGCACTGCCTTAAGGTAAGTGGTTGTGAAACACTCCCATGATGTATTTATGTCGTTATTGTTAGTCAGAAAGCTCCAGTCAGTTTCTTTAAGCTTTGATTTAAGTTTATGAAAATTTGCTTTCTTGAAATTAGGGACTTTCTCAATGCTGCTATTTGATTTGTTACTAGTTAACTTTAAAGTGAAAGTTATCGTACGATGGTTGCTGTTACTGAATTCATCACTAACATTCAAATTCTCTATTAATTCTTCTTTTGTTGCAAGTACAAGGCCAAGCACATTATTACCACGGGTCGGAGATTGTACAAATTGAAAAAGTGAACTCTCTTGCAAGTTAGCATAGAGGTCGTGTCCAGAGTGTGAAGTAAGAATATCGCCCCATTTAGTCATGGGTAAGTTGAAATCGCCAAGAATTACGGTATCTTGTATGTTAATTATTTCTGCAATTTGTTCATAAATTTCACTGTCAGTTTGCACTGATTGAGCTGGGGGTCTGTATAATAAAGCTAGTGTTATTTTAGTTCCTCGTTTATGATTTAATAGTACGTAAGATATGTCTATATTCGCAATTTGAGGTTTTGACATTAAGGCGGGATTAAGACTTTCCTTTATAAAAAACAGAACTCCTCTTCCATTTCTATTGATCCGACTTTTCTCAAACATCCGAAGGGGACGAGGAAGAAAGGAAAAGAGATTGAGGAAGAAAACATGAAACACGAAATAACGACACCAATAGAACAAGAAGACAATAAACGACAAGGAAGGGTTATGATACAACAAAAAAAAAAAATACCAGGTACCGGAAATGAGAACAACAATTGACAATATACAAAGGAAAAACAAAACTAGGAAAAGAGATACCCTGTACACCAATGAGCCTGCTACGGTGATAAGGGAGATATAGGCTAGGCGATGGGGTGAGGAAGGAAAGAGATACCCTGTACACCAATGAGCCTGCTACGGTGATAAGGGAGATATAGGCTAGGCGATGGGGTGAGGAAGGAAAGAGATACCCTGTACACCAATGAGCCTGCTACGGTGATAAGGGAGATATAGGCTAGGCGATGGGGTGAGGAAGGAAAGAGATACCCTGTACACCAATGAGCCTGCTACGGTGATAAGGGAGATATAGGCTAGGCGATGGGGGGAGGAAGGAAAGAGGGGGGAGGGGGGGGGGGAACCTATAAACGAGATAAATTGATAAATACTTAGCTCGGAAAGGACAAAGAAAGACATGGAAGGAATAGAGAAGGGAGAGGAATGGCAAGGAAGATGGCAAGACCAAGAAACGAGAACACTTGGACGAGAAATGGAAGTGATAAAACAGGGGAAAGAGAAACGCGATGATAACACGAGATATAGTGACAATCAATGAGCGATGGAAGGAGGAAGGAAGGCTGGATATAGAAGTGAGAGAGATACCGGTAAAAGGATTGCTTAAAATTGGACCATAACTAAAGTCTGTGTAACACAAGCATTTTTTGTCCCCTGCATCGTTGAATCTGGCAGCCTACGAATATATATATATATATATATATATATATATATATATATATATATATATATATTACAACAAAACGCCAAGCGCAGCATAATATTTTTCTTGAAAATTTGATACATGGTGACGTATACCAATTGATAAATGACCTAATAACAATATATGATGGGAATAATATGTTTCACCTTACTAAATCACACCCCAGGATATACATATTAACCCCTTCTGTACCAGCGACGTATTTTTTTATTTTATTTCAGCTATATATAGACGATTTTATGAAGCTTAGAAAGGATATATGGTAGCTAAAAGGATTAATTGAGTTAGTCTTTAGCCTTTTTGGGGGTAGCGTCCTTCATAAGCTGAATAAAATCGTCTAATAATTGTCATAATGAAAAGCACGTCACCGGTACTGAATGAGTTTATACGGCCAACTCACCAACTCACTTCTTAGTAACACAGGCAGGAAACATAACATACCTGAAACAGAAAATACTTAAATTAGTAAACAATAAATACAAATGTAGGGCGAACACACACACACACACACACACACACACACACACACACACACACACACACACACACACACACACACTGCATATGATACACGTAATAGACATATGATACACCCATTGAAGTTATTATCATGTTTCTCCTCCGCGTCGTCCTAGTCCTCTCAACCTCCAAATTATCTTCTTCATTTAATTTATCATCATCATACGTAATTTATTCTACATCACCAGTTATTCCACTTTCATTAATCTGACGCGGTAAACTGTCCGGCCTTCACTGATTCATTAAGGGGAGGTTTTTAGTTTGGTCCCTAGATATCCTTCAAGCTTAAGATTACACCCCCTTGAGCCCCTTTCAAGATAAATTTGTACATTTTTCGGTAGAAAAATGTCCCGGCTGAAAGCCGGTTCCTCTTAAATTACAGGCTCGCTATCGCTCGCCAGGATAAAATCGACACCTAAATAGCACAAAAGGTTTTAAAATTGACAGAAATGGGTTGAAGTTATTAAAATAGTCAAAATAATGGGGCAAACGTCTTAAAATTAGAAAAACAATGGGGCTAAATATGAGGGAGAAAGGAGTCAAGAAAAAAAATCCCTCAAGTGGACATCTCCCCTTAACCCCTTCTGTACTGGCGACGTCTTTTTAACTATATTCTGGGCACTGTTAGACGATTTTATTCAGTTTAAAAAGAGCCTCCAGCAATGACCAGACTTGGAACAATCTCACTTAACCCTTTTGACTACCACAGATCCTTCTTAAACTGCACAGAACCGTCTAAATATAGCTAGCATAAAATATAGCTAGCATAAAATATAGCTAGCATAAAATATAGCTAGCATAAAATATAGCTAGCATAAAATATAGCTAGCATAAAATACAGCTAGCATAAAATACAGCTAGCATAAAATACAGCTAGCATAAAATATAGCTAGCAAAATATAGCTAGCAAAATATAGCTAGCAAAATATAGCTAGCAAAATATAGCTAGCAAAATATAGCTAGCATAAAATATAGCTAGCATAAAATATAGCTAGCATAAAATATAGCTAGCATAAAATATAGCTAGCATAAAATATAGCTAGCATAAATAGCTAGCATAAAATAGCTAGCATAAAATATAGCTAGCATAAAATATAGCTAGCATAAAATAGCTAGCATAAAATATAGCTAGCATAAAATATAGCTAGCATAAAATATAGCTAGCATAAAATATAGCTAGCATAAAATATAGCTAGCATAAAATATAGCTAGCATAAAATATAGCTAGCATAAAATATAGCTAGCATAATATATAGCTAGCATAAAATTAAACAGCCGGCAGGACCACCATCCCATTGTACTGTACGACATGTTCACCCCTTCACTACCTTCGACGATGGTTCACATGGTTTGTTGGTTAGTATAAGACAACTGATAGTTCACATGGTTTATTGGTTAGTATTAGACAACTGATAGTTCACATGGTTTGTTGGTTAGTATAAGACAACTGATAGTTCACATGGTTTGTTGGTTAGTATTAGACAACTGATAGTTCACATGGTTTGTTGGTTAGTATTAGACAACTGATAGTTCACATGGTTTGTTGGTTAGTATTAGACAACTGATAGTTCACATGGTTTGTTGGTTAGTATTAGACAACTGATAGTTCACATGGTTTGTTAGTTAGTATTAGACAACTGATAGTCCACATGGTTTGTTGGTTAGTATTAGACAACTGATAGTTCACATGGTTTGTTGGTTAGTATTAGACAACTGATAGTTCACATGGTTTGTTGGTTAGTATTAGACAACTGATAGTTCACATGGTTTGTTGGTTAGTATTAGACAACTGATAGTTCACATGGTTTGTTGGTTAGTATTAGACAACTGATAGTTCACATGGTTTGTTGGTTAGTATAAGACAACTGATAGTTCACATGGTTTGTTGGTTAGTATTAGACAACTGATAGTTCACATGGTTTGTTGGTTAGTATAAGACAACTGATAGTTCACATGGTTTGTTGGTTAGTATTAGACAACTGATAGTTCACATGGTTTGTTGGTTAGTATTAGACAACTGATAGTTCACATGGTTTGTTGGTTAGTATTAGACAACTGATAGTTCACATGGTTTGTTGGTTAGTATTAGACAACTGATAGTTCACATGGTTTGTTGGTTAGTATAAGACAACTGATAGTTCACATGGTTTGTTGGTTAGTATTAGACAACTGATAGTTCACATGGTTTGTTGGTTAGTATTAGACAACTGATAGTTCACATGGTTTGTTGGTTAGTATAAGACAACTGATAGTTCACATGGTTTGTTGGTTAGTATTAGACAACTGATAGTTCACATGGTTTGTTGGTTAGTATTAGACAACTGATAGTTCACATGGTTTGTTGGTTAGTATTAGACAACTGATAGTTCACATGGTTTGTTGGTTAGTATAAGACAACTGATAGTTCACATGGTTTGTTGGTTAGTATTAGACAACTGATAGTTCACATGGTTTGTTGGTTAGTATTAGACAACTGATAGTTCACATGGTTTGTTGGTTAGTATTAGACAACTGGTAGTTCACATGGTGTGTTGGTTAGTATTAGACAACTGATAGTTCACATGGTTTGTTGGTTAGTATTAGACAACTGATAGTTCACATGGTTTGTTGGTTAGTATTAGACAACTGATAGTTCACATGGTTTGTTGGTTAGTATTAGACAACTGATAGTTCACATGGTTTGTTGGTTAGTATTAGACAACTGATAGTTCACATGGTTTGTTGGTTAGTATTAGACAACTGATAGTTCACATGGTTTGTTGGTTAGTATTAGACAACTGATAGTTCACATGGTTTGTTGGTTAGTATTAGACAACTGATAGTTCACATGGTTTGTTGGTTAGTATTAGACAACTGATAGTTCACATGGTTTGGTTAGTATTAGACAACTGATAGTTCACATGGTTTGTTGGTTACTATTAGACAACTGATAGTCACATGGTGTGTTGGTTAGTATAAGACAACTGATAGTTCACATGGTTTGTTGGTTAGTATTAGACAACTGATAGTTCACATGGTTTGTTGGTTAGTATAAGACAACTGATAGTTCACATGGTTTGTTGGTTAGTATTAGACAACTGATAGTTCACATGGTTTGTTGGTTAGACAACTGATAGTTCACATGGTTTGTTGGTTAGTATTAGACAACTGATAGTTCACATGGTTTGTTGGTTAGTATTAGACAACTGATAGTTCACATGGTTTGTTGGTTAGTATTAGACAACTGGTTATTAGGAAGGATCTCTTGGAATCAAAGGGGTAACATCTACCTCAATTAATATCCGATACTTTACCTCTCACAAACTCTTCCTAAATAGAAATATTCGGATAATTTAAATTGTCATCACATACCGTACTTAAGGGGGGTGACCTGTTTTTGTTCTGTCCTTTTCTATCTTTCTCTGGCTTGTATCCATTTGGCCCCATTCAGCCTACTGTTTTAAGACGTTTATCCCCATCCAGGTGTCAATTGTTTACTGGTGAGCGGTAGCGAGCCAGCATATTATTTATTTTTGTTTGACAGCAGGCTAAATATGTAAATTTTTCGATAGAAAAATTTCTCCGGCGAAGCCGGATTTCTTCATATAATTCTGGCTCACTATCGCTCGCCAGGAAGAAATTGACACCTAGATGGGGATAAATGTCTTAAAATAGTTGGCTGAATGGGGCCGAATGGATACAAGCCAGAAAAAGAGAGAAAAGGACAGAAATAACAAAAAACAGATCACCCCCCTTAAAGGGTTAAACAGGTATCCATTATGCATTCAAGGCCACGTATCGTTCGACTTTGAGTTATATTGGAAACGAGTTACCAGTACTTGAGAAGTGCGTGTAGAGTTACTTGGAGGGATAGACAGACGAATGAGGAATTAGAGGGAGATGTGGTGTGGAGGTAGATGTGCTGGAAATTGTGAAAGGAACACCTTGAGATGGTTCGGCCATATGGTATGTATGGGAAGCGAGAGAATGACTAAGAGGGTGTACGAGAGCGAAGTGGAAGGACAGAGAGGGAGAGGTAAACCGAGAGAGGGGTGGAAGGGTGGAGTGAAGAAGTATATGAATAAAGGCGGTGCTGGTTGGGAGGAAGGGCGTCGACTAACTGGGGACAGAGGTGCATGGGGGCGTTTCGTTCGTCGCCACCCCTTCGGGGATCACGGCGTCAG
The DNA here is from genome assembly GCA_032716605.1 of Paralithodes platypus. NCBI lineage: Eukaryota > Metazoa > Arthropoda > Malacostraca > Decapoda > Lithodidae > Paralithodes > Paralithodes platypus. The sequence goes on from CM064487.1 coordinate 82,238,102, forward strand.
ACAATAGATAGATAGATCGTTCGACCTTACATTGATAACCCATAAATTATCTGGAAAGAGCGTGACCAGGACTTGGCAATAATTGTCACTAAAATTCCTGCAGCCAGTGTTCTATTAAACATTTAAGGCCGCCTCCTGCCCCACTATACTTTACATTAATAACCTATCATCTATCTGTGGACCGATCTATAATTCCTTCTGCAGCTCAAGTGTTCTATTTCAGTCCGGGGTCGAGAGAGGCCATGTCACGGTGGTCCCAGAGTGTTGTAGGAAATTCTCACGTGGGTGGCTTCAGGAGGAAGACAATTGAGTAAACATAAAAAAGAGAGAGAGAGAGAGAGAGAGAGAGAGAGAGAGAGAGAGAGAGAGAGAGAGAGAGAGAGATACTTACATAGACTTACATATATACACTGGCCACACAGACCTTACGATCCAAACGAGGTGGTCAGGACTTAATTCTAGTAGAGATGGCATATCCGATAGAAAAGGAAAGGATAGAAAAGAAGAAGGCTCTCTCCCCACCCTCCGTTCCCTCCGGCAATTGCCGTACATGAATAAGTTGGAAGTGATTAACCTTGCTGGGCTTCGAAATCCCCAGAAGGAATTTACAGGAAAGATTGGAAAAAAAAGAAAGGGAAAACAAAAAAGAAATTAAAACAAAATCATGCAACCCTTCGCCTTAGTAGCATGTAACTTTTGGGGTTAATTGGAATCATCCAACCCATCACCCTTAGTAGTATGTACTATTGTGGACATAAGTCCTGCTACACCTGCCTGGCAGGGAATCGCGAATTGTGTTGGTAACATTGGTATCCCCCACCACCCACCGTCCCCCCACTCCATCCCCACTCTACCACCCTCTCTCAGCCAAGCCCCCCCCCCCCCCTCCCTCTCTACTGCTTTAGTTCTTGTTCACGTCTATAAGCTTCTCTTTATTTCTCCCTCTCTCATTGAATCATTGTATTTTTATGAATGTTTTCCTAATCTTATATGAAATATCATGTCGTTACGTACTTCATATCTATATTTACCATTTTATATAAACCTAACAAAATATAAAGTTTGATAATCCATTCGAATATGGAAGTGTTTTAACTATATATGTTATTTAAGTCAATTACAACTGTCTCGATACTTTAATTTACTTTTGCATTATCATAGTTCAATTCAGTTATAATTATCTTAACCCATATATCCTACTGTTTGGAGTAAGCGTGTATTTCACTGTTACATTTGTTATATTGTTAAAAAGAGATAATTAACACACATACAATATTAAAAGTTATACATACTGCATATGTTCACGTGTGTATTCACAATACTCGCCTGTCAACCCACCTCCATCTTAACCCCTTCAGCACGATGGCGCCTTTCTACCTTTGATTCAGTTTAAGAAGGACCTATGTTATTCAGAGGGTCTATTGAAATCTTATTTACCTCTTTGGATCCTACAAGTATATAATAAGATAATAACAATCGTCTAATGGTAACCAAAATATAATGAAAATAACGTAATCGTGTTAAAGGGGTTAACTACGGTAGCTAACACTTATCTATTCATAGTTTGTAACTAGTCAACTCAAACACACGGCCAAACACATTAATGTGACATTGCATTACACAACATGTTATGTAATTTGTTTTACTTTAGGAGATTTGGCGTCCTTCAACTGCCTCAGCAAACACTACTCCCTCCGAGATTAACCCCTTCCATATCGGGGTTGTGTTTAGTTTTATTACAGCTATATTTCCACAATTTTGTGCAAATAAGGAAGGATCTGTGGTATTTAGAAGAACAAATTGAGCTAGTATGAAGCCTTTTAATTGTTACACTTCCTTCCTTAATTGAATACACATTTATAAATATAGCTATTCTCCATTCACTCCAACAATGCCTCTGGCACCTAATTGGTGTTTGTATCGACGCTCATGATTCCCCATCATATCAATACCTTAGCTCACTGGCCCTGAAGAATCGCAGAACTGATAATATCTTTATTAGTATCTTTATGAATTCATTATACTAGACACGTGTTAATAATTGTAATTAATACTTAACAATCTACAGTGTTATCCGAATCTTAAGAGCCATGCTATAGCACATTAAACACATTAATAAAATATACATCATGCAGTAAATACAAGCGAGATCAATAAATTATAAACCCATAATTTAAGCAATATATGAAGACTAACCGACTTGGCCCACGCTTCTTATAGCCAATCACAGGCCCTTCTTCACTTATTACACATACAGTATACAATAGGTAGTGACCGCATTATTTTTATCTCTTGTTTGTGTTTAAGGTATTATATCTGCGTTATTTATATGTTACCTGTGTTACTTCATTGATCTTAAGGTTTGGATATCACTCTTGATTATCACATTATTATTTTAATTAATTAAACTTATTTGTATTATTCCATATATATTCAATAAACTAGATAAGTCTTAGTAATTCTAATGATAATGTGCTAAGTGATATCCAAACCCTAAGACCTATAACATATCACATAGAACACCTAAATAACGTAGATATCATACAGTACAAAGGAGTACAAAGGAAATCAAGCAACAACATATCTAGTGACCCTTCTAGGTTGCTTGTCCTCCAAAACACTGAGGATCAAGTGTCCAAACAGTGGTTTAGAGTGGGTAAGGGAACATTGAAAAGGGAATTACTGCCCTGGAACTAATGTCCGTGGCAGGATTAGGAAGTGAGTAGGGGACAGATGGGTTAGTAACTGAGGGGGGGATAAAATAAAGTTATTCATTTACAAACGCAGTCAGACGCGGGTGTGATGCGAGATATTTGTCTAGGCGGAGTTTAAATGAATCAACGGTGATGCAGTCTATAACGTTTTGGGGAAGCCCAGTAAACATAAGCAAGGAAGAAAATAGCGTCACTACCTATTGACATGTGTATATGTGTGGTAGAGGTATTAAGTGTTGAACACAGAGCTAAAATGTTTAGAGTTTGAATATTGCCTCCGACAGGAGGAGGATATTCTTTGGTTTTCCTTGCGACACCATTTACCCCTTGAGGCTCATGACGCATGTTGACAGTTTATTGTGGCTCCTTTTAGACGATTCTATACAGCGTAAGAAAGATCTTTTGGAATTAAAAGGGTAAAGATTATCCCAATTAACCTTTTGATTTTCATATACCCTTCCTAATCACAATAAAATTGCCTAATTATAGCCAGAACAGAAATGCATTAACGATCCTAAAGGAATCTAGCCGAGTAAGGCACCAGACTTAAATCCCATGTAATCTGTGTGAGGCAACATGGTCAACTGCTGGGAACACGAGAACATGATACATGAAAGTGGATTATTTGGTTAATATATTTTCATGTAAACTATAATGTCTTAACAGTTATTAAATTATAGAAATAATAGTTCTATATCTATATTAATCACGAGTGAAGTAGTTTAAGTGATGCAGAACAAGCTCTCAAATGAATGATTATGATAGTTACAGACACAAATACGGATAATAAATTGACAAGTGGAATCTGTTTTATCTTTACATTCCTTCATTTACTACCATTTCACACACACATATTTTTTCTCTCTCACGCCATCACTTCCATTAGTTATAATGGTGACACACGCTTACATTGTTTCTGTTGTGATTTTGTTTTCTTTTTTTTTCTATGTGATTGAGGGAGGCAAAAGGCAGAACTGCCTACAGCGAGTGCCTCCCCCATAGTTGAAAGAGTGACAGGGCCAAAATCAAGGGACTTTCGAGTCAAAATGCCTGGACACACTGACTTTGAAGCAATTTCAGTCATAGGAAGAGGGAAAGACTGATTCTGGGAGAGAGTTCCAGAGCTCAGCTGTTGAGTAGAAGAAAGTTTGAGAGTAACGTTTCACTCTTGGGTTGGAGAGCTGCACAGAGTAGGGGTGGGATTGAGTTGCAAGACGTGCCCTACGTAAAGGAGGTGGTATACACTGGGAAAGCTTTGAGGAACACTGATTATTATAGTAGCGATAGAATAGTGAGAGAGATGCAACATTGCGGCGGAGAGAGAGAGATTGCAGAGAGTTGGTGAGTGGACGGGAGTTAATGATACGAAAGGCCTTCCTTTCAACTTTGTCTAGGAGAACGGTGTGAGAGGAACCTCCCCACACATGTGAACAATACTCAATACAAGGACGCACTATGCCCCTGTACAGAGCAAGAAGCTGTGCAGGGGAAAAGAACCCCCTAAGGCAGTTGAGCACACCCAGCTTCTGGGAGGCTGCCTTAGCAAGACTGGTAATATGGTCTTTCCAACTGAGAGCAGAAGAAAAGGAGACACCAAGAATATTGAGAGAAGATGAAGGATTGATTTTTGTATTGTTGAAGAATAAGGGATAGTCTGCTGGGAGTTCCTTACGGGTAGATAGATGGAGAAATTGGGTTTTGGAAGCATTAAAGGTAACAAGGTTTTCTCTGCCCCAATTGGAGATAGTATTTAGATCATAATTTAAGAGTTCTATGGCTTCATTACGTTTGTCGTTGAAGGATTGCTGGCTTGGGCGTTCTGAAAAACTAATGGAGTAGTGTAAGGTTGAGTCGTCTGCGTATGAATGGATGGGAATTGAGGTACAGTTGAGATCATTTATAAAAATTAGAAAAAAGAATAGGAGATAGGACAGAGCCCTGAGGAACACCGGAGTTTATAGGGTGAGGAAGTGAACAATGGCCGTCCACAACCGCGGCTATGGAACGGCCGGAAAGGAAATTAGAGACAAAGGCACAGATGGAGGGATAGAAACCGAAGGAGGGTAGTTTAGAAATTAAAGATTTGTGCCAGACTCTATCGAAGGCTTTTGATATGTCTAGTGTAATAGAAAAAGTCTCACCGAAGTCCCGAAAGGAGGATGACCAAGAGTTAGTAAGATATAAAAGAAGATCACCAGTAGAGCGACCCTTAAGGAAGCCATACTGGCGATCTGAGAGCAGATTATGAGAAGAGAAATGCTTAAGAAATTTGGAAGCAAGAATAGTTTCCAAAACTTTAGAAAGACAAGAGATGAGAGCAATTGGATGATAGTTGGAGGGTTGAGAGCGGTCACCCTTCTTTGGGACAGGTTGAATGTGAGCAAACTTCCAGCATGAAGGAAAGGGATTGTTGATACATTACTACTATTATGTGTTTTAATGAAGTGCACGTCCGTAATTTGTTAATAAATAACCTATAACTTAAATTAACAATATCTACACTGCATCATATTATTATATTGATCAACCTTTAAACATACTGCCTGGGGAATTTAGTATATGGTGAAACCACAACAAACACGTTAGCTTAGGACTCTCTAAAACTCTGTATTTTGTCTTTATTTGTTTCTTATTTAGCAGGTAGCTGGTTAAGTACCGTAAATAAAGCCCAGCGCGAAGTTATTTTTCATTTTTGTTTGTTTTTTGTTCCTTGTATACAACAGATTCGGCCCTACACGAACACGTGGAAATTGTGTATATAATTTATCTATCTATATCTATTCATTGCATGTGGAAGAAAGAATAAGGTACCGGTATTTAATAATATGTAACCAAACCTTGCATTTACTTTTCATAGCATGAATTTTTAAAATATTGGATTGAAAATTATATATTCATCAAATTGATAGTGTATACAGCTAGTAGCTACAAACAATATAATAATATTTAGGATTGTTGTTTGTTTTACAAATATATACCACCGTTTATAAACAAGGTTATATCAATAGTGCTCTTAGCTAACCTCTTCAGCACAATGACGTCTTTTTTATCTTCGATTCTGGCTATAATTAGACGAGTTTATGCAGTTAAAGAAGGACCTGTGGTACTCAGAGTGATTATTGAGATCATATTTACCCCTTTGAGTCCTAGAGGTAGATTATAAGCCAAAGAAAATTGCCTAATAGTAACCAAAATATGACAACAAATACGTCATCATGGTGAATTGGTTAAAAGACGTGTTGCATGGTAAACCAAAAACGTAACCGGTACCCTTATTGTTGGACAAGACGATAATCAAACCCAAAACATTTCTGTTGCGTGTTTAACAATACCTCTACCACTCCAGTGTAAATATAATCTCTTTGGAGGATAGCCTAATTGTATTATTATTACAATAAATAATAGTTACAATTGTTATCGTATGAGCTATTTTTAAGCATTATTCAGTAAAAGAAGGAAGTGTTACAGTTAAACGGCTTTATACCATCTCAATTAACCCTTCATAATAACACAGATCCTTCATTAGCTGCATCAAATTGTTGAAATATAGCTTAATAACAATTAAACCGAACCCTTGTGCGGAAGGGGTTAATCTCGAAGGGAGCAGCGCTCGCTGAGGCAGTTGAAAGACACCAAATATCCTCACTTAAGACAATAACATACAAGTATGTGTAATGTAATGTCACATTAATGTGCGTGGCCGTGTGTTTGAGTTGACTAGTTACAAAATATGAATAGATAAGTGTGAACTACCGTAGTTAAGGGGGAAGTGGGTTGACAGGCGATTATTGAGAATACACACGTAACCATAGGCTATCACCGCTGATAACCTATTTGTGTGTATTTCAACATTTTTGTTTTCGGTTAGGCCTATTTAAGTAAGTGAAGCGACCTGAAGGGAGTGAAGTGTTTTTAAAGTGAGTTTAGTGTTTTTAAAGTGAGTTAAGTGTTTTTAAGTGAGTGAAGTGATCTGAAGAAAGTGATCGTCACCATGCCTCGTGCCTGTACGAACTGCGCCGGTAGGTTTGGTGCTTCCATGTTTGCTCCTGTCGATCCACAAGTCTGCCGACTCTGCCAGCAACGAGAGGATTTGACAGCAAAATTGGATGAAGCCCACAACAAGATCAACGCCCTCACCAGGAAGCTGGAATCACTCCAAGAGTTTGTAACACTCAACGTTGGAGTATCACTAACTCCAATTGTTTCAACTCCAGCATCCACCACCGCCCCAACGTCATCTGCCAACAATCCAACACCTGCAGTAGACACTGCAGCAGATGCTTCTGACGAACCTGAGCCGACATCAAACCAGGACAGCCGCCCTGTTCACCTTAGTCTCTCCCCAACTCCTCGTGCAAGAAGCCTGCTAGCACGAACAGTACCAACCCCTCGCCCCCGTTCTAACCACTCCTCTCCCCGACCTGTACGTAGAGTCCCGCCACCACAGGTTTCCGGATTTACACCAGTGAGGAACGGTGCACGGCCAACGCAGAAAAGGTCTCATCTACCAGTCACAATGTCAAACAGATTTGAGATATTGGTAGAGATGGAAGACGAACCAGAGGAGACCAGGCTTGTTGGGGATTCCATCCTACGAGGACAGGTCGAAGAGTTCTGCGACAGAGTCCCAAATAAACGAAAAAGATTTTGCATCCCAGGAGCTGGACTGGACGACATTGTGGAAGCCTTCGAAGATACCACAAAGGATGCAAATGAAAATACCCTTTTTGTCATCCATGCTGGTTCAAATGATGTCATGCGCACCAGATCCGAAGAGTTGATGGAGAAATATCGCAAGATGATCCAGCACTACAAAAACAAGTCAAGGAATATCATCATCTCAGGCATTCTCCCCAAGATCGACGCACCTGACAAATTCTACGACAAGGCCTTCAGCACAAATAGCCGACTAAAATATTTGTGTCTGAGGGAAGAAGTTGAATTCATCAACCTCTGGGACAACTTCTACAACCAGCCTACTCTGTTCCGCAAGGATGGCACTCATCTAAACCCTGTGGGTTCAGCACGCATGGGTCGTCTCCTACACGAAGCAGTCCGCAGCCATGGATCAAAAAACGCCATCCGAGAAGAAGCAGCAGTGACATAAATCATCCAACGCCAAGAAAAAAACAGAGGCAACCGAGGTCCACCAGCGATAAGGACCGAAGACAGCGAGGACCGAGGACAGCCATGAACATAAATGTAGATCCGACAAGAACCAAAAATATTATTAAAGAGCGTTCCGTGAGTTCTAAAATAACAAATTTAAAGGTTTTCTATGCAAACGCTCGTAGCATACGCAATACATTTTCAGATTTAGAGGAGCTAGTGTTTACAGAAAATTATGATGTGATTGGCATAACAGAATCTTGGCTCAATACAGAAGATAGAGACTTTTTAGCAGAGTATTCACTTCCCGGTTATGTAATGTTTGAGAAAAGCCGAATAAATCGAAATGGAGGTGGCGTTTTACTTTATATCAAAGAAAGTCTTAACCCTACCCTCTTGTCAAAACCTCAAATTGTGAACGTCGACGCATCTTTTGTGCTAATAAAGAATAATAAAGGTACAAAAATAATACTTGCATTAATATACAGACCTCCAGCTCAATCAGTGCAAACTGACCGAGAAATTTACGAACAAAGTGCAGATGTAAGTAACTCACAAGATACCGTAATTTTTGGTGACTTTAATTTACCTGTGACCAAGTGGGGCGATACTCTTACTTCACACTCCGGACATGACTTGTATACGAACTTGCAAGAGAGTTCGCTTTATCAATTTGTTCGAACGCCAACCCGTGGTAATAACGTTCTTGACATTGTACTTGCAACAAAAGAAGAATTAATAGAGAATTTGAATGTTGGTGATGAATTCAGTAACAGCGACCATCGTACGATAACTTTCACTTTAAAGTTTACTAGTAACGAACCAAATAGTAGCATCGAAAAAGTCCCTAATTTCAAGAAAGCAAACTTACATAAACTTAGAGCTATGTTTAAAGAAACTGACTGGAGCTTTTTAATTCACAATAACGACATAAATACATCTTGGAAGTTATTCGAAACCACTTACCTAAAAGCAGTGCAAGACTGCATACCATCGAAAATACGGCATCCAGGCCATAATAATAAGCCCAAATGGTGGAATAAAGATATTTCAAACTGCCTGCTTGCTAAAAAATTTGCTAATGATAGATTAAAATCCTCACAAAATTACGAAGAACGGCTGAAATTTGTAGAGCTACGACGCAAAGCCAAAAAAGTTAATTAAGCAAAGTAAAAAGACCTTAGAGTTACATATTGCGAATCAAAGTAAAACAAACCCGAAAGAATTCTATAGTTATATCAGAAAGAAAAAAGTAGTTACTTCAACTGTTGGACCGTTAGTCGATGAAAATGGAGAATACACCAAAGACGAAGTACAAATGAGTAATGCCCTCAATACCTTCTTTGCATCAGTTTTTACAACAGAAGACCTCAGTGATATCCCTACACCATCGCCGATTCAGATTGATAATTCAGATGTTCTAAGCAATATCACCGTTACAGAGAGAGAAGTATTGAATTGTTTAGATAAACTCAAGGTAAATAAAACGCCTGGACCTGATACAATCTCGCCTAGAGTTCTAAAGGAAGCTAAGGATGAGCTCTCCAAACCACTGACATTACTATTCAATAAATCCTTGCAGTCTGGAACTATGCCCGATCAGTGGAAGCTAGCCAACGTAACACCGATATTAAAAAAAGGCAGCAAATCCCTACCCAGTAACTATCGTCCAATTAGCTTAACCTCAGTTGTATGTAAAATGCTAGAAACGGTCATACGAGACAGACTCGTAAATCACTTAGAGGAAAATAACATACTTAAAGATACTCAACACGGCTTTCGTAAAAAACGTTCCTGTTTAACAAACCTCTTAGACTTCTTCCACGATATCCTCAACCTCTACGATGAGAGTAAAGCTGTAGATATTATATACCTTGATTTTCAAAAGGCCTTTGACAAAGTTCCCCACAAACGTTTACTGCTAAAACTAAAAGCGCATGGAATACAAGACGGTGTGTTGAAATGGATAGAAAATTGGCTCAGCGACAGAAAGCAAAGAGTAGTCATATACGGTAAGGCATCTAAATGGACCAATGTAAGTAGCGGGGTACCCCAGGGATCGGTACTAGGACCAATTCTCTTTCTAATTTACATCAACGACATAGATGAGGGTCTCACCTGTACAATCTCAAAATTTGCTGACGATACAAAAATTGCAAATAGCGTACTCTCAAAAGAACAAGTTGATGATATGCAACACAATCTAGATAAATTGTCATGTTGGGCCCAAATTTGGCAAATGAGTTTCAATGCGGATAAATGTAAAGTACTACATATCGGATACCTAAATGAGAAAGCAAACTATTCGATGAATGGCACTCAGCTTAAGAATGTAAACAGAGAAACCGATCTGGGAGTAACAATATCGAGTAACCTAAAACCGAGTCAACAATGTTCAGAAGTTGTTAAGAAGGCAAACAAAATAATTGGCTTTATAGGCAGGTCATTTGAGCATAAATCCAAAGAAGTTATCCTAACCCTTTACAATTCCTTAGTCCGCCCTCTTCTGGAATACTGCGTTCAATCCTGGTGCCCTTATTACCAAAAAGATATAAACAAGCTAGAACGAGTTCAACGTAGAGTTACCAAAATGATACCTAGCCTAAAGAACAAACCATACGAAGAGCGTCTTAGATAATTAAATCTATTTCCTTTAACCCAGCGCAGATTAAGAGGTGACTTAATTCAAGTGTTCAAAATCATCAAAGGCATCGACAATATGAACTCTAGTAAGTACTTCACTATCGACCAATCTAATTACACGCGGGGAAACGGTTGCAAAATTATTGGTAAATCTTTTAACTCACACGAATCTAAGAATTTCTTCTTCAATCGAGTTGTCAACTTGTGGAATGGGCTTCCCCGAAACGTTATAGACTGCATCACCATTGATTCATTTAAACTCCGCCTAGACAAATATCTCGCATCAAACCCGCGACTGACTGCGTTTGTAAATGAATAACTTTATTTTATCCCCCCCTCAGTTACTAACCCATCTGTCCCCTACTAACTTCCTAATCCTGCCACGGACATTAGTTCCAGGGCAGTAATTCCCTTTCCAATGTTCCCTTACCCACTCTAAACCACTGTTTGGACACTTGATCCTCAGTGTTTTGGAGGACAAGCAACCTAGAAGGGTCACTAGATCTGTTGTTGCTTGATTTCCTTTGTACTCCTTTGTATATATTTATAACTTTTAATATTCAATGCATTGAATCAAGGAACCCATTTGATATGTGGGTCAATGATCTCTTGTAATAGTACTGTATATAAACTTTAACAGTGAAATACTTGCTTACTCCAGATATTGGGCTATAGGGGCTTAATTAATCATAACTGAATTGAAATATGAGAATGCAAAAGTATATTAAAGTCTCAATTGTATCTGATTTAGATAACATTATATGATTAATATATTTCCATATTCGAATGGATCATAACACTTTATATTGTGATAGGTTTATATAACATGGCAAATATGAACATGAACTATGTAACCTATTGCTATTTTAACGATATGTTAATTAATTTTCGGAAGAAGATTTGGAAAGCATGCATAAAAATACATAGATACGATGATTGAGGGAGAAATGAAAGAAAGGAAGGGAGAGAGAGGTTATCGTGATATTTATCATCCCGTGGTTATAGTCAGGGTGGTGGAAACAATCCAGGGGGAGGGGCTTGTAGACGTGAAACAAGAAAGAAAGAGGAAGGGAGAGACTGGCTGAGAGAGGGTGGAAGAGTGGGGGAGGGGGGGGGGGGGGGGATGGTGGTGTATAGCAATGTTACCAATACAATTCGCGATTCTCTGCTGGGCAGGTGTAGCAGGACTTATGTCCACAATAGTACATATTTAGTGATGTTTATTATTCTTATTTTTTATTTGTGTATTATTATTTTTTATTTTTTTTCTAACGCTCTCTTCAGCTGAACAAATAATAACGGTGATAATTACTGCCTACTCCATACCAATTTGTCTGTGGTATGAGTCTAGATTTTTCTTAAATGTATCTATAGAGGAGCTGTCTATTACTTTATTTGGAAGTTTGTTCCACTCATCAATTACACTGTGAGTGAAGATTTTTTTTTGTATCTAGATTCGCTCTCCGACCTAATAATTTTAAATTGTTTCCTCTTGTAGATGTGTCTTCGGCTTTTTTTAATAACTTATCTAGATTAATGTTACTGAATCCTTTTAGAATTTTAAAACACTCTATCAATTGGCCTCTCGTCCTTCGTTTCTTAAGTGAAAATAGATCAAGTTCTCTCAGTCTTTCATCATATGATTTATTTCTCAATGAAGGGATTAGCTTAGTGGCTCGCCTTTGCACAGATTCAAATTTTTTAACATCCTTTATGAGGTGAGGTGACCAAAACTGCACAGCATATTCGAGGTGCGGTCTCACCATACTTTTGTATAAGGGCAAAACTATGTCTTTGCTGTGATAGTGGAAGTTTCTTCTGATGAAACCTAGTGCCCTGTTTGCTTTGTTTGCAGCCGCTGTGCATTGATTGGAAGATTTTAAGTTTTCGTTTATCAGCACTCCCAAGTCTTTTATTTGTGCTACATTTTGTATCTTTTCTTCATTCATGTAGTATTCATATTTATTGATTTTAGAACCTATTTGCAATATCTGACATTTATTTACATTAAACGGCATTTACCACTTCTCCGACCATTCTGTGACTTTATTTAAATCAGCTTGAAGGTTTATTCTATCACCTTCGGAAATGATTGCATTACCTATCTTCGTGTCATCCGCGAATTTGGAAATTAAATTATTTATGCCATTATCTAGATCATTGATATATATTATGAACAACACTGGTCCCAATACTGAGCCTTGGGGGACTCCACTAGTTACTTGGCTCCATGTTGATTCCACACCGTTGATAACTACTCTTTGCTTTGTTTCACTTAGCCAGTTTTTAATCCAATCATACGTTTTGCCCTGTATTCCTATGTCTCTTATTTTCTGTAATAATTTATCGTGCGGGACCTTGTCGAAGGCTTTTTGAAAGTCTAGATACACTATGTCGAGGCTTTTGGTGAAGTCATTTAGTTTGTATAGGCTGTCATAAATTCTATTAAATTAGTTAGGCATGATCTCTTTGCTCTGAATCTGTCTTGACTATTGTAAATGAGGTTATTGTTCTCAAGGAATAATACGATTTTATCCCTTATGATTGACTCACACATTTTTCCAATTACGGAAGTTAAGCTAATCGGCCTATAGTTATTTGGTAGTGTTATGTCACCATTTTTAAATATCGGTGTTATATTAGCGGTCTTCCAGTCGGTGGGTACATGTCCTTGTTTAAGTGACATATTTAGTATTATGGTTAGTGCCCCTGCAACTTCTTCTTTGACTAATTTAAGAATTTTGGGGATAAACATGTCAGAGAGAGAGAGAGAGAGAGAGAGAAAGAGAGAGAGAGGAGTACAAAGAAAATCAAGCAACAACAGGTCTAGTGACCCTTCTAGGCTGCTTGTCCTCCAAAACACTGAGGATCAAGTGTCCAAACAGTGGTTTAGAGTGGGTAAGGGAACATTGGAAAGGGAACTACTGCCCTGGAACTAATGTCCGTGGCAGGATTAGGAAGTTAGTAGGGAACAGATGGGTTAGTAATTGAGGGGAGGATAAAATAAAGTTATTCATTTACAAACGCAGTCAGTCCCGGGTTTGATGCGAGATATTTGTCTAAGCGGAGTTTAAATGAATCAACGGTGCTGCAGTCTATAACGTCTCGGGGAAGCCTATTCCACAAGTTGACAACTCTATTGAAGAAGAAATTCTTAGATTCGTGTGAGTTAAAAGATTTACCAATAATTTTGCAACCGTTTCCCCGCGTGTAATTAGATTGGTCGATAGTGAAGTACTTACTACAGTTCATATTGTCGATGCCTTGGATGATTTTGAACACTTGAATTAAGTCACCTCTTAATCTGCGCCGGGTTAAAGGAAATAGATTTAATTCTCTAAGACGCTCTTCGTATGGTTTGTTCTTTAGGCTAGGTATCATTTTGGTAACTCTACATTGAACTCGTTCTAGCTTGTTTATATCTTTTTGGTAATAAGGGCACCAGGATTGAACGCAGTATTGCAGAAGAGGGCGGACTAAGGAATTGTAAAGGGTTAGCATAACTTCTTTGGATTTATGCTCAAATGACCTGCCTATAAAGCCAATTATTTTGTTTGCCTTCTTTACAACTTCTGAACATTGTTGACTCGGTTTTAGGTTACTCGATATTGTTACTCCCAGATCGGTTTCTCTGTTTACATTCTTAAGCTGAGTGCCATTCATCGAATAGTTTGCTTTCTCATTTAGGTATCCGATATGTAGTACTTTACATATATCCACATTGAAACTCATTTGCCAAATTTGGGCCCAACATGACAATTTATCTAGATTGTGTTGCATATCGTCAACTTGTTCTTTTGAGAGTACGCTATTTGCAATTTTTGTATCGTCAGCAAATTTTGAGATTGTACAGGTGAGACCCTCATCTATGTCGTTGATGTAAATTAGAAAGAGAATTGGTCCTAGTACCGATCCCTGGGGTACCCCGCTACTTACATTGGTCCATTTAGATGCCTTACCGTTTATGACTACTCTTTGCTTTCTGTCGCGGAGCCAATTTTCTATCCATTTCAACACACCGTCTTGTATTCCATGCGCATTTAGTTTTAGCAGTAAACGTTTGTGGGGAACTTTGTCAAAGGCCTTTTGAAAATCAAGGTATATAATATCTACAGCTTTACTCTCATCGTAGAGGTTGAGGATATCGTGGAAGAAGTCTAAGAGGTTTGTTAAACAGGAACGTTTTTTACGAAAGCCGTGTTGAGTATCTTTAAGTAAGTTATTTGCCTCTAAGTGATTTACGAGTCTGTCTCTTATGACCGTTTCTAGCATTTTACATACAATTGAGGTTAAGCTAATTGGACGATAGTTACTGGGTAGGGATTTGCTGCCTTTTTTAATATCGGTGTTACGTTGGCTAGCTTCCACTGATCAGGCATAGTCCCAGACTGCAAGGATTCATTGAATAGCAATGTCAGTGGTTTGGAGAGCTCATCCTTAGCTTCCTTTAGAACTCTAGGCGAGATTGTATCAGGTCCAGGCTTTTTATTTACCTTGAGTTTATCTAAACAATTCAATACTTCTCTCTCTGTAACGGTGATATTGCTTAGAACATCTGAATTTTCAATCTGAATCGGCGATGGTGTAGGGATATCACTGAGGTCTTCGGTTGTAAAAACTGATGCAAAGAAGGTATTGAGGGCATTACTCATTTGTATTTCGTCTTTGGTGTATTCTCCATTTTCATCGACTAACGGTCCAACAGTTGAAGTAACTACTTTTTTCTTTCTGATATAACTATAGAATTCTTTCGGGTTTGTTTTACTTTGATTCGCAACATGTAACTCCAGGGTCTTTTTACTTTGCTTAATTAACTTTTTGGCTTTGCGTCGTAGCTCTACAAATTTCACCAGTACTTCGTCAGTTTGTGAGGATTTTAATCTATCATTAGCAAATTTGTTAGCAAGCAGATAGTCTGAAATATCTTTATTCCACCATTTGGGCTTATCATTATGGCCTGGACGCCATATTTTCGATGGTATGAAGTCTTGCACTGCCTTAAGGTAAGTGGTTGTGAAACACTCCCAAGATGTATTTATGTCGGTATTGTTAGTCAGAAAGCTCCAGTCAGTTTCTTTAAGCTTTGATTTAAGTTTATGAAAATTTGCTTTCTTGAAATTAGGGACTTTCTCAATGCTGCTATTTGATTTGTTACTAGTAAACTTTAAAGTGAAAGTTATCGTACGATGGTCGCTGTTACTGAATTCATCACCAACATTCAAATTCTCTATTAATTCTTCTTTTGTTGCAAGTACAAGGTCAAGCACATTATTACCACGGGTCGGAGATTGTACAAATTGAAAAAGTTAACTCTCTTGCAAGTTAGAATAGAGGTCGTGTCCAGAGTGTGAAGTAAGAATATCGCCCCATTTAGTCACGGGCAAGTTGAAATCGCCAAGAATTACGGTATCTTGTATGTTAGTTATTTCTGCAATTTGTTCATAAATTTCACTGTCAGTTTGCACTGATTGAGCTGGGGGTCTGTATAATAAAGCTAGTGTTATTTTAGTTCCTCGTTTATTATTTAACCCGTACAGCCCCAGCGACGCGTCTGACGCGTCGGCGATGTATGTAACGCACAGCCCCAGAGACGTGCCTGACGCGTCACCCTAATTGCGCCGACCGTAACCTCAGGTGTAGCCACTCAAGAGGGCTCAGAATTGTATGGGAACTGTATACGTATCCCACGCAACTGTGCCGATGGTTGAAAACTCTCAAAGTCCACGTGCGTGCGCGCGAGCGCGCAATAACCTGGATTTTGGGATAATTGCCTTCAATTTTTTACTCTTGTAAAATCCGTTTTCGGGGGCTCTGTAGGACCATTTTTTAAGCTTTTTGAGCGTTTTTTCGTGGTTTTTCCTTCATTCCTAACCCATTCGCTATTGTTTCTGGAATAAAACCATTTTTTGAAAACCGGCCGGGTTCTGGTGCGCAAACATTACAAAACTAGCCGGGGCTCCACGGGTTAATAGTACGTAAGATATGTCTATATTCGCAATTTGAGGTTTTGACATTAAGACGGGATTAAGACTTTCCTTTATAGAAAACAGAACTCCTCCTCCATTTCTATTGATCCGACTTTTCTCAAACATTGTATAACCAGGAAGCGTATATTCGGCTAAAAAGTCTGTCTTCTGTATTTAACTAAGATTCTGTAATGCCGATTATATCATAATGTTCTGTAAACAAGATTTCCTCTAGATCTGAACATTTATTGCGTATGCTACGAGCATTTACATAAACACCTTAAGAGTATTAGAGTTGGATGTTACTGATTGTGCATTGTCTGAATTTTCAGTTCGTATTTGACATACACTACCCTGCCTGGATAACCCCGGTTGACCCCGTTTTTTGAACGAAAATCCTTGACTGCATCAGCAGACGACCAAGACGTGCAGCCCCTACTTCATTGAGATATACACCATCTCCTAAAAACAAAGATTTATCATAGTAAAAATTATCCCACGTGTCGACAAAGCCGATGTCCTCCTCCCTGCAGAGTTTGGCTAGTCGGCGATTTGTACTGATAGCTATGTTGTAGAATCGGTTTTCTACATCAATCCAGGGAACAATTCCTGAAATTAAGATTCTATTAGATTTTTCCTTGAAGGACCTGATCAGCCGCCGGTACTTGCAAAGTAGTTCCTCTGACCGCGTCCGTTGGACATCGTTAGATCCAACGTGGATGACGTATGTAGTGCTTGCAGGGGCGAGCCTGGAAACCTCTTCCACAGCCGCAACAATGTCGTCCACGCCGCCACCTGGGATACAGAATCGCTTTCTGGTCCTGGGTGCCCTGGTGCAGAACTTGGTTAGTTGGCCACAGACCATGGAGTCGCCCACAAGCCAAACTTCTTCCGTTTCCTCTTCCTCGTCAATAGCAAGAATTTTGAAGCGGTTTTGGCATGTTGTCGGGATGACCTTCCTGGTACTGGTACTGGGATGCACATTGTTTCTCACTAACTGAAAGTTGTCCTGGGGGGGAGTGAGAGTAGAGTCATTATTATTTTCTGCAACATCTAAGGTAGCTGCTGGTGTGGGTACCGGTACTGTATGCACTGGAATGGCGGTTGACATCGTAGTGGTTTCTTGGGCCGAGGGCACTCCTACGTTGAGTGTGGCAAATTCTTGAAGGGATTCAAGCTTCGTAGTCAGGGCATCAATCTTGCGGTGAGCTGCATTCAATTCATCCGCAATCTTCTCTCGGAGCTGGCAAAATCTACAAATTTGGACATCAGTATCAACAAACATGGTAGGGCCAAATTTACCGGAACAACTCGTGCAGGTTTGTTGCGGCGCCATGACGATATAATCACAATATGCCTGAAAATCACACAAATTTACGTTAGAAAAATGGTACAATTAAAGCCTGAAAATCACAAAAAATTTATGTTAGCAATATGATAAAATTAATATGCCTGTAAATCACAATATATATGTTAGCAATAGAACACAATTTATGCTTGAAAAAAAAATGATGTTAGCAGTATGACACAGTTAAAGCCTGAAAATCTCAAATGGACTAGAAATTTGTTTCAGAATTTACTGGAAAAAAAAGTGGGAGAGGGTTGATGTAGCCTAGTGAGAAAACTGGAAAACAGTATACAGTACAGTAACAAAAAATATGTGTTAGCAATATGGTACAATTAATGCCTGTAAATCACAAAAAGAATATTATGCCTGTAAATCACAAAAAAATATGTTAGCAATAGAACACAATTTATGCCTGAAAATAAAACAAAAATTGATGTTAGCAGTATGACACAGTTAAAGCCTGAAAATTGCAAATGGACTAGTAATTTGTTACAAAATTTACTGGGGAAAAAATGAGAGGGTTAATTTAGCCTAGTGAGAAAACTGGAAAGCAGTATACAGTAGAGTAACAAAAAATATTGGTTAGCAATATGGTACAATTAATGCCTGTAAATCACAAAAAGAAAATGTTAATCACAAAAAGAATATGTTAGCAATAGAACACAATTTTATGCCTGAAAATAAAAATAAAATTATGTTAGCAGTATGACACAGTTAGGCTAAAACATGTATATTAGTTTATACAGTGGTCGACACAATAATAATAATAATGGAGTTAGTAGTATCCCTGGCAAGAGTGTGAGAGGCCTATTAATATGGTGACAAGTATCTGAAATACGATTGATAAATAGGCTATCAAAAAGTATTACAGTAACTAAATTATTCTAACCCAATATTAAAACTATCTTGACAAATGTTAGTGTGTGCGATTTATATAGATAACCAAGATAAAAAGTTCAACCAAGTACAGTATTGGCTAGACTTTGGTATATAAAATACAAGAAGAGAGAGAGAGAGAGAGAGAGAGAGAGAGAGAGAGAGAGAGAGAGAGAGAGAGAGAGAGAGAGAGAGAGAGAGAGAGAGAGAGAGAGAGAGAGAGAGAGAGAGAGAGAGAGAGAGAGAGGGAGAAAGATGGTGAAAATGTATAGGTAAAGGAAGAAATATAGGGTAACAACTCTGTGAAATATAGGCAAAGCAAATGCCATGGAGAAAGACGAGGGGAAGACAAAAAATAAAGATGGAAAGCAAAAGTGGAAAATAAAAAGGGGGAGAACCAAGATGACCGGGAAGGAGATATAAAAGGAAATGAGATGAAAGCAATTTTAAGAAAAAGGAAAAATTAAGGGGATGTTTTTGTTAGCTCCCTAGACCTCGATCAACCTTAAAACAATACCCCCAAGACCCACCGTCGAGATACATTTGCGCATTTTTCGGTAGAAACATTTTTCAGCCGAAGGCCGCTTCATCCTAAATTGCAGGCTCACTTACCAGGAAATAATCGACACCTAAATAGCATAATAGGTCTTAAATATGACGTAAAAAATGGGCCGAAAGGTTTTACAATCGCCAAATTAATGGGGAGAACATCTTTAAATCTCAAAATAAATTGGGCTAAACATGAGGGAGAAGGGGGTCCAACAAAAACAGCCCAGTACGTGAAAATATGTCCTTAAATAATCCTGAAGTGAGGGTTGACAGCCTACGCAGAAAGTTGTATTGTTGCTGTTATTGTTGTTGTTTGGTCAAGAGCGCAAAATGTAAATAATATAATCTGAACGGATTTATTTACTCTTGTCCAGTACACTTTTATATATGGTTAAGTGAAGAGGAATCAGAACATATGTTTTAGTGAACACGAATTAAAATACTCTTTGAGCTGCCCAAAGGAAATCTAGAGCATTATTTAACCCGTTCAGTACCAGTGATATCCTTTTAATAATATTCTGGCAATGATAAGATAAATTTATTCAAGCTTTGGAAGGACCTATAGAAAGACCTCAAACTGTCTCAACCAACTCTTTTAAATACCACATATTCTTTTTAAGCTGCATAATATTGTCTAAATACGGCTCGAATACAATATAATACACGTCGCTGGTACTCAAAGGGTCAAGAGGATATCTGTACTGAGAAAACAAATAGGAAATCTAGTAAGAGGTATTATCTATTGGCAAGAATGAACCTATTATGACTAGGCTACATCAACGTATTGCTGGCACGCTGAGTTTTTCTCCTGGAAGAATTGTGTATGTAGAATCTGTATGTGAAGTGGATTATGCTGGTTGCTTTTAAAGGGGGGGGGGGGGCCTTTGGTACCCTTTTTGGAGCCACTTTATCGACAAGGTTTCGCTTATACATTATTCAGTAGCCTGGAGGACCTAAGGGAAGTTTTTTATTATTTTATCTTTTCTTTAATCTCCTCTTCTAGATAATGTTGAAATTGCTTCTAAAATTGCAGGCTCACTTTCGCTCGCCAGGAATAAATCGACACCTAAATGACACAAAAGGTCTTCCAATTAATACAACAAAAATGGGCTTAAGGTTTTTAAAATCGCCAAAGTAATTGGGCGAACGTCTAAAAATGTCAAAACTTACGGGGTTGAGCATTAGGTACAAGGGGGTCCAGAAAGAAACACCCTCTTAAGGGGAGGTTTTTAGTTTAATACCTGGACCTCCATCAAGCTTAAAATTACACCCCCTAGATAAATGTGTACATATTTCGGTCGAAAATTGTCCCGATCCTCTTAAATTACAGGTTCGCTATAGCTCGCCAGGAAAAAAACTACACCTAAATGGCAGGAAAGGTCTTAAAATTCACAGAAAAGGGGCGAAAGTTCTTAAAATCGCCAAATTCGTGGGGCGAACGTCTTAAAATCTCAAAAGCAATGGGGCTAAACATGAAGTAGAAAGGGGCCCAGAAAAAAATCTCTCAAGTCGAAATCTGGCCTTCCCCCAATTCTTGTTTTATAGTCTGGCTTTTCTTAGACGATTTTATTCAGCTTAAGAAGGAACTACATAAATCATAAGGTTAAAGTCCATCTTAATTTACCTAATGACTACAACGAGCCCTTCCTAAACTGAATATAGCCGACTAATCATTTAATAGCTAGAATATAATGAAAGTATGCGTCATGATATACGGAAAGGGTATATCTCCTGAAATGGTGTTTATATACGGTAAATAGAAAGATAAACAAAAAAAGGGAGTAGTGGAAATGAAGACAGAACAATAGAGTAAAGGAGTCATAGATAACAAAGAAGACAAAGTAAGTGGAATGCTGTTCGATAACGTGCACTTGTTCAAATGTTGTATATATTAGAACACTGGAAAAATTGAGTAAAAGGAAATGTATATATTAGAACACTGGAATTAAGGGGAGGTTTTTAGTGAGTTTCCTAGGCTTCCATCAAGCTTGAAATTACACCCCCTTGACCCCCTTTCAAAATAAATTTGTACATTTTTTGGTAGAAAAAATTTCCGGCCGAAGGCCGGTTCCTCTTAAATTACAGGCTCGCTATCGCTCGGCAGGAAAAAATCGACACCTAAATGACACGAAAGGTCTTAAAAGTGAAATAAATGGGTCGAAAGTTCTTAAAATCGCCAAACTAATGGGGCGAAGTTCTTAAAATCTCAAAAGCAATGGGGCTAAACATGAGGGAGAAAGGGGTAAAGAAAAATATCCCTCAAGTGGAAATCTCCCCTTAATTGAGTAAAAGGAAATGTTGACAGAAATACAGACCAAACAGGGGAAGGCAGACATAGATAATAAACTGATTGGACTGTTTGATATAAACATAAAAGCAGCGGGCAGGAAAGAAAAACATAAACTTAGATCGGAGAGGCGACGAGAGGGAAGAAGGTTGTTAAAGAGAACTTGAAGATGGGAGGAGGAGTAATACACATTGAAAATATGATTCGTAGGAAATGGAGCAACATGATTTAAGGGAGGTGACCTGTATTTGTTCTGTCCTTTTCTATCTTTCTCTGGCTTGTATCCATTTGGCCCCATTCAGCCTACTGTTTTAAGACGTTTATCCCCATCCAGGTGTCAATTTTTTACTGGTGAGCGATAGCGAGCAAGCATATTTTTTATTTTTGTTTGACAGCAGGCTAAATTTGTACATTTTTCGATAAAAAAAAATCTCCGGCGAAGCCGGATTTCTTCATATAATGCTGGCTCGCTATCGCTCGCCAGGAAGAAATCGACACCTAGATGGGGATAAACGTCTTAAAATAGTTGGCTGAATGGGGCCGAATGGATACAAGCCAGAGAAAGAGAGAAAAGGACAGAAATAACAAAAAGCAGGTCACCCCCCTTAATAAGAGTCTAATCTATAGAGGTGGACAATGGACATATATAATGTAATCTATAGAGGTGGACAATGGACATATATAATGTAATCTATAGAGGTGGAATCTATAGAGGTGGACAATGGACATATATAATGTAATCTATAGAGGTGGACAATGGACATATATAATGTAATCTATAGAGGTGGACAATGGACATATATAATGTAAGAAGAAAGTCGGAGGCGGATGTGAGATAGGGAAAAGAGAGAGAGTGAAAGAGAGATTTTGAGTGAGAGCGAGCGAGAGAGAATACTATATAATAGAGATAATTGCAGAAGAACAAAATGTAAAAGAAAGGCATGAGGAAGAAAATAAAATTAAGCCAGTTAGAAGAAATAGTTAGTATTTCAAAGAACTTATGGTGCGTGCTAGGAAAATAGTTTAGAACAAAAAATAAGGATTGCAGAGAGAGAGAGAGAGAGAGAGAGCACCGACCGACAGACTAACTCGTTTACCTACTCGCATACAAACACAATACAAGAGAGAGAATAAAGATAAATAGAGAGAACAAAGAGAGAAAAAAGATAAATAGAGAGCATAGAGACATAGCCGGAGGGGGTTTGGGGGGCGTGAATGAAGGGATAAACCAGGCTTTATGGGCGAGTCGGGCTTGTATAGAAATAAATGTTTGTGGAAGCTTAAGAGTGTAGATGAAAGAGGAGAGTAGGGTGAGCTGGAAAGGAGGAAAGAGAGAAAGAGAGAGAGAGAGAGAGAGAGAGAGAGAGAGAGAGAGAGAGAGAGAGAGAGAGAGAGAGAGAGAGAGAGAGAGAGAGAGAGAGAGAGAGAGAGAGAGAGGAGATGAGAGAGAGAGAGAGAGAGAGAGAGAGAGAGAGAGAGAGAGAGAGAGAGAGAGAGGGGGGGGGGGGGGTGAGGAGGGTAATAAAGTCCGCCATTTGCCTGAGGAAAAAGCTCATTCTGTGCTTAAACCCATTCAACATAATCATCTTTACGAACATGGCCTGCAATTCACTACTAAACTTAAAGTCAGACAAAACAAGCTATATGTATGAAGGAGACAACAGGCAAAGCTGCCTGTAGAAAGTGTCGCCCCAAATTTAGAGAGTGATAGGGTGATAGGGAGCCACATCCAAGGTATTTTAAAGTCATAATGTCTGGCCAGAGAGAGCTTGAAGCAGTTTAACCCTTAACTGGCGGCGCGCAACTTATGTCGTGTGAAATAAATTTGGACTAAGTGGCGGTTCACAACTTATGTCGTGCGCCATTTTCACCACGTAATGTTGCTGAGAGAGAGAGAGCTGAGCGGTGTGAGGAGCCTAGCAACTGTATGACCGCTCACCACCACCGCGGTGGACCAACTGAAGTGAATCCCACCCTTCCCTACCCTCTCACACTCGCTACACAGGGAATTATGTAGGGAAATTACCTAATTACAGGGTTTTTGCATTCGTGTTGCACGATCGTTGCAAGAGAACCAGCGGTCGTACAAGGATGGTTCGGGTGTCATTGGAAAGCTCTGTTTACGCCCTTTCAGGGATAGATACTTGTTTTACGCTCTGGGTCTTATTTAGGTATGAAAATGATCACGTAAACAACCCTATTTAGGGTAAAAAAAAAACGCTGGGCGCTACGGTCCGCTAGACCGCCTAGCCCGCCAATAAGGTGATAAAGGATGAAGGAAAGACAAATTGAGGGAGAGAGTTCCAGAGCTTACTGGTTGAGTAGAAGAAAGACTGGGAAAAAAGGTTAATTCTTGGGTTAGAGAGTTGGACAGAATATAGGTGGGAATATGTTGAAAGGCGGGTGCCCCCCACTCTCCGCAAGGGAGGAGGTATACAGTACACAAAGAAAGCTCTGAAGAACATTGATTATTGTAACTGAAATAACAAAGAAAGAGGGTGGAAACACAACACCACCAAGAACCAACATTACCACCCTTGCCACCACACCCCCGAGGAAAGAAGTCCCAATTGCCACACCACCAGAGTACGCCCAAGTCGCCTCCATCACACCCGCACTTCCCCCAACACCAGGGAAGGACATCATAGTCACCATCAGAAATCCTGACAGCGACAAGAACAAGAACGACCGTAAAGAAGGAAAAGCAAGCAAGACTTTTCATAAGTCGTACACCACCACGCTCCCTTCTTGCTCCAAGCCGCACCACCGCCGTGGGAAAACCAGAGGGGCTACCCCAGCCGCCCCAGGCCCTCCTCCCAGCACATCCGCCCTTCTTGCACTGAGAAGGATCACCGTGAGAAATGCTGCCATCAGTAAGACTATGCCAGACAAACAGGGATCAGTACAGTTGGAAAGCTCTTAAAAATACACTTCACTGGAAGGTTTTTTAAGAGCTGGAAGATTTGGGCTAATATTCAATAAACAATTAAAGCACTGGCAATAAGTTGTTTATTGAAGGATTTTAGATCTTGGCTCTATAAAGGAATTGTAGTTGAATCACCGTGGTGGCCACTCAATAATAATTCTTCGCCTCGATCATCAAGAATTACTGTCGCTAAATAAAGCTGTACTGACGTGCGCTTTAGTGGTACTAAACCAAACTTCAGTAAGGCTTGTTAGAAGTTCACGCACTGGCAATTGGCTTCTTTCTAAGTCAGGGCACGCGAGATACCGTAACACTGGCTAATGGCACTTTGCATAGAGTCCTTACGGTACGCTGTCCCAGGCACTGGCAATAAGACAAGTATTCGTAAAAGGCCCAAATACAAGCCCATCCAAAGTCCCTGAAAGAGTCTTATAAAGGTCAGGACAGTTAAGAGAAGTTGGAGAGCACAGGCATCCCAACCCTCTTACATTAGTCCGATGATACAATATGTATAGCACTGGTAGTACAGACTCGTATTCATTTAAGACCCCAAACCCAAGAGTACTGTAAAGGTTCTTGATTAACAACTCTTATAAAGGTCAGGATAGTTGAGAGAGACAGTATAACACTGGTATAACTTCTCCTCACGTTAATCCGATGATATGTTACGTATAACACTGGTAGAACGTAACATATTCATTTAAGACCCCAAATCCAAGAGTTCTACAACATCTTCCATCCTGCTGTCATCACCACATGACAGGACCACCACCACGGCCCAAGAACCTCGCCGGAAGTGCCACGGAAGTGCAACATCACCAGAAGTGCCTAGTGTCATCACCGGAAGTGCATAGTGTCATCCCTTGGAACTTATTGTGGATCCTCGATCGTGCTAGGAAAATTGTGTATATACCTATCCATGTCTGACTGTAACTCTGTATAAATAATATAGTTACATTGAATAACATACTCTATGCTTGTAATCTGTATTATATTTATCCTCTATTACCCTTGTATTCGCTTGCTTGTTCGTCAAGGGGAATCCACGCAATGCGACCTAAGCTCATTATTATCGCGCCTCCTTAACTGGGAATGTATTGCATGAAATGCATGTTAAGTGTTTATGTATCGTTGGAATGGCTGTGGAATGTGGATGTGTGTGTAGTCTGTATTTTAGCCAATTGGCGACATCTGGAAACGAAGGCTTAGGGTTAATCTGTACGGTACCATTCTCACTACGGTACCAGTCTCACCCGAAGGCTTAGGTTGACCAGTACGATACCCATCTCACCTTGTAACCGATCACCAACCCCAGATGGGACGTCACAACTTCGTCCACTTATTCCAGGTTCCTATTTATACTGCCAGGTGAACAGAGGCTACACCGTTAGGAGACTTGCCCAAATGTCTCTTCCCTGCCCGGGTCACGAACTCGGGACCTTCTGGTTGTGAGCCAGACACGCTATCTGTTACGCCACGGGGAGGTGCATTTGTTCATGTGGTTTTAACTTCTCCAGTCGAGTAAGAACCTACCTAAATAGTCCAGTTAACCCCAGCAAAAACCTGGCATAACAGTAATAGTGGTAGATGAGTGAGAGATGAAACATTGCGGAGTGTAGACAGAGCTTGTAGGGAATTAGTAAAAGGAGATGAATTGATACGACGAAATGCTTTTGACACACTTTTACTCTCTCACTCTCTCACTCTCTCTACATATATATAAATATATATATATATACACGGTATATATATATATGGATAATGTGTGTGCTTAAGAGTTAATCTGAATCTGAGTGTGTGTGAGCGAGCATGTGTGTATGTAGAGCATGTTAGTTGGTGTACACTATTGTGTTAATGGGGAGGGTGATTGCCAGCGTTAAAGATTGTGATGACATTTGATTTTTGTCGTATCACCTTGTATTGTAGATAGCACAGAGCTATTTCTACTGGTTATCCTTTACCTGCCAACACCTGGTAAATGTCAGCCGTTGTTATCAGTTATCTATTATCTTCCCCGGGGAGAGGTAGGTAACAGGACGGTGCTGGGAATGTCAGATATTACAGAAAACACTGATAACGCATGGAATGAAATTGAGGTTGTGGAATAGAACTGGCCTTTATGATAGTATGTGGAACTTGTTTGTAATCTAGTACGCAAAGATACGCATAGATTGTAACAATTATACAGTTTTATATTAATGAAACAATACCATTACTATAAATCACCACCAATAACTTCATTTCAATAGCTATATATGTATAATGAGAACAACAAAATCCAGAGCAGCGAAAGTCAGATATTTTGTGAAACCATTAAACAACAAAGCAGGAGACTGAGGATGCATAAAGGTTTAAAAACATAATTTATATTACATTTGTTATCTGTAGATACAAGCCAATATATAATTTAACAATGTTATGCAATACATGAAAATAAATACGGTGTCCATGTGAGTTAAGGACCTTTTCTAACATTAATTGCTCTTTCCATTCACATATGCATAGCCTACGTGAGTTGCAGTTGGGATGTGTGTACATGCTTAGATTGATATGCAGGATTCGAAGTTGCATAATAAATCGTAGGCAGTGTCCACCATTCTTTTAACTGCCTTCGTGGTGTAATGAATAAAGTGTTGATATTCGGTGTGAGCGTCCTGGGTTCGAATCCACGGACTGCCACATGTGCTTGTAATATTTCATTAATCGATTTTAGGAGTAGAGTTGGTTGTTGGATAGAACATAATAATTAATAATTCATATACATAATTAAATACTAAACTATTCGAATTTATATATAAATTTCGGCCGTCACATTTACATTACATGCACAAGCGATCCACAAACTTTACTAAGTGAATGTACAATCAGAAACATCAAGTAAGGTAAAGAAGACTGATAATAACAATAACAATGATGAGAAGAAATAAGTAAAAGGAGCAATGGAGAAAAGGATAAGTTTAATTGTAAGGACACGAAACTACAGTTTCGACTCTCTGGACTTCTCTTCATGTGCGGAGAGATAATCAGAATCAATATTTCACAATTTTGGTGAGGGCTGGTCCTATCCAGAGTGGCATCTTCTTCCCAACTATCCGTTTTTGTCAGTCTCTTTTACTGTCCTACTTTTCCTCCTGGGGGCAGGGGCTAGGAATCCTCCTCCCCTTGTAAAATTCACCTATTAGACGAAACAAAAAAAGAGGCGAGGGCACGCGAAAATGGTCCCGGACCCTCTGTCTCTAGTCAGCCACTCCCAGCTATGGGGTATATCCCTGAGTGCATACATACCGGTACATACATACTGTACATACATACTCATGAGATACTCGGAGTTAAAGCTGTGGTGATAGACCACGACTTTTGAACGTGACTCTACAGCTACTGACCTCAAGACACATATTTAGGGAACATAGAAGGCAAGTTAGTAAATATAAACGCAAACATTTGGAGTGATAAGAGTGTTATTAAGACACGAGCATGGGTAAACAATTTGAACTTGATATTTGTTTTTTGTGGGTTTGAAGCTAAAAGTCAAAGGATAGCTCTGCAGTGTATTACATTTCTGAATATATTTGTTTAAAGTTGTTATTACGTCGACTGTAGGATAATATACTTTATAATGCAAATACAAAGCTATCTCATGGTTTTGAAATTAATAATTCGTGATTTGTATTATATTAAAAGACCACAACTTGAAATTGTAAGCGATTACTGTACATCCAAATTATATCATAGTGTCCTTTTTGTAGTTTAATTCCGTCTAATTATAGATAGGCCTACTGCATAATATTTATGTGTATATATATATATGAGAGAGAGAGAGAGAGAGAGAGAGAGAGAGAGAGAGAGAGAGAGAGAGAGAGAGAGAGAGAGAGAGAGAGAGAGAGAGAGAGAGAGAGAGAGAGAGAGAGAGAGAGAGAGAGAGAGAGAAAGTATGGTGGTGAGCAAGATGGTCGGAGGGTCGGTGATAAGAGGAAAAAGTTGAATAGAAGGTTGAAGAGGTCATAATGAGAGAAAAATATGTTGAGTCCATTTGAGAGAGAACAAGTGGGAGAGATTGAGAAGTGGGAGAGTTAGGATAATGTAGTCTTTAGGCCTTGAGAGGAAAGAGAGAAAGGAGGTAGAGGAATATATATATATATATATATATATATATATATATATATATATATATATATATATATATATATATATATAAAAGAATTGACGAGAATGAGGGCAAAAGCAGTTACTCTTTTATTAAGGGAGCCCAGCTCGCCTATTTGTTCTTTCTCTCCCTCTCTCTTTGGCTTGTATTCATTCGGCCCCATTCAGCCTACTGTTTTAAGACGTTCACCCCCACCCAGGTATCAATATTTTCCTGGCGAGCGGTAGCAAGCCATCATTTATATATTTGTTTGTTTTGACAGCAAGCTAAATTTGTACATTTTTCGATAGAAAAATCTCCGGCGAAGCCGGATTTCTCCATACAATGCTGGCTGGCTATCGCACGCCAGGAAGAAATTGACACCTGGATGGGGATAAACGTATTAAAACAGTTGGCTGAATGGGACCGAATGGATACAAGCCAGGAAGAGAGAGACAATGAGAGAAAGATTAAAAAAAAAAAAAAAAAAAAACGGTGACCACCCTTAACCTGACACCCTGACATATTGCTATTTTGAGACAATCAGAACAAGTGGGTGAGAGCTGGGAAGCGAGGAGAGCTAAGATATTCTTTAGGGTATTGTTAGAGATAATACATAGATAAAAGTACATTAACCTTTCCAATACACCATGACGAATGTTTTAATTATATTCTGGTTATTATTGACAATTTCATTAATCATAAGAAGGATCTTTAGCAATTAGACCCCGGGAAAATATATCTTTATTATTCTTTGACTTCAACAGATCCCTTTTTAACATAATAAAACAAATGTCTTATCACAGCGTAAATAATGTTAAATGTGCGTAATCGTATATTAAAGGGATAATGAAGAGATATCTGATATACGAATGAGAAGCAAGTGAAATGAAGCAATGCAAATGTCGAGTAGAGATACATTGGTCGGGGAGGGAAACATACCAATTTAGAAACTAATGAGAAGAGAGATGTATAAATGCAAAAAAACAATAACCTCTTTATACCCCTGCTTCTAAACTGAGAGTCCATATGAGATGAAGGGTGAAAAAGGGACGATCTGCATTCCTTAAGGAGAGATTTCCACTTGAGGGATTTTTTTCTTGACTCCTTTCTCCCTCATGTTTAGCCCCATTGTTTTTCTAATTTTAAGACGTTCGCCCCATTAGTTTGACGATTTTAAGAACTTTCGACCCATTTCTGTCAATTTTAAGACCTTTCGTGCCATTTAGGTGTCGATTTTATACTGGCGAGCGATAGCGAGCCTGTAATTTAAGAGGAACCGGCTTTTAGCCGGGACATTTTTCTACCGAAAAATGTACAAATTTATCTTGAAAGGGGCTCAAGAGAGTGTAATCTTAAGCTTGATGGATATCTAGAGACCAAACTAAAAACCTCCCCTTAAGCCTTTTGAGAAAATAGAGAAAAAAGGGAAAGCAAAATGAAAAGAGAGGTTAATTTATTGTAGACATTTATTGACGCTAAGATATTATACAAATAGTAACGAGTGTGCAGAAACGGAATTATTTACGGGTCGTGAGAGAATACACAAAATACGGTAGGTGAAGAAATTGAGAGAAAGATGCATTTATTGTAGACTAGAATTTACGTTGAGATATTGAAAAAGTAACATTCTTGTCTCCTGTATACAGTATTTACTTGAGAGAGAGAGAGAGAGAGAGAAGGGTGAAGGAAATACGAGAGATGGTTGGGAAATAGAAGAGAGCGGAAAGGAATTTAGGAACATAATATTAATGAAGCAATGCAAAAGTAAACAAAATATTCTAAGGGGAGGGGAAAAGACGAGAAAAGTGGAAGAGACAAATTTAGATAAAAAGGTAAAGGAAAAAAAGGAGTAATTTATGAAAAGAAAAGGCCCGGAGGAAAACAAACAAAGGTGGCCTTTTATAATCCAGGTAAAATAGTTTGGGAATCTATTTAAGGGAGCCCACCTCGTTTTTTTTCCCCCTTTCTCTCCCTCTCTCTTTGGTTTGTATCCATTCGGCCCCATTCAGCTTACTGTTTTAAGATGTTTACCCCCATCCAGGTGTCAACATTTTCCTGGCGAGCGGTAGCGAGCCGGCATATATATATTTTTGTTTTGACAGTAAGCTAAATTTGTAGCCTACATTTTTCGATAGAAAAATGTTTCCGGCGAAGCCGCATTTCTCCATACAATGGTGGCTCGCTATCACTCGCCAGGAAGAAATTGACACCTGGATGGGGATAAACGTCTTAAAACA
This sequence comes from Paralithodes platypus, assembly GCA_032716605.1. NCBI lineage: Eukaryota > Metazoa > Arthropoda > Malacostraca > Decapoda > Lithodidae > Paralithodes > Paralithodes platypus. Next base: position 82,268,883 of record CM064487.1, read on the forward strand.
GTTGGTTGAATGGGGCCGAATGGATACAAGCCAGGAAGGAGAGAAAGAAAAAAAAAAGCAGGTGACCCCCCTTAAGAGAGAGTTAGTGATGTATAGAAATCCAAATTATTAAGTGAAATGGGATAATGTTGGGAGAGGAAAAGTGAGGAATAAGCGAATGAGAAGAAAGAAGAAATGGCGTGCAGAAATATACAGGTAACATTATTGTATTAAACAGGTATATTCAACCCATTCAGTTATATGACGAATTTTGACCTATACTATGGCGAACATTAGACGATTTTATCTAAAATATGTTAGGGCTAAGAATCAAATGGGTTATACTATTCTTAATGACCGTATCCTTTTGACTCCCACAATCCCTTTCTAAACTTAATACAATTAACTGATAGCATCATCGAATACAGAAAGGGTTAAGGGGGAGGTAGTTGCTTTTTCTCACTCATGTTTAGTCCCATTAGCTTTGAGGCTTTAAGACGTTCGTTCCATTAGTTTGGCGAATTTAAGTGTCGATTTTGTCCTGACGAGCGATAGCGAGCCTGTAATTCCAGGAGGAACCGGCCTTCAACCGGGAAATTTTTCTACCGAAAAATTTACAAATTTATCTTGAAAGGGGGTCTAGGGAGTGTTTTTACAAGTTTGCTGGAGGTCTAACGAGGAAACTATAAAATAAATATAGACAGAAAGGAGAAAGAAAGAAAGAAAGACAGAAAAAAGACAATAATAAATAAATAGACCCAAAAATAACCACTAGCCTCATAGGGTATGGAGTGGGAGAGAGCTGGAAGAGGAGAAGAATAGATGAACCAAAGAAAATAACCACTAGCCTCATAGGGTATGGAGTGGGAGAGAGCTGGAAGAGGAGAAGAATAGATGAACCAAAGAAAATAACCACTAGCCTCATAGGGTATGGAGTGGGAGAGAGCTGGAAGAGGAGAAGAATAGATGAACCAAAGAAAATAACCGCTAGCCTTATAGGGTATGGAGTGGGAGAGAGCTGGAAGAGGAGAAGAATAGATGAACCAAAGAAAATAACCACTAGCCTCATAGGGTATGGAGTGGGAGAGAGCTGGAAGAGGAGAAGAATAGATGAACCAAAGAAAATAACCACTAGCCTCATAGGGTATGGAGTGGGAGAGAGCTGGAAGAGGAGAAGAATAGATGAACCAAAGAAAATAACCACTAGCCTCATAGGGTATGGAGTGGGAGAGAGCTGGAAGAGGAGAAGAATAGATGAACCAAAGAAAAAAACCACTAGCCTCATAGGGTATGGAGTGGGAGAGAGCTGGAAGAGGAGAAGAATAGATGAACCAAAGAAAATAACCACTAGCCTCATAGGGTATGGAGTGGGAGAGAGCTGGAAGAGGAGAAGAATAGATGAACCAAAGAAAATAACCACTAGCCTCATAGGGTATGGAGTGGGAGAGAGCTGGAAGAGGAGAAGAATAGATGAACCAAAGAAAATAACCGCTAGCCTTATAGGGTATGGAGTGGGAGAGAGCTGGAAGAGGAGAAGAATAGATGAACCAAAGAAAATAACCACTAGCCTCATAGGGTATGGAGTGGGAGAGAGCTGGAAGAGGAGAAGAATAGATGAACCAAAGAAAATAACCGCTAGCCTCATAGGGTATGGAGTGGGAGAGAGCTGGAAGAGGAGAAGAATAGATGAACCAAAGAAAATAACCGCTAGCCTCATAGGATATGGAGTGGGAGAGAGCTGGAAGAGGAGAAGAATAGATGAACCAAAGAAAAAGGGCAAGTGCATGGAGAGAGGTGACTCGGAAAGTTAGTGACGGGAAACACTGCAAACCTAATTAGAACCGTTTGTAGGGGAAGGGAAGAGACAAGAGGGTACAGGGAAATAAATGAAGAGATAGGTAGTACAAAGGAGTACAAAGGAAATCAAGCAACAACAGATCTAGTGACCCTTCTAGGTTGCTTGTCCTCCAAAACACTGAGGATCAAGTGTCCAAACAGTGGTTTAGAGTGGGTAAAGGAACATCGGAAAGGGAATTACTGCCCTGGAACTAATGTCCGTGGCAGGATTAGGAAGTTAGTAGGGGACAGATGGGTTAGTAACTGAGGGGGGGATAAAATAAAGTTATTCATTTACAAACGCAGTCAGTCGCGGGTTTGATGAGAGATATTTGTCTAGTCGGAGTTTAAATGAATCAACGGTAATGCAGTCTATAACGTTTCGGGAAAGCCCATTCCACAAGTTGACAACTCGATTGAAGAAGAAATTCTTAGATTCGTGTGAGTTAAAAGATTTACCAATAATTTTGCAACCGTTTCCCCGCGTGTAATTAGATTGGTCGATAGTGAAGTACTTACTACAGTTTATATTGTCGATGCCTTTGATGATTTTGAACATTTGAATTAAGTCACCTCTTAATCTGCGCTGGGTTAAAGGAAATAGATTTAATTCTCTAAGACGCTCTTCGTATGGTTTGTTCTTTAGGCTAGGAATCATTTTGGTAACTCTACGTTGAACTCGTTCTAGCTTGTTTATATTTTTTTGGTAAAAAGGGCACCAGGATTGAACGCAGTATTCCAGAAGAGGGCGGACTAAGGAATTGTAAAGGGTTAGGATAACTTCTTTGGATTTATGCTCAAATGACCTGCCTATAAAGCCAATTATTTTGTTTGCCTTCTTAACAACTTCTGAACATTGTTGACTCGGTTTTAGGTTACTCGATATTGTTACTCCCAGATCGGTTTCTCTGTTTACATTCTTAAGCTGAGTGCCATTCATCGAATAGTTTGCTTTCTCATTTAGGTATCCGATATGTAGTACTTTACATTTATCCGCATTGAAACTCATTTGCCAAATTTGGGCCCAACATGACAATTTATCTAGATTGTGTTGCATATCGTCAACTTGTTCTTTTGAGAGTACGCTATTTGCAATTTTTGTATCGTCAGCAAATTTTGAGATTGTACAGGTGAGACCCTCATCTATGTCGTTGATGTAAATTAGAAGAGAATTGGTCCTAGTACCGATCCCTGGGGTACCCCGCTACTTACATTGGTCCATTTAGATGCCTTACCGTTTATGACTACTCTTTGCTTTCTGTCGCTGAGCCAATTTTCTATCCATTTCAACACACCGTCTTGTATTCCATGCGCTTTTAGTTTTAGCAGTAAACGTTTGTGGGGAACTTTGTCAAAGGCCTTTTGAAAATCAAGGTATATAATATCTACAGCTTTACTCTCATCGTAGAGGTTGAGGATATCGTGGAAGAAGTCTAAGAGGTTTGTTAAACAGGAACGTTTTTTACGAAAGCCGTGTTGAGTATCTTTAAGTATGTTATTTTCCTCTAAGTGATTTACGAGTCTGTCTCGTATGACCGTTTCTAGCATTTTACATACAACTGAGGTTAAGCTAATTGGACGATAGTTACTGGGTAGGGATTTTCTGCCTTTTTTTAATATCGGTGTTACGTTGGCTAGCTTCCACTGATCGGGCATAGTTCCAGACTGCAAGGATTTATTGAATAGTAATGTCAGTGGTTTGGAGAGCTCATCCTTAGCTTCCTTTAGAACTCTAGGTGAGATTGTATCAGGTCCAGGCGTTTTATTTACCTTGAGTTTATCTAAACAATTCAATACTTCTCTCTCTGTAACGGTGATATTGCTTAGAACATCTGAATTATCAATCTGAATCGGCGATGGTGTAGGGATATCACTGAGGTCTTCTGTTGTAAAAACTGATGCAAAGAAGGTATTGAGGGCATTACTCATTTGTACTTCGTCTTTGGTGTATTCTCCATTTCCATCGACTAACGGTCCAACAGTTGAAGTAACTACTTTTTTCTTTCTGATATAACTATAGAATTCTTTCGGGTTTGTTTTACTTTGATTCGCAATATGTAACTCTAAGGTCTTTTTACTTTGCTTAATTAACTTTTTGGCTTTGTGTTGTAGCTCTACAAATTTCAGCCGTTCTTCGTCATTTTGTGAGGATTTTAATCTATCATTAGCAAATTTTTTAGCAAGCAGGCAGTTTGAAATATCTTTATTCCACCATTTGGGGTTATTATTATGGCCTGGACGCCGTATTTTCGATGGTATGCAGTCTTGCACTGCTTTTAGGTAAGTGGCTTCGAATAACTTCCAAGATGTATTTATGTCGTTATTGTGAATTAAAAAGCTCCAGTCAGTTTCTTTAAACATAGCTCTAAGTTTATGGAAGTTTGCTTTCTTGAAATTAGGGATTTTTTCGATGCTACTATTTGGTTCGTTACTAGTAAACTTTAAAGTGAAAGTTATCGTACGATGGTCGCTGTTACTGAATTCATCACCAACATTCAAATTCTCTATTAATTCTTCTTTTGTTGCAAGTACAATGTCAAGAACGTTATTACCACGGGTCGGCGTTCGAACAAATTGATAAAGCGAACTCTCTTGCAAGTTCGTATACAAGTCATGTCCGGAGTGTGAAGTAAGAGTATCGCCCCACTTGGTCACAGGTAAATTAACCCTTAATTAGCGGCGAGCAACATAAGTCGAGTTAAATAAAGCTGGACTATGTGGCGGCGCTCGACATAGGTCGAGTGGCAATTTCAGCACGTAATGTTGCTGAGAGAGAGAGACAAGTGGTGGCAGGAGAGTAGCGAGCGTATGACTGCTCCAGACCACCGCGGCGAACATACTGACACGAATCCCAGCTCCCTCCTCCCTCTCTCACTCGCTATATAAGGAATTGTATCGGGAAAGTGGCTAATTACATGCTTTTTGCACTCGCGTTGCACGGTTATTGCAAGAAAACTAGCCATCATAAAAGGATCGTTATGGTGTCATTCGAAAGCTCTGTTTATGCCCTTTCAGGGATAGATACTTGTTTTACGTTCTGGGTCTTATTTAGGCATGAAAATGATCACGTAAACAGCCCTATTTTGGCTAAAAACACCCCGCTGGGCGGTACATATAAATAAACCGCATAGGCCGCTCTTAAGGTGTTAAAGTCGCCAAAAATTACGGTATCTTGTGAGTTACATCTGCAATTTGTTCGTAAATTTCTCGGTCAGTTTGCACTGATTGAGCTGGAGGTCTGTATATTAATGCAAGTATTATTTTGGTACCTTTATTATTCTTTATTAGCACAAAAGATGCGTCGACGTTCACAATTTGAGGTTTTGACAAGAGGGTAGGGTTAAGACTTTCTTTGATATAAAGTAAAACGCCACCTCCATTTCGAATTATTCGGCTTTTCTCAAACATTACATAACCGGGAAGTGAATACTCTGCTAAAAAGTCTCTATCTTCTGTATTGAGCCAAGATTCTGTTATGCCAATCACATCATAATTTTCTGTAAACACTAGCTCCTCTAAATCTGAAAATGTATTGCGTATGCTACGAGCGTTTGCATAGAAAACCTTTAAATTTGTTATTTTAGAACTCACGGAACGCTCTTTAATAATATTTTTGGTTCTTGTCGGATCTACATTTATGTTCATGGCTGTCCTCGGTCCTCGATGTCTTCAGTCCTTATCGCTGGTGGTCCTCGGTTGCCTCTGTTTTTTTCTTGGTGTTGGATGATTTATGTCACTGCTGCTTCTTCTCGGATGGCGTTTTTTGATCCATGGCTGCGGACTGCTTCGTGTAGGAGACGACCCATGCGTGCTGAACCCACAGGGTTTAGATGAGTGCCATCCTTGCGGAGCAGAGTAGGCTGGTTGTAGAAGTTGTCCCAGAGGTTGATGAATTCAACTTCTTCCCTCAGACACAAATTTTTTAGTCGGCTATTTGTGCTGAAGGCCTTGTCGTAGAATTTGTCAGGTGCGTCGATCTTGGGGAGAATGCCTGAGATGATGATATTCCTTGACTTGTTTTTGTAGTGCTGGATCATCTTGCGATATTTCTCCATCAACTCTTCGGATCTGGTGCGCAAGACGTCATTTGAACCAGCATGGATGACAAAAAGGGTATTTTCATTTGCATCCTTTGTGGTATCTTCGAAGGCTTCCACAATGTCGTCCAGTCCAGCTCCTGGGATGCAAAATCTTTTTCGTTGATTTGGGACTCTGTCGCAGAACTCTTCGACCTGTCCTCGTAGGATGGAATCCCCAACGAGCCTGGTCTCTTCTGGTTCGTCTTCCATCTCTACCAATATCTCAAATCTGTTGGACATTGTGACTGGTAGATGAGACCTTTTCTGCGTTGGCCGTGCACCGTTCCTCACTGGTGTAAATCCGGAAACCTGTGGTGGCGGGACTCTACGTACAGGTTGGGGAGAGGAGTGGTTAGAACGGGGGCGAGGGGTTGGTACTGTTCGTGCTAGCAGGCTTCTTGCACGAGGAGTGGGGGAGAGACTAAGGTGAACAGGGCGGCTGTCCTGGTTTGATGTCGGCTCAGGTTCGTCAGAAGCATCTGCTGCAGTGTCTACTGCAGGTGTTGGATTGTTGGCAGATGACGTTGGGGCGGTGGTGGATGCTGGAGTTGAAACAATTGGAGTTAGTGATACTCCAACGTTGAGTGTTACAAACTCTTGGAGTGATTCCAGCTTCCTGGTGAGGGCGTTGATCTTGTTGTGGGCTTCATCCAATTTTGCTGTCAAATCCTCTCGTTGCTGGCAGAGTCGGCAGACTTGTGGATCGGCAGGAGCAAACATGGAAGCACCAAACCTACCGGCGCAGTTCGTACAGGCACGAGGCATGGTGACGATCACTTTCTTCAGATCACTTCACTCACTTAAAAACACTTAACTCACTTTAACACCTTACGAGCGGCCTATGCGGTTTATTTATATGTACCGCCCAGCGGGGTGTTTTTAGCCAAAATAGGGCTGTTTACGTGATCATTTTCATGCCTAAATAAGACCCAGAACGTAAAACAAGTACCTATCCCTGAAAGGGCATAAACAGAGCTTTCGAATGACACCATAACGATCCTTTTATGATGGCTAGTTTTCTTGCAATAACCGTGCAATGCGAGTGCAAAAAGCATGTAATTAGCCACTTTCCCGATATAATTCCTTATATAGCGAGTGAGAGAGGGAGGAGGGAGCTGGGATTCGTGTCAGTATGTTCGCCGCGGTGGTCTGGAGCAGTCATACGCTCGCTACTCTCCTGCCACCACTTGTCTCTCTCTCTCAGCAACATTACGTGCTGAAATTGCCACTCGAGTTATGTCGAGCGCCGCCACATAGTCCAGCTTTATTTAACTCGACTTATGTGGTGAGCCGCTAATTAAGGGTTAAAAACACTAAACTCACTTTAAAAACACTTCACTCCCTTCAGGTCGCTTCACTTACTTAAATAGGCCTAACCGAAAACAAAAATGTTGAAATACACACAAATAGGTTATCAGCGGTGATAGCCTAACCGAAAATTAAAACAAAACAAAATTAAATTTGAATACGCAGTGATAGCCGAACCGAATTTTTTTTTATGTTTATTTAAACAGAAATAGGCCACCAGGGGTTATAGCCTATCCTAACCGAAAACAAAAATTATGAAATACCGGTACGCAGAAATAGGCCACCAGTGGTGATAGCCTAACTGAAAATTTAAAAATTGAAGTACGCAGAAATAGGCCACCAGGGATGATAGCCTAGACTAGCCGAAAACAAAAATTTAGTAGAAGGAGAGGGAGAGAGAGAGAGATTTACATAGATACACTGGCCACACAGCCCTTATGATCCAAACGAGGTGGTCAGGGCTTAATTCTAGTAGAGATGGCATATCCGATAGAAATGGAAATTTGTAGGAAACAATTGAAAACAGAAGAAGAGAGAGAGAGAGATAAGGGAGACGAAATACGAACATAAATGCGAACACAGTTACTTTATTGCAGTTCTGTTTCTATATATTGAAAGTTAATTTGAGAGGACGGAGATCTATAGGCTTTTTTCCCAGCTGATGGTAAATTGCCATGTCTTCACCTTCATCCTATTTACTCAGTTATGAAGATTTTGTCAGGAATGTTAATCGTGAAAAGTAAGAAACAATACTTTCACATGTTTTCCATTATGCATCGAAACCTTAGCTGCTAAACCATCAACATTTTAGCTAGGACAAAAAATTAAAATTAAATAAAATAAAATAAATAAAAACTACCGTATATAAATAAACAAACAATCTAGCAGGGAGACAGTTGAGGAGACTATAGTAGAGGGGAAAAGAGACATTATGTAGGCCTTTAGGTGAATAGAGAAAACAAAATTTTGATAAACAATATTTCAAACAGCGATATTTTGTTCCTCCAAAGTATATATCTAAGAGAGACCGCTAAATGGGAGACGGTTAACCCCTTCTGTACCGGCGACGTCTTTTTAATTGTAGCCTATCTATATACCGGTATAGACGATTTTGTGCAGCACTTCCCTCGAATTGCTTTCCACAAACTTACAATCAACAAATGTTTAAATCCAGTTGTTACAAACATTTTATGAATGGAGGATGCCTTTAGGCACATGGACCTTTTTGTTTTATCTGTGTTTTTCCTTCCTCCGTTCATTGTCTCTTTAAAAAAAAAAAAAAAAAAAAAATAAGAAGGATCTGTGGTAGCAAACAGGGTTACGTTAGAGGTCGAAGCCTGTTAATTGCTGGAGGCCCGTTTTAAACTGAATATATGCGTCTAATAGTTGCTAGAATATAATTAAAAGGATGTCACCAGTACTGAATGAGTTAAAAGGGTTTTTGAAGAAGAGTACACAAAGAATGCATCGGATGTATTGGGAAATTAATTGAAATGAAGTGATGTAATTGGGAGGTGAGAAGAGGGGTACCGTTATTTATTTTAATTTGTTCTTGACCCCCTTCTCTGTCATGTTTAGTCTCATTAGTTTTGAAACTTTAGGACGTTCGCCCCATTAGTTTGGCGGTTGTAACACCTTTTGCCCCAATTATTTGTTAAATTTAAGATCTTTCGTACCATTTAGGTGTCGATTTATTCCTGACACTCGATAGCGAGCCTGTAAGTAAGGAGGAAAATGTACAAATCTATCTCGATTTTTTTTTTTTCTTTTCTTTTCTTTTCTTTTTTTCTATAAGCTTGTTGGAGGTCTATGGAGCAATATGGAACACATGAATAATTAATAAAAACATATATAAAATATAATAAATATATAAAAATAAACATTCTACTCATAAGTCTTGATGTAGGCCTATAAGATATAAAGGCAAACAACTGAACATAAAAACAATGAATATGAAATGACGCGATGATAAAAATATATTAAATAGTAAAGTAAATTTGTCTAACAAGTATAGGCTATGAGAGAAATTGAGAAGCAAATGGGAGAGCTTAAGGGGGGTGACCTGTTTTTGTTCTGTTCTTTTCTATCTTTCTCTGGCTTGTATCCATTTGGCCCCATTCAGCCTACTGTTTTAAGACGTTTATCCCCATCCAGGTGTCAATTTCTTACTGGTGAGCGGTAGCGAGCCAGCATATATATATATATATTTTTTTTTTTTTTGTCAGACAGCAGGCTAAATTTGTACATTTTTCGATAGAAAAATGTATCCGGCGAAGCCGGATTTCTTCATATAATGCTGGCTCGCTATCGCTCGCCAGGAAGAAATCGACACTTAGATGGGGATAAACGTCTTAAAATAGTTGGCTGAATGGGGCCGAATGGATACAAGCCAGAGAAAGAGAGAAAAGGACAGAAATAACAAAAAGCAGGTCACCCCCCTTAAGGAAGGAAGGCACGAGGAGAGGGGAACGGGGGGAACGAAAATCAAAGTAAACGAGAGAGAGAGAGGAGGGAGATATATATATATATATATATATATATATATATATATATATATATATATATATAGAGAGAGAGAGAGAGAGAGAGAGAGAGAGAGAGAGAGAGAGAGAGCAGTAAGCAAATATTAAGAGCTGGAGAGTATAATGAGTAAGATAACTGGTAGAAGAAACGCAACAAAGCAGTAAGTCTTTTATCCATTATATTTTTGAGAGGCAGGGCAAATACAAGAAGGGGATGAGGATAGAAGTGGAATAGCGTAGGCAAGAAGATGGGCACGGATTAACGGGGTGTTTTCTCTGGACCCTCTTCTCCTTCATGTTTAGCACCATTAGTTTTAAAACTTTAAGACATTAGCACCATTACTTTGACGATATTAATTAAGACCTTTCGTGCCACTAAGGTGTTGATTATTTCCTGGCGAGCGACAGCGTACCTGAAATATAGGAGGATATACAGTATATCTCGTTTTTTTTTTTTTTTTTTTTTTAAAGTTCGATGGAGGTCTAGGGAGGCAACTGAAATACAAATATATATACAAAAATAAACATATAAATATTTAAGCAAATAATAAATACCTTAAATAAACAAACACACAAATCTTACCTTAAATAAAAATAGAAGACGACCAAAACGACTACACTCCTAAACAGCGAAAGGATAGGCTATGTTAGGTTAGGTCTGGTTAACCCCTAATTAGCGGGGCCCGACTTAAGTCCGTATCTAAAAACCTGGACTATGTGGCGGGGACCGACTTAAGTCTGTGTGTAATTTTTGAGCAAGAATGGCTGTGAGAGAGAGACGAGCGACGGGAGGAGCGTAGGTTGCCTCATGACCGCTCGGCACGAACCCCGCGCGCCTACTGACATCTACTCCACACTACTCCACCCTCCCTACCTCGCCACACAGGGAATTATATAAGGAAATTACCGTATTTTAGGGTTTTTGCACTCGTGTTGCACGATCGATCGTTGCAAGAGAACGCGTGGTCATAGAAGGATGGTTCTGGTGTAATTGGAAAGCTCAATTTATGCCCTTTCAGGGATACATAATTGTATTACACTCTGGCTCTTGTTTATGCATGAAAAAGAGCACGGAAACAAGGCCATTTAGGGTTAAAAAAAAAAAACGCTGGGCGCGTAGCGCTCGTAAGGTGTTAAGGGAGCCCACCTCGCTTTTGTTTTCTCTTTCTCTCCCTCTCTCTTTGTCTTGTATTCATTCAGCCACATTCAGCCTACTGTTTTAAGACGTTTACCCCCATCCAGGTGTCAATATTTTCCTGGCGAGCGGTAGCGAGCCAGCATATACAGTATATACATTTGTTTTGATAGCAAGCTAAATTTGTACATTTTTCTATAGAAAAATTCTCCGGCGAAGCCGGATTTCTCCATACAATGCTGGCTCGCTATCGCTCGCCAGGAAGATATCAACACCTGGATGGGGATAAACGTCTTAAAACAGTTGGCTGAATGGGGCCAAATGGATACAGGACAGGGAAAGAGAGAAAAGGAGAGAAAGCCAGTGACCCCCCTTAAAATAGGTTACGGTAGTTAGGCTAAAGTGACCAAGGTTTGCTGGTTTGACTCGTAACCAATAGAAACAAGAGGTTGGGTAATGAGGGAACACATACAGTATATTGAAAGAGAAAGGCAGCAAAATACTGCACAAAACTTGACATGTTTAATATCCTACATGATTATTTAAGGGGCTATTTTTTCGTTCTTGTTTTATGTTTTAACGTGTGCATGAAGAAGACAAAAGGCAAAGCTGCCTGTAACAAGCTTAGGCCTATATCAGAAGCAAAGCAATGGGAGGGAACGGGAAAAAAAGGCAAGGGTGGAGTACTGAGAAGAGGCAAGGGAGTGAAACAAAAAGCAATACATTTAAAACAAAATGACGTAGAATAATAAATATAAAAGGATATTATTAGGGGAACGGGAAGATGTGACAGGATAACAAACAAACAGAATACACAAAAGGTAAACAAACGCAGAGAACAATTGACGTGAAGCAATGAAGAAACAAATCGTCACTTTTCGTATTTTCCTAAACTTCAATTGGGGTGCTGGGCGCGCCGGGTTTTCTGAATGAATGGCACACACAGCAGACAAAGAAATGCAAACAGTGAGGATTTTTCTCGTCCTTGAATTGGATAAGAAGAGATACACATACAAGGGGTGGATAACTAAACTAGGAAAACTGAATAATACTTTGAAAAGCTAGAGATCAATTATTAAGGGGAAGTGAAAAATGTATATGGAGAGAGAGAGAGAGAGAGAGAGAGAGAGAGACTAGGCCTATACGGAAAAGAGAGGAAGATTGTGTTGATAGACGAATAAACTACGAGAAAACAAAATCAATGTAACCATGCACATATTGATTTCCTCCATTCGCCAAAACCATATAATAGTTGGACTTGTTGTAGATTAAAGGTTGGTAGAAAATTATTTTGAGAAAGTGAAATCCAGTGAGGGATGGTTCGAGATGTGAATTGATTCTGAAAATCATAAGTTCTGATTGTTGAGGAATGATTGTTAAGGCATATGTGTGAACAAACTCCCAAGTATTACGGGGAAAAGTAAGAATGCTAAATGTACGAGAAAAGAAAAGCACAGTAAGGACATTATGATCTTGAGAAGATGTAAATGAGTAAGGGAAGAGAAGTAAAGAAAAGCCGGAGCAGCAACGTAGGAGCATCAGAGAAGAAACCAGGAGATGAAACCGTAATTGGCGATAACCTGAGGGACTGGCGGGCTGAGAGTTACACATACAGTATATTGTTGGAGTGTTGAGATATAAGAGGGAGGTGGAAGGGGAGACCAGGGAAGACAGGGAGATAAAAAGAATGGCTAGAGAAACGGGAAAAGTATTGAATTAGGGAAAGGGGGTGACAAGGAAGCATGGGACAGAAAATATAGGGATATATACATAACAATGAAGAAATAATGGAAGGAAAAAAAAGGCAAGAAAAGCAGTGAAAAGCGATGACCAATCATCAGGAGATAATTGGAGAGAAGCTAGTTGATTGCCGAGGTGGTAGTGCAGTCACATAATACAAGCCACGAATAATAATGGGTGTAGACAAAACAAAATATACTTCAGAACTTCTTTCGTTCAATATCCACAGTTTGGGGTTTTATGATAATCAAAAGAAAGCGGTGATGTGTCTCCTACTGAAGATTGTCAAGTGACGCCAATATTTCTTGGAGAGCCTATAATTCTTAGTGCATGAGGGATGGAGAGGTATTAATATTGTATGGACAAAGAAGAAACATGGCTACCGGGGAATACATTGGAGTCTGGAGTGTTGAGGTAAGGGTGACACAGATTTTCAAAGAGTGATGTGACGAAAGAGTGAGAAGGGAAATAGGAGAAAAGGGGAAAGATAAACAAGCATACCAAAAGAGAAACGGATGAAAGATTAAGGAAAGGAAACCAGGCAAGAGTAAAGAGAGAACTATGAGTTAGTAAGGAAGGGGCGCAATCTATATAATATATTTTACGGTTGTCTGTCTGTCTGTTCTTTATAGGCGGCCGCAGTTTTGGACCTGGGGAGCTGAAACTTTGCATGTGGGTGTCAATTGACCTGGGTCAGGTCATAGAGGGGTCCCCAGGGTGAAAGGGACGGAGAAAATGGGCGCGAAATCGGAAAAAGGGCCGTTTGGGGCAGAAGGAGACCTCCGATCGAAAAGTTGTATGGAACAAACGTTGTTCGCAGCCCCCCAAAATGGGAGTACGGATGAGGTCAGATCCAAAATCGGAGGTCATTTAGCGGCCGAAATCGAGGTCGCCGTTTAATGAGGCACAGGGAGGTTAAGGCCTGTGATTATGGTAGTATTGATGATGGTGATTATGGTAGTAGTAGTGATGGTGATTATGGTGATCCCGGGCAACGCCGGGTACCCCTGCTAGTGAATAATAAAGGAGGAAGGGGGTAAGGAAGAGAACGATAGCAAGGGGCGGGGAAGCAGTGAAGAGGGATGACCGAACACCAGAAAAGTAAATGTAATTGGAAGAGAGAAAGGGGACGACTTGGGTTGAGGGTGACACAGATTGGAGCGAGAGAGAGTGAGAGTGAGTGTGTGTGTGTTGAGAGTGAGGGGGGGAAGGTTACAAGGAATAGTTAGTATCCTAAACATCTTGTGATAGAGAGAGGTCTTGATTGCAATATGAACAATCCGTTCACTTAACGAGAGGTTTAATACCGGTATGTAAAGGTTAAAATAGAATCACAGGAAATGTAAGTGAAATAGCCGTGGAAGAATAGTAAGGCGCTAATTTCATCTATCTATCTATTGCCAGACGTCGTGATCCCAGAAGGGATGGCCACCAACGAAACGGCTCCATGCACCTCTGTCCCCAGTCAGTCAACGCCCCTCCTCCCATCCAGCACCGCCTTCACTCATATACTTCTTAACTCCATCCTTCCACGTCTCACTCGGTCTACTCCTCCCTCTCTGTCCTTCCACCTCACTCTCGTACACTCTTTTAATCATTCTCTCGGTTCCCATACGTTCAACATGGCCAAACCATCTCAAGGTGTTCCTTTTCACACTTTCCAGCCCATCTACATCCACACCACACCTCTCTCGTACTTCTTCATTCATCTGCCTATCCCTCCATGTAACTCCGCACCCACTTCTCAAGTAACTCATTTTCACCCCTCTCACTCTTGGTTTGAGTCTCTTCACCAACGTCCATGCTTCGCTCCTGTAAGTCAATGTCGGGATTACCACACTGTCATGCAAGGACTTGTTTACTTCTATGCTGATCACCCTATTTTTTGTTACTGCTTTCAGCATTCCTACAGCCGTCTTCCCCTGTTGCACCCTCTCCCGCACTTCTTCATCCATACTCCCATCTTTACTCAACACACTGCCCAAATACTTAAATGAGCTGACAATCTCCATAACCTGACCGTTCAACCTCACCTCACACGCTGTGGCTGCACCCCTTTCAAAGACCATAACCTTGCTCTTCCCCGCATTTACCTTCAGATTCCGTTTTTCACACACTGTTCCAAACATATTCACCAGCCCCTGCAACTCCCATTCACTATCACTCATCAGAACTGTATCATCAGTAAACAGCAGTACAGGCAACTTCCACTCGTTTCCTTCCCTTATCAGAGGTACAAAGGAGTACAAAGGAAATCAAGCAACAACAGGTCTAGTGACCCTTCTAGGCTGCTTGTCCTCCAAAACACTGAGGATCAAGTGTCCAAACAGTGGTTTAGAGTGGGTAAGGGAACATTGGAAAGGGAACTACTGCCCTAGAACTAATGTCTGTGGCAGGATTAGGAAGTTAGTAGGGAACAGATGGGTTAGTAACTGAGGCGGGGATAAAATAAAGTTATTCATTTACAAACGCAGTTAGTCGCGGGTTTGATGCGAGATATTTGTCTAAGCGGAGTTTAAATGAATCAACGGTGCTGTAGTCTATAACGTCTCGGGGAAGCCCATTCCACAAGTTGACAACTCGATTGAAGAAGAAATTCTTAGATTCGTGCAAGTTAAAAGATTTACCAATAATTTTGCAACCGTTTCCCCGTGTGTAATTAGATTGGTCGATAGTGAAGTACCGGTACTTACTAGTTCATATTGTCGATGCCTTGGATGATTTTGAACACTTGAATTAAGTCACCTCTTAATCTGCGCTGGGTTAAAGGAAATAGATTTAATTCTCTAAGACGCTCTTCGTATGGTTTGTTCTTTAGGCTAGGTATCATTTTGGTAACTCTACGTTGAACTCGTTCTAGCTTGTTTATATCTTTTTGGTAATATGGGCACCAGGATTGAACGAAGTATTCCAGAAAAGGGCGGACTAAGGAATTGTAAAGGGTTAGGATAACTTCTTTGGATTTATGCTCAAATGACCTGCCTATAAAGCCAATTATTTTGTTTGCCTTCTTAACAACTTCTGAACATTATTGACTCGGTTTTAGGTTACTCGATATCGTTACTCCCAGATCGGTTTCTCTGTTTACATTCTTAAGCTGAGTGCCATTCATCGAATAGTTTGCTTTCTCATTTAGGTATCCGATATGTAGTACTTTACATTTATCCGCATTGAAACTCATTTGCCAAATTTGGGCCCAACATGACAATTTATCTAGATTGTGTTGCATATCGTCAACTTGTTCTTTTGAGATTACGCTATTTGCAATTTTTGTATCGTCAGCAAATTTTGAGATTGTACAGGTGAGACCCTCATCTATGTCGTTGATGTAAATTAGAAAGAGAATTGGTCCTAGTACCGATCCCTGGGGTACCCCGCTACTTACATTGGTCCATTTAGATGCCTTACCGTTTATGACTACTCTTTGCTTTCTGTCGCTGAGCCAATTTTCTATCCATTTCAACACACCGTCTTGTATTCCATGCGCTTTTAGTTTTAGCAGTAAACGTTTGTGGGGAACTTTGTCAAAGGCCTTTTGAAAATCAAGGTATATAATATCTACAGCTTTACTCTCATCGTAGAGGTTGAGGATATCGTGGAAGAAGTCTAAGAGGTTTGATAAACAGGAACGTTTTTTACGAAAGCCGTGTTGAGTATCTTTAAGTAAGTTATTTGCCTCTAAGTGATTTACGAGTCAGTCTCTTATGACCGTTTCTAGCATTTTACATACAATTGAGGTTAAGCTAATTGGACGATAGTTACTGGGTAGGGATTTGCTGCCTTTTTTTAATATCGGTGTTACGTTGGCTAGCTTCCACTGATCAGGCATAGTTCCAGACTGCAAGGATTTATTGAATAGCAATGTCAGTGGTTTGGAGAGCTCATCCTTAGCTTCCTTTAGGACTCTTGGTGAGATTGTATCAGGTCCAGGCGTTTTATTTACCTTGAGTTTATCTAAACAATTCAATACTTCTCTCTCTGTAACGGTGATATTGCTTAGAACATCTGAATTATCAATCTGAATCGGCGATGGTGTAGGGATATCACTGAGGTCTTCTGTTGTAAAAACTGATGCAAAGAAGGTATTGAGGGCATTACTCATTTGTACTTCGTCTTTGGTGTATTCTCCATTTTCATCGACTAACGGTCCAACAGTTGAAGTAACTACTTTTTTCTTTCTGATATAACTATAGAATTATTTCGGGTTTGTTTTACTTTGATTCGCAACATTTAACTCCAGGGTCTTTTTACTTTGCTTAATTAACTTTTTGGCTTTGCGTCGTAGCTCTACAAATTTCACCCGTTCTTCGTGATTTTGTGAGGATTTTAATCTATCATTAGCAAATTTTTTAGCAAGCAGACAGTCTGAAATATCTTTATTCCACCATTTGGGCTTATCATTATGGCCTGGATGCCGTATTTTCGATGGTATGCAGTCTTGCACTGCCTTAAGGTAAGTGGTTGTGAAACACTCCCAAGATGTATTTATGTCGTTATTGTTAGTCAGAAAGCTCCAGTCAGTTTCTTTAAGCTTTGATTTAAGTTTATGAAAATTTGCTTTCTTGAAATTAGGGACTTTCTCAATGCTGCTATTTGATTTGTTACTATTAAACTTTAAAGTGAAAGTTATCGTACGATGGTCACTGTTACTGAATTCATAACCAACATTCAAATTCTCTATTAATTCTTCTTTTGTTGCGAGTACAAGGTCAAGCACATTATTACCACGGGTCGGAGATTGTACAAATTGAAAAAGTGAACTCTCTTGCAAGTTAGCATAGAGGTCGTGTCCAGAGTGTGAAGTAAGAATATTGCCCCATTTAGTCATGGGTAAGTTGAAATTGCCAAGAATTACGGTATCTTGTATGTTAGTTATTTCTGCAATTTGTTCATAAATTTCACTGTCAGTTTGCACTGATTGAGATGGGGGTCTGTATAATAAAGCTAGTGTTATTTTAGTTCCTCGTTTATTATTTAATAGTACGTAAGATATGTCTATATTCGCAATTTGAGGTTTTGACATTAAGACGGGATTAAGACTTCCCTTTATAAAAAACAGAACTCCTCCTCCATTTCTATTGATCCGAATTTTCTCAAACATTGTATAACCAGGAAGCGTATATTCGGCTAAAAAGTCTCTGTCTTCCGTATTTAACCAAGATTCTGTAATGCCGATTATATCATAATGTTCTGTAAACACGATTTCCTCTAGATCTGAAAATTTATTGCGTATGCTACGAGCATTTACATAAAACACCTTAAGAGTATTAGAGTTGGATGTTACTGGTTGTGCATTGTCTGAATTTTCAGTTCGTATTTGACTTATACTACCCTGTCTGGGGTCTGGTTGACCCCGTTTTTTGAACGGAAATCCTTGACTGCATCGTTCAGCAGACGACCAAGACGTGCAGCTCCTACTTCATTGAGATGTACACCATCTCCTGAAAACAAAGATTTATCATAGTAAAAATGATCCCACGTGTCGACAAAGCCGATGTCCTCCTCCCTGCAGAGTTTGGCTAGTCGGCGATTTGTACTGATAGCTATGTTGTAGAATCGGTTTTCTACATCAATCCGGGGAACAATTCCTGAAATTAAGATTCTATTAGATTTTTCTTTGAAGGACCTGATCAGCCGCCGGTACTTGCAAAGTAGTTCCTCTGACCGCGTCCGTTGGACATCGTCAGATCCAACGTGGATGACGTACGTAGTGCTTGCGGGGGCGAGCCTGGAAACCTCTTCCACAGCCGCAACAATGTCCACGCCGCCACCTGGGATACAGAATCGCTTTTTGGTCCTGGGTGCCCTGGCGCAGAACTCGGTTAGTTGGCCACGGACCATGGAGTCGCCCACAAGCCGAACTTCTTCCGTTTCCTCTTCCTCGTCAATAGCCAGAATTTTGAAGCGGTTTTGGCATGTTGTCGGGATGACCTTCCTGGTACTGGTACTGGGATGCACATTGTTTCTCACTAACTGAAAATTGTCCTGGGGGGGAGTGAGAGTAGAGTCATTATTATTTTCTGCAACATCTAAGGTAGCTGCTGGTGTGGGTACCGGTACCGGTACTGTATGCACTGGAATGGCGGTTGACATCGTAGTGGTTTCTTGGGCCGAGGGCACTCCTACGTTGAGTGTGGCAAATTCTTGAAGGGATTACACCAACATCCACTGCTCTTCCTTGTATTTCTTTCATGACTCCACCCATGTATATATTGAACAGCCATGGGAACATCACACACACAACATTCAGATCAAAGAATTCGCTTTGCTCGTTCTCCACACGTATTGACGCCTTTGCACCCTCATACATGCTCTTCACTGTTTTCAGCAACTTACAAGGAAATAATTATGGAGTGACACGACACTGGAAGTTATTTAAGGGGAGATGGGCTGGTTTTTTGGTCTATTAATTCATTTATTATTTTTATTTGTTTTAGTTTCCTCACTAGACCTCCCTCAAACTTAAAAAAACACCCACTAGACACCCCCTCAAGATAAATGTGTACATTTTCCGGTAGAAAAATTTCCCGGCCAAAGGCCGGTTACTCTTATAATTACAGGCTCGCTATCGCTCGCCAGGAAACAATCGATACCTAAATGGCACGATAGGTTTTAACATTGACAAGGAAATGGAGCTAAAGATATATAAATCGCCAAACTAATGGACCGAACGTCATATAATCTCAAAACAAATGAGGCTTAACACGCAGGAGAAAGGGGTCCAGCAAAACGACCCATCTCCCCTTAACATCTCAGTAGGCTATACCGGCACACATTCTTTTACCTTATACTAGCTATTACTTCAACGAGTGTACACAGCTTAGGAAGGGTCTGAGGGAATAAAAGAGTTATTTGAGATAGTCTTAACCCTCTTGATTCCTAGATGTCCTTACTAAGCTAATATAATATTTTAATGTAAAGCAAGAGTAATATAATTTCATCAATTTTTTTACGTTCAATAATTTCATTCAGCTCAGGAAGGCCCTCTAAATATCAATGGGGTAAAAGCAATAGACATTATCTTTCTGACTCCCATTCTGTATTCCTAAACTGAGTAAAATTGTCTATTGATAGACTGAATACATTGAAGACAGGTCGAGAGAGTGTGACTGTCAAGCCACAACCAAAATAGTGAATGCATGGTCTATTAAGTTATCTTTAACCCATTACCGGCGGGAGATATTCCGGAACGCCATGCCAATTTACAGGCTTTTAAAGCCTCTTAACCCTTAATTAGCGGCTCAGCACATAAGTCGAGTTAAATAAAGCTGGACTATGTGGCGGCGCTCGACATAACTCGAGTGGCAATTTCAGCACGTAATGTTGCTGAGAGAGAGAGACAAGTGGTGGCAGGAGAGTAGCGAGCGTATGACTGCTCCAGACCACCGCGGCGAACATACTGACACGAATCCCAGCTCCCTCCTCCCTCTCTCACTCGCTATATAAGGAATTGTATCGGGAAAGTGGCTAATTACATGCTTTTTGCACTCGCGTTGCACGGTTATTGCAAGAAAACTAGCCATCATAAAAGGATCGTTATGGTGTCATTCGAAAGCTCTGTTTATGCCCTTTCAGGGATAGGTACTTGTTTTACGTTCTGGGTCTTATTTAGGCATGAAAATGATCACGTAAACAGCCCTATTTTGGCTAAAAACACCCCGCTGGGCGGTACATATAAATAAACCGCATAGGCCGCTCGTAAGGTGTTAATGTCTGTAGAATTAAGTGCAAAGGAGCGGGAGCGCGACAGGCCACACGTCCTTCCCCCAGCCAACCGGCCGCGGCACTGAGGACTCTGAGTCAGAGTCTCGCGAGATATACAGTGCTGCCAAAGGCAAATATAGCGTGACATTAGCGATAATTGCTAATTTTAGCGAATGTTTATGGTAGCGCTACGGGTGAAGCCTGCGCTCTACGAAGCTCGTGTTGGTGTCATTTTGAAGCTATATTCTTCTAGTTTTGGCTCAATACATTACGTTTCATTCAGACACTTGCCTAATCAATCAGGAGTGCCTGAATGAGCCCTAATATGGCGGAAATAGGGGGTAATATGCCCGCAGGCAAAGTGTTAAGGGGCTAGTGGCTGGGTTTTTCGTCTATAAATTCATGTTTTCATATATTTTTTCTTTTTCCTCGCTAGACCTTCATCAAGCTTAGAAAAACGCCCCCCTAGACCCCCTTTCAAGATAAATGTATACCGGTACATTTGTCGGTAGAAAAATGTCCCAGCCTAAGGCCGGTTCCTCTAAAATTTCAGGATCGCTATCGCTCGCTAGGAAATATATCGACACCTAAATGACATAAAATGTCTCAAAATTGACAACGAAATGGGGCGAAAGGTGTTAGAATCGCCAAACTAATGGAACGAACATCTTAAAATCTCAAAACTAATGGGGCTAAACATGAGGGAAAAGGAGGTCCAGAAGAGCAACCAATCCCCCCTTCATCGATCTCTATACCTGCAACCTATCAGTTTCAATATACCTGCAACCTATCAGTTTCAATATACCTGCAACCTATCAGTTTCAATATATATAGCCTAAAACTATGCATAATACAACGTCAAGGGACTGGAGTTCTCGAAAAGAGGCTCCAGTCCTTCGCGATTCTTGACTTAAAGTGTGCTGGCTTAATAATCCAATAGGGTTGATAGCCTCTGAAGTCCAATCTTAACTAACTAATACAACGTGCCAGATGTTATACAGATGCACAGTTGCCCGCAGAAAATGTCAACTACTCCGTGATTTTATGCATGGAAGGATATGATCACGTAACCCCTTCTGTACCGACGCCGTCTTTTTCATTTAATACTAGCTATATTTAGACGATTTTGTGCAGTTTACGAAGGATCTGTGGCAGTAAAAAGGGTTAAGTGAGATAGTTCGAACCCTGTAATTCACTGGAGAAACTGAATAAAATCGTTTAATGGTGGCCAGCATAAAGTTAAAATGATATCACCGGTACAGAAGGGGTTAATGGTTTTAGAACAAAATAAAGTCAACTAAACCATTTCTACTTTTATAAATAAAAGTAGAGTACGAAACTATGTGGGCAACTGCACTTATCATTCTCCAACCTCCAAGTACGTGTGTGTGACTGAGTGCAATAGACAGATAATGACGAGGTTTTCTTCAAGATGTAAAAAATTATGTTCCAATTTTTAATTACCGGTAGGCTATACTATTACATAATTATTATACAAATGTTTTATTACATATAATTAACACACCGTATATGATGACGAATTTCTTCTATATATTCTGGTAAACATTCGACGATATTATTAAGCTTTAGAAGGGATTGTGGGAATCAAGAGGGTTTATTGAGAGAAGCATATTTTCCGATTTCGTAGAGGGCCTTATATGCTTAATAGTTTAATGCCACCCCTAGAATATAGTCAAGAAAGCGTCATAATATTGAAAGGGTTAAGGGGCCCACCTCGTGTTTTTCTCTCTCTCTCCCTCTCTCCTGGGTTGTATCCATTCGGCCCTATTCAGCCTACTTTTTTAAGACGTTTACCCCCATCCAGGTATCGATTTTTTCCTGGTGAGCTGTAGCGAGCCAGCATATTTTTAAAAATATTTTTGACAGCAGGCTAAATTTGTACATTTTTCAATAGAAAAATGTTTCCGGCGAAGCCGGATTTCTCCATACAATGCTGGCTCGCTATCGTTCACCAGGAAGAAATCGACACCTGGATGGGGATAAACATTTTAAAACCGTTGGCTGAATGGGGCCGAATGGATACAAGCCAGAGAAAGAGAGAAAAAATGCAGGTGACCCCCCTTATTGCAGACGTAAATCATGTCACTCGGTTATAACTTAATTACAGAAGGACCCTACATACTATTCCTGTTAGTGGATTCCTGCCACATATTATCCTTCTTGGCTGACTCCCTGTTATATTGAGGGGGGGGGGGGGGAGGGGGAGGGAGAGAGATAGAGTTACATAGATACACAGACTACACAGACCTTGGGGTCCCTACTAGGTACTCCGGACTTAATGCTAGAATACAATTTGCTACAAAGTGGAAGGCAAGGATAGTAAAGAAGAAGGCTCTCTCCCCACCCACCTCTCCCTCCGACCGTTGGTCGGCATGAAATTAAGTCGGGGAAAGAAGTCACCCAGCAGAATGAGTAAAAAAAAAAAAAATCTACTGGGAAATTTATAGTAAAGAACAAAGATGCGAAATATTATATACTACTGATGCTTAAGCTGTGTTTGTTTTTTGTTTTTTTGTTTTTTTCCACCTTAAAATGAATGTCTAGACTTCTTTTGAATGAGAGAGAGAGAGAGAGAGAGAGAGAGAGAGAGAGAGAGAGAGAGTGTGTGTGTGTGTGCTGGTAAATGTGAGATAGTGCGCGCATTTTGTCGGCACGAATTAAAGGCGAAAGTATGGACCTAGCAACAAGGGAAATACCGGAAAGGATACCTGTACACAAAGGACAGGTAAGTAGAGACCGATTACCGGTATTTTAAATGTAACGAGATATAGCAAACGACATGTGGATAGGAATTTCTGGACAATTATTGGAGGCGCAATTATGATCAACCACCCATATCAAGTTACTGGGCTTCACTAGTGTTCACCGTCTTGTTGTTATCATTCGGTGTTCAAGTATTACTGGCCACGGCTGTACATTATACATATTGATTCTACATAACCGATATTTACCTAGAGGGAATATGAAAATCATGATTCAGATAATCTAAGCTGACTGTCTTGTTCTTTAAATATAAGAATTTTAACTACTCTTGGTCATTGGGACACTACGTAATCATGTCAAAGGCATTTGAGTTAGATCGAAAAGTGACATTGAAATATTGTATTGTATTGTACTAGTGTTTCCAGCATTATTTGACATGCGCCTCAAGCAATTTATATACTAAAGTTAAAGTTGGTCTCTGCAGCACCGTACCGGTATCCATAATATAGAGAAACTTCAAATAGTTTCCAATGTTATGCCATTCCCTCTGGTTGTATGGTCTGTAACAGTTGTAGGCTTAGCTAAACAGGTTGCTGTTTTTTTCCACAACTGAATATTGTTAATATCCATAAAGTGTCAATACGCTGTCCACTAAATCTATGTTCCTTAAGGGGGGTAACCTGTTTTTGTTCTGTCCTTTTCTATCTGTCTCTGGCTTGTATCCATTTGACCCCATTCAGCCTACTGTTTTAAGACGTTTATCCCCATCCAGGTGTCAATTTCTTACTGGTGAGCGGTAGCGAGCCAGCATATTTTTAATTTTTGTTAGACAGCAGGCTAAATTTGTAATTTTTCGATAGAAAAATTTCTCCGGCGAAGCCGGATTTCTTCATAATTATAATGCTGGCTCGCTATCGCTCGCCAGGAAGAAATCGACACCTAGATGGGGATAAACGTATTAAAATAGTTGGCTGAATGGGGCCGAATGGATACAAGCCAGAGAAAGAGAGAAAAGGAGAAAAATTTAAAATGCAGGTCACCCCCCTTAAGTGAAATTAATTAAGCTCCGCCTATTTATCCTATCGTTTATGTAGGCCTACGTATATAGTTATTTTTGGTACGGTATCATTTTGCAATGCCTCGATAGTCCATTCATTATAGGTAGTTCATAAATCGTGACCCCTAACCTCTGTAACTATAATAGAGCTACAACAAGGTGCATACGGGTTGTACATTTTTCACACCTATTCCCTGACTAACCCTTCCTAAATGACAGAATATCAGCTCGATTACCCTATTCATGTATAAGTTACAGAGGTTAGTGGTAAATATTTTTGGCCTACCTATAATGAATGAACTTGAGTGTTCAATGTAATTTACTGTAAACAATAATACAACAGAAAAAATATATATTAAGGATGAGTTCTCACAAAGTTCACACACAGCATAATGCCAGCACAGACAACCTCCTTGTTTCCGTAGAAGAAAGATTCTTTTAATTGAGCTTGATTTCAGGTGCAGAGTGTTTGGACGATTTTACCTGGCTGTTAATTAAGACAACGTTAATTAGAACACCAGAGAGTGTGTGTGTGTGTGTGTGTGTGGTGTGTATGTGTGTGTGGTGCGTGTGTGTGTGTGTGTGTGTGTGTGTGTGTGTGTGTGTGTGTGTGTGTGTGTGTGTGTGTGTGTGTGTGTGTGTGTGTGTGTGTGTGTGTGTGTGTGTGTGTGTGTGTGCGTGCGTGTGTGTGTGTGTTTGTGTCAATAAACACAACACCAGGACGATTAATATTGCTCAATTTTGACGTACTCTATATTTCATTTGAATTAATATGACAATAACTGTTCTATTGTATCAATACTGGTATGTAGAGTAAAAATGTGGATAACAAAACAAAATAAATATAAGATAGTATACACGCATATGTTTGTCTGTTTCTTGGTACCGTAGTTTGGGAAGACAGTGCACCTTCATTTTCAGCAAAGCTAATTGAAAAACATATATAGTGTCGTTATATCCTAACCATGTTATTTCATCAGACACTATTATATGTACGGTATATAATATAATGATCTATATGAATCATATGGATAAAAGATATCAATTGTACGTTACCCATTGATTCTAAAAGGTCGTTCTTAACTGAATAAAATATTTTAATGTTAGAATGCAATATCACTTGCATATTTAATTATTAACCTATAACATTAATATATAGATACCGGTAATTTCGCCATATATCTGCAATTACGGTACCCCGTAAACGTATCAGTTCAGGCTTGAAATTTGCATCCAACTGGGGGAGGCGATAGCACAGTGGATACGTGGTGGACTGCAGACCTAATGGACCCCAGACCGAGTCCACGCCAAACGTCAGGGTTTTTTCTGGGGTGATCTGATCGTTCCTGTAGTTTACAATTATCCTGGCTATAACGACACCTCAAGAAAATACCCTCTATATCGTCACTAATTCATAGCATAGAAGATGCTCGACCACATTCGAAGATGCTGTGAACAACCGTATAGCTGCTCTCTCGAATCAAGTGACGTGTATATATATAAGGTGTCGTCATTTAGTGTGGCAGAAAGGAAGCAGGGTTTTGGCTAGATGCCAGAAAGCTTGGGAAGAGCTAGAGATGGATAGTTCAGTGCATTTATTATTGATGAAAGAGTGCTTGGCAAGTCGAAGAACAGATTTGGCTTGATTCCGGGCAGAAACATAGGAAGAATGAGATTCTAGAGTTTTAAGGCGTCGGTACCGTTTGAATTGTTGAATTTGTCCTTGTTGCAGAAAGCAGTAGAACAAAGCGTGAGTAAGCCAAGATTTGTTTTGCATTAGACTGAGAGAAAGAAAATAGAATGTACGCTTCCATGTCCGAGAGGATTACCTCGGTAATGCATTCAGCCCTCTCCGAGGATCCTCGGCCACAGAAGCAGAAGGCATTCGATGGGAAATCAAAGAAGTACTGCCGAAGAGCCTCCCAGTCGGCAGCGCCAAAGTGCCACAAACGACGCCAGCTGCGATGATCGGGTGGCCGTACTGGAGAGATAGGACAGGAGGAGCCCAAAGGAGAGAAAAGATAACAGTATAAGAAGAAGGGTTAGAAGTCAGAAATAAATCAAGAATGTTGGACCGATCTCCGAAGTGATTCGGGATACGGGTGGGTTGCTGGACCAGCTGCTTTAGGTCATTTAGGATAGAAAAGACGAAGGCTTGTTCACCAAGTTGGTCAGTAGTAAGAGAGGAGAGCCATTGGTGGTGGTGAACGTTGAAATCTCTTAAGATGGAGATTTCCGAGAAGAGAGAGATGGATAGAATGTGTTCCACTTTAGAGTTTAGATGGTCAAAGAATTTGGGAAAGTCGGTAGAGTTAGGGGAAAGATAGACAGCACAGAAATATTTAGTATGAGAATGACAGGATAGTTTGAGCCATAAAGTTGAGAATGCAGAGGAGTCAAAATCGGGAACACGAGAGCAAGTGAGTTTGTTGTGCACGTATGCACAACATCTGCCTTTGGCTTTGAAACTAGGATAGAGAAAAAAGGAGGTTACAGAGAAGGGGCTGCTGGAGTGACAGGCCGTGGTCCAGAGCATTTAGAGGGGTCGTCAGGGGAAGGTTGGGCGGGTGTGGGGGCATTTATGGTCCCCCACCCCCAGGGACTCCGAGGCTTGGTGAGTGTTTTTCATAATTTTATTTTTATTTTTATTTTTTTGTGAAAGGAGGAAGTGTGGTGTGCATGTTAAGTGTAGTGAAGTATATAGGAGGAGGTGTTTGTGAGAGCTAGCTGGATTACTCTCAGTGTAAGTGAGGCACAAAGGGAATCAGTAAGAGAGGCCGAGCAAATGAAACAGGAGTTCCAGCTATTCCTTATCAAATGCCTACAGCCTCTCTTGGGTATAGCGTTATTCGATTGGTGCCTACAATCTACCCCTATTTCCCCTATTAGTCACCTTGTACGACACGCAGTAGGATGCGTGGGGCATATTCTTGTTTTCCTCCACCATAAGATGAAGGCCCCCTTACCCCCTGGGAGAGGGGGGTAATAGGGGAAATAGATGTTAAATACGGCTAAACGGTTTTGAGTAGATAAAGTCCCAGTGCATCATTACCAGCAAAGGTTTTGAGTTCATTTCATCCGTGATGGTGCATTAATAACGCTCGGGGGTCTCATCTTAAAGTACAAACCCCATTAAGTAAACCATTATGATAATGCCGCTTCAGGAGTATATAAATAATAACAATACTACCGGCGGGTAACTAAATAAACTTGAAGATAGTGTGAAGGATAATTAAAAAAAAAAATATATATATATATATATATATATATATAAATCAACAGGATAAGACTATACAAAACAGTGGATATATGCATAAACAATGTGTACTCACCTAATTGTGTGTGTGTGTGTGTGTGTGTGTGTGTGTGTGTGTGTGTGTGTGTGTGTGTGTGTGTGTGTGTGTGTGTGTGTGTGTGTGTGTGTGCGTGTAAGTGAGGGAGGAAAAGTGAAAGCTTATGTGTGTGTGTCTTTGTGTGAGCATAATCGTCATAATTCCAACAAACCCAAACAATAGCTGTACTTAAAATTTGAACAACCACGCCACAGAAACTATACCTTTAATCCAAATAACAAACCAACTCGATGCAACCAATTAGGCTATATATTATTTTCTGCAAAGGGTAACCCACTCTCCATATTGCAAGGGAATTAATTGCTGATACAGTAGTGAAGGTTGCAAAGAGGCATGAAATAATAGATTTAGACAAAATATATGTACCTGTTGCTGAACAGAATCCAATATACCGTAATGTAGAGGGAAGAAGCTGGACATATATATATATATATATATATATATATATATATATATATATATATATATATATATATATATATATATATAAAGAAAGAGAGAGAGAAAGAGAGAGTGAGTTGTGAACGTGTGCTTAATAAGGGTACCGGTTGTCTGTGTGTGTTTATAACTTGTGCAAGGGTTACAATACGCTGCTTGTTGGCTTCTTATGTGCATAGGGTGAGTGCTGTATGTGTAAGACCATGATTATTTATGGGAGTGTGTGTTTCCCTGAGAGTGTGTACATGATAACCTTTATATGTGTGTTGTAGTACGGTAGTGTATACATTGTGTACGGGTGTATGTTGCCCTGAGAGTTTATACATAAGAGCCTTAATGTGTGTGCTGGAGTACGGTAGTGTATACATTGTGTACGGGTGTATGTTGCCCTGAGAGTTTATACATAAGAGCCTTAATGTATGTGTTGGAGTACGGTAGTGTATACATTGTGTACGGGTGTATGTTGCCCTGAGAGTTTATACATAAGAGCCTTAATGTGTGCTGGAGTACGGTAGTGTATACATTGTGTACGGGTGTATGTTGCCCTGACAGTTTATACATAAGAGCCTTAATGTGTGTGCTGGAGTACGGTAGTGTATACATTGTGTACGGGTGTATGTTGCCCTGACAGTTTATACATAAGAGCCTTAATGTGTGTGCTGGAGTACGGTAGTGTATACATTGTGTACGGGTGTATGTTGCCCTGACAGTTTATACATAAGAGCCTTAATGTGTGTGCTGGAGTACGGTAGTGTATACATTGTACGGGTGTATGTTGCCCTGACAGTTTATACATAAGAGCCTTAATGTGTGTGCTGGAGTACGGTAGTGTATACATTGTGTACGGGTGTATGTTGCCCTGACAGTTTATACATAAGAGCCTTAATGTGTGTGCTGGAGTACGGTAGTGTATACATTGTGTACGGGTGTATGTTGCCCTGACAGTTTATACATAAGAGCCTTAATGTATGTGCTGGAGTACGGTAGTGTATACATTGTGTACGGGTGTATGTTGCCCTGAGAGTTTATACATAAGAGCCTTAATGTATGTGCTGGAGTACGGTAGTGTATACATTGTGTACGTGAGTATGTTGCCCTGACAGTTTGTGTACGAGAGACTTAAGAGGAAGTATTATTTTTTTCTGAATTAGTTTTCCAATTTTAAGACTTTCGCCCATTGTTGTTGTCAATATTAAGATCTTTGGTGCCACTTATGTATCGATTTTATCCTGGCGAGCGATAGCGAGCCTGTAATTTTGGAAGCTTCGGCCTTTGGCCGGGACATTTTCCTACCGAAAAATATACAAATTTGTCTCGAAGGGTGGTCTTGTTTTATTTTTATTTTTGTTTGTTTGTCTCTCTCTCTCTCTTTCTCTCTCTTGTTTAAAGCTTGATAGAGGTCTAGGGAGCAAACTAAAACAAATACACTGCATATGCCGGTAATTATGAAACATAAATAAACGAATAAACTAACGTACCCTTAAGTTAATGTGTGTGTTTTAGTACGGTAGTGTATACATTACATATTTAATTCCCCTTGTCTGCTGCCGCTCCAGTTTGTTTGGCCCTCGTCAATAATGCACGAGTAAATAAAGGTTAATATAGTGTTGGGCTTAATGAACGAGAACCAGCCACAGTGCGATGATGTGTATTGTGTTAATGTGGCGAAAGGTCTTAAAATCGCCAAACTAATGGGTCGAACGTCTTAAAATCTGATAACTATTGGGGCTAAACATGAGGAACAAGGGGGACCAGAAAGACGACCCAGGACCCCTTAAGTATAAAGAACGGCCACAGTGCGATGATGTTTATTGTGTAAAAGACTTGAGAGCGAAGGCCTGATAGAACGAATTGACCCTTTCAGTAACGTGGCGTCTTGTTAGTATAATCTTGCTAACATCAGATGATTATGTGTAACTTAGTGTGGACTTATAGCATTATGTGTAACTTAGTGTGGACTTATAGCATTATGTGTAACTTAGTGTGGACTTATAGCATTATGTGTAACTTAGTGTGGACTTATAGCATTATGTGTAACTTAGTGGACTTATAGCATTATGTGTAACTTAGTGTGGACTTATAGCATTATGTGTAACTTAGTGTGGACTTATAGCATTATGTGTAACTTAGTGTGGACTTATAGCATTATGTGTAACTTAGTGTGGACTTATAGCATTATGTGTAACTTAGTGTGGACTTATAGCATTATGTGTAACTTAGTGTGGACTTATAGCATTATGTGTAACTTAGTGTGGACTTATAGCATTATGTGTAACTTAGTGTGGACTTATAGCATTATGTGTAACTTAGTGTGGACTTATAGCATTATGTGTAACTTAGTGTGGACTTATAGCATTATGTGTAACTTAGTGTGGACTTATAGCATTATGTGTAACTTAGTGTGGACTTATAGCATTATGTGTAACTTAGTGTGGACTTATAGCATTATGTGTAACTTAGTGTGGACTTATAGCATTCACACGGGCAAAATAAAACCCTCTTATCCATTTCACTCCCACAGACCCTTTATAAACTTAGAACTCATCAAATTGCAGCCAAAATAAAATTAATGTATGCATCATGTTCCATATATGAGAAGGGTGAAGTTTCTCTAAACGTAAGTGAGTAAGCCAAATCATCTATCTCGAACTAAACCTACTCTATCTTAGCCTAACATGATCCGAAACAAACCAAATCTATTCCCAACCAAGCCATTCACTTATAGATTAAATGGTGGACTTTGTTAACTTCACGCACCAGATGTCACCACCATGATAACAAGGGGGGGGGGGGGTCTGGTGGTTTGGAATAAATGTAAGAGTCCCCAATTTATTGCAGGTTAAAATGTATTTTATCATGCTACGCTAGAAGAACTTACGATAAGTTAATAAGATCTAGGCTTGGCTTTGTTAGGGTACCGGTATATAAAACAAGGTTAATTACTCACGCAAATATTATACGTAAAAATTATATACGGCAGTTTTTTTGTTTTAATAATTAACGGCATTTATCAAACTATAAATTCCTTAAGCCAGTGCCATGGAATCTAAGCACAGCATTACGGAAAGATATATTCTTAAAAGAAAATAACAATGAATACGTTGTGAATATATACATATAATTAATGTTATATATATATAGTTTGCGTACACGCACACGCGTGTGTGTGTGTGTGTGTGTGTGTGTGTGTGTGTGTGTGTGTGTGTGTGTGTGTGTGTGGTTGCATAAATGTATGCACATGCTATGCGCGTATCAAGGAGAGTCTGCAAAAGTTAACATACGCAAATTAGCTATGGAATGTATTTATATAAATAGCCACACTATCGTATAATATTATCATATGGGCTTCCAAGCATTGTATTATCCATTATTTTTCGTTGAATATACTAAAAGACGCCCAAGCACGGAAAGGTGGCTGAGGTAACACATCATTTCCTCCAGCAGCATGTTATGCCTTTTGGTAACATATTGGTGTATTCTGGAAGTTTGAGGATGGTGGTGCTAAGGACCACCACTCAGGCTATCATCAGCCTATGTTAATTAGTTTTGGGATAAGTTACCGGCGCCAGGTAAGATCAAATTGATTATTATATTGAAGAGATTAATAAGCGACAAGGTAATATAGCCAACCTAATACCAGTATGCTAAAGCACCGTCGTTGCCGTGAGCGTGTGCCCTAAACGAACCAAGCCATAAATAATCTATATGAACCAATTTCCATAATAAATGTGAGAGTGTGGCCAGGTGAACCACAGAGCCTGTATACTGGGTGACCCTTATGGGGATAACAGGTTTAGGTGCTCATGTTCTGGGTGTGGTATCCCAAGTTGGAATCGCGGGAGGGCCATATGCTTTCATTAGTATATTCAAGTACATTGGAGTTTGTAATTGATAGTAATGTTAAAGAACGGGGTGTTACTTATTATTTAACAGTGTTGGGTTATCATGATTAGCCTAGAGCCCTAGATACATTTAGTTTTCTGTATTTAGGAGGATTAAGGGAGATTTTTAGTTAGCTTCCTAGACCTCCATCAAACTTTTTAAAAATACCCCCAAGACCCCCCTTCGATATAAATGTATACATTTTTCGGTAGAAAAAGACAGTTCTTCAACAATTACAGGCTCGTTCTCGCTCAACAGGAAAAATCGACACCTAAATGGCACGAAAAGTAAAAAAAAATACAGAAATTGGGCGAAATGTCTTAAAATCGTCTA
This sequence comes from Paralithodes platypus, assembly GCA_032716605.1. Classification (NCBI taxonomy): domain Eukaryota; kingdom Metazoa; phylum Arthropoda; class Malacostraca; order Decapoda; family Lithodidae; genus Paralithodes; species Paralithodes platypus. The sequence continues at coordinate 82,300,973 of CM064487.1, forward strand.
ACTAACGGGGCGAATGTCTTAAAATCTAAAAACTAATGGGGCTAAACATGATTGAGAAGGAGGTTTGAAAAATAATCCCTTTAGTGAAAATCTCCCATTAAGTCCTGGGAAATATAAGATAGACTTAGACTGCTATAAAATTCGTGTGTCCAGGAATTTCAACCCAAACGTCACTTGAATTTGGCTCTTTGTCACTCTGTTGGCTTTGGGGGAAAGACTCGTTACAGGCAGCCTGCCTTTTGTCTCCTTCATACACATAGAACAAAACAAAAAATAGACAGACGACGAACCGGACAAATTCGCACACCCACAAATAAAGAGGAAATATATTGTGGATGCTAATTTTAAAATGAAAGTACTGTATATATTATATACTGTATATATAAAAAAAACAAAAAAACAAAACACACACACACATTGTTACGGCATTGAACAAATGACAGGAAAGGGTTTAAGCAGTTTAAAGAGTTTTTTTTTTAAACTGGAGATATATTGTTGTTTGGATGAGAGAGAGAGAGAGAGAGCGCGCAAGCAAGAGAGAGAGCGAGAGCGAGAGGGTGGAATGGGGTGAGTGGAGTGAATATATATTTCATGCTCCTCAACTGGCACTATAAAGCCTCCTTAACCATCTGAACTTAAATTATATAATATATATATACTGTATATAATTATATACCGGTATATATAGCGGTATATACAGTATATATATATGAAATAAAAATACTAAAAATAATAATAATCATCATCATCGTCATTATCATATCCTTCCTCTACGCTGGTAGATAGTTCTGGTCTGATAGTTCCAAAAGTAAAGTTATACAATAATTCACCTACCGTACCTAAAATAATATACGGTACCTTAGGTTTTGTTTCCTATTTCAATGTAATTTAAGCAACACATGAGATGATTCAGCCGTAACACTGAACTGTCACCAATACATGAAACCAGACAAATATTGTGGAGAACTGGTTTTATATAATCACCAAAACAGATTAATGCATACCCAAATAGTAGTCTGAAATAATATATTATTCATACACACAGTCCCATCTAATATATAAATACAAATTGGAAATTCTAAACTTTTCATACATAATCACTTCCACTACCTGGACAGACGCAATATCGGTATGTGATTATCTAGTATTCAAAGGGGCAATTCAATACTTCACACAAAAAATATGTTGTATTCCTGACCTAAACACTCTTAGTTTTAGCTTGAAGTATAATCATCCGCAGCTTTATTCGGATTAGCACTTGCTCGGTGTATGTATCTTAGTGACCATGTGTGGTGTTTAAGCCAAGCAATAGACGACACATGTGTTCGGATGTTTTTACACTGTCAGTAAATGAAAATAAGATATGAAGTGTTCATGCATTATTGAAGTTGCCAGTCTTGTCCATGTTAAATTTCATATCGAAAATACTGCCTTTCTATCAAACAAATAGAACGATAAACCGGCCTTAGGCTTGTGGGCGTTTTTTTCGTTTATTGTTTAAGCTTGAAGGGTGTTTGGGGGAGACGGTAATTTGTTAACTTATGGGATAACCTTAATAAACTATTCGAAACTGGCAAAACAAAACTCAGAACAGTTGTCCTCTGACCCCTGACTAGTGCGGACGTCCCCAGTGACCGCTAGTGAACCGGTTTACCCTTAGTGAGGTCCTAGTGAACTTTCTTAGTGATGGCTGTTGTTGATGAGTCTGCTGTCTCCTCCCATACTCTCCAGCTTTGTCTTGCTTTGCAAGAAAGACTGGAGAGTGTGGAGCAGGAGATTCAGTGTCTCAAAGATGAAAATTTGGCCTTGAGACTAGCTATGGCGGAAAAGAAGTGTGAGGCTACCGGAAGTGTTCCCAGGGATCGTGAAGCCCCTTGGAAAGTGGTGTCAACCAGTGCAACGGCCTGCAAGCTGAAAAGGCAGCCACTCAAGACCCACAACAACTTCAGCACCTTGGCTGATGAGAGTGATGGCGAGGAAGTGGCGATCATCGAGGCAGTGAGAGGGGAGGGGGGGAAGTCTGCTGCTGTTGCTGCTACAACTCCTGCTACAGGCCGGCAACAGAAAACAGCTAAGTCTATTTTAATTGTAGGGGATTCAATGATTAAATACCTTGGTAGGGCTACTAACACACATGTTGGTAAAGTTGTCTGTCTGCCTGGTGCCGGAGTCGAGAAGGTGGCAGAAAAGCTAGATGGTGTCATGGAAGCGAGTGGAGAGGACCCCATCATCTTCCTCAACGCAGGGAGCAACGACATTTGGAAATGCAGGACTGAGGAGTTGCTCACCACGTACCAGGAAATGTTGGAGAGGATCAAGGAGAAGGGTGGAGTTCCTGTGGTACACAGTATCCTACCAAGAAAAAAAAAAAAAAAAAAAAAAAAAGAGGGGTAAGGAAGGAATGGTCCTCCAGGGCTATTGGTGTAAATAGCCGGCTGGAGAAGTATTGCAAGGCAAATACTATTCCATTCCTGGATAACTGGACCCTCTTCTACGGTAAGGATGAACTGTATGCCCAGGATGGAGTACATCTCTCTCGACTAGGAGTTTCGACCTTAGCCAGCTCACTCGACAAGTTTGTTGCGGGGTTTTGTTAATAAAGCATAGGTGTGTAAGTAAAATAGAATCCCAGCCACATCAAATTGATAGTAATAACGAACATTCTGATAGCGTAGATTTTTCGTCTAGGTCCAGTAGTTCAACAGGTAAAAATAAATTAGTTAAAAACAATAGAAAAATAGTTGCAAATACAAGTAATAGTTTGAGTGTTTATTATACAAATTGCAGGAGTTTATGTAACAAAATGAACGAACTTAGAGCACTGGTTAGCAAAGAAAATATAGACATAATAGCGCTAACTGAAACATGGATTAATACAGAAACCAGGCATTTTTTAGCAGTTTGATATACCGGGATATAGTTTGTTTAAATATGACCGAACAAGTAAGAGGGGTGGCGGTATAGCAGTGTTTGTCAGGAGTTCATTAAAAAGCTGTACTAAATCAGGTATTAGAGTAAATAATGAAAATGAAAGTGTTTGGGTAGAAGTTAACGAAGGTAGTGAGACTTTAGTTATTCGAGTTATGTATAGACCGCCAAATATGAGTAGAAATGACGGAACATCATTATGGGAGGAAATTAAAATAGCATCAAGGCTTAGCAACGTGTGCATTATGGGGGATTTTAATTTCCCTAATATAGATTGGCAGCAACAAATAGGCGACTCTGATTCAAAGGAGTTTATTGAGGTAGTACAAGATAGTTTTTATCTCAATTCATAGATACGCCGACTAGAGGTGATAATATTCTCGATTTAGTTTTCAGTAACAATGAACATATGATAAATAGTGTAGAAATCGGGGACCACCTAGGAAATAGTGATCACAATTCTGTGTATTTTAATATACAATGGAAAGGTAATACCAGAGAGAATACAACATTAATACCTGACTTCAGAAAAGCCAATTATGGTGGGTTAAGAGAAGCCCTGTTAGCGGACCCTATGGTCAAAAAATTAAGTCGATCCAGGTGTCCAAATGAGTGTATCCTTTCTCAGACACCTGTCATCTTAAGTCAGGAGGAGACGTCAAACTTGGTAGATACATACGATAATTTTATCAAGTCAGTATTCAATGCGCAAAATAAATATATCCCCAAAAGAAAATTTAGATCAACACAGAACCAACCCAAATGGATGAATAATAGACTATTAGATCTTCTAGGACAAAAGAGAGGAATATATAGAAAAATTAGAAAAGGCGAAATTCACCTACTTGCTTACTATCAGAATCTATCAAGACAGGTAAAAAAGGATATTAGGAAAGAAAAAAGAAATTATGAAATTAAGGTTGCCAATGACTCAAAAAATAATCCTAAAGCTTTTTACCAACTATATAAATCCAAGGTTAGAGATGTAATTGGTCCCCTTAAAACTTCGATAGGAAAATTGACAGAAAGTGATTTAGAAATGTGCAGTACATTAAATAGTCAATTTCTTTCCGTTTTCACTAATGAAAATTTGGCACAGTTTCCAGAAGTCCGTAAGGTATACAGCGATAGTATAGAAAATAGGTTAAGTACGGTTACTTTAAGTAGAAATGATGTGGTTAAGGAAATTGACAGACTGAAACCTCATAAATCGCCTGGTCCTGATGAGGTATATGCTAGAGTATTAAAAGAATGCAGAGATGAGTTAAGTTATCCATTAACATTTCTATTTAACAAGTCATTAGAAACAGGTATAGTTCCAGAAGCTTGGAAGCTTGCAAATGTAGTTCCGATCTTCAAAAAAGGTGATAAATCAATAGCATCCAATTACCGTCCCATTAGTCTCACTTCAATCATAGGAAAACTACTAGAGTCAATTATTGCTAGGAAAATGAGAAACCACTTAGAAACATTTAACTTAATCAATTCTTCTCAGCATGGATTCACTCAGGGACGGTCTTGCCTTACTAATTTGCTTAGTTTTTTCTCAGAGGTATATGAAGCAGTAGATAATGACAAGTCATATGATATTATATATTAGATTTCAGTAAAGCTTTCGACAGAGTCCCTCATGAGAGATTGATGAGAAAGGTTGAGGCACATGGAATAGGTGGGGCGTTGTTAGGATGGATTAGGTCATGGCTAATTGGTAGGAAGCAGAGAGTCAGCATAAATGGTACCAAGTCAGAATGGGGAGCAGTCAAAAGTGGTGTCCCCCAGGGATCGGTATTAGGTCCCCTGTTGTTTCTTATATACATAAATGACCTAGATTTAGGTATAACTAGTAGGATAAGTAAATTCGCAGACGATACTAAAATAGGGAGATCAATTGATTCAGATAGCGATATAGAGTGCCTCCAAAGGGATCTAGATACCTTACATGAATGGTCAGTAAATTGGCAGATGAAGTTTAACATTGACAAATGCAAGGTATTAAAGATAGGGAAGATGCAAACAAATGTTAAATATAAACTAGCTAATTTAGAATTAGAAAATTCAGACTGCGAGAAAGATCTAGGTGTGTTTGTTAGCAATGATTTGAAGCCTAGAAAACAGTGTATAAGCGTTCGTAATAAGGCAAACAGGATTCTCGGGTTCATCTCTAGGAGTGTGAGTAACAGAACTGCTGATGTTATCTTAAAACTTTACTTGTCATTAGTGAGACCCCATATGGATTATGCTGTCCAATTTTGGTATCCTTATTATAGAATGGACATAGATTCATTGGAGAGAGTACAGCGTAGAATGACAAAAATGATCCATAATATTAGAAATCTTTCGTATGAAGAAAGGTTGAAGAAATTAGGTTTACATTCGTTAGAGAGACGCAGAGTTAGAGGGGATATGATAGAGGTGTTCAAGTGGGTTAGTGGGATTAACAAAGGGGACATGGCAAATATACTAAAGCTCAGTGATAGCGAAAGAACTCGTACCAATGGTTTCAAATTAGATAAATTTCGTTTCAGAAAAGATATAGGCAAGTATTGGTTTGGTAACAGAGTTGTAGATGGGTGGAATGGACTACCAAGTGCTATAGTGGGATCTAAAACTGTAGGGAGCTTTAAGATAAAATTGGATAAGCATATGGACGAGAAGGGTTGGGTGTGAAGGGGGATCAGCCGGGTTGGGCCAATCAGCGCTCTGCAGACCTCCATAATCCTGGTTAATCTCTAACCGTTTTTGGTAAGATGATCCTCAGGGTATTAGAGTGTGAAGCCTATAATTGGGCTTTGTAATTGAATTGGGGTTGTGTGGGACAGGGATCTGCCTTGCTTAGGCCAATCGGCTTTCTGCAGACTCCCATTTTCTTATGTTCTTATGTTCTTAATAGTAAGCAAACTAAAGCACGCTAATTATCCTCAATTAAACAAAAATAATAATACACACGGCAATAAACCCCCAAACACTGGATGGACTAATAGTATTATATATATATATATATACAGTATATATATATATATATATATATATATATATATAATACATAACATTTTCTGTTAAATAGTGGATATGAACCCGGTGCCTAAATATCTTATATCGTTGCATTATTTTGTATGGGTTTAAAGAGTACCAGTACGCTGTGTAATATCAAGGGGATATAGAATAGTATACAGTCATTGGTACACTGGTACCTTTTTATCTATATATGTCATGGGTTGTTAACTACGAATATAGATAAAATGTATGAGGGTAGATTATTATGGCCACTTTAGTTACCAGTTTCATACCCATAATTTTTGTATTGTACTGTAGGTATTGCGTCCTCTTACAGCCAAGGTTATAAGTCGTTGGTCCTCTCACCAATATATAAATTAGTAATTTATTTATCCCCAAGACAAATATATTATTAACCAAAGCTATACTATATAAGCTTTGTGTATGAGATTTATCAACTAATTTCGTTTTGCAGCTAGGGAGAATATTATGGTCGAAGTTGGAGACATGTGACAAGAATATTGAACATGACTGTACATAATTCAACTATATAATAACTTTGATAACGAGATGGACTAACTGTTATATTTTGAGTATCCTTTTCTTCACTTTCCATTTAAATGTTCTTTCCTTCATCTCTCTACTCTCCTCCCAACATGTATTCTCTCCTTTAATCAACATTCTAGTTTATCTTTATCTTCCGCCCAACGTTCATTACTCTGACCAATTGGGTTTCCGTTCTTTTCTACTTTACCCCTTCCTCCCTCCATGAAGTCTCCCTACCAATTGGTTTGGTATACCATTCGTATTTTCCCTTATTTTACTTTCTTTCATACAATAATTATCGGTTCCAAATAGGTTTTCTTTTGATTCTATTGTTCCATTAAATTCATCAGTTATTCCTCTCAATTGGTTATAATTCAAGTTGATCATACTTCCATATTTGTTTCCCCTATTTAAGTTATTCTCATTTAGGTTTCCAATCTATTTTACTTTTATACTTGAATATACTTCAGTATAATTTAATTCATGCATTTTATTGGAGTCTAACTCACTTCTACGTCTATCTCTTCTACACCCCATAGGCACTTCATTGACTTCATTGGCTTCATGTTCCATTCTACTTTGGTATTACATAATTACAGTTTGCATTCCAACTTTAAGAATAAACTAAAACTGATCTGCAGTTTCACTGATCATGTGTTGACGGCGTTGATAGGGAAGAATGTATACTCAGTATTTTTCTCGACCTGTCAAAGGCATTTGACACTGTAGATCAGATGTTGGCAGACTTTAATCATTATGTGGTCATAGGAGCTGGTCACACGTGGTTTGAGATCTACCTAACTAAAAGACATCAATATATGTACTTTAATAAAGAATTACTCATTTGTTAATCCATAATCCATATATTATTCATATCTCATCTACCGGTACTGTAATACCGTCAGGGGAGCTGCGAGGGAGGAGCCTCATAGGCCACTAACCGGTACCATTATGCAAATGTTTGTAATAACTACTGAGGGACTATCAAAGTGAGACTACAAATAATACATTCCAAAAATAGTAACTTTTATCATTGCCTGACATAAATAAAGTTGTATGTTTAACCTGTTGTGTACAAATATTTGTATGGGCTATTTCGTTAACATTCATAAAGGCAAATACCAATTAAGAGATTATTCCGTGTCAATACTTATTTTAGTTACTTCTTCCCAGTCTGAAACACATATTAAGCATTATGGAAGAAAACATTATAATAGCTTAACTAATGAAATGGAAACTCTATCCAATGTAAGCAGGTTTAAGCGGTGCCTAAAGCAGTATTTTATAACTAATTATCCAAATACTCAATCACTGTAAGTACATATAGCCCTTATTATATCAAAATTAAATTTGTCTTAAGACATTTTGTTGTTGCTTATATAAATTTAATCGTATTGATGCGATGTATTTACACAGACTTAAATATTGTAATAATTATTTACGTAATGTTTGCTTTCCTAACAATAAATTTAACATTTTGTATAAGTTTAATATATTTTATAGCATTTACTCTTTTAAAATAATATTTAGTACAGCATAATTGTAAAAGTAAAACGGAAAATAATCGCAATATATATAAGGCACTTAACAGATAAACCGATGTTTCATATACGAGCCTTGTCTAATGAATTATGTGTACATAACCATCATTGTACTTTGTGTTAGACAAATATACTTATTATTATCATTATCTCCTTCTTCCTTCCTTAGGGCTAATTGGGTTTCTGTGTTATTCTCTTCTCTTCTTCCTACTCTACTACAGTCATTCTCTTCTTCCTACTCTACTACAGTCATTCTCTTCTTCCTACTCTACTACAGTCATTCTCTTTTTCCCACTCTACTACAGTCATTCTCTTCTTCCCACTCTACTACAGTCATTCTCTTCTTCCTACTCTACTACAGTCATTCTCTTCTTCCTACTCTACTACAGTCATTCTCTTCTTCCTACTCTACTACAGTCATTCTCTTCTTCCTACTCTACTACAGTCATTCTCTTCTTCCTACTCTACTACAGTCATTTTCTTCTTCCTACTCTACTACAGTCATTCTCTTCTTCCACTCTACTACAGTCATTCTCTTCTTCCTACTCTACTACAGTCATTCTCTTCTTCCTACTCTACTACAGTCATTCTCTTCTTCCTACTCTACTACAGTCATTCTCTTCTTCCTACTCTACTACAGTCATTCTCTTCTTCCTACTCTACTACAGTCATTTTCTTCTTCCTACTCTACTACAGTCATTCTCTTCTTCCCACTCTACTACAGTCATTCTCTTCTTCCTACTCTACTACAGTCATTCTCTTTCCTACTCTACTACAGTCATTCTCTTCTTCCCACTCTACTAGTCATTCTCTTCTTCCTACTCTACTACAGTCATTCTCTTCTTCCTACTCTACTACAGTCATTCTCTTCTAACTCTACAGTCATTCTCTTCTTCCTACTCTACTACAGTCATTCTTCTTCCTACTACTACAGTCATTCTCTTCTTCCTACTCTACTACAGTCATTCTCTTCTTCCTACTCTACTACAGTCATTCTCTTCTTCCCACTCTACTACAGTCATTCTCTTCTTCCCACTCTACTACAGTCATTCTCTTCTTCCTACTCTACTACAGTCATTCTCTTCTTCCTACTCTACTACAGTCATTCTCTTCTTCCTACTCTACTACAGTCATTCTCTTCTTCCTACTCTACTACAGTCATTTTCTTCTTCCTACTCTACTACAGTCATTCTCTTCTTCCCACTCTACTACAGTCATTCTCTTCTTCCTACTCTACTACAGTCATTTTCTTCTTCCTACTCTACTACAGTCATTCTCTTCTTCCACTCTACTAGCATTCTCTTTTCCTACTCTACTACAGTCATTCTCTTCTTCCTACTCTACTACAGTCATTCTCTTCTTCCTACTCTACTACAGTCATTCTCTTCTTCCTACTCTACTACAGTCATTCTCTTCTTCCTACTCTACTACAGTCATTCTCTTCTTCCTACTCTACTACAGTCATTCTCTTCTTCCTACTCTACTACAGTCATTCTTACTCTCAACTGGATATCCACTCAATTTACTATTTGAATTTCTCCCTACATTCAATCTTGCCCTCGACCCACTTTTCACTCTTTTATGTCCCACATATTTTGCCATACATTCATTATCGTCTTTAATCGGGTCTCAACTCTCGTATATCCTCTTCTCCCCACTCCATTTCTATCTCTACTACCTTTGGGTTCCGTATTCATTTTACCCTCCAGTGTTTTGCTTTTTCTCCTCTTAATTTAGTTTCCATTCTATTTTATATACCTCTACTTTCCCCTACATTCATGGTCACCCTCAATTGTCTTTCCTCTGTATTCTACTAATTTTACTTATTTTACACATACATCCATCTGGCCCTCAAATACGTTAAACTTTAATACAAAATCCTAATCCTTATTATTGCTTCATTCAATTGTTTCAGTTCGTTCACGCTTTACTTCTCTCGTCTCTTCCTTGCATTCATTCTCGCTTTCACTTGCATTTCCACAACCCACTCTGCACTCCTGTTTCCTTTGCTCCTTACCATTCCAATTTGCCCATCAATTGACTTTACGCACCATTCAAGTTAGCCCTCCCTCTCTATGCATTCACCCTCTCCTTCAAATCAAGTCTCCTATACCCCCCACCCCCCCCTAACTCTCTCTCTCTCTCTTTCTCTCGCTCTCATAATTGGCTTTGCACTGAATTTGACTCAGCCTTCTATCATCTCCCCATCACATCCTATGCATTCATTCCCACACTCAATCAGATCTCCTTTTATTCCCAATTCTCCTTCTTCCGTCCGCTCCTAGCTCCCCGCCTTTGCCTCCCTCCTCATTGCCCTTCTCCCCCTCCTTCCAACTCCTACACGCTCCACATCTCTCCCTCTCCTTCTCCCCCAGCAGATCAAACAGAGAAGAAAGGGCTCCTCGAGCTGAAGCCCTGTTTACCCTCGCTGCCGACGTCACTATCAACATAAACAGAGAGAGAGAGAGAGAGAGAGAGAGAGAGAGAGAGAGAGAGAGAGAGAGATGTAAACAAAGGGGTAGAAGGGTACTATACAATACGGCGCTCTTATGTTGATTTACCCCCTAGCTATATACTGTACAAAGGATATGGTCGGGGGCTGGTTACCAATGTGTGTGGAAGTAATTATTTCATCCATGTTAGTCTTGCTGCTTTATAAGTATTTTGGCAAAATATCTTAAAATGGTACAGATTTCAAATAAATGTAGTTTGTGGAAGCATATGAAACTACTGACCCGAGTTTGTTGCACGGATTCCTTGGGCCCTGTTCCCCCTTAACTATTCCAGTACGATGACGTTTTGTATAATTATATTGTTTTATTATGGGCATTATCAGATTGTTATATTGAGCTCAATTAAATAAAACAAACAAAAAATAATAATCACTATGGGAATCTGAAGGTAATCTGTGAACATTTGTGCCCATATGATATTTCCAGTCAGTGCAATTTATTTATTAGCCAGATTATAATAAATATGAACCCTTTGTATTGAAGGTGATAAGATATGAAAATTTTCGGCATTATGTTTATGGTTCAGAAAAACGAATTGTTCATCAGCCCCATTACTCTACTAGCCTACACGACCAACTTATCCACAACGGACTGATCAAGCCTTTGTACGGTAGCCTCTACAGGTACCTGGTCAACTATTGTGTGATAAACTAGAGACAGTGAACATCGAGGGAGAGAAAACAATAACTCATAAAGTGAAAGCTTCAAAATATTTTATCAGGATGTCAGAATTGTTCAGTAAACTGAGTACCACCTTCACTGTAAGCAATTGAACCATGCCATAATGAGTCAGCTTCGATGTACAGTCTTGTTTGTATAAGATAAAAATGCAGCGGAAAGGAAATTGCCTACCCAACCCTGCGAGTTTGTTCATTGTCGTCACTGCTAATATTATCATGTTCAGAAGCAATATCACCACGTTCACTATCATAACCACCACCATTATCCAGCCATCAGAAGAACTTGATATATATTATATAAATGTATAGTGATTGTAAGTCTACATACCACATTGGGGGTGTTGTAAAAACATCTGAATACAATATCTAAGGGTCGCACGTTAACACCCATTCTTAATGTCCACCACCTCTTGGGCATACTCGTAGACTCAGCTTGGGCATACTCGTAGACTCAGCTGACTGAACCTACAGAAGTTCAACCGCAAATTAAAACTGAAAAGATTTGAGTCCGATATGTGAATGTAACGGATGAGTGCGAGTGAATGTGTTTGCGTATATTATCTTTCTTATCTGGCCGACTGCCGGTGTGCAATATCCTTATTATCCAGATCGTAATAAAATATGCACAATTCTATTTCCTTAGCTCCACGAGACATTTACTATCAACTACTAAAGTCCGTTCCCCCAACCAGCCACTGAATGAATCTGAAACACCTGGGTCTCGACAAACGAAGCACCTGAAAGAAGTGCCATTTACACTATAAATGCTGGTTTTTCGACCCTCAAGTAATTCGGATTCACACAGTGGCAGATTGGGGGAACGAACATTTGATTGATGGTACAGTTTACCACATATACTCTTCCTCAATACCCAAACCATTTTGTAATTTGGCAGCGACGCACCCATCTCCCCAATCCCCCTCCCTCACTACACTTCCTGGAAGGTAGGAGGTGGAGTGAGGGAGGGGGATTGGGGAGATGGGTGCGGTGAAGCCAAATTAACTAGGATATTCTAATAATCTAATTTATTAATTTCACTCCCAACACCAAACACCTTCCAATGAAATTAATGAAAGCATGTGATCCTACCGCAATGTGTGCGGTAAACTGTACATTGTACAATATTTAACTGTTCACCATAAAAAAATCATATATTTTATAGTCTAGAACTTCCAAGGAAATATGTTCTGAAATTTCATGATAATTTTTGTTGTTGATAAGAAAAACAAAAAGTCGATTATTACGGTGTCTCTCTAAGTCCACGCGTAATCTTCTGGTATATCACCTTATTATATGGATAAACATAACACAGACAATATTGCAAAACTAGTTCCTAATTTTCACCATCAAATATACAAAGTTTGATGAAATAGAATGTGGAATTGGGTTACTAAAAACAACAGAGAGAGAGAGAGAGAGAGAGAGAGAGAGAGAGAGAGAGAGAGAGAGACAGCACGGATATAGCCAAGTCAGGTGGAGTGGAAGTGTGAAGGGGAAGAGTCGAAGAGTGTAATCCAAATTGAGGAGAGGGGAAAAGACAGTACACAGAATGAAGAAGAGCATGCAGTGGAGTGAGGTGTAGCCTACTAGGGAATAGAAAACAATGAACACTATAGAGAAGAAACCCAATTTGAAAGCTAATATTATGTGAAGAGAAAGAGTTGACGAGCATAAAAAATAAGAGTTGCGAGAATGGAAAGAAGGACGAAAATGTGTACACCAAAGAAGATAAGGGGAAAGTAGAACAGAAAGAAACCCCGAATGAGAAGGAAATTCGATGTAGACTGGAACAGCAGAGGAGGAATGGAATGAGCGAGAGGAAAGGAGAATGAATACGAATATGCAGTCAATGAAATACAACAAGGAATATATACAATAATTAAGGTGTAACGTCTAGAAAGAGGTATTCGTGTATGTTATCTGTAGTTATGTTGCACGATTCTTTCCTAATTCCTTTTCCTACGCTCCCGTACATAATGCTACCCGTTAATAGCCCTCTGCGGGTCTCGAAATGAAGTGAACTAAAGCAGGGAAGTGAAGGACACGGGAGGAGAGACAGAATTGGAAGAAGGATGGAGAAGTGCTTTGGTAGGAACTTTGAAAGGAATAATTGAAGTGAGAATTGTCACAGCTACGGAGAGAGGCTTATGGAGGGGGACAACAATGATTGGATTGGAAGAATAAAGTGTGTGTGCGAGAGAGAGAGAGAGAGAGAGAATTATATATACTGTATATATATATATATATACAGTATATGGTGGTACTAAAGTACTATACATCAGAGGAGGGTGTATATCTTGCACTAAGTTTTGTCAAGTCCACTAGGTGAAGAACATATCTCCGGCATTAGGGCATGTATTTGTCAAACGTTAATTTAGACCACAGTTAGACTAAGATAGTTTATTTTACTAAAGTGAATATAGCGGGTGCTTAGATTACGTTAAGTGTATTATAACTACTGTGATTGAGGCAAAGTGACTGAGGGAGAAATGACTTGTAAGCTATGGATACTTGGATACGGTGATATTTGCTGTAATATTTCAAAGTTACGTAATATGAACGCTATTGAATCCGCCATTGTGGAGAATTGGCACTTATGACAACAGAAAGCACAAGCTTTAACTCATTTAACAATAAGGGTGGATGGGACTCGTCAGCCTTGGTTGGCAACCCATCTAGGGGAGACAACCTTACAAAAATCTGGGTGGATAGGACTTGTCCGCCTTGGTCGGCAACCCGTCTATGGGAGTAAACCTTATACAACCTTACTGCCCAACTAAGGGTGATGCAGGTTGGTGGATCCCACCACTGTTGATAAAATAGTGCTAAAAAGATACATAGAGGGCCTTGGAGCTGGACCGACCCTAAGTTGAGGGGTCAATCCTGTAAGTCCTTGAATAAACTGGCACGGGTTGTCCTTCTCACGGGGGACAGGCCTGCTTGGAGGCGTTTTGTATAATTATGCTCACCCTCATAAAGGGGAGCAAGGCGTCCGGCAATAAATAGATAGATCATTGATAGAACAATAAGCCAATGATCGTAATCAAATCCAGTGTGTTTACCTTACCCACGCCATCACTCGTGTATAGCAGGCAAAATATCAACTGGGCTTACCTGAAAACGAGAAAGCAATATTAGTAACGCAGAAAAAAAGAGAAATGTACAGTCGCAGTAAACTGTCAAGACACTTTCGAAGCTATGTTGGGCTGAATTGCATCTCATTAATTCTTTACCTGATATTTGTAATTCTAAGGCTCACTTAATCAGTTCAAGGGCTCAAAATTATCCGTATCTGTGACCGAGACTGTTCATAAATATATAGTGTAATATTCTAAAATATTTTCAGGTTTTATCCGAATAAGCAAGTTTTGCTATATCACATGATTCAATTTGATAGCATATTATGCTACATATTTATTAACATATACTTTTACTTGATCTGGTAATTAATCAATATAACTGTATACAAATTACGTAAACATTGCTATAAAATAGTTTTTGTAAAAACTGTGTTCTAAAATGCTTGCCCCAGAATGAGGGCATTATGCCGCAGAGCAACAAAGAGCATGTATAGGATAGTTTGTTTTACCTGGGGGTTAATATGGACGAATTTTTATATTAACCCTTTTGCTGCGGCTATGTATGGGCTATTTAGGGCATATTCAGGCACTCCTGAATGATAAATCAAGCATCTGCATTAAATGAACTGTATTCTGCCGAAAACTAGGCGAAAATAGCTTCAAACTGAGACCAGAACGGGCCCCGTACATGGTCTGGTTCACCCGCAGCGGTGCCAGTGAAACGCGGGAAACCTGATATTTGGTAGCACTTGCTCGCTTGGCTACACTGTTGTGAGAGAGAGAGAGAGACCCACGCGAGACACAGCCAACCTCAGTGGGCCGCTCGCTGCTCTGAGGAACGGAGGTGGGCCCCTCACGCTCCCGCCCAATGACACTCGTTTTTTACGGTTTTTACAGGCTTTTAAAGCCTGGAAATTGCTGTAACTTGCCAGGACGTTCCAGAACGTCACCTGCAATGAAAGGGTTAATGCCATTGACCCTTTGGCCTTTTCTGGGTAATAATATTGTCTGGTGCTAGCCACAATACATTATTTGCATTATTGAAGGAATAGATCAAGTTTTGTTTTTAACCCATTGTCTATCATAAATCTCCCAAAATTGCAAAAATCGTCTAATGTAAGCCAGAACATAATTACCGAATTGGGTTATATAGATATCTGAATAATAAATCAATAAGATTGGAGAGATGAAGGATTTAAGTGCTGACATGGACAATTTGAAGTAACACACAAGCATAAGGCTTAGGTTTTCATTATATTTGGGGCTTTAGTTAATGAGTGATTGCAAAACGTGAGTGTATGTGTTACATTGTGGGTTACCAAGTTTTCCATCTGTATCTACCTTTGCATAAATCCCAACATCAATCATGTTTATGTATTTCAGTCTCCTTATGAAGTAGGCTATAGTTTGCCTGTACAAATCAACACACTCTGTGTGATTAGTTGTATGCTTATCTGTCTGTCTCTACCCGTCTGTAAGACTGATTTTCTGTTTGCATCCCCCCTCACCTCTTCCGCGCTCTCTCTCTCTCTCTCTCTCTCTCTCTCTCTCTCTGTCTCTCTCTCTCTCTCTCTCTCTCTCTCTCTCTCCTCACCATTAGTGCATTCTCCTTTAATCCTTCATCTCCCCTGCCCATTGTCTTGAGCCACTCAACCTCTCTAAAATTATTATAATTATTATATTATAATTATTCTCTCTCTCAACCCTATGGGAGGTATCGTGGAGTGGCCATAAGAAGCACCGAGTTAACTGTTACAGTGAAGCATCTATAGTTTGGGAGGATATAAAGAACGTCGAGCCGGCTACAAACCTAGTCATCTAAAACAAGAACTCCTAAATTATTCATGGCCGATGTCGAATCTATATGATATAAAAACGTGTCTGGGGGAATAGTGGGGTTTGACGTACAACACAAACATTATCAGCATATATTTTATGCATTTTATATTCGATTCATATTATTATGTTCTCTCCACCAACCAACTCTACTCCTAAACTCGATTAATGAAATTAACAAACACATGTGGCAGTCCGGGCATTCGAACCCAGGACGCTCACACCGAAAATCAACACTTATGCATTGCGCCACGAAGACTGTCCACATTCAATTTCTTAATTCCCTTCTAAGCACGTTTCCACTTAGGCTACCAGTACCTTGTTTTAGTAAGACTGACTCTCTCTCTCTCACAGTATATATATATATGTATGTATATATAATATATATATATATATATATATATATATATATATATATATATATATATATATATATATATATATATATACCGGTATATATATTATATATATATATATATAATTATATATATATATATATATATATATATATATATATATACATATATATATATATATATATATATATATATATATATATATTACCGTACCATCGCTCCATACCCACTATTAGTCTATTCCTCTCCCCTTCCACTTTCTTAGCTTTATTATTATTCCTCTCTCACCCACACCCTTCTTCGCCTTCATTGTTTATATTTGTGGTCCCCTTGCTTCTTCCCCTAGCTTTCTTTTTCATTTATGGAGCTTTCACACTCTCTCTTTCTCTCCTCCCCTTCTTCGTGTATTGTTCCACTTAAGAGGGAACACACACACACACTCACACACAACGAGAGAGATAGAGAGAAGAGATGGAGAAGTATGATATATTAATGAGAATAAAAGGAGAGAGGCAAGAGGCAGGTATTTTGCAAAAGGTTACTAACATATGGTTATTGCATCTGAAATGTAAACATACTGTATGTATTGAGACAACCGTATAGTACAGTAATTAAGATGGGTATCTCGTCTAGTCCGTTGCCTTAGTTCTTTATCTGTACCCAATGAGGTTAAAGGACATACAGTACCGTAGCTCATGCAATATCTCATTCCATTCTATCACTGCCTAAAGCATGTTAAAGTCCAGTCAAATTAGCAGAAAAAACGGCAAATAGGGGAAATAATTTATAAAGTTTTTAAATTTTGCACAGATACTCCTGAAGGTCTTCCAAATAAAGGTTAAAGGAGTTCCCCTCCGTCAGACCTGAGCAACCCCCATTTTGGGGGGAAACCCCCCCACGGAGGGCAAGTTTGACCACATTTTCAGGTTTTTTCTCAGAAACAGTGCATCATGCGAGGAAATTGCATAGAGATGAAAATATAGATACTATAATTCTGCTTAAGATTGTCTTTATACATTTTTGCTCTAAATATCGTAGTTTTTGTCTAAACATAAGACAAAGTGAAAGACGTGTGCGACCGAAAATCGAAACAATCCCATTAATCGGCTAGTTTTCCATCAATAACTCTTGAACGACTAATTTACGTTGAAATTATGAGTATAATGCACATGACATTCAATGTTCACACTATATGAATATTACAAGCATAATTTTATCTTGCTTTGTGTTCTAATGATAATTTTCTTTTTTTCCAGAAGTGAATGAAAGTGAGAAGAGGTATTCACCATGGAATCAACAAGTATCCAGTGTTTTATATGCAGTAATAGTTTAAGTGATGGTGAAACTGTGAATGTGAAAGATGGTATCCACAACTTGAGACGTGTAAGTCAAATCCGAAAAGACGGTAACTATGAAATGCTTATGGAGAACGACTCAATTGAAGTACACAAAATATGTAGACGTGAGTACATAAAGAAAAAAAACATAGCCAGAGACATGAAAAAGAAGGCAGAAGACCAAAGCAAATCTAAGCCTACATTAAGATCAGAAGAGAAGTTTGATTTCAAGATTAATTGTTTGTTTTGTGGTAACAAGTGCGATATTTTACCCCCAGGGGGTAAGGGGGCCTTCATCTAATGGTGGAGGAAAAAAAGAATATGCCTCACGCATCCTACTGCGTGTCGTACAAGGCGACTAATAGGGGGGATGGCGATAGACTTATGGACCAACAGCCATTACTAGACAATAATGTCTTTATCTTAGCACTGTCTTGGTATGGCACTACCGAGGCTGGTGGGGTGCGGATAGGTGCCACAGGAGACTGAATCTTACCTGGGCGCCGTTTGGCACCACACCTGTGTCGGCAACAGTGTTTGCATGTTGGAGCAGTGTTGGGGCAGGACTTTATTGTTCTATAGTCCAATTGCCTAATATACAGTAGAGTCTTGTTATGGTGCTGTCTTTTTGTAACACTGTTAAGGCTGGTGTGGTTGCAGATACTGCAGGGGCAAGTGCTGCAGTGGGACTCTGTTGAGTCTTGCCGAGGCACGGTTAGCACTATACCAACATCAACCACAGTGATGACTTGTTGGGGCAGTGTTGTGGCAGGACTTTATTGTACTACAGTACACTCCAACTACTGAAAGGCAACCCCGTCTGAGCCGTTACAATGCATGTAATGGAAAAATGACGTTAAGCCAATGTATGTATGTATGTATGTATGTATTGCATCAGAAAAAAAGAAACCAGTGAACAGACGTGAAATTATGTGGGAAGTTCGCACTCTGACTATGAAAAACAATGCTGAACAGAGACAAGATGAATGGGGTGAGAAAGTGTCTAAGCGAGTCAATAGTGTCATGTGCCTTGTAGCAGAAGCACGTTACCATGGAAAATGTTACACAAAATTCGCAAGTAACCGTTCATCAACTCAGAAAAGAGGATGCCCACAGGATGAACATTTGAGTTTTGCTTTTGATAAATTGTGCATGTATATTGATGATTCTGAAGAGTGCCAATTTAGTTTACATGACTTGATGAAAATACTTGAAGAAAATATGCCAGAAACTTCATCAGTTACAGAGAAAACACTGAAAATGAAGTTACTATACACATATGGAGATGGAGTGATGTTCGCCCAGATGAAGAAAAGACCAACAGTTGTTTGTTTCCGTGGCTCTGGATTAAAACTGATGAACTCTTGGTATTCAGAGCGAGAGGAAAATGACAGAGATGAAAGGTTAAGAATAGTGAAAACATCAGCAGCAATAGTTCGTGAGGACATTAGAACTACTGCTTACAATACCACAGATTACCCAGATGTCACTGACTTTATGAAGAATGCAGATGTGGTGCCAGACACACTTCATGCCTTTTTAGATACAGTAATCCAGAAGAACAGAAAGAGTGAAAAGGAAAAAGGAAAAAAACAATGTACAGCAATTGCTCATTCTATTATCGGTGCAACACGACCTCGATCATTTCTGTCCTCCATATTGCTGGGTTTAGCATTGTACTTATTTCGGAAAGTTGGCTCAAAAACTCTTGTTAACACAGTATCAAAGTTTGGATTTTGTTCTGCTTATAATGATGTCACACTTTTTGAGTCGTCTGCTGCTACTTCCTGGAAACCTGATGTAGAGGGAAATGCATTTTGTCAATATGTTTTCGACAATGCAGATTTCAACATAAAAACCTTAACTGGTAAAGGGACATTTCATTCAATGGGTGGAATAAAGTGCATTACTCCTTCAAGGAATGTACGAACTCAGGAAATAACCAAATTGCGAAGTATTCCATCATCAAAAGAGATTGCAGTAACTGGACAAATTCCGTTAAAGACATATGGTGGGAAACCAAAGGAAGGTTTAAGTGCTTTGAAACTGGAAACTGTGTACAACAGTGATGATTGCAAATATGTCTCCATTCCAGCTCCAAAAGATGTTCTGTGGATGTATGGGAAATTTCTCCAAACCCCTTCTTTCCCATCGTGGCAAGGTTTCATGGAAAGCATAACCCATACTCATCCTTACGATCAGACTAAGATTTTGGCACTACCTTTCATTAATCTACCACCAACTGAGTACAGCACAGTGCTAACTGCTTTAAACTATGCTGCTGAAGAAACAAAGCATTCAAAGCAAGTGACATGCTTCGTAACTTTTGACCAGCCATTGTATATGAAAGCCAAGGATATAGTGTCTTCAGGTAAATATCCAGAAGGTGGATTTCCTAACATAATTGTAAGGCTGGGTAGTTTTCATCTTCTAATGTCTTATCTTGGATCTGTTGGTTACATAATGGGAGGCAGTGGGATTTCAGAGCTATGGTCAACAGTTTTTGCTTCTTCTTCAGTGACTCAAATGCTTTCAGGACATGCCTATGCAAGAGCTATCAGAGCACATATGCTAACATATTGTGTACTTGCCAAAATTATTCTTCAAGATGTTGCTGTTGATGATAATGACAGACAGCATGTACAAAAAACTCTCTCAGAATTCATGACTCAGCCTCCAACCTTCAGCTCTGTGGAAAGCGACAGTGTTCTGAAAACAATACAAAGAAAGTTACAAGATCAAATTGCAAACTTAAAGGAACATGGAAAGACAGCTCAACTTTGGCTACAGTACTTTGATCTAGTCACTGTCGTTCTGCATTTCATTGAGGCAGAGCGCATGGGAAACTGGAGACTTCATTTAGATTGTGTAAGAGCTATGTTGCCCATATTCTATGCCAGGGGACACATTATGTACGCCAAGTCTTGCCAGCTCTATCTCCAAGATATGGATTCTCTTCATCTCAACATGCCACGAAACGAGTTTGAGAAATTTACAGCAGAGGGATACTTCACATGTCGGCGTTCAGGAAAGTACTGGTGTGGTGTATGGTCAGACATGACAATAGAACAAACTCTGATGAAAAATATGAAAAGTATTGGAGGTATCACTCATGGAAGAGGTTTCACTGAAAGTGTCCTGAATAAATGGGTCTTTGGCTTACCTGTAGCTCACCATGTGTGTGAAAGTGTTGAAAAGTTTAGTGAAGTTTAAACCTGCAGTAGCTCCCAACATATTGAATTAAGAGACTCAAGGATTGCAAAGGATGAAGAGGATGTCGAAAAGTTTGTTGCATGGCTTCATAATCACAACCCATTCATAAGAAATGAAGGCCTTGTGTCAGTATCAAGTGGCATAGTAGCAGCTGAAGACATAAACTGCTACAAAGCTGAAGATGTAGGCAAGAAGATTATGGATGATTGTCTGAAAAGTACAGAAACATTTGGTGAATTAAAGGTACAACGAAGTAAGAGAGTGAAGCCAATGTCTTGTACTAATACCAGTGTTAAGGTTGCAGATGACACCATTGAGGTTGATACTACTCAGTTGTTTCAGAGAATAATATGCACTGTAAAACTACCTGATGAACTGCAGGAATGCTTCAGTTATGAGCTAGCTTCTGTCCCATTGTCCATGATTGATGAGAAAGGATTAATGAGAAAGACTAAGAAATCTGGTTTGTATAAAATGTTCAATGAAGTAGAGGAAGGAGCCATTCCTAAATCAGGAGCTAAGTATGTCATAGATGGTGGAAACTTGCTTCATCGTGTTGCTTGGCCAAAGCAAGGTACATTTGCTAATGTGTGTGATGCATATGTTCAGTTCCTTCGCAATCACTACGGCACAGATGTTATAGTAGTTTTTTATGGTTATTCAGCAAATGAAGAAAGCACAAAAAACACCTTGCGACACCAAAGACTTTTGAAACAAACTACACCTGAAATAATCTTTGATGAAACAACCTCGATTACTATTCCTAAAGCAAAGTTCTTGAGTAATCTGAAAAACAAGGAACGGCTGATCATGCAGCTGAAAAATGCATTTAACCTTGAAGGTATTTGCACAAAAGTTGCAGTTCATGATGCTGATGTATTAATTGTTCAGACAGCCATTCAAGAAGCCAATCAGCATGAGTCCGTTGTTGTTGAAGGACAAGATGTTGATCTTTTGGTACTAATTACTGCACTAACTCCTGAAGATAGGGATATTCTCTTTTTGAAGGAACCACGAGGAAGTGTCCACAGGAGAGTGTACAGTTAAAAAAACATACAGCATTCCAGCATTTTGAGAAATATCAGAGATTCAATATTGTTTGCTCATGCTTTCAGTGGCTGTGATACAACATAATCTTTTCACGGACAGGGAAAAATTAAAATTGTCAGCCTCCTTAACAAGTATGATCATTTGCAGGACGTTGTGTCTGTATTCAACAGTCCTAAATCAATGCATGATGAAGTAGCAGCCGCCGGAGAGCAGTTCATTTTAGCATTATACAAGGCTCCAACCACAGAAACAAACCTGAACCATCATAGATTTGTATCATTTAACAAATCTGTAAGTCACTCAAATCACATAGTGTTATTGTCAAGCCTCCCACCAACTTCAGCAGCAGCGCGGCAGCACAGTTATCGTGCTTATCACCAGATTCAGATATGGCGAGGGGAATTGAAACCCCCAGAATTTTGGGGTTCGAAAAAAACCAGACACTGTCTTCTACCTGTATACACAACTGACCCACCTGCACCAGCCCAACTCCTAAAAATAATTTCATGTAGTTGCACATATAAATGTGGGAAGCGGTGTGGTTGCGCAAAAGCTGGTTTGAAGTGCTCCATAATGTGTGCCACGTGTAATGGTCAGGCATGCCTTAATTCACCACCTGCTGATGACCCGTCTGATGATGAGTAAGTTTTTTGCCTGTTGAAACCAAACAGTGTCCCCTTGTAGGCCTACTACAAGGGGATACCACTCAAGAAAAAAAAACGCACCAAAGGCTCTACCTCATGGGTGGTGTGGAAATGAGTCTACACTGTATAATAGTAACAAACTAATCACAATAAAATACAAAGTTTTATGAATATGTATTCACAGTGGAAAAAAAATTGTCTACTTCAACTTCATCTCTATGTTATTTCAACGTAAAATAGTCGTTCAAGAGTTATTGATGGAAAACTAGCCGATTAATGGGATTGTTTCGATTTTCGGTCGCACACGTCTTACACTTTGTCTCATGTTTATACAAAAACTACGATATTTAGAGTAAAAATGTATAAAAACAATCTTATGCAGAATTTTAGTATCCATATTTTCATCTCTATGCAATTTCCTTGCATGATGCACCGTTTCTGAGAAAAAAATTGAAAATGTGGTCAAACTTGCCCTCCGTGGGGGGTTTCCCCCCAAAAATGGGGGTTGCTCAGGTCTGACGGAGGGGAACTCCTTTGACCTTTAATTCGGAGCCCTTCAGGAGTATCTGTGCAAAATTTAAAACCTTTATAAATTATTTCCCCTGAAAGCGCTAATTTGACTGAACGGAGAGAGTTCCAGAGCTCAGCAGTTGAATAGAAGAAAGTCTGAGAATAGCATTTCACTCTTGGGTTGGAGAGTTGCACAGAGTAGGGGTGGGATTGTGTTGCAAGGCGGGTACTACGTACCCTACGTAGAGGAGATGGTATACACTGGGAAAGCTCCGAGGAACACTGATTATTGTAGTAGCGATAGAATAGTGAGAGAGATGCAACATTGCGGCAAAGAGAGAGAGATTGCAGAGAGTTGGTGAGTGGACGGGAGTTAATGATACGAAAAGCTTTCCTTTCTACTTTTTCTAGGAGTGCGGTGTGAGAGGATCCTCCCCACACATGTGAACAATACTCAATACAAGGACGCACTGTGCCCTTGTACAGAGCAAGTAGCTGTGCAGGGGTAAAGAACCCCTTGAGGCAGTTGAGCACACCCAGCTTCTGGGAGGCTGCCTTAGCGAGACTGGTAATATGGTCTTTCCAAGTGAGAGCAGAAGAAAAAGAGACACCGAGAACATTGAGGGAAGATGAAGGGTTGATTTTTGTATTGTTGAAGAATAAGGGATAGTCCTCTGGAGGTTCCTGGCGGGTAGTAAGATGGATAAATTGAGTTTTGGAAGCATTAAATGTAACAAGGTTTTCTCTACCCTAATTGGAAATAGTAGCTAGATCAGAAGATAAGCATTGTATGGCTTCATTACGTTTGCTTTTGAGGGACTGCTGGCTGGGGCGTTCTGGAAAACTAATTGAGTGGTGTAAAGTAGAGTCGTCTGCATATGAATGGATGGGACTGGATGTACAGTTGAGAAGATAATTTATGAAAATTAGAAAGAGAATAGGAGATAGGACAGAACCCTGAGGAACACCGGAGTTGATAGGATGAGGAAGTGAGCGATGGCCGCACAACCGCAGCTATGGAACGGCCGGAAAGGAAATTAGAGACAAAGGCACAGATGGAGGGACAGAAATCGAAGGAGGGCAGTTTGGAAATTAAAGATTTGTGCCAGACTCTATTGAAGGCCTTCGATATGTCTAGTACAACAGAAAAAGTCTCACCGAAGTCCCAAAAGTTGGATGACCAAGAGTTAGTAAGATATGAAAGAAGATCACCAGTAGAGCGACCCTTAAGGAAGCCATACTGGCGATCTGAGAGCAGATTATGAGATTATGTGTTGATATTGCCTTGATCTAGCTTACCCTGCTATACAGTATTTAATACATGATGAAGTAATGTAAAGGCAGTATTTTATATTTATATCACATGATTGTAAAATGTGTCTATCCTTAAGTATCTATCAATACAATTATTCTTAGTTTGGTTTCGTTAATCATAAATAAATACGTATTGGTAGCTCTATCCATATGGCAACACTCACACCTCTTAATGGTATCGGCCTTAACCCTTGCCCTAAAGGTACACAGGTATTCTACTACCACAGCGTTCGTCCAACTATCAAAATATTCCATCTTAATGTTCACTTTCACAGCGCATTATTCGATAGCTTGCCATTATTTCTACATTTCATTATTAAGCTTATGCTGCTCATACAATTTATTATACCCCTCTATTAAATATCTGTCCATCTCTTTAACTGTTTTCACAGCATGGAGTACCGGTACTTAACAGTATTTAACAGAGTTACTGAGAATCAAAATGGTGGCCATTGACCTGACTCCTGAAACTCTTTGACCGATTTTTTTATTCAATGGGTACTCCAATGCCCTTGTAAACGTCACGAAAGCTCGGAAATGCCTCTCGCCACCACCGTCCAAAACACTAATTTATTTATATTTACATTTATAAGAAACACAGACTACTATTATTGCACATAAGAGGTATACTGTACACTAATATTTATGATAATGAGGATAGCTGACCACATGTGCTATGCCCTTTAAGGTGTAGAAGGAAACCAGTTGATGTCCTTGTCGTCCAAATTCAAAGCTGATGGAAATGGCCTACCCAGGTGAAATGGAAACTAAGGTGTAGGTTCCCTCTTGGCAATAGCATGCAGCCACTCTCGTGTTGCTGTCATATCAGTTGATAACAAAGTATAGTGACCTTTCGGAGACAGGGTCACAAGTCTATTACTCATTGAAAATGAAGGACAACAGACAGTTGATAACAAAGTTGTTTTCTCATTACCAGTTTATAACAAAGTACTGTACTGTTAGCATCAGTTGGGAACCAAGTACTTGTAGTACCAGTTAATAAAGTACCTTTATCAGATGATAAAGCCGAAACATATGCCAACATATACTGTAGTTGATGTTGTATTCTGGCAGTATGCTAGTCATAACCTCCTCTGATATGTCCTGGTGCGTGAGTCTCAGGGCAACCAGGGAATACCGGTACATGAAGGGCAGAGGCAGTTTGGTTGACCGTTCTAGCCTGGAGTGTGGCTTGCGAGGGTCCTACCATTGTTCAAAGAGTTAACTGAGGGTTATAGGTGAAAGGATGTTTTCTAATTCACTTTTCTGTTTTCTAGTTATGCAGGTAGAATTTTGTATTTGGAGAGGAGCTAAATGGTATTGCTCCTAAGGCAATTAAATTTCAAAGGAAAGCAAGTAACAATATATCTACAAATCCTCAGTAGATTGCTTGTTGAGGAGAAAGGATTGAGTAACGAAAAAGTGCCACGAAGAGCAAATCGAAGAGTGGTCAGACACATAACCAAGGGCTATCGTTGAGGGCCATCCCAGATCATGCGGCTATTACCCATTAGCAAATGGGAGAGATCCAGTTAATCTGGAGGAAGGAAATGTGGAGATGGAGAAGAACAAAAAATAGCTGGAGAGAAGGAAGTAACGATTGAAGCGAAAAAGAGTGACACTTATAGTTTGTGAAGGAGAGAGGGGTGGAAGTGGTTCAAGGGGAAGGTATATAGAGAGACTCTTTTAACAAAGGTACTCCAAGGGAAGGTGAAGTAGGTGATATAGCACAAGACGAAGAAGTCACCTGGTTCTATTACTACATATTATTAGTAAAACGTGAGACCTATTTCTCTACCATCAGTTCCTTAGGTTTTATTCCAAGACCACAATAATAACACATGCATGATCCATACTTAATAATTGTAGCCAAAGTTCATTATAATTTATTGTAATATCTATCTAAATAATAAAACATGCTCTATAGTTATCTACCTTCCGTTTCTTCAACATTGTAGGGACTCTGTATTCTGCCTAACATTGGGTGATTTTACTGAGCTTTGTAAGGGTGTCAAGTACCGTAGCCTATATTCGAATTATAAATCTATTGGTTGCCAAGAATTGTTCCTAAGCTGAATACAATTGTTTACCGATAGCCAAAACAAAGGAAAATGAGTGTCATTCAACACTGAAATGGTCAAAGATGGATGGATTCACATTCTCTTTAGTACCGTAACTCTGGTCTGGCAACTTCTTAAATTACCCCATTCAGTATACGATTGGACATTATTCCCTATATTATGGCTAACATTAGGCGACTTTACTTCGTTTTGGAAACGCCCGTAAGAATAAAAAAGGTATTGTCAGTGTCAATTAACCGTCCGTCTGCCAACGATGTATACAGTATATAAACAGCGAGCCAGTGGTGACGACTAGGGGGGATTTTCTTGACGCTATCAACTATGCTATCGCCTCCCCCTGGTGATGCAGCCAATGCCAATGATCTATACATACGTCCAGAATGTAAACAATTTGTAAACAAAAATTGTAAATAGGATTTCGTTAAAAAACATTTAGCAACACGTGGTCGGTCTTAGACCTTTGGGTGACCAGCACAACAAGTATGAGTCAATTATGTGTTGCCACATAAATCGTCAGCCTCGAAAGATGACAGTTTAAGAAGAGGCCCATCCCGTGTAGCTACATATTGTTTACCTTTGTAGTTCCAAAAAAGGTTCTCCACAAATAATACAAATGTTTCCTTTGCTGTAAACTCAAGTGGATTCAGTTTGTATTTAAACTTGCGATTACACATCAGAATCCCGACTTAGAGCCAACAAATATGCCTGTTTAGAGTTTAGCACCACAACAACGGTAGAACTTATAGAGCTACTTGTAATTATGCTATTATATCTATCTATCTATAACATATATATATATATATATATTATACAGTATACTGTATATCCTCTTATTATTAAACAAACACACACACATTTACGTAGGAATAGGATAATTTAAGTCTGCCGTAGGTTAAGTTTGCTTGCCATTACATTCTCCTAAATACGTACTATACCGGTAGGCCTATACCATAAAATTAGCTCTGGAACACTTTACTCTGTTTGCGGGTATACTAGATATAACAATATATAAGACAAATACTAAAGGGAACCGGAACAGAAACTTTCTGTAGAGACAAGAACAATTTACTAGCAACATATGAATCTACAACAACACTGATCCCAAAACATTATACACACCTCGTCATCACTAAGATCTACAATAACACTGATCCCAATACATTATACACACCTCGTCATCACTAAGATCTACAACAACACTGATCCCAATACATTATACACACCTCGTCATCACTAAGATCTACAACAACACTGATCCCAATACATCATACACACCTCGTCATCACTAAGATCTACAACAACACTGATCCCAATACATTATACACACCTCGTCATCACTAAGATCTACAACAACACTGATCCCAATACATTATACACACCTCGTCATCACTAAGATCTACAACAACACTGATCCCAATACATTATACACACCTCGTCATCACCAAGATCTACAACAACACTGATCCCAATACATCATACACACCTCGTCATCACTAAGATCTACAACAACATTGATCCCAATACATTATACACACCTCGTCATCACTAAGATCTACAACAACACTGATCCCAATACATCATACACACCTCGTCATCACTAAGATCTACAACAACACTGATCCCAATACATTATACACACCTCGTCATCACTAAGATCTACAACAACACTGATCCCAATACATACACACCTCGTCATCACTAAGATCTACAACAACACTGATCCCAATACATTATACACACCTCGTCATCACTAAGATCTACAATAATCATATTGTTCAGCAACAGTTACCACACTTGCAAAACATCATAAACAAATCCTACGCCTGAGATATATCCATCATCACCATGAAAACAACAGCAAAAAAACAATAAACACATTTGAATATCCTGGAAAGAAAGGAAAGTGTGAAAAGGAACAACTTGAGATGGTTCGGCCATATGGAACGTATGGAAAGCGAGAGAATGACTAAGAGGGTGTACGAGAGCGAGGTGGAGGGACAGAGGGGGAGAGGTAGACCGAATATGAGGTGGAAGGATGGAGTGAGGAACTACATGAACGAAGGCGGTGCTGGTTGGGGGGAGGGGCGTCGACTGACTGGGGACAGAGGTGCATGGGGGCGGTTCGTTCGTGGCCACCCCTTCGGGGATCACGGCGTCAGGCAATAGATAGATAGATAGAATATCCTTAGGTAACTAGCCTATCATATGTATGTATTTTCCATATATTTCATTCTCACAGCTCACTGTAATTAAGCTCTCGGTTTGGTTATCTGCCAAGCAGCCAATCTAATCGTATCTGACTAATCTGACTAATCTAATCTAATCTAATCTCTCTCTCTCTCTCTCTCTCTCTCTCTCTCTCTCTCTCTCTCTCTCTCTCTCTCTCATCTCTCTCTCATCTCTCTCTCTCTCTCTCTCTCTCATCTCTCTCTCTCTCTCTCTCTCTCTCTCTCTCTCTCTCTCTCTCTCTCTCTCTCTCTCTCTCTCTCTCTCTCTCTCTCTCTCTCTCTCTCTCTCATGTGCGAACAAGAGAAGGTACTGTATGTGGACAATTGGACCACCTTTGTAGGGAACTCGTCCCTGTACAGCGGAGATGGCATTCATTATCAGAAAAAGGCGTTCAGCACATGAGTGACACCCTAAATCAAGCAACCTACATTGCCCACGAAAACAACGCCAGTCAGGACCGAGAAATAACTATGCTAATAGACTCCTCTGAGTATTGATATCGCTACCCCCGGAAAAGCCCTCCCACAACCCCACCCAATCAAACTCCACCCGCACAGTTAAGAGAAATAAATAACCCCACCCAACCCTTAGAAGTCCATCACAACCATTTAAAGGAAACCGTCAACCCCAATGGCCCACAAGTTGCGAAAACTTACCTACCTGAACCACAAAACAAACTAAACAACCCCACCCAACCCCATCCAAGCCAACCCAACCAACTGAATGAATTTGACAACCCGCCGCGGCTTCAAGTCATAACCCCAAACCCATCCTCACCAATAAGAAAAACAAATCCAGCGCATGCTGAGAGAAATGATATAAAAATAATATCCATAAATGCCTGCTCAATAAGAAACAAAATAGACGAACTCAAATGTCTGTTATTAAATGAGAAAGTTGACGTTATTTGTATAACGGAAAACACATCTGAACCTTAAAAATAAAGATCTACTTCATGAATATCACATAGAGCCATATAAATTTTTTCATAAAGACCGTAACAATGGAAAACAAAGAGGGGGGTTGCAATGTACGTTGCAACCTACTTAAACCCAGTCGAGGTGACTCTCCCCGAAAGTAATGCAGAAATAGTGTGCGTCAAAATAAATACAAAAAACATGAACTTAAATATCACTACAGCGTACCGACCACCGAGACTAACTGTTGCCGATGATACAATTTTTTATGAAATACTAGAGAAAACCCTTAATTCCGACGAAACAGTTTTACTAGGTGACTATAACCTCCCCCTAATTGACTGGAATACCACGACCGGAAAAAATGCTGAGTCACGCCTAATGACAAGCTTCATCCAGGACAATTTTTTGACTCAACACGTAAAACAGCCGACGCGAGACAGGAATATACTAGACCTCGTAATCACTACCCAAGAAAATTTATTATCAAACCTGGATGTAGGTGAACATCTGGCAACGTCCGATCATAAAATCTTAAGAATCAACGTTATAAGCAAATATTCCTCAGTAAAAACAACAGGAATGGTTTTGGACTTCAAAAACGCAAATTATGACGGACTTAAGGAATCGCTATCAAACATACACTCAAACCTCATAAATATAAACGAAGTAAATGAACTATGGGGACATTTTAAGTCTACAATTACAGAAGCGCATAAACAATTTGTACCCATGAAACCAAAACGTAGTACGAAATCAAGTATGCCCCCTTGGTACAGTAGAGACATTGGCAAGGCAATAAGGAAAAGGAATCAACTCCACAAACTTGTAAAAAATAACACAAACACTGAAGTAATTAAAAACTTGTACAAAAATAGTAGAAGGGAAGTGAAAAAAATAATTAGGGCGAACAAACAAAATTACGAAATGACTATTGCCAGAGAAAGTGCCACAAACCCCAAAAAATTCTACAGTTACGTAAACAAAAATAAACAGATCAAAAGCGGAATCGGACCGCTAATAGAAGATGACCAGACAATAACAGGCGACACAAACACGGCAAATCTGCTCAACAAATATTTTGGCTCAGTTTTCACAGAAGAAATTATCGATCATACCCTTGAAAATAACACCTCAACTCATGAGATAGGAGATTTCACCATCAGTGTTACCGAAGTACAAAGCAAATTGAGTAATTTAAATGTAAATAAGACCCCGGGACCCGACATGCTCCACCCGAAAATAATTAAGAATGTCAAGGACGAAATAGCAAAACCCCTGACACAACTATTTAACTTATCACTACTACAGGGGATTGTACCGAGTGATTGGAAAGATGCGAACATTACGCCGATATACAAGAAGGGTAGCAAGGCCAAAGCGAGTAATTACAGACCAATTAGCCTAACTTCAATTGTAGGAAAAATCATGGAAAAAATCATTAGAGATAAGATTGTAGATTACCTCGAATCAAACAACCTAATCAAATAGTCAACACGGCTTTAGATCAAATAAGTCATGCCTAACAAATTTGATTGAATTTTATAACAAACTATTCACATATAACGACATGACGAAATCACTAGATATAATCTTCTTGGACTTTCAAAAAGCTTTCGACAAGGTGCCTCACCGAAAACTATTGGCTAAACTGGAGAGGATAGGTATCAAAGGTGAAATTCATTCTTGGATAAAAAATTGGCTTACGGACAGAAGACAGAGAGTGGTGATAAATGGAGTGGAATCGGAGTGGGAGCCTGTCACTAGTGGAGTTCCACAGGGTTCAGTCCTTGGACCGGTCCTGTTTCTCATTTACATTAACGATATCGATGTAGGGGTAAACAACACCATTTCCAAATTCGCCGACGATACAAAAATAGGAAATACAGTCCTGAACGAAGATGATAGAAATGCGTTGCAATCTGATTTAAACAAGATATCAGAGTGGTCGAAAAAATGGCAGATGCCCTTCAATGTCGATAAATGTCAGGTGCTGCAGGTTGGTAGCAGAAATATGAAATACAAATACGAAATGAATGGCAAACAAATAAAAACCGCAACGGTAGTAAAAGACCTAGGGGTACTAATATCTGAAAACCTAAAAACTTCCGACCAATGTATAGCAGCTGCAAATAAGGCAAACATAGCATTGGGCTTTATTAAACGAAAATTTACATAAAACATGAAAACGTAATAGTGCCACTGTTCAAAAGTATGGTGAGGCCCCACCTTGAATATGGTGTGCAGTTCTGGTCACCTTATCTGATCAAGGACATTGTAAGACTCGAGTCAGTACAGCGTAGAGCGACGAAGATGATACCCTCATTAAGAAATAAACCATATGAAGAAAGACTTAAACGATTGAACCTGTTCTCATTAAAAAAAAGAGGAGGTTGAGGGGTCAGCTTATTGAGTGCTTTAAGATACTAAAAGGTTTCGACAAAGTCGATGTAAATGCACTATTCACATTAAACAATACTAATCAAACTCGCGGAAATGGAATGAAATTAAAAACCAAAAAGGCAAACCTAGATGTCACAAAGAGTTTCTTCACCTACAGTGTGGCGACAGAGTGGAATAAACTACCAGCGAGAGTGGTGGAGAGCGACACAATAAACGCCTTCAAGGGAAGGCTTGACCTCTATCTGCAGAGGGCTGGGGTGATATGAATGGGAAAAAAAAAAAAAAAAAAAAAAAAAAAAAATGTATGTATATGTATGTATGTGCACTGTACAGTATGTATATATATACTGTATATGTATGTGTGTATGTATGTATGTGTATATGTATGTGTATATATATGTATATATATATATGTATATGTATGTATGTGTATGTATGTATGTGTATATATGCATATATGCATATTATAGTTTGTAAGGCCAGACTGCCTAGTAAGGACCTTGAGGTCTGTGTGGTCTGTGTATCTATGTAGCTCTCTCTCTCTCTCTCTCTCTCTCTCTCTCTCTCTCTCTCTCTCTCTCTCTCTCTCTCTCTCTCTCTCTCTCTCTCCTCTCTCTCTCTCTCTCTCTTCTCTCTTCTCTCTCTCTCTCTCTCTCTCTCTCTCTTTTCTCTCTCTCTCTCTTTCTCTCTCTCTCTTTTATCTCTCTCCTCTCTCTCTATCTCTCTCTCTCTCTATCCCTCTCTTTCTCTGTCTCTCTCCTCTCTCTCTCTCTCTCTCTCTCTCTCTCTCTCTCTTCTCTCTCTCTCTCTCTCTCTCTCTCTCTCTCTCTCTCTCGCTCTCTCTGTAATATATCTTGATTCATGGGTGCCCTAAGATTAATGAACAGTATAACATGAAGGGAAATAATGATGCCGGAAGCTTAGCTTTTATGTTTTGTTTATGGCGTCATGTTAGTCAGATATATTACTTGGAAACTTATGTTTACTAAATCTTAATCTGTAATATGTTATATCAAGTATATTTCGCTACCATGCATAAATTATTGGCAAATAGCAGTTAAATGCGATATTGATGGGAGAAGGGGAAAGTGTGTCGTGAAGTGTGCCCTAAATGAAAGTTCCCTTTAAAATTACTCCAAATATAATTATTTGACTTGGTGCGATGCCATAATATGCTAACAGAAATGGAAATACAAACAAACAGGCGGACTCTAATAGTATAATCATCGAAACTCCAATGGGGAGATCAAAACTCGATGGATCTAATAAAAGGTCTGAGTCCATTACATTAAGGGAGAGGTAGTCGCTTTTTCTGGACCCCTTTCTCCCTTATGTTTAGCATATTAGTATTTAGATTTTAAGACGTTCGTTCCATTAGTTTGTTGATTGTATGACCTTTCGTCCCATTTTTAAGTCAACATGAAGACCTTTCGTGCCATTTAGGTGTCGATTTTTTTCCTGGCGAGCGATAGCGAGCCTGTAATTTTAGAAGGATCGGCCTTCGGCCGGGACTTTTTCTACCGAAAAATATACAATTTGTTTTAAGCTTGATAGAGGTCTGGCGAGGAAACTCAAAAACAAATAAATAAATATATACATAGACCAAAAAACAAGCACTAACCCCTTAACCTGACACAACCATGGCGGGCGGGGCAGAGAATAAAATGCCAGACTGATTTATGGGATTTCACTTTTCCATTCTAGTGCCCCATCCAATCAAGCTTTTCCTCCATTCTGTTAGCGATTTAATTTCCCCGCTGTCGATTGTTTGAATTATCATACCTATGCAATATTTGTTGTCACCTATATAAAATTATACTTTTCTTTGAGGGGGGAGGGGTATTATATTTTCATATTTTTATCATTATTATATTATATATATATTTTATATATACAGGTATACCGGTATATATTTTATATATACAGGTATACCGGTATATATTTTATATATACACAGGTATACCGGTATATATTTTATATATACCGGTATACCGGTATATATTTTATATATACACAGGTATACCGTTATATATTTTATATATACAGGTATACCGTTATATATTTTTAGTTTGCTCCTTAGACCTCTATTAAGCTTAAATAAGACCCATCCCCACCCCATTCGAGATAATTATACTTGTACATTTTTGTTAGAAAAATTTCCCGGCCAAAGGCCAGTTCCTACTAAATTACAGGCTTATTATTATCGCTCGCCAGAAAAAACAATAGACACCTAACTGGCACGAAAGGTCTTAAAATTGACAAAGAAATGGGGAGAAAGGTCTTAAAATGGCCGAATAAATGGGGCGAACGTCCTACAATATCATAACTAATGGGGCTAAGCATGAGCCAAAGGGGTCCAGAACAAAAAATCCATTTTAATTCGACTTACAGATTGTTTTTGTTATTTCATTGTGGACATACATTAAGCCACCTTAAGGGGAGGTTTTTAGTTTGTTTCGTACTCCTCCAGCAATCTTCAAATTTCACCCCCTTGACCCCCTTTCAAGATAAATGTATACATTTTTCGGTAGAAAAATGTCCCGGCTGAAAGCCGGTTACTCTTAAATTACAGGCTCGCTATCGCTCGCCAGGATAAAATCGACACCTAAATGGCACGAAAGGTCTTAAAATTGACAGAATGGGGCGGACATTCTTAAAATCACCAAACTAATGGGGCAAACGTCTTAAAATCTCAAAAACAATGGGGCTAGATATGAGGGAGAAAGGTGTCAAGAAAAAAGTCCCTCAAGTGGAAATCTCCCCTTAAGTATAACTTTGACGAACGGACTTGGCTTCTTTCTTCCAGTATAAATAAAGGTATATATTTAAATCATCTATCTCTCCAATATTTGAATTACGTATCAATAATTATTCCTCCTCTTCTGACATGTATTCAATCAAATCACTCTTCAATTAAATAATCAATCAATTGCAATATATACCCCAGTATATATTTATTGCAATATATACCCCAGTATATATTTATTGCAATATATACCCCAGTATATATTTATTCCTTTATTCAGTTTTGTTATTATTTTAATTTCTAATCCTTCTACTGTATTATACCTTCTACTGTATTATACCTTCTACTGTATTATACGTTCTACTGTATTATACCTTCTACTGTATTATACCTTCTACTTCTACTGTATTATACCTTCTACTGTATTATACCTTCTACTGTATTATACCTTCTACTGTATTATACCTTCTACTGTATTATACCTTCTACTGTATTATACCTTCTACTGTATTATACCTTCTACTGTATTATACCTTCTACTGTATTATACCTTCTACTGTATTATACCTTCTACTGTATTATACCTTCTACTGTATTATACCTTCTACTGTATTATACCTTCTACTGTATTATACCTTCTACTGTATTATACCTTCTACTGTAGTATACCTTCTACTGTATTATACCTTCTACTGTATTATACCTTCTACTGTATTATACCTTCTACTGTATTATACCTTCTACTGTATTATACCTTCTACTGTATTATACCTTCTACTGTAT
>CM064487.1:82336773-82497003 GCA_032716605.1 Paralithodes platypus
AAATTATATTAAATAATCACATAAATTAAGCATCTGGGAAGAATAATAAATTAATCAGTTGATGATGAGGCTAATATGGTTTTAGACGATGTCGATCAACTGCAGGACATTCTGTGCCTTATTCTTACGCATCAAATCAACCAAGCTACAGAATACCAACATGGTGAAACACAATTACAATAGCACTGGAGATTTCAAAAGGGCATTTATGATCAGAGTCTGGCATCAAATCCGTTATTGTCGAAAGATGTTCACAATCTTACGGCCTTGCATCATTTTAGTTCCCCACTAATTTGCTTCTTATCTTCATAACGAAAGAAAAATAGAAGCGTTGTAATGGTAGATGGCCTTTATTCCCAATTTTCCACTAAATAAATGCTGGTTTGTTCCACAGGGATTCAGTTTTGGCCCAACCCAACCCAACTCCTGTTCCTCATTCATATCAATGATCTCCCATATCTACGCACTCATAATATACAGTACATTCCTACGCAGATGACCGTCGACACTCCACACAAGGTCCCTTCAAACATTTACCAATTCTTTCACCCAACCCGATCTTTATATAAATTCAAAAATAAACACTCACAATTTCTCCGGAACCAGGACCTTTCTAGAATTAATGAATGGGGACAAGAGCGAGAATCTAGTTTCCTTTTAATGCACAGAAAAACCAAGGTACATCCAATTTTCTAACCGACAGAACTCTCACCTGACTCCCCATATATTTTTTAATGATTGTTAAATTATTCCCACCTTTCCCCTAGTATTGACATTTCTCGGTGTAACATACTAACCTACCGGTACTAACTTGAGCTGGACACACTTGATGTTAGAAGCATGTGCTAAGAATAAGAAATGCCTCTAAAAAAACTGGGGACTCCTGTACAGAATGTTCGAGAATTTCCTTCACTGACGGGAGGCAGGTTGGCGTTGTAATATATAAAAGTCATGTTGCGCTTCTTCAGAGTGGATTACTTGTTCACCTCTGTGGGGTGGACGGAAGTCGGAGTGGATTGCATTGGAAGGCAGTTTTGTTTTGGACCAAAATTCAAAATAAAGCTATTAGATTAATCCAAATAACCCTGCAATCACCACCTTAGAGACCTTCCTACCATTAGCCATACGAAGAAACGTTGCAATCCCTTGCATTATTCTACAGGATTATTTTCCACAAGCAATTGTTCCGAGGAACTTGCTTCAATGGGTGCCGCCTCTCCACATTCTTTCCTCCGTAGAGCACTAGGGGCAGCTGAGGAGCCGCCCATGAATTTACACTTTCTCCTCCACTAATGCCAGAGAAAAACTTCTGCTTATTCAGAATTCATTTATCCCCAGAGGCTACTAACTTCTTTGGAATTCACTTCACCCTCGAATGCTGTCCACCAAAAAAAACTTACAATCACAAATGTTTAAATCCAGTTAGTGTTACAAACATTTTATGAATGGAGGATGCCTTTAGGGCACATGGACCTTTTTGTTTTATCTGTTGTTTTCCTTCCTCCGTTCCATTGTCTCTTTAAAACAAAAAAAAAAAACAAAAAAATAAAAAAAAAAAAAAAAACAAAAAAAAAGACAAAAAATGACATGTAGCTTTGGTTACCTTCCACTTTTATTCATATGCTACGTGAAAAATCAAAAACAACATTGTCTCAGTCTAGCAACACAGCACACCATTATGCCTAGGACTATAGGAAACAATAGTAATTGTACTGCTGATATTTATTTAACATACATGAATCCGTTCTTATTTAACTATTGTACGAAAAAAGTGTAAAAATAGATGTGTACAAAATAAAGTGTGAGAAAAGAAAAATTGAACAGACGCAGGAAATAAATAAGTGTACGGTACCGGTATACGGTAAAAATTTAGAAGAAAAAAATATGTGGAGATAGGAATAGGGATGGAATATACTGTATGTATGCACAATAGGCGTACCGGTAACAATATGCAAAGGTGCGTGTGCTAAAAGATCGGATTCGTAAATGAAAATTCTAGTTAATCAACAGATGTGTACAATACCAAACCTACCGTACAGAAAAGGTGTACAAATGGAGACAAGTGTAGGGAAACAATAGCAGGTAAGGAAAGGTGGAAAACGTGTGTACAATCAAATGTGTATGGAAGGAATCATCACGTGTGGCGTAAACTAGCAAGTGAAAAACAGTTGGGTTGGCAGATGTAGTGGATCAGTAGCTTTAGGTTTTATCAGCCACCACCAAAAAACAAAATATATATATACACAAATAACCACGTAGGCTATAACAGGTGTAGAACAAAACGAGGTATGGAAATAGGGCGTGTCTAGACAAAGTAAAGTCGCATCAGAACATTGTGGGAAATACATAGACAGGTGTAGGAAAAAAAAACAGGTGTGACGAAATTTAACAAATCACAGTTGGGGAAAATATGTGAAAGAAATAGGAGGTGTGAAAGGAAATTGTTGTGTAAAATAAGAGGTAGGACAAAATAATCAGGTAGACTTGCCAACCAAAAACAACATGGTACGACAGGTATGTAATAGAAATCGGTGTAGAAAAAGGACAGGTGTGAAAAATGTTTGAATGGATAAAATAAAAAAGAGGAGATGCGTAAGAAATCCTTATGTGCAGCGTAAAATAACAAGTGTAAGGTAAGTGGACTAGGTAAGACTCAATTATTTAACCTCAAACACCTGCTCTGTCACAGAGGAGGACACAAGATCTCTCTCTCTCTCTCTCTCTCTCTCTCTCTCTCTCTCTCTCTCTCTCTCTCTCTCTCTCTCTCTCTCTCTCTCTCTCTCTCTCTCTCTCCCTCTCTCTCTCTCTCTCTCTCTCTCTCTCTCTCCTCGCTTCTCTCTCTCTCTCTCTCTCTCTCGCTTCTCTCTCTCTCTCTCTCTCTCTCTCCTCGCTTCTCTCTCTCTCTCTCTCTCCTCGCTTCTCTCTCTCTCTCTCTCTCTCTCTCTCTCTTTTCTCTCTCTCTCTCTCTCTCTCTCTCTCTCTCTTTCTCTCTCTCTCTCTCTTCTTCTCTCTCTCTCTCCTCTCTCTCCTCTCTCTTCTCTCTTCTCTCTCTCTCTTCTCTCTCTCTCTGCTCTCTCTCTCTCTCTCTCTCTCTCTCTCTCTCTCTCTCTCTCTCTCTCTCTCTCTCTCTCTCTCTCTCTCTCTCTCTCTCTCTCTCTCATGTTCCTCCTACCTCTTTCCTTTTATAGCACTCTTTCGTTGTATCTTTCTCACATTTTCTCACTCTTTCACCTCTCTTTCTTTATCACAGGGAAGCCTACTTAACCCCTTCAGAATACGATGACTATACACGGTTTCATTTCATCTGACGGTAAATTGAATCCCTTGACAACTGATTTCTCGATAACTAACGGAAAAATAAAAAACGACTATGTCTCTGCATCACATTTAGACCGATTTTCTATAATTAGCACCATATTTCACTACAAAATCTTCAAAATTACAGAAATCTTGATGGGAACTTTTCAATTTACCGTCAGTTGAAAATAAACAGTATAGTATATCCTGTACTCTAGCTACTAATATACGATGTATGTACCGGTACCGCAGTTAAGAAGGATACCGTAAGTCGAAGAATTAATTGAGATACCGGTAGTTTGGGTCTTTAGATGCCAATAGGTCCTTCCTAAGCTAAATAGAATCGTCAACATATAGCAAAATAAAATATAAAAAGATGTCATCAAATCCTGTAAGGGTAAAATAAAATGATTGACACTGCAGAGCAAATAAAAACATGATAATAAAGTGATAGGAAAGGGGTTTGAACATAAAACAAAAACAGCCAATGAAAACAAAAATAATAATAATCAAAATAAATAAACTGATGTGTGACGTACAAAAAACAAAAAACAAGCGCGAAACAAATGGTGCCGCAGTGGACAATACAAGGTTTTATGTCTCCACCTTCCAACACCTGCTCTGCCACACCCAGGGAAGGAAGAAGATGAACTCACTCGTCTCTCGTTTCTCACACCTCCTCACTCTTTTACTACTCACGCCTCTCTATCACTTTCTTACTCATACTATGCAAATTCTATATTTTGCACACATGCCCACAGATTGTTCATTTTATATCTCACACATGCCCCTTTATCATTCATTTTATATCTCACACATGCCCCTTTATCATTCATTTTATATCTCACACATGCCCCTTTATCATTCATTTTATATCTCACACATGCCCCTTTATCATTCATTTTATATCTCACACATGCCCCTTTATCATTCATTTTATATCTCACACATGCCCCTTTATCATTCATTTTTTGTTTTAAATTCTCACATCTCGTTATTGGCACGTGCCCACTTTTCATATTAAGCTTGCATTTATTTATTTTTTTTTAATTCTAACTGGCCTACGGTACTTCTTTAGTTCTCACTTATTACTTTTTCAGATCTCATTAGGTCTACTGAGTTTTGACTTATCGCTCACCAGTACAACAGTTCTCTGAAATATACTCAGTTTTACCTTGTTTCTCACACTATTTTCCTAGTTTGCTACGCATCTGCATTGCTAAACGTTTATTTTTCACCAAAACTCTTTCTGTCCACTTTCATTCTTTCTCACACCTGTTTCTTTGTATGCATTTCACATATCACTTCTGTTCAATTCATTGTTTTCTATTCAAATCCCCTTACATGGCAGTCTCTCCTAATTTTCGCAGCTCTTATATATTTATACCCATATATATATATACAGTATATATAACACTTGTCCTTATTTGTCATATATTACATACCGTACCTTTCTATATTTACGGTTGTCATGTTCACTGTAGTGTTGACAAAATTGATTGTGTCTTTCATGTCATTAGTTACACTATGGCTATTAATTTGAATTAAGTTGTAATACTTTCTTAGTATATTCATGGCCTTCAGCCACAACGTTCCTTTAACTGTTGGAGTTTGTACTGGAAGGTAAATAAGGAATAAATAAAACAAATTCCATCAATCCCACTTGTTTGATAGTTTACCCTTCTATATTATGTAAGCCCTACATCCCTGCCTTATTCATCCCTCCTTAGCAGTATATTTGTTTGATTTTTCTCCCCTAATTCTTTACTTCACACATTGCCTCTCTTTTGAACTCTCACCTCTCGTTAGTGGGCCCTCCTCTCTCTTTTACCAACCACCGTGCCATTGCAGGGAAGTCTCTTATATTTCTCATCCGTTCTCTTTTTGATGATTTCTCACACATCTCCAGTTTCTCCAATATCTGCACTGGACCCCCTTTCATTCTCAAAATTCTCAAAATAACTTTACTGCGCACCTCTCCTCTCTCTAGAACTCTTATTTCTCGTTTTTTTACACGTCTTTGTTGTCCTACAATTCTAACTTTATTTTTCTATCGACTAGTTTTCAAAATTCTGACACCTCTTCTTTCTTAAACCTTTATCTTTCTTTTCTCACACAGTCAATGTTATCACTTTGGTTATCCTACTCACAAGCACTTCACCACTTTTATATTGCCACAACTATGTTTTCTATTGCCACTCTTTTATTTCTCACACTACAATTTATTTTTCACGCTCCCTGTCTTTTATCACCACGTCTCTGTATGTCACACGCTTCCTTTTTCTCCAACAAGTTTTGGTATTTCTTACAACTCCACTTTATTGATGCTTACTTCTTTGTTTCTCTCACATCTTCTCTCACTTACCACTTCCCAAACCCTTGCAAAAAAAACTCACGTCTGTAAACTCCCATTGTTCTAAACTTCGATCATTCATTTTCCACACATTTCTATATATCTCACACACCTCTCTTAAATTTACAGGCCGGTTCACCTTGGTGTGACTAACTGCTCTCTCTCTCTCTCTCTCTCTCTCTCTCTCTCTCTCTCTCTCTCTCTCTCTCTCTCTCTCTCTCTCTCTCTCTCTCTCTCTCTCTCTCTCTCTCTCTCTCTCTCTCTCTCTCCTCTCTCTCTCTCTCTCTCTCTCTCTCTCTCTCTCTCTCTCTCTCTCTCTCTCTCTCTCTCTCCTTTATATATATATATATATATATATATATATATATATATATATATATATATATATATATATATTATCTATCCCCTTCAAATTACGAGTGCCAACCCGGAGCCTAACTGGGCGGCATGACAGAAAACATATATCCCTCCCAGAACACTGGTGTAATAGAATTCCTCCACGCAAACCATTTATATCCATTGTATGCCGCGTCTCTTTTATTAATAACGTATATATATAACGAGGGCTGGACAAGTTGAGGATACAAGTGGCAATATATTAGCGGCTACCGGTACAGGACCAGAGGAGCCTTATCACTTATATTACAAGATAAGTCGAGTCGTGTTGTAGCCTTTATACATCATCTATCTAACGTTGACTAATCTAACGTAAAGTAAGCTAGTCTACTCTAACAGAACCCAGTGGACAAAACAACGGTTAACGGACAACTCAACCAGTAGACCTTTTCAACTAGTGTCAAATCAATCAAAGCCAACCAATCCAATGCCAACTTAAAAGTCCTAATATACTGTAACTTGGCCTAACCTAACCTAACATATAATAGATGAGTTGGCACTAGTTGAAAGCTACTGGTTGAGTTGTAATCAGGAAACACATACCGATTACCGAGTGTCAAAACCGTTTCCAGATACTCGCAGACTCAGATGACGAAGAGGAAATAGAAGAAGTCGGGCTCGTGGGAGACTCGATGATACGTGGTCAGCTCACAGAGTTTTGCGCCAGGGCACCTAAGACCAGGAAGCGTTTTTGTATCCCTGGTGGTGGTGTGGATGACGTAGTTGCAGCAGTTGACGAAGTATCAAAGCTGGCCCCTGCTAATACAATGTACGTCATCCACGTTGGATCCAACGATGTACAGCGAACCCGGTCGGAAGATTTGCTTTTAAAGTACCAGCAGCTGATCAAGTCGTTTAAGGAGAAGTCATCAAGGA
This sequence comes from Paralithodes platypus, assembly GCA_032716605.1. NCBI lineage: Eukaryota > Metazoa > Arthropoda > Malacostraca > Decapoda > Lithodidae > Paralithodes > Paralithodes platypus. The sequence continues at coordinate 82,343,696 of CM064487.1, forward strand.
TCATCGTCTCAGGAATCGTCCCCCGGCTCGGTGTTAGAGAGCCGATTTTACAACATAGCCACCAGCACAAATCGTTGTTAGCAAACCTCTGCAGGAAGGAGAACGTGGGGTTCGTCGACACCTGGGACAATTTCTACTACGATGACTATTTGTTTTCGGACGATGGAGTTCATCTGAACCAGGTGGGAGCAGCACGTTTTGGGCGTCTTCTCAACGATGCGGTGAAGGATTTTCGGAGAAGAAATAGACTCCGCACAGGACAACCAGGAAGGAGGACCGAAGACAGCGAGGACGGCAACCTACAAAGGAATTAAATACTAATCCGTCAAGAACCGCGAATTTGGATAATGCTCCACCAACACGACCCAAATTCAAAACCGTCAGGGATAACGACCGAGGACCGAGGACAGCCATGAATGTAAATGTAGATCCGACCAGAACCAAAAATTCGATGAAAGAACGTTCTGCGAGTTCTAAAACCGCAACTTTAAAGGTTTTCTATGCAAACGCTCGCAGCATACGCAATAAATTTTCAGATTTAGAGGAACTAGTGTTTACAGAAAATTATGATGTGATTGGCATAACAGAATCTTGGCTCAATACAGAAGATAGAGACTTTTTAGCAGAGTATTCACTTCCCGGTTATGTAATGTTTGAGAACAGCCGAATAAATAAAAATGGAGGTGGCGTTTTATTTTATATCAAAGAAAGTCTTAACCCGACCCTCGTGTCAAAACCTCAAATTGTGAACGTCGACATATCTTTTGTGGCTAATAAAGAATAATAAAGGTACAAAAATAATACTTGCATTAATATACAGACCTCCAGCTCAATCAGTGCAAACTGACCGAGAAATTTACGAACAAATTGCAGATGTAAGTAACTCACAAGATACCGTAATTTATGGCGACTTTAATTTACCTGTGACCAAGTGGGGCGATACTCTTACTTCACACTCCGGACATGACTTGTATACGAACTTGCAAGAGAGTTCGCTTTATCAATTTGTTCGAACGCCGACCCGTGGTAATAACGTTCTTGACATTGTACTTGCAACAAAAGAAGAATTGATAGAGAATTTGAATGTTGGTGATGAATTCAGGAACAGCGACCATCGTACGATAACTTTCACTTTAAAGTTTAATAGTAACGAACCAAATAGTAGCATCGAAAAAGTCCCTAATTTCAAGAAAGCAAACTTCCATAAACTTAGAGCTATGTTTAAAGAAACTGACTGGAGCTTTTTAATTAACAATAACGACATAAATACATCTTGGAAGTTATTCGAAACCACTTACCTAAAAGCAGTGCAAGACTGCATACCATCGAAAATACGGCGTCCAGGCCATAATAATAAGCCCAAATGGTGGAATAAAGATATTTCAAAACTGCCTGCTTGCTAAAAAATTTGCTAATGATAGATTAAAATCCTCACAAAATGACAAAGAACGGGTGAAATTTGTAGAGCTACGACGCAAAGCCAAAAAGTTAATTAAGCAAAGTAAAAAGACCTTAGAGTTACATATTGCGAATCAAAGTAAAACAAACCCGAAAGAATTCTATAGTTATATCAGAAAGAAAAAAGTAGTTACTTCAACTGTTGGACCGTTAGTCGATGAACACGGAGAATACACCAAAGACGAAGTACAAATGAGTAATGCCCTCAATACCTTCTTTGCATCAGTTTTTACAACAGAAGACCTCTGTGATATTCCTACACCATCGCCGATTCAGATTGATAATTCAGATGTTCTAAGCAATATCACCGTTACAGAGAGAGAAGTATTGAATTGTTTAGATAAACTCAAGGTAAATAAGACGCCAGGACCTGATACAATCTCGCCTAGAGTTCTAAAGGAAGCTAAGAATGAGCTCTCCAAACCACTGACATTACTATTCAATAAATCCTTGCAGTCTGGAACTATGCCTGATCAGTGGAAGCTAGCCAACGTAACACCGATATTCAAAAAAAGGCAGCAAATCCCTACCCAGTAACTATCGTCCAATTAGCTTAACCTCAGTTGTATGTAAAATGCTAGAAACGGTCATACGAGACAGACTCGTAAATCACTTAGAGGAAAATAACATACTTAAAGATACTCAACACGGCTTTCGTAAAAAACGTTCCTGTTTAACAAACCTCTTAGACTTCTTCCACGATATCCTCAACCTCTACGATGAGAGTAAAGCTGTAGATATTATATACCTTGATTTTCAAAAGGCCTTTGACAAAGTTCCCCACAAACGTTTACTGCTTAAAACTAAAAGCGCATGGAATACAAGACGGTGTGTTGAAATGGATAGAAAATTGGCTCAGCAACAGAAAGCAAAGGGTAGTCATAAACGGTAAGGCATCTAAATGGACCAATGTAAGTAGCGGGGTACCCCAGGGATCGGTACTAGGACCAATTCTCTTTCTAATTTACATCAACGACATAGATGAGGGTCTCACCTGCACAATCTCAAAATTTGCTGACGATACAAAAATTGCAAATAGCGTACTCTCAAAAAGAACAAGTTGACGATATGCAACACAATCTAGATAAATTGTCATGTTGGGCCCAAATTTGGCAAATGAGTTTCAATGCGGATAAATGTAAAGTACTACATGTCGGATACCTAAATGAGAAAGCAAACTATTCGATGAATGGCACTCAGCTTAAGAATGTAAACAGAGAAACTGATCTGGGAGTAACAATATCGAGTAACCTAAAACCGAGTCAACAATGTTCAGAAGTTGTTAAGAAGGCAAACAAAATAATTGGCTTTATAGGCAGGTCATTTGAGCATAAATCCAAAGAAGTTATCCTAACCCTTTACAATTCCTTAGTCCGCCCTCTTCTGGAATACTGCGTTCAATCCTGGTGCCCTTATTACCAAAAAGATATAAACAAGCTAGAACGAGTTCAACGTAGAGTTACCAAAATGATACCTAGCCTAAAGAACAAACCATACGAAGAGCGTCTTAGAGAATTAAATCTATTTCCTTTAACCCAGCGCAGATTAAGAGGCGACTTAATTCAAGTGTTCAAAATCATCAAAGGCATCGACAATATGAACTGTACTTCAAAGTACTTCACTATCGACCAATCTAATTACACGCGGGGAAACGGTTGCAAAATTATTGGTAAATCTTTTAACTCGCACGAATCTAAGAATTTCTTCTTCAATCGAGTTGTCAACTTGTGGAATGGGCTTCCCCGAGACGTTATAGACTGCAGCACCGTTGATTCATTTAAATTCGGCCTAGACAAATATCTCGCATCAAACCCGCGACTGACTGCGTTTGTAAATGAATAACTTTATCCTCCCCTCAGTTACTAACCCCTATGTCCCCTACTAACTTCCTAGTCCTGCCACGTTAGTGGCAGGGCAGTAGTTCCCTTTCCAATGTTCCCTTACCCACTCTAAACCACTGTTTGGACACTTGATCCTCAGTGTTTTGGAGGACAAGCAGCCTAGAAGGGTCACTAGATCTGTTGTTGCTTGATTTCCTTTGTACTCCTTTGTACTCCTTTGTATTGTCACCAAAAGTAATATCCTATTCTATATTCCCTAAAGAGTTAAGGGACCCCGAAGCTGAGGATAGCTACCTCGCTTTTTTGTCTCTTTCTCTCCCTCTCTCTTTGGCTTGTATCCATTTGGCCCCATTCAGCCTACTGTTTTAAGACGTTTGCCCCCATACACGTGTCAATATTTTCCTGGCGAGCGGTAGCGAACCAGCATATATATTTTTTGTTGACAGCAAGCTAAATTTGTACATTTTTCGATAGAAAGATGTCTCCGGCAAGCGGATTCTCATACAATGCTGGCTCGCTATCGCTCACCAGGAAGAAATCGACACCTGGATGGGAATAAACGTCTGAAACAGTTGGCTGAATGGGGCAGAATGGATACAAGCCAGGGAAAGAGAAAAGGAAAGAAAGATAAAAAAAAACCGGTGACACCCCTTAACTAGGGCTAGCCAAACATACTGTAGGTGGCCAACAGGTCGGGAGCATTCATTCTATGGTGGGTGTGGTAGTACGTCCTAGCTTGTTTCACATGCTCGAATCCAATCGAGGGACATTGCGACGACGTATACAGACTAATAACACACATATCAAAGCTACTCCAACAGTTGTAAAGGTGTATTCCTTAATACCTTCACCTGACCTGACCTGACCTTATGATGTAAAAAACCTTTCACAACAACCTGGACATTCGATCTCGCACCACTGGGAGCGCGGGCCTATCCTCTCACATGTGCTCTGAATGTTTAGACCATGTAGTATAACGTAACCTAACACTGTATAATGTTAGGCATGTTTAAACGTAACCTAACACTGAAAAATGTTTAGACCATGAAGTATAAGGAACCCAAACACTGAATGTTTAGACCATGTAGTATAACGTAACCTAACACTGTATAATGTTTAGACCATGTAGTATAACGTAACCTAACACTGTATAATGTTTAGACCATGTAGTATAACGTAACCTAACACTGTATAATGTTTAGACCATGTAGTATAACGTAACCTAACACTGTATAATGTTTAGAGTCGTATAACGTAACCTAACACTGTATAATGTTTAGACCATGTAGTATAACGTAACCTAACACTGTATAATCTAACTCTACTTATCCTATCCTAACCTAATTCATCCAATCAAGTTTAATCTGACCTAATCAAACGCAGCCTTAACCATTCCACTGAGTATATCAGATGATACATAACGTTGAGATCCAACCTATTTCATAATAAACATAATTTAGATTAAATGGTGATATAAATACTTCCATGAATTGCTTCGCAGTTTACAAGTTTACAACGAAAAGGGACCGAAATTATTTAATCTCTCGTTCGAGAGAGAGAGAGAGAGAGAGAGAGAGAGAGAAAGAGAGAAAGAGAGAGAAAGAGAGAGAGAGAGAGAGAATCCAACACAGTCCTCTGAGCAATCCTAAGTAAGCAAACTGTAATGCGTTGTTCCCCCAACCATTGATGAGGAGCGAGGCCGAGTGCGCGCTAATACTGACACAGGCAAAATAAACCAACGGGATTATCTCTATTTGTTAATGTAAACTGCCCTCTCTATGTGTGGAGTAAGGTACCTGGCATACGAAACTCGAGTATGCAGTCCTGTTGACTTTTATGAGGATATCGGTATATGTGGATAGCCTAGTCAAATAACAAAAATGGAAAAACATAAAAAAATTACTTAAGTACCCAACCCACAAACTCCACCAGTTTTATACAGCCAAGAAGAGTAAAGGAGTTACCCAGCGGATGAACCCATCTATCAATCAATGGTGGCAAACAGCATAACAGCTTGAAGCTAGCTGGATTTACACTGTGTATATTTAGGACATGCTCTATGACGCACGAAATGAATGCCACAAATCTTGCAGCATAACCCAAATAATGAGAGGCAGGGGTAACGAAAGGCTTCACAAAACAGTAGGAAAGATGTGCGATGAAGGAATTAAGACTACCCACTTTGCCTTTCCTACAAGTCTCAGTCGCAACTAGAGGCATGCAGGATAACATACGATAACACATACTATTTACTGTATATGTTTCTATGTTCCAATTCTACCTCCGGACATAGACTTATACCCTGTAGATTCAAGCAAGGAGGTCTTACTTCAGATTGAGAATGAAGCAATAATACAAATGAGTGTTGCAACCGGTTCGTTCAGTCTTACGTCTGTAGCACCAATGGTACCTGGTTTGTCTCTCAATGGCCTGTCGTAGCTTCGACATCCCGTGACACCTCTCTCTCACTCTCTCTTTCTCTCTCTCAATGCAACCTATTGAGCTTATCCCTCACTAAACACTGATCCTAGTCGCATATTTTTAAATATGGGAATATTCCCAGTTATGCTTCAAAATTTGAGGCTTCGTGTTAATTACCCCTAAGGGGACTCACCAGGCGAGTCTCCAGCCTGCAACTCTTGCAACCCAATTATATTATATTTCTGATATGACTGTTCAACTCTCTTAAGCTATGAATAGGCTAGTGTGGTCTTCCTCAAGGTCCCCTCCGCTCAATTTCGTAGTTTACAAGACCACCATATGTGAGTAAACAACATTAGGGAAGTGAGCCATATAACCACATACAGTAAGCCTAGGTGAAGTTACCGATCATAGCCCATGCACTCACTAATCACTTGAATCAGTTTTGAAAAACAGCTGCTGGTTTGAAAGTTTATGTAGTCATACCAGTGGCAATGCATGATCTTATATTAAAGCCATATACTGTAGTACCAACATGGTGTTATGGTTATTCAAGGCTCTGTTAAGTGAGTACTGGTACGGTAAGTCTCATGAGGACAAACTCTCTAAAATTTCCCGCATACCATACCATTAACTTGTATTGATCACCCAGGCAAGAAACGCGGTACCGGTAGCGTACCGGTATATTAAAGAGTTGACAAACACACAAACACAGGTACTTTACAGTACCGGTACTTGCCCATTCTTCCTAGTTGGAGAGATTGTAGGCACCAATCGAGCAGGGGGACGCCACATAAGCTTATGATAAACAGTTGCTGGAACTCCTGCTTCATTTGCCTGGCTTACCCCATTGTTTCTGTTGTGCCTCACCTACACAGAGAGTAATCCAGCTAACTCTCACAAACACGTTCTCCTCCTATTCATGTCACTACACTTTACAAGCACACCACACTTCTTTCCCACACACATTAATTACCTCTAATGTACCTTGATTTTGGTTCTCTACCACTCTTTCAATCTTGAGGGGGACACTTGTTGCAGGCAGCTTTGCATTTTGTCTCCTTTATATAAAAACAAAATACATACACATTAAAACAAAAACGCGCTAACCCTAAGAAACAGTAAACGGGTATTGTGAAGCGCTGTTACATGAGGTAAAAGAAAATATCAACCTATTCCACTTTTATAGATCCCAACCACACCCAACATTTGTAGCCTACTGTATATGCATACCGGTTACATAAGTTGTTCGATATTCCCTCTCTCTGATCCCTGCCTGCCAGTCTGTCTGTCTGTCTGTCTGATAACTGAAGGCTACACCTGCACCAAGCAGACCAGCTTAAATGATTAACACATTTCCCAAGTTACAACACATAAGAGCTGGTCCGGCAGTGTAAATAATACCTACCCAGTATAAAGCCGGTATCACACGTGCACTTTTTCCCTCAACATTTATCCTCAACACTAGTCTGGCAGCTTATGAGGTCAACATTTAATATACCGGTATTTCATTCACCGAAATTCATCTATCATTTGTCTAGTTTCCGATATCAGTGCAACATATATTAGAAATAGAGAAACATTTAGATTATCGAATGTTGACTATAAAAGCTCTCGTGTGATACCGACTTAATAAAACTGGTACAGCCGGGTGCCATAGTCTCTAGTCCACTAATACATATTTGTGGACTTCACACATTTCTAATTATGGAAGTACCGTATATCTCTGGAAACGAATTGAAGGAAATACTTTTCTTTACATCAAGTACAACACTATGTACCGGTATACTGTTTATTGAAAAGCAAGTTCTATCCAAAAATCAATTCAGATAGTTATAATTGCATAATGAAAAATGTAGGGGGTCCACGAATGTTCATGAGTGGGCAAGAAACCATGGTATCCGAGTGTACCTATACACTTGAACGAATATAGCTAAATCGGTTTATCAGCCTATATGTCACATAGATTAATAAACTAACATTTGTTCATAAAGGCCTATGCATTTTCCTTCTTTTCTGGAGGTTACCGGTACTTTCTGGTTTGGTTATTCTTACAAAACAAATCCTCGTACCACGTGAAGTACTGTCCGTTGCATTATATATAGTACACAATCAGTAACAAACGATTCTAATTTATATTCGTCAGTAATATTATTATTTCTGTCTTTGAATTACCCAATGAATTATAATAATCCCTGCTTTCGAAATATATCATCTGATAATCTGTGGAAAATGTCCCATAATATTAAGGATGTACCCTAGGCGAAGCATAACTATTCATTACCGGTAGGCCTATGCCATTAAATTATTAAAAAAAAAAAATCCGGGAAACTGTGCTGAAGGGCGTCTACAATAAGTAAATACTATATTAAAATCAGTAACCAATAGCGTACCAGTACATAGAACAGCATTAGTTTACAGATCGCTTATAAGTCCATTGTTTAATATGCATCGCAAAAATAAGTATTGAGATGACGGGCCCCCAACCAACGGTACACCGAGTGGCCAGCATAACCACACAGGCCACCTCCAAACCCCAAGAAAGACAACGAAGACATCTACCCGAGTCCCCCCTCCGAGTACCCCGGCATCTACCTAAGTTAGCCATGCCAAGCCGCCCACCCCACAGTTCTCCCTCACGCCAGCAGCCCTCAAAGAGAATGGAGTGCTCTCTCAGCCAGTCACAAGCCGTGTTCCTCAGCCAACCACAACCGCCCTGGGACCACCAATTAGAATCCTCCTTTTACGTAGCCTCCACCAGAAGTGACTCTCCCTGTATTGTTCCGCCAGACTTGGAGTATGATGAACACTCCCTTATGCAATCTACTCACCAGCGCCCGGAATATTACAGGGGCCAATGGACCTGACAGTGCCTGACCAATCCATGCCCCCGAGGATACAAACACAATCCTCTATATATATATCCTAGGATAATTAGAAGACATGCAATACACTTGTTGCATATGTAGCCTTAAGTGTTTTCCATTTTTCACAGCAACCCTGGACCTTCCAGTTGCCCCCATGAACATTGTAATAATACCTTGGAACCAGACCCATGTTATAATACCTTAGCTCCAAAGGCTAGAATGTATATGTACCTCACAACAATCACTTTTCCTCTTTTCTCAATACCCCTTTTCCCCCCCCCGAGTTCATTGACACCTGAATCAAGAAGAAATTAGCATAGGACCTCAGGAAAACCTGAGGAAAGTATGCAAACCATCACCTCCCGATTAGTCTTATCCCTTCAGGTCCAGGCTTCTTGGCAAGTGTTTCGGTCTGCCCCAGCCTCCTCCCCCCCTGCCCCTCGAGAGTGCCTCCTGACGTAGCACCTACCGGATTCCTGAAGGGCTACCCGTCTGCTACCTGGCGCCCTGAACCGAGGACCTCTGCTCGAGTGACGTAAACAGGCCTGAACCTATGACCCCTGTTCGAATTACATAAACAGGCCTGGACCTAGGACCCCTGCTCGAATTACATAAACAGGCCTAACCCTAGGACCCCTGCTCGAGGAGGTAACCAGCCGTGCAGTATTGGCTACTACCCTCCACGCCGGCCAGACCAGCACTCTCGTCCCCTGTCCTCCCAAATACTTAAGTGTTTCTGTGTCTCTCTTTGTTGATTATTGTTGTGAGGTATTGATTATGTAAATATGTGAACCGTGTTGTGCCTTGATTTAATTGTGATCTGTGCCCTAGATCATGTACTTGCGTAATAACTTCATCCTCCTGAACCTGTGTTATTCTGTGTTAATTTTGCCTTTAAATCTTGACCCTTGTTCAAGACTATTTATTAATTCATAACTTACGCATATGTTACATATCAGTGTTACTAAAATATATTCAGGCCCCCACGCTTGCAGATTTACTGACTACGTGTATGTTGATTTATTATTTGTGAGTTTAAGCCCCAGTATATTCCGTGATCAATCCATTTATATAATCGCTCTTTACCTAGAACCTACGCCCAATTTTCCGAGTGCATAGTGTAATTCCTTTATTCTTTTTCTAATTAATCGCATATGAAATATATCTTATAGACGTGCTTTTATGTACTTGTAAATCTTGATGTTGTGATACTTCGAATACCATGTTTAGCAATTCTTTCCTCTGTGTTTCGCCTCACTTTCATCCACCATACACTAATTGTGCCTGTGTATTTTATTCACCTCATTCTGTTAACCCGTTCAGACTCGAGTCTGATATTGCCTGTTTTAAGTATCAATGAGTAGGACTTCGTCGCCTACGTCAATGTACTAATTGTGCCTGTACATTTTATGCACCTCGCTCTGCTAACCCGTTCAGAGACGAGTCTGATATTGCTTTAAATATCAATGAGCTAAACTTCGTCATCAGCGCCAATCTAATTACTACGTACGATCTTTCGATCGATATCTGTTAACCCGTTCAGATCTAACCCATTCAGATTAAATTATAGTGTTCAGTCAAGTCTGAGTCTATTGGAACTCGGTTAGTAATTTTGTTTATCTTCGTGTGTTGTCTTAGTTGCGAATATTGAAGATTGCATCTTAAAGTAATTAATACCAACCAGTAGACAAATTAAACTACATTTTCACTCTTATTAAATTTACGTTATTACCTTGCTTGACCTAAGAAAATGATAGAAACACGAATTCCTAAGTACAGTTCGTTATCGTAGCATATGTTCAAGTATTATAATTCTGTCATAAAATATAAATTCCCTCTTGAGCTATTTTGATATTTCTCATTTATTATAAATAATAGTTTCAGTCCTTTCTTGAAGTTTAAATTAAAATCGCATTCCGCCTAAGAATATAGTTGCACTAACTAGAAAAAGTATTTATCACTATCTCAGTTCACCTGGTGACCTTCCCAGTGACCTGACCTGAGGGCAAGCTCACGCGGTCAGATTTAAGGTTCAGCTGAACCGTACGCGTGACTCATCTAAAACCTTGTGACAACATCTTTATAACCTCTATCTAAAACCTTGTGACAACATCTTTATAACCTCAACTCTCTACATTGTAACTCTAGGATCATTACCTAGGGTATTGAAGTCTCTCTTGATTACGGAAGATACGGGACTCTCATTTATTATTGCATTGAAGGTTAATGATTATTTATGTGTATAATGCCCTTATGTATACTTTCTCATCTTACCTGATTTAATACTAGACTCTCACTATTGAGTTATTCTAGTGTCAGTAACTTGTTCTGAAGCAAGAACAATATATTTACACTGTTACTATTTAGGATCTTCATTCTGATCCTCATTATTATCCTGGTCTTATGCATAATAAATAAAACCTGTATATATGTTCTTCCTGGTGTTGTTATTGAGTACCGTACTACATTGAACTATTGAATACTATTTTTACTGCATATAGAACCTGCTCAGTACGTTCCTGTCAACTATAGCCTATTTAAGTCCATCAAACCATACTTGGATTGTTTTACGGACTGTATCAAGGGAAATAATTTATCTGAACCCGGCACAACACTGGTAGCCAGCGGTGTCTTGATACGGCGTACCAGTACGGATATTCTAGCATTTAAAAAAAAAAAAACATTGGTAGCCTATTCAATTGACAATATTATACTCTCATCATGGCAGCAGCACTCAGGTTCGAAATCCCGGTCTTTAAAACCGAGGAGCATGACATTTATACTTACCTGGAAATAGTCAAACCTATCCTAGACATGATGTTTAGAGAAGATGACGCTTCCAAGATACACACAATTGTGCTTAAACTGGGAAAGTATGCATCAAAGGTATCAGGATACGTGCGTGATAATATGCCAGGGTTGACATGGGCCATATTTGAAGTTTATGTCAGATCAGCTGTTAGCCCTATATTAGGTCAGACGATTGCTGGCAAAAAGTTTCATGCAGTCACATATACTGGCGATTTAGATGGGACTATCGACAAGCTACAACAACTGGCAATGAACGCTTTCCACGAAGAAACAAACGCCCAGAGACGAAAACTAGTGTTCAAAGCTCTAGTCAGGATCCTCCCTGACCCTGTGGCCAGACATTTATCCATCATAGACCCCACTAACTATGATGCAGATCTGCTCACAATTAAGAGGATCATGGCAATGCATATCCCACAAGAGCCAAGTCAACCCAGCACTGCCAACAAGATAGTCGCAGTGATTAGCAAAGTCACTACTCACCCTACTCCTAGCCCTCTCATTAACCTGACAAGCGCGATATAGACGTAGGTGCTAGGGTAGTTATTTGTGCATTTCTAGCCCTGGATTCTGACAGAATTCGTTATATTTACAATATAAACCATTATTTGTTTCCGGTATGCTTTTATTTTACATATATGATGTATATATGAACCTTCAAGAGTGCTAAAATAAGTGGGAAAAGCATTTGGGTGGTGAAAAACGAAGATATTGGCCACCCGGTCATAATCTCAGGCGAGAGAGAGAGACAGGCAGCCCTCCCCTCTCGCTGTCTGGGAGTCAACTGAGACGAGCGAGGCGGTGTGTGCCGGTGTCTGGGTGTTGCATAACGATCTTTTATGCAACCCACTTGTGCTACATTATCGCGGGAGAGAAAAATAACCGATAAATGATGATAATAAGAGGAAAAATAGGTGATAATTGAGGAGGGGAGGGAGGGGGGAATAAGGTGGGGAAGGAGGGGAGGGGGGTGGGTGAGATTTACATGGATGAGTACTGGAGGGGAATTATCTCACCTAGAGACAAATTCCTTTGTTTTGATAGGCCCTTTTTTTTTATGGAAGGCTTTTTTTATGGTCCTGCTTCCGTGAGGCCTATCGCGTTCCCTATAGGAAGCCTTCCGTGAGGCCTATCGCGCTTGCCGGGTTAACAGAGGCCCCGCAGTTCCCAAACCCTCAGACAGAATTGAAGAATGGGCACGGAAAAGCCCTGCAGACTGGAAGCCTTGCAACTCCACATGCTTGCTTTGGTCAATCAAGAGGTCTTTTGGGGAACTCACAAGGAAAAGGAACCGAGCTCCAAGTTGGTGGGCCCAAATACCGTGGGTCAAGCCACGACAGGTGTCCGCTATCACAGAAGATAGCATGGCGGGCATAGAGGAAGAAAACATGGAAGACGCCCCAGAGATTTCAACGCATCAGCCGGAACCAATCCAAACAGAAGACTTGAATTTTTAGCCCCCCCCCCCACACAAATCGTCACGACCATGGCGGGGGCTCATGACAATACACCCCAAGGAGGACTTCCGGTTTATCACAAACTCACTCTGAATGGGGTGAAAATGCAGCTCTTAATTGATACAGGGGCTTCCCGTTCCTGTCTTTTCCTTCCTTTTTTCCGGAAACATATCCAAAATTTCGGAGACATTGTACCCTCCCACATAATTTTAATCAGTGCCAACGAACAGGTTATTCCCAACCTGGGTCAAACTCGTCCGTTGCACGTCCAACCCCTCCTTCCCCATCAAGGGGTGCAACACTCATTTGTAGTGTACCCCAGTGAAGCCAACTACGATAGCTACTTAGGGCTAGATTTACTAGCAGCCCTCCACGCCTCCGTAGATTGTTGGCGCAGGACTTTGTCTTACGACTATCAGTCCGAAAAAAAAAAAAAAAAAAAAAAAACACACAAACCCCCAACACCCCCTAACGTCAAACAACCAAAATCTGTCCCCGTAACCTTCAACCCTGCAGGCGACACCAAAGCAGTGCCACCTAAACCCCTTCCAACACCCCCTACCAATGATATCCCTGCCTCTAAAGCCTTATCCCAACCCCTTAAAACCCCCCGAAGTCAGAATTCCCCCCATCCACCAAACACCCCTCTTCACCTAACCTTTGCTTAAATGACTTTTCCCAACCAACACCCAATCCTGAACCTCATTCCTGCCCTACCCAGATCCTTTCTCCTGCCATAATCTCTAAATCAACAACCATTCCACCTCATCATGAAAAATGGATTCCTTTGGTCTCCAGATTCCAGGGCCCTGCCCTTCTGACCCCTCACCTCCGAAGCCCTTTCAATGGGGCCTGCCTAACTGCTCCCACTTTGCTACCTCAAGACATAAATTGCATAAAAATTGCAAACATATCAGAACGACCTATCAAGCTACCCAAAGGTTTAGAAATTGGAGAACTAGAAATGTACTCCGAGGAACTAACCCCACCTGTTGATCCCCCCCCCCCCCTTTCACAACCCTCTTCCTGTCATACCCACTACTCTAACCCACAACCGACAGTCAGGCCTCAAAAACCTCCTTCTTTCCTTTCAAGATATTTTCGCCACTTCCGACCGAGATATGGGTAACCCCCAAGTCTTACATCACCCCATTCAGACCGTGGGCCACCCCATCAAGCAACCCATCAGGAGGAAAAACCCCATCCAAAGACTCGAAGAAGAAAAACAAGTCCAAGATATGCTCACAACAGGAATAGTTAAACCCTCCGACAGCCCGTGGTCTTCACCTGTGGTACTCGTCAGAAATAAAGACGGATCCACCAGATTCTGTGTCGATTATCGCCAGTTAAACGACGTCACCATTAAAGACGCTACTCCTCTTCCTAGGATCGATGATTCTCTCGATTCTCTACTAGGAGCCAAATGGTTCACTACCCTAGACCTGCAAGCTGGTTATTGGCAAGTACCTGTCCTACCAGAACATCAACAGAAAACAGCATTCTCCACTAGCCAAGGGAAACTATACGAGTTCACTGTACTTCCGTTTGGGCTGTGCAACGGACAAGCCACCTTTTCCAGACTAATGGAGTCTGTGTTGCAAGGTTTAACCTGGGAAATGTGCTTGGCTTACCTCGACGACATCATCGTGTTCGGCACTACCTGGGCAGAACATCTCCAACGCCTTAAACAAGTGTTCCAGAGGATTAGAGAGGCCAACCTGAAACTTAAACCATCCAAATGCACCCTGGCCCAACAACAAGTGAACTTTTTGGGTCACGTGTCAGAAGATGGTATCGCCCCAGATCCAGCAAAACTAGAAGCCATTAGTAAAATCACTCCCCCCCCCCCCCACTAACGTAAAAGGTGTACCGTAAAACCGTGTAACTTCGGAAATTTTTCGAGTTTTTTTAACGATATCTCCTGACTGTAAACACATTATAGATATAACTAGGTCAAGTGATGTGTGGTGATAGTGCGCGGTAATCCAGGAAGCCTCCTAAAATTATTCCCCATAATAAGAGAGCTATCCTTATCCTAAATGGTGTCCGAAGTCATCTTGAAAAGTGACTGACTTCGGACATGTATGGATAACTTCGGACATCAGTGATTTCTTATGGAAAATGATTGCCAAGAAAGCTGGGATAGCTTCGGCGGAGGGGAACTTCGGACGTACGTTCGTGGTTTTATTTCATTCATTTTTCGGCTCCTACTATTTTATATGAATATTTTATTATTGCTGCTTATTCCTTCCGATGTCTTACTGGAAAATGCACAGTCAATACTTGTAGGCCTGTATAATTAGTATAGGAGGGGGTTATATAGGATGTTTAACAAATATTCTTTTTGGATCTGTTCTCGTTAGGCATTGAACTCACTCTTAGAAACTATTGAGCAGGAAAAATAACCAATGCTGTCAAATCAATAACTTGAAAATTAACTAGGCCTAGTGAAAATATATAGGTATGTATACTCTATCACTGCATATATATTTTTATGAATTTGAGCATTTTTATAGGTATAACGTATGTGTTGGCGTTTCTTACGGCAGATAATAATTTTTTTGGACAAGAAATATGCCTCTCCTAATTGATATAAATTATATATCCAGAATTATCCTAAATACATAAATCGGTTAGCATGTTATCATATTTTTATGGGTTTTTGGACTCAGAGAATGATTATTTGATTTTTAACCACCATTTTAATGATGGACAAGTATTATGAATTATTTTCATAGGGCAAATAATAACAAACAATTTGTTTGTTCCATGTCCGAAGTTACCTTTTTTTTTTGGGGGGGGGGAAACACAATCGGTTAAATGATAGTGTTCTAGCTAGAGCGTTATACAAGAGTAACAAATTTCCTTTGGTGGATGTTGTCTCTGGTAATTTTACTACAAAATTATATCAGTCACAACATCATTCATACAAACAAATTTCTTCAGGGTGATAGAAGTTTGGCAGGGTAGCGAAAAATGTACAAATTTTCGTCATATAAACTGGTATAATATTTGTTTCGTGTACATATATTCATGTCAGTTCCCTAGGGCTTTTACATGCTCTTCCTTTGCCATTTCTCTAAACGGACCACACACACAAAAAAAAAAAAGCGTTTCCATTATATAATGACAATGGCTAATTACTTATTATCGCCGATGTCCGAAGTTACGAACCAAGTCCGAAGCGACCCGGTTTTATGGTACGTGCTTTCCTCGGCCTTGCCTCTTATTACAGAAGATTCATAAAGAACTTTGCAACCATTGCTAAACCTCTGCACGATCTAACCAAGAAAGAAGAACCATTTCTATGGACAGAGGCTAGATTGCAAGCTTTTCAGACTCTAAAGACCAAATTAGTTGCCTTCCCTGTTGTATCCTTCCCTGACTATACCCAGCCTTTCCGACTACACGGACGTATCCCAATTCGGAATAGGCAGTTTTAGGCCAAACCCGTGATGGGAAAGAGCACATAATTGCTTGTGCAAGCTGCTCCTTGAACCCTGCAGAAGTCAATTACCCAGTCACCAAGAGAGAATGTTTGGGCATCATTTGGGCCTTACAAAATTTTAAAGCATACCTGGCCGGAGTAAAAGTAACAGTCATAACAGATCATCATGCATTGCAATGGCTTAGAAAATCAGACACCAAGAACGCCTTAACTGTTCGTTGGAGAGAATCCCTGGAAGAGTTTGACATAGATATAGTCTATTGACCAGGCAAATTGCATACAAATGCAGATGCTCTTTCTCGCCTCCCCATGCAACATCAACATGCCAAAATGGAGGAAGACCTCCCTCACACCATCCACGCCATTCACCATCAAGGCCAAGTCTTTGCGAAGTTCGGTGAGGGTAAAGGGTGTACTGAGTGATGAGTTCGCAGTCCGTGTTGGAGTCCATCAGGGTTCAGTGTTAAGCCCCCTCCTCTTTATTATGGTCTTGGAGGCGCTGTCTAGAGTTTTTAGAGGCAGACTCCCGTTGAAACTGTTATATGCAGACGATTTAGTCCTAATAGCTGACAGTATGCAGGATGCTGAGGCCAAATTCAGAGAGTGCAGAGAGGGCATGGCGAGCAAGGGTTTTAAGAGTCAATATTAACAAAACCAAGGTTATGCATTGTAGATTGAGACGAGGCAATGTGGAAAAGAGCGGTGCATACCCATGTGCAGTGTGTGGAAAGGGAGTGGGCATTAACTCAATTCAATGTAGCATCTGTCGATGTTGGGTACACCATGGGAGTAAGCGCTGTAGTAGAATAAAGGGGCTCCTGCCGAAGGATAAGTCAGAAATAGAGAAATTTGAGTGCGTAGTGTGCAAAGGCGAGCTTGTGTTAAGTGATGATCCTGTGGCTGTGAATTTTGGAAATGAGTCTTTGGAGCTGGTGAACAAGTTTTGTTACCTAGGAGATACCATCTCTGCCGGTGGTGGGGCCGAGGCTGCCACTGTTGCTAGAATTAGGTGTGGCTGGGGAAATTCAGAGATTGATGCCAATCCTGACCATGAAAAGAATGCCTCTCCCCCTGAAGGGAAAGGTGTATGCCTCATGTGTTAGAAGTGCAATGACGTATGCCTCAGAAACATGGGCCGTTAAAGTAGAGGATGTCAACAGAATGGAGCGTAATGAGATGAGAATGGTGAGATGGATGTGTGGGGCCAGGCTACAGGATAGAATAACAAATGTTGAGCTGAGGAGACGTTTAGGTATAAAGAGTATTAGCGAGGTGATGCTACAAGTAGACTGGGATGGTATGGACATGTGGAGAATGGATGAACAAAATTGGGTGAAAAAATGCAGGTCTGTGATTGTGGAGGGAGCTGCACCAAGGGGTGGACCGAGGAAGACCTGGGATCGCACTATACGCGCCGATCTCAAATCCAAGAACTTGACAAGTGAAGCAGCCCTTAACAGGGTTGCCTGGAATGCCGCCATTAGGACAAGAGACTGAAACTGCACTGATGTGTGGAACACTCAGTCTTAAAATTTTATGTATGTATGTAAGTAGAAAACAGCCAACAAGAATTAGTAAGCAACTATCAACGAAAACAAAAGCCCGACTGGATCCCTAGAAAAATATTTAACCAACTATCCAGACGTGGGGATAACTTATTCACTCTAGAAGGAAAAATTGTGATCACCCCCCAAAACGCATTTCCAACTATGCAATCAGTACACATGGACAATGGCATCCATTTAGCTCAAAAACGCCTCATCGCCACTTTTCAACAAGTATACTGGACACCATCTCCCTACCTAACCGCCAAAAAGATAACAGAAGCCTGCAGAGCATGTGCCTTGGGAAAAGACCGAACCAGGACACCTGGCCCAACAGGAAAATTAGTTGATCTAATCCATGGCAACTCCTTGCAGTCTACGTCATGGGACCCCTCGAAAATAGCCATGGACACAAATACATCATCACCTTCGTCGACACCTACTCCAAATGTGTAATAGCCTGCCCAGCCAAAGAACACTCCGCTTTTGCAGTGGCAGAAGCACTAATCCAAAATGTGTTTCCCTACTTCGGATTGCCCGAAGCCATTCACTCCGACAATGCACCCGAATTTACCAGTCACGTATGGTCACAACTATCACTGATGTGTGGCTTCAAAATCAGCCACTCTTCTCCCTACTGGCCCCAAGGGAACTTCATCTGCGAAAGGAGCCATAGAACCATTGCAAATCAGATCCGAACCCGGCTGCAACAAATGGACTCTAAAGACTGGTCAAGCCAAGTAAGGATCGTGCAATGGGGCATCAACACCTGCCCAAGAGAAGATGGAATTACCCCCCACGAACGAGTTATGGGAGTAACCCCCCTGCTCCTCCCATTACGTCATCTGGCTGTCCCGTATGGACCATCCTCTAACTTCGACCAAAATCTACTACACCTGAAGAACCGACTTCGTCAAATAAGATATGTGCAAGATCTTCAACCTGATGAGACCCCCAGAGCTAGCCCGCTGCCCACATCACATTGGTGACCTCGTCATGATTGCACACCTGCCAATCCCCTCCAAAATTAAATCTAGATTCAAGGGCCCCTTTGAAATCTTATCTGTGCCCAACTGTTATCAAATTACCATTTAATTTTTTGGGGGAACCACGCACGTATCGTAACAGGCATGTACGTAGATTTCAGCCTATCAATGACAATGATGTAATGCTTGCTAATCCAAATCAATATGACAGGTTACCCAATGACAATAACCCCAACTTAGAATCCACAGAGTCCACCTTTCCTGAGCTGCTTCCTCCTTCTTCTCCCTCTCGTCAATTCAAACATCCTTCTGAGCTACCCAAAACACATAAACCTCACCCTCCCACCCCTACATACTCCAGTTTCTACACCTGCCCCCCCTATCCCCACCCGCACTGTCTCTGCCCCACCAATACTCTCTACTAAAACTACTATCCCTGTTCCCACTGCACCTTCTAACTCTTCAACTGCTCACCCATCACCTTCTATAACCCTACCTTCATTCTATCAATCATCAGGTACTCAACCAACCACTCCTATCACCATCAATTTACCTTCCACTTCTCGACCCCAGGCTAGTCCTTCCCCTCCTAGTAAGACACCTCAACCCTCCACTTCTCAATTCCATGCTAGTCCTTCCCCTCCTCCTAAAAAGTCTCCTCAAATAACTTTACCTACCCCTTATTCCTGTCATAACTAAACCAACTTATGCCTCCAAACTAAAAACTACTAAACCTCCTGCTCCAACTAAATTACATACCACTTCTGCAACATCCACATCTATATCAACTTCACCTCCCCTCAACACTGGCACTCAATCCTCTCCTTTGATCAGACTGACCCCACATAAATTAAATCGGCCTCCTCTTTCTCACAGCTCAGCTTCTTCCCCCTCCCCTCATTCTCGTGTAAAGCAACCTGTTCTAATATCAACTAAATCCTCAGTATGTACGAGATCCGGCCGACGTGTGACACCACCTCAACGATGGGCCCCCCACCTTCCACCCGACCCACACTAAAGGCCCCCGGCCAACCCAGCCTCCTACAGTTATTGCGACCAGACCCAACCAGCAACGCACTAACAAGGCTTTCACTACATCATCAACCTCCACCACTACCAGACCACCTCACACGACTCCTCCTACCAGTACTCCTGCAGCCACAGCCACAAACCTTTCAACTCCTCCTCCACAAAACCAAGAGGCCACCATGAAACTTATAAGAGTGGTTTCTCTCAAGAACAAAAAAAACGTCACCATCCCCACTACGGCTACACTGCTGCAACTCGCCAGGGCCTCCAAGAAAGACTGGCAAGTCAAAGTGACAGTTGACCCCACCACACTTATGGATGTCCCCTCTGCAGAATGGTTCCTCATCCTAAAAAATGCTTCAACCCTCACCACATCTCCTACATCCAGGACCTACCAAATTAGATCGCGAGGTCGCGACTTTTTTTATAACGAAGGTGGTGAGATGACGGGCCCCCAACCAACGGTACACCGCGTGGCCAGCATAACCACACAGGCCACCTCCAAACCCCAAGAAAGACAACGAAGACATCTACCTGAGTCCCCCCTCCGAGTACCCCGGCATCTACCTAAGTTAGCCACGCCAAGCCGCCCACCCCACAGTTCTCCCTCACACAAGCAGCCCTCAAAGAGAATGGAGTGCTCTCTCAGCCAGTCACAAGCCGTGTTCCTCAGCCAACCACAACCGCCCTGGGACCACCAATTAGAACCCTCCTTTTACGTAGCCTCCACCAGAAGTGACGCTCCCTGTATTGTTCCGCCAGACTTGGAGTATGATGAACACTCCCTTATGCAATCTACTCACCAGCACCCCGAATATTACAGGGGCCAATGGACCTGACAGTGCCTGACCAATCCATGCCCCCGAGGATACAATCACAATCCTCTATATAATATGTCCTAGGATAATTAGAAGACATGCAAGACACTTGTTGCACATTTAGCCTTAGGTGTTTTCCATTTTTCACAGCAACCCTGGACCTTCCAGTTGCCCCCATGAACATTGTAATAATACCTTGGAACCAGGCCCATGTTATAATACCTGAGCTCCAAGGCTAGAATGTATATGTAGGACTACCTCACAACAACCACTTTTCCTCTTTTCTCAATACCCCTTTTTCCCCGAGTTCATTGACACCTGAATCAAGAAGAAATTAGCATAGGACCTCAGGAAAACCTGAGGAAAGTATGCAAACCATCACTTCAGGTCCAGGCTTCTTGGCAAGTGTTTCGGTCTGCCCCAGCCTCCTCCCCACCGCCCCTCGAGAGTGTCTCCTGACGTAGCACCTACCGGATTCCTGAAGGGCTACCCGTCTGCTACCTGGCGCCCTGAACCGAGGACCTCTGCTCGAGTGACGTAAACAGGCCTGGACCTAAGACCCCTGTTCGAATTACGTTAACAGGCCTGGACCTAGGACCCCTGTTCGAATTACATAACAGGCCTAACCCTAGGACCCCTGCTCGCGGAGGTAACCAGCTGTGCAGTATTGGCTACTACCCTCCACGCCGGCCAGACCAGCACTCTCGTCCCGTCCTCCCAAATACTTAAGTGTTTCTATGTCTCTCTTTGTTGATTATTGTTGTGAGGTATTGATTATGTAAATATGTGAACCGTGTTGTGCCTTGATTTAATCGAGATCTGTGCCCTAGATCACGTACTTGCATAATAACTTCATCCTCCTGAACCTGTGTTATTCTGTGTTAATTTTGCCTTTAAATCTTGACCCTTGTTCAAGACTATTTATTAATTCATAACTTACGCATATGTTACATATCAGTGTTACTAAAATATATTCAGGCCCCCACGCTCGCAGATTTACTGACTACGTGTATGTTGATTTATTATTTGTGAGTTAAAGCCCTAGTATATTCCGTGATCAATCCATTTTTATAATCGCTCTTTGCCTAGAACCTACGCCCAATTTTCCAACGAGTTCATAGTGTAATTCCTTTATTTTTTTTCTAATTAATCGCATATGAAATATATCTTATAGACGTGCTTTTATGTACTTGTTAATCTTGATGTTGTGATACTTCGAATACCGTGTTTAGGAATTCTTTCCTCTGTGTTTCGCCTCACTTTCATCCACCATACACTAATTGTGCCTGTGTATTTTATTCACCTCATTCTGTTAACCCGTTCAGACTCGAGTCTGATACTGCCTGTTTTAAGTATCAATGAGTAGGACTTCGTCGCCTACGTCCATGTACTAATTGTGCCTGTACATTTTATGCACCTCGCTCTGCTAACCCGTTCAAAGAAGAGTCTGATATTGCTTTAAATATCGAGCTAAACTTCGTCATTAGCGCCAATCTAATTACTACGTACGATCTTTCGATCGATATCTGTTAACCCGTTCAGATCTAACCTATTCAGATTAAATTATAGTGTTCAGTCAAGTCTGAGTCTATTGGAACTCGGTTAGTTATTTTGTTTATCTTTGTGTGTTGTCTTAGTTGTGAATATTGAAGATTGCATCTTAAAGTAATTAATACCAACCAGTAGACAAATTAAACTACATTTTTACTCTTATTAAATTTACGTTATTACCTTGCTTGACCTAAGAAAATTATAGAAACACGAATTCCTAAGTACAGTTTGTTATCGTAGCATATGTTCAAGTAATATAATTCTGTCATAAAATATAAATTCCCTCTTGAGCTATTTTGATACTTCTCATTTATTATAAATAATAGTTTCAGTCCTTTCTTGAAGTTTAAATTAAAATCGCATTCCGCCTAAGAATATAGTTGCACTAACTAGAAAAAGTATTTATCACTATCTCAGTTCACCTGGTGACCTTCCCAGTGACCTGACCTGAGGGCAAGCTCACGCGGTCAGATTTAAGGTTCAGCTGAACCGTACGCGTGACTCATCTAAAACCTTGTGACAACATCTTTATAACCTTGTGACAACATCTTTATAAGCTCAACTCTCTACATTGTAACTCTAGGATCATTACCTAGGGTATTGAAGTCTCTCTTGATTACGGAAGATACGGGACTCTCATTTATTATTGCATTGAAGGTTAATGATTATTTATGTGTATAATGCCCTTATGTATACTTTCTCATCTTACCTGATTTAATACTAGACTCTCACTATTGAGTTATTCTAGTGTCAGTAACTTGTTCTGAAGCAAGAACAATATATTTACACTGTTACTATTTAGGATCTTCATTCTGATCCTCATTATTATCCTGGTCTTATGCATAATAAATAAAACCTGTATATATGTTCTTCCTGGTGTTGTTATGGAGTACCGTACTACATTGAACTATTGAATACTATTTTTACTGCATATAGAACCTGCTCAGTACGTTCCTGTCAACTATAGCCTATTTAAGTCCATCAAACCATACTTGCATTGTTTTAAGGACTGTATCAAGGGAAATAATTTATCTGAACCCGGCACAACACTGGTAGCCAGCGGTGTCTTGATACGGCGTACCAGTACGGATATTCTAGCATTTAAAAAAAAAAAAAAATTGGTAGCCTATTCAATTGACAATATTTTACCCTCATCATGGCAGCAGCACTCAGGTTCGAAATCCCGGTCTTTAAAACCGAGGAGCATGACATTTATACTTACCTGGAAATAGTCAAACCTATCCTAGACATGATGTTTAGGGAAGATGACGCTTCCAAGATACACACAATTGTGCTTAAACTGGGAAAGTATGCATCAAAGGTATCAGGATACGTGCGTGATAATATGCCAGGGTTGACATGGGCCATATTTGACGTTTATGTCAGATCAGCTGTTAGCCCTATATTAGGTCAGACGATTGCTGGCAAAAAGTTTCATGCAGTCACATATACTGGCGATTTAGATGGGACCATCGACAAGCTACAACAATTGGCAATGAACGCTTTCCACGAAGAAACAAACGCCCAGAGACGAAAACTAGTGTTCAAAGCTCTAGTCAGGATCCTCCCTGACCCTGTGGCCAGACATTTATCCATCATAGACCCCACTAACTATGATGCAGATCTGCTCACAATTAAGAGGATCATGGCAATGCATATCCCACAAGAGCCAAGTCAACCCAGCACCGCCAACAAGATAGCTGCAGTGATTAGCAAAGTCACTACTCACCCTACTCCTAGCCCTCTCATTAACAGAGGCCCCGCAGTTCCCAAACCCTCAGACAGAATTGAAGAATGGGCACGGATAAGCCCTGCAGACTGGAAGCCTTGCAACTCCACATGCTTGCTTTGGTCAATCAAGAGGTCTTTTGGGGAACTCACAAGGAAAAGGAACCGAGCTCCAAGTTGGTGGGCCCAAATACCGTGGGTCAAGCCACGACAGGTGTCCGCTATCACGGAAGATAGCATGGCGGGCATAGAGGAAGGAGACAAGGAAGACGCCCCAGAGATTTCAACGCATCAGCCGGAACCAATCCAAACAGAAGACTTGAATTTTTAGCCCCCCCCCCCCCCACACAAATCGTCGCGACCATGGCGGGGGCTCATGACAATACACCCCAAGGAGGACTTCCGGTTTATCACAAACTCACTCTGAATGGGGTGAAAGTGCAGCTCTTAATTGATACAGGGGCTTCCCGTTCCTGTCTTTTCCTTCCTTTTTTCCGGAAACATATCAAAAATTTCGGAGACATTGTACCCTCCCACATAATTTTAATCAGTGCCAACGAACAGGTTATTCCCAACCTGGGTCAAACTCGTCCGTTGCACGTCCAACCCCCCCATCCCCATCAAGGGATGCAACACTCATTTGTAGTGTACCCCAGTGAAGCCAACTACGATGGCTACTTAGGGCTAGATTTACTAGCAGCCCTACACGCCTCCGTAGATTGTTGGCGCAGGACTTTGTCTTACGACTATCAGTCCGAAAAAAAGAAAAACAAAAAACACACAAACCCCCAACACCCCCTAACGTCAAACGACCAAAATCTGTCCCCGTAACCTTCAACCCTGCAGGCGACACCAAAGCAGTGCCACCTAAACCCCTTCCAACACCCCCTACCAATGATATCCCTGCCTCTAAAGCCTTATCCCAACCCCTTAAAACCCCCCTGAAGTCAGCATTCCCCCCATCCACCAAACACCCCTCTTCACCTAACCTTTGCTTAAATGACCTTTCCCAACCAACACCCAATCCTGAACCTCATTCCTGCCCTACCCAGATCCTTTCTCCTGCCATAATCTCTAAATCAACAACCATTCCACCTCATCATGAAAAATGGATTCCTTTGGTCTCCAGATTCCAGGGCCCTGCCCTTCTGACCCCTCACCTCCGAAGCCCTTTCAATGGGGCCTGCCTAACCGCTCCCACTTTGCTACCTCAAGACATAAATTGCATAAAAATTGCAAACATATCAGAACGACCTATCAAGCTACCCAAAGGTTTAGAAATTGGAGAACTAGAAATGTACTCCGAGGAACTAACCCCACCTATTGATCCCCCCCCCCCCCTCCCTTTCACAACCCTCTTCCTGTCATATCCACTACTCTAACCCACAACCAACAGTCAGCCCTCAAAAACCTCCTTCTTTCCTTTCAAGATATTTTCGCCACTTCCGACCGAGATATGGGTAACCCCCAAGTCTTACATCACCCCATTCAGACCGTGGGCCACCCCATCAAGCAACCCATCAGGAGGAAAAACCCCATCCAAAGACTCGAAGAAGAAAAACAAGTCCAAGATATGCTCACAACAGGAATAGTTAAACCCTCCTACAGCCCGTGGTCTTCACCTGTGGTACTCGTCAGAAATAAAGACGGATCCACCAGATTCTGTGTCGATTATCGCCAGTTAAACGACGTCACCATTAAAGACGCTACTCCTCTTCCTAGGATCGATGATTCTCTCGATTCTCTACTAGGAGCCAAATGGTTCACTACCCTAGACCTGCAAGCTGGTTATTGGCAAGTACCTGTCCTACCAGAACATCAACAGAAAACAGCATTCTCCACTAGCCAAGGGAAACTATATGAGTTCACTGTACTTCCGTTTGGGCTCTGCAACGGACCAGCCACCTTTTCCAGACTAATGGAGTCTGTGTTGCAAGGTTTAACCTGGGAAATGTGCTTGGCTTACCTCGACGACATCATCGTGTTCGGCACTACCTGGGCAGAACATCTCCAACGCCTTAAACAAGTGTTCCAGAGGATTAGAGAGGCCAACCTGAAACTTAAACCATCCAAATGCACCCTGGCCCAACAACAAGTGAACTTTTTGGGTCACGTAGTGTCAGAAGATGGTATCGCCCCAGATCCAGAAAAACAAGAAGCCATTAGTAAAATCACTCCCCCCCCCCCCCCCCCATTAACGTAAAAGGTGTACCGTAAAACCGTGTAACTTCGGAAATTTTTCGAGTTTTTTTAACGATAAATCCTGACTGTAAACACATTATAGAGATATAACTAGGTCAAGTGATGTGTGGTGATAGTGCGCGGTAATCCAGGAAGCCTCCTAAAATTATTCCCCATAATAAGAGAGCTATCCTTATCCTAAATGGTGTCCGAAGTCATCTTGAAAAGTGACTGACTTCGAACATGTATGGATAACTTCGGACATCAGTGATTTCTTATGGAAAATGATTGCCAAGAAAGCTGGGATAGCTTCGGACAAGCGGAGGGGAACTTCGGACGTACGTTCGTGGTTTTATTTAATTCATTTTTCGGCTCCTACTATTTTATATGAATATTTTATTATTGCTGCTTATTCCTGTCCGATGTCTTACTGGAAAATGCAGTCAATACTTTTAGGCCTGTATAATTAGTATAGGAGGGGGTTATATAGGATGTTTAACAAATATTCTTTTTGGATCTGTTCTCGTTAGGCATTGAACTCACTCTTAGAAACTATTGAGCAGGAAAAATAACCAATGCTGTCAAATCAATAACTCGAAAATTAACTAGGCCTAGTGAAAATATATAGGTATGTATACTCTATCACTGCATATACATTTTTATGAATTTGAGCATTTTTATAGGTATAACGTATGTGTTGGCGTTTCTTGCGGCAGATAATAATTTTTTTGGACAAGATATATGCCTCTTCTAATTGATATAAATTATATATCCAGAATTATCCTAAATACATAAATCGGTTAGCATGTTATCATATTTTTATGGGTTTTTGGACTCAGAGAATGATTATTTGATCTTTAACCACCATTTTAATGATGGACAAGTATTATGAATTATTTTCATAGGGCAAATAATAACAAACAATTTGTTTGTTCCATTTATATTCGTCAGTAATATTATTATTTCTGTCTTTGAATTACCCAATGAATTATAATAATCCCTGCTTTCGAAATATATCATCTGATAATCTGTGGAAAATGTCCCATAATATTAAGGATGTACCCTAGGCGAAGCATAACTATTCATTACCGGTAGGCCTATGCCATTAAATTATTAAAAAAAAAAATCCGGGAAACTGTGCTGAAGGGCGTCTACAATAAGTAAACACTATATTAAAATCAGTAACCAATAGCGTACCAGTATATAGAACAGCATTAGTTTACAGGTCGCTTATAAGTCCATTGTTTAATATGCATCGCAAAAATAAGTATAGAGATGACGGGCCCCCAACCAACGGTACACCGAGTGGCCCAGCATAACCACACAGGCCACCTCCAAACCCCAAGAAAGACAACGAAGACATCTATCCGAGTCCCCCCTCCGAGTACCCCGGCATCTACCTAAGTTAGCCACGCCAAGCCGCCCACCCCACAGTTCTCCCTCACGCCAGCAGCCCTCAAAGAGAATGGAGTGCTCTCTCAGCCAGTCACAAGCCGTGTTCCTCAGCCAACCACAACCGCCCTGGGACCACCAATTAGAATCCTCCTTTTACGTAGCCTCCACCAGAAGTGACTCCCTGTATTGTTCCGCCAGACTTGGAGTATGATGAACACTCCCTTATGCAATCTACTCACCAGCACCCCAAATATTACAGGGGCCAATGGACCTGACAGTGCCTGACCAATCCATGCCCCCGAGGATACAAACACAATCCTCTATATATATGTCCTAGGATAATTAGAAGACATACAAGACACTTGTTGCATATGTAGCCTTAAGTGTTTTCCATTTTTCACAGCAACCCTGGACCTTCCAGTTGCCCCCATGAACATTGTAATAATACCTTGGAACCAGGCCCATGTTATAATACCTTAGCTCCAAGGCTAGAATGTATATGTACCTCACAACAATCACTTTTCCTCTTTTCTCAATACCCCTTTCCCCCCCCCCCCCCCCCCCCCCCGAGTTCATTGACATCTGAATCAAGAAGAAATTAGCATAGGACCTCAGGAAAACCTGAGGAAAGTATGCAAACCATCACCTCCTGATTGGTCTTATTCCTTCAGGTCCAGGCTTCTTGGCAAGTGTTTCGGAAAAAGTATTTATCACTATCTCAGTTCACCTGGTGACCTGACCTGAGGGCAAGCTCACGCGGTCAGATTTAAGGTTCAGCTGAACCCTATGCGTGACTTATCTAAAACTTTGGGACAACATCTTTATAACCTCAACTCTCTACATTGTAACTCTAGGATATTACCTAGGGTATTGAAGTCTCTCTTGATTACGGAAGATACGGGACTCTCATTTATTATTGCATTGAAGGTTAATGATTATTTGTGTATAATGCCCTTATGTATACTTTCTCATCTTACCGGTACCTGATTTAATACTAGACTCTCACTATTGAGTTTTTCTAGTATCAGTAACTTGTTCTGAAGCAAGAACAATATATATACACTGTTACTATTTAGGATCTTCATTCTGATCCTCATTATTATCCTGGTCTTATGCATAATAAATAAAACCTGTATATATGT
Organism: Paralithodes platypus; assembly: GCA_032716605.1. NCBI lineage: Eukaryota > Metazoa > Arthropoda > Malacostraca > Decapoda > Lithodidae > Paralithodes > Paralithodes platypus. The sequence goes on from CM064487.1 coordinate 82,372,373, forward strand.
TCTTCCTGGTGTTGTTATTGAGTACCGGTACTACATTGAACTATTGAATACCGGTACTATTTTTACTGCATATAGAACCTGCTCGGTACGTTCCTGTCAAGTATATTTAAGTCCATCAAACCATACTTGGATTGTTTTACGGACTGTATCAAGGGAAATAATTTATCTGAACCCGGCACAACAAGTATATTTTGAAATAAGTCGAAAATTCAATGCAGAAGTCATAGGACTGCCACATGTATTTGTTGATTTCATTAATTGAGTTTAGGAGTAAAGTCGGTTGGTGGCGGTAACATAATAATAGCAGTCCTAAATAATTTGTTTGTTCCTTACAATATATTCAGTAACAAACCATTGAAATGAGGATTTGTTTAAAACTTGGAAACAAGTCCAACCATTACAGAGTATGTCCCAAATCGTTATATTTGTCGTGTCGGGGAAAGAAAAGAATTAAAAACAAAAATCATGAAGAATAAACAGAACAACTTTGGAACTCCGTGAAGGAAAAGCTCTCAAAGGCCGGTGAGTTTGTCTTGGAGGAGGAGGGGTGGGGTGGTGGTGGAAGAGGAGGAGGAGGAGAAGGTGATGATAGTGAAGGAGGAGAAGGAAGTGATGATACTGGAGGAAGAGGTGATGATTGTGATGGAGAAGGAGGTGATGATGGTAGAGGAGGTGATGATACTGGAGGAAGGAGTTGATGATTGTGATGGAGAAGGAGGTGATGATAGTGGAGGAGGAGGTGGTGATAGTGGAGGAGGAAGAGGTGGTGATAGTGGAGGAGGACGAGGTGATGATAGTGGAGGAGGAATACAAAGGACTTACAAACTGTAACAGATCAATTGGTCCTTAAGGGATAGTTTGGATATCTACACTGCTAAGCTACTAACTACTAAGTAGAGAAAAGGATAGTAAAGCAGAAGCCTCCCTCCAGCTTACACTGGCATGGAAACAATTGGAATAATACATCATGCAGTATGGAAAAACTGACATGGAATTTCAGATAGAATATGATGAGAGGAAATGTATTAGTATGGTAGTTTATCTTGATTCAACATCTAAGATCTTTTAAAGAAACATAAGACATCATTTCGGCCATGGGTAAAAAATTATGCAGAACATTTATTTATATCTGGTATTTCTTCATTACTAGTAAGAGTTATTATGAAATAAATGGTGTTAATTGAGGGTTAGTGGCCCCTTATGTATCTAAAAGGTTCTTGAAAGTCTCAACTATATCACAGTTCACTCAGAATGTTTGAAGGTAGTCTGTTTCAAATGTTCACAAGATTAGCCTACTGAAAAAGTGTTTTGCTTCAATATTCATTATTCCCTATAATCTTACAGCCATTGTTTCTAGTGAAGTTTGATTGATCGATAGTGAAGTAATTACTTACAACTATGTTGCTGAATCCCTTAAAAATATTAAAAAACTCTATTAGATCACCTCTCAATAAAGTTTGTTTAGGCTAAATAAGTTCAACTCCTTTAGACGCTCCTCGTATGGATTGTTTCGCACTCTAGGTATATTTCTTGTGACTCTGCATTACATCTTTCCTAGATTATTAATGTTCTTACTGCAGTATGGTGACTAGAACTGCACGCAGTATTCAAGATGGGGACGGACAAGTGAGTTTTATAGAGTACGTATGACTTTTTCTTATTTGAATTCTGAATCACACCAACTTATTTGCATTTTGTACTGCCTGTGTACATTGTTTACTCAGCTTTTAGGTTGCTAGATATTATAACTCCCAGATCCATTTCTTTACCCGCATTTGAAAGTTGACTGTTATTCATTGAGTTGTCTTTGTAAACGTTGTTACTACCGATGTGCAATACTTTATATTCTCCGATGTTGAATCCATTTGCTATTTTTATACCCAGTTAACTTAAGTGTCATGGTCACCTTGTAATTGTTGCCAATGCATTGTTGAGGTTATTTTATTAATAATATTTGTGTGATCTGCAAACATTGATATTATACATTTTATCCCTTCGTCAATGTCATATATTTATAATATAAACAGGATAGGTCTCAATACTAAACCCTGGGGAATGCCACCGTTTAAATTACACAAGTCTGATTATATTCCATTAATTATAACTTGCTGTTTACGACCTGAGACCAAGTCTTTGAGCCTTTTTTGTATGCTTTCTGTTTTACTAAGATGATTCACTACAAGTAGATGGTGATCACCCTCGGACTGGGACACGTCCCTGGCACGCTGCTGATGGCGCCATTAATATGTGGTGTCAGAAAATAGCCTCTGGGCAACTTTAGTTTAAGGTGGGGTTCTGGTTTTCTTGTGGGGGGAGTGTATCGTGTAATACAATACGATAGATAGGCAATATATGCTAACATTCGTCTCTATGACACATCTAGTTAGGCAGTTGGTTAACGATCGTTTCTATGGTTGAGGAATAGGAATTAAGATTGTGACAAGAAGATTGTAGGTTGTAAGTTAAGAATATAAAAGGCCTAATATGCTATTATGTAATATTAATATGGTTTTATGCAGTATATATGACTATTATCATATGTATTAAATTATCGTATTAGCACCTCAGATGCAGTAAGATATTTTTCCTGGCTCGCGGTAGCCAGGCAGCAAGACGGGGTTCCGAGGGACCCCAGAGCATGCATAGACTTCACCCAGTCAACATATTTTTCAGTTTCCGTTAATTGTGCTATAGTGCCTATAGATCCAGCAAATGGCCAGAACTCCTTACACATCATTATCTTAAGTCTTGACGCTCTCACCGACGCCATGACGGACATATAAGCCCTGTTTTCTCATACTCATGATCATTTAACATAATAATTTTGGTTTATATCCTCTGAGCGTGCTCTAGTGCTGCTTACTACCACCCGCCATCTATACCTGTCTTTTCCCAGCCTCATTGTTTTGTGTGGATGTTGGTAAGTTGAATCCTGGTATTTGATTAACCTAATCATTATTATTCAAATATATCTTTATGTGAGAGACCTTTAGATTAAATTTAGATTCAATTTAGATTTGATTTGGATTTGATTTGGATTTAATTTATATATTAATTTCACTGAACATTCAATGACAAAGAAGAAGAAAAGACAGCATCAAGAAACAAGGAAAGAACTAGAGGGAGGGACGAAGAGACAGCTATAACACGCGAACAATGAGGGATCAAACACAGAGAGAAGAGAAGAAAGGGGGAAGAAGAGCAGGAGCGAGAACAACGACATCGCAACAGAACAAAGGAAGAGACAAAGAGGGAAAACATAAATGCCAGTCAAAAGTAAAGGAAAAATGGGAAATACAGGCGAGTGCAAAGAGGAATTAAATGGACCGGTAACAAAATATATATTGAAATACATAAATAAATATATAAATAAATGGTCAGACAAGATAAGAAAAACAGTAAATCATGACATGAAAAAAGGAAAGACAAAACAGGGAACTACAAGATAACCAGGGAATACAAGACAATAGGATAATAAAAAGGAAACTGAGAAACATTTGACACAAAAATTGAAAAAAAGGGCAAGACAACCCAAATGAAAATAGAAGGGAATGTCAACGGAAAATATGACCGGAAAAATCAGAAAGATGAACAAGAGTAAATGTAGCGTACTCGGGGTTCTTTCATGACCCGGGGGATGGCAGCATTTACATTATCCCATTAAGGGAGCCCACCTCGCTTTTTTTTATCTCTCTCTCCCTCTCTCTTAGGCTTGTATCCATTCGGCCCCATTCAGCCTACTGTTTTAAGACGTTTACCCCCATCCAGGTGTCAATATTTTCCTGGCGAGCGGTAGCGATCCAACACATATATTATTGTGTGTTGACAGAAAGCTAAATTTTTACATTTTTCGACAGAAAAATATATCCGGCGAAGCCGGATTTCTCCATACAATGCTTGCTCGCTATCGTTCGCCAGGGAGAAATCGACACCTGGATGGGGATAAACGTCTTAAAACAGTTGGCTGAATGTGGTACAAGCCAGAGAACGAGAGAAAAGGAGAGAAAGGTAAAACAAAAAGCCGATGACCCCCCTTAGAGTTAAAGGAGTAGGCAATCTATCTTTAGTATCATTTAACAATATTGTTTCAAATAGAATGTTGCCCAAGAACCAATCATCCTGCCCAGCGAGACCCCCGCCTCCACGAACATTTTCGTATTTATTTATTTTGTTCATGTATTTATATATTTGTCTAATATTTGTATTTTTATAATGGTAGCTGCTCCCGAGAATTAACATAATTTGCAAACCTATTTTAGCTATTTCGAATAACCCTAGCTACGAGCATAGCTACTCGTCACTTGACAATCATTTCAACATTATCCTCTGGTGAACATACCGTAAGCCAAATTTGGATGGCAAATAAGGATGTTTAAAAATTCAATTGTGATTCCGCCTTAATATTGAAACAAAAATTAAATAATACTAAGGAAAATATGATACTAAAAACGGAAGAAGCATCTGCAAGAAAAGCACGAGGAAGAATATGGCATTGACGAAAAAGAGGGCTTGGGAAAGTTAAGGAGAAATTGTAATTAAAAACAGTAAATATAGCTGAACTCTGAGAGAGAGAGAGAGAGAGAGAGAGAGAGAGAGAGAGAGAGAGAGAGAGAGAGAGAGCGAGAGCCAGCGAGCGAGAGAGAGAGAGAGAGTACAAAGGAGTACAAAGGAAATCAAGCAACAACAGATCTAGTGACCCTTCTAGGCTGCTTGTCCTCCAAAACACTGAGGATCAAGTGTCCAAACAGTGGTTTAGAGTGGGTAAGGGAACATTGGAAAGGGAACTACTGCCCTGCCACTAACGTGGCAGGACTAGGAAGTTAGTAGGGGACATATGGGTTAGTAACTGAGGGGAGGATAAAGTTATTCATTTACAAACGCAGTCAGTCGCGGGTTTGATGCGAGATATTTGTCTAGGCGGAATTTAAATGAATCAACGGTGCTGCAGTCTATAACGTCTCGGGGAAGCCCATTCCACAAGTTGACAACTCGATTGAAGAAGAAATTCTTAGATTCGTGCGAGTTAAAAGATTTACCAATAATTTTGCAACCGTTTCCCTGCGTGTAATTAGATTGGTCGATAGTGAAGTACTTACTACAGTTCATATTGTCGATGCCTTTGATGATTTTGAACACTTGAATTAAGTCGCCTCTTAATCTGCGCTGGGTTAAAGGAAATAGATTTAATTCTCTAAGACGCTCTTCGTATGGTTTGTTCTTTAGGCTAGGTATCATTTTGGTAACTCTACGTTGAACTCGTTCTAGCTTGTTTATATCTTTTTGGTAATAAGGGCACCAGGATTGAACGCAGTATTCCAGAAGAGGGCGGACTAAGGAATTGTAAAGGGTTAGGATAACTTCTTTGGATTTATGCTCAAATGACCTGCCTATAAAGCCAATTATTTTGTTTGCCTTCTTAACAACTTCTGAACATTGTTGACTCGGTTTTAGGTTACTCGATATTGTTACTCCCAGATCAGTTTCTCTGTTTACATTCTTAAGCTGAGTGCCATTCATCAAATAGTTTGCTTTCTCATTTAGGTATCCGACATGTAGTACTTTACATTTATCCGCATTGAAACTCATTTGCCAAAGAGAGAGAGAGAGAGAGAGAGAGAGAGAGAGAGAGAGAGAGAGAGAGAGAGAGAGAGAGAGAGAGAGAGAGAGAGAGAGAGAGAGAGAGAGAGAGAGAGAGAGAGAGAGAGAGAGAGAGCGTAGGGGGGACAATAGTTTAGACTTTAACCAACTTCTCAGACAGGCGGCTAAGAGCTGGGGTAAAGTTTACACACAAAATAAAATATGTAAGACCAAGAAAAAGGAAAATATAAATTATAGTTATGAGCACCAAAAAGAAGTTATATAAATGAAAAATGAAAAAGAGAGAGAGAGAAAGTGTGTGTGTGTGTGTGTGTGTGTGTGTGTGTGTGTGTGTGTGTGTGTGTGTGTGTGTGTGTGTGTGTCAGAGAGAGAGAGGGAGAGAGTGAGTGAGTAAGAGAAAAACTAAAGGTACCGGGATATAAATAAAGAATGACCAAGGGGAAGCCAAGGGTGACGGAGGAGGGGGGGGGGGGAGGGGGGGTGCTTTTAACCTGGAAAAAAACTCTATTTCACAAACAACTGGCTCAAAAGGACTAAACTTTATTTAATTTTCACTTTAAGGACACCTGAGAATAATATTTCATTTTTGCTGGCGTCATTATCAACTAGACTAGCTTATATGCGCTGGATTATGTTATTGCTATCATTATTATTATTATTATTATTAGTAGTAGTAGTACTAGTACTAGTAGTAGTAGTAGTATGTAACTTATATTCCTGGCTTAAGGCTTACTGACTTTGAAATGTTTATTTTACATTTAGACTAACTTATTTGTTAAGATTGACCATTTAGGATCAGTTTCTAAAGTGTCACTATGAGAAATTATGTTTATTCTTAAAAGAAATTACCGGTAATAATATATTACTACGTAGGTTAGTGAGCAGAACGAGTACAGTACCGGTAATTGACCACTTGCGAGTTTCAGGCTATAAGGAAGTTGGAGCTGTGGACATCGATAGTAAACAGAAATGAAAAAATAATGTAGGTTTCTGGTGGATAATGAGTATGTTGAATTGGATTTTATGTATTTATCTATGAACTACAACCGTATTTTAGCTAGTAATACTGCTAAATATCGATGTCTACAACGCCAACTTCCTTATAGAACGAAACTCGCAAGTGGTCAATATTATTGTTGTTTGGGGATTAATTTGGGGGCGAGAGAGGAAACAATTTTGATTCATTGTCGCGTTTACAGAATTAGTGATTTAATACACTATCTAAAACTTTGTCTGAAAAAATTGAATAATACAATGAATGGGTACAGTCGTGGTTACTACTTCTGATACAGTCTGAAGCCTCGAATTGCTTTAATGGGAGATGGGCTGGTTTTCTAGCCCCTTCTGCCTCATGTTTAGACCATTTGGTTTTCAGATTTTAAGATCTTTGCCCCATTAGTTTGTCGATTTTGAGACCTTTCGACCCATTTATTTGTCATTATTAAGACCTTTCGTGCTATTTAGGTGTCAATATTGGTACAAATTAATCTAGAAGGGGGATCTAATGGATGTTTTTTTAAAGTTTGATGGAGGTCTAGGGAGGAAACTTTAAAACTATTTAATATATGAAATAATCGACCAAAAAATAAACCCTTCCCCCTTAAACGAACCTCCAAAAGCAAATGTCTAAACGATAATTTATGTAAATATTATCCTGATAAAGTATTCAGATTTGTACCTATGAAACAATTTAGAATTACATCACTGTTCCCTTTCAAAGATCATCTGCCAGCTGACTTACGCTCGTCGATAGTATATTGTTTTCCTTGCCCTAGTTGCCAAGCAGGGTATGTTGGAAGCACTATTCGCTCCTTCAAAATTGGTATCGCCGAGCATTTAGGTCAGTCTGGCAGAACGGGTCATAAACTGCAGAGTCCCCCACACTCAGCAGTTAGAGAACATAGTAAGTCGTGCAAAATTATTCCCAATAATAACCATTTTACCATATTAGACAGTCGTCCCCCAGATAATACTAGAATATTAGAGTCCCTTTATATTAAGAAACTCCAGCCCCAGTTAAATAACACCCTGTCATAATTCCCTTTATAATTCCCTTTCTATGTAGCATAATTTTGAGCATTCATTTGACTTTGTTGTGTGTTGTAGGGTTATTGTCAATATTAGTTTTGTTTTTGTTTTTTTAATCATGTACACCTGGCATGATTTACGCACCTCGCTGGGAAATGTAGACACTAATAACTTCCTATAATATAATTATCTATTATGTTTTGTTCTCTTCATAGTCAAATAAATAATTCGTTAGAACTTTATAAGCTAGGTACCTAGTCTCAATTTCTAGAATAGATTGATTACCTCTGATTTCTTATCATCAACTATGTTTTTCGTTTCGTTCCACATTATTTCACCAGTTTAACTTGACCTAGTTGTCATATATGTACGAACTGTTTAAACTAGATTTACCCTCTAGAGAGTTGTTGTTGTTGTTGTTGTTCCCCAAGCTGCCTGGCCGAACAGCCCCAAGGCCCCGAGCAAGGCCAAGGCCACAACCGAGCGCCCCCACAGAACCCTCCCTGCCGACCACAATAAAGCCTGGGTGACCGAAGCCACTCCATGGCAGGGAGCTGAGGAGGGCGACAGAAACGCCCGGGAAACCAAAGCCCCACCCAGGGCCCTGTGCCCCTCAGCAATTATGAAGAGAAAGCTGAGGGGCAAAGGAAAATTGGGCGGGTGCCCAACCCCAAAAGGGGTTGAAATAGGGGAGCTATCCCCCCGCCAAAGGCGGCTTTCTAGGGCCTTTCCTAGCTGATGCTGAGAGGATTGGGTTCTAGTCATGTGGTGATGGGCTGGTCTATCAGAGTGAGAACTGAGCGATCTCTGCCATACCCATAGCTTACTCTGGCTGTTCCTTTTACTTATATATTTTCTAGATCTCAAGTGATGGCGTCTCTAACGTGGATTGACCTCCCAATCTAACAAGATTGGAAGCCAAAGCGTCACATTTTTTCCTCTAGAGAGTTCCATGATATACAGTATATGAACACTAATTTACCCTCTAGAGAGTTCCATGATATACAGTATATGAACACTAATTTACCCTCTAGAGAGTTCCATGATATACAGTATATGAACACTAATTTACCCTCTAGAGAGTTCCATGATATACAGTATATGAACACTAATTTACCCTCTAGAGAGTTCCATGATATACAGTATATGAACACTAATTTACCCTCTAGAGTTCCATGATATACAGTATATGAACACTAATTTACCCTCTAGAGAGTTCCATGATATACAGTATATGAACACTAATTTACCCTCTAGAGAATTCCGTGATATACAGTATATGAACACTAATTTACCCTCTAGAGAGTTCCATGATATACAGTATATGAACACTAATTTACCCTCTAGAGAGTTCCATGATATACAGTATATGAACACTAATTTACCCTCTAGAGAGTTCCATGATATACAGTATATGAACACTAATTTACCCTCTAGAGAGTTCCATATACAGTATATGAACACTAATTTACCCTCTAGAGAGTTCCATGATATACAGTATATGAACACTAATTTACCCTCTAGAGAATTCCGTGATATACAGTATATGAACACTAATTTACCCTCTAGAGAGTTCCGTGATATACAGTATATGAACACTAATTTTCTGCACTTCTTAGTATATTCTGATATTCCACTCTATTTGTTCGTGCAGTCTCTTATATTTAGTATAGTTTAGGTATTGTTGATTCGCAAGTAGCTTCCATTTTTGTACTTCAAATTTCATTTATTGTTCAGATTACTGATGATGGCATGAACATTATGTCGAAACGTCTTCCAAAATGATATTAAAGATGACTTTTATCACGAGTTTGGTTGTCCTCTTCCTATTGAAACTAAGATTCCCCAGGAACGTCCCCGTGTCTGATCAAATAATTATATGTTACAGCATTACTAGACATTTAATTCAGTCTGAGACAACTTCGTATGTGTATGGATTAGAATTTTTTACCGTGACTGTGCATTCAGGGGGGATACTATTTAACCCCTACTATACCGGCGACGTCTTTTTTATTTTATTCTAGCTATATTTTGACGATTTTATGCAGTTTAAGAAGGATCTGTGGTAGTAAAAATGGTTAAGTGAGATAGTTCGATGCCTGTTAATTGCTGGAGGCCCTTCTTAAACTGAATATAATCGCCTAATAGCAGCCAGAATAAAGTTAAAAAGACGTCGCCGGTACAGAAGCGGTTATACATGATACGTACCGGTATTTCCCAGTAAGAAGATTAATCTATATATATATTTTGTTTAGTTTATGTATTAATATAGTATTTATATATTTACCGTACTCTCTTTTGTGGGACATTTCCAGTCTGCCAATCTTCACTTTCAAGTCTTAGACCTATATGCATCCAGACCATAAAACAATTTACCGGTACACTCGGATACCAGTTTATAGCTAATTCATACAAATTCGGGGACCCCCTATGTTTTTCGTTATGCAATTATAATTATCTGGTTTGATTTTTGGATAGAACTTTTTTTCAATAAATAGTACCGGTATATATATATAGTTTTGTAGTTGATTTATAAAAAAAAAAATGTATTGCTAAGTTGGTTTACATAGATAGCCAATACTTCTAACCTAGCTGAAACACATCATAAGACCTTACAGACTATTCAAAACAAAGCCCTGAAGATCATTACAGGCTGCACAGCTACTGCACCCACAGATCACCTACATCAAGAAATCAAAATCCTCAAAGTCAAAGACCATCTGGACATGAGAGGCACTCAATTCCTGGCAGCAGCCTCCACGAACCAAGACCACCCACTAAACTACATGGCAACACACCCACAGACACCAAGAAATATCAAACCAACACCCAGCACACGGTATCACACACAATTATTGTCCTCTCTCCCTCCCTGCCCACCCCGAACCAACTTCCAGAAGCACATCCATACTCATATCTCTCACCGATCCATCCACTCACTCACAGACAACACGCAGCTGCATGCACGACCTCCCGAAATCCATCCTTCCGAATCCTCCCTTCCTCGCGAGGACAGAGTCCACCTGGCCAGGCTGAGATGCGGACACCATCCAGCTCTCCTGAGCTATCAGAAGAGACTGGATGATTCCGTTGTCGACGCCTGCCCGGGATGTAACACAGCACCCCATACCATTAAACACATCATAGAAGACTGCATTTCACACAACCACTTACGCCAACAACACAATCTACACTCAATGAGAGCTCTGTGGGAAAGCCCGATCGTGGCCATGGGCTTCCTCAGGGACTCTGGGCTGTTCGGCCAGGCAGCTTAGGGAACAACAACAACAACAACTTCCATAGTTAGAAATAGGTGAAGTCCACGAATGTTTATGAGTGGGCTAGAGACTATGGTATTCAACTGTACCTTCAATTTAGTGGCCCATACCAATACAAAAGAACCGTGAAATTTTGCCACCATGCAAAAGATCCCAACATTTTGCCAAGATATAATGCAGCGGTTAAAAACTGCGAGGAGAGGCATTGTGGCAACTCCGCCTTTAATATTAGTGCGGAACTGACTTTGCCACAGCCGCTTGCATCCTCTTGTGCGGCAGGCCAGTATAGTGTTTATTATTGTATTTTTTCCAGACCCCTGGCCCAAAGCCGGGCTCTTTGAACTTGGAGGCTCGGCTTCGATTGCCCCAAAAGTCGACATCTAGACGAGGCGAAGCGTCTTATAATCGACAAAGTAATGAATAAAATGCATAGAGATTTTGTTGAGTGCCATACATACCAGGCATTTAAATATCGCCTTGATAAATAACTCTCCATGAATCACCGACTGACTGAGTTTGTGCCCGAGTAATATACAAATTACAAATGAAATCAAGCAACAACAGGTCTAGTGACCCTTCTAGGCTGCTTGTCCTCCAAAACACTGAGGATCAAGTGTCCAAACAGTGGTTTAGAGTGGGTAAGGGAATATTGGAAAGGGAACTAATGTCCGTGGCAGGATTAGGATGTTAGTAGGGGACAGATGGGTTAGTAACTGAGGGGAGGATAAAATAAAGTTATTCATTTATAAACGCAGTCAGTCGCGGGTTTGATGCGAGATATTTGTCTAGGCGGAGTTTAAATGAATCAACGGTGCTACAGTCTATAACGTCTCGGGGAAGCCCATTCCACAAGTTGACAACTCGATTGAAGAAGAAATTCTTAGATTCGTGTGAGTTAAAAGATTTACCAATAATTTTGCAACCGTTTCCCCGCGTGTAATTAGATCGGTCGATAGTGAAGTACTTACTATAGTTCATATTGTCGATGCCTTTGATGATTTTGAACATTTGAATTAAGTCACCTCTTAATCTGCACTGGGTTAAAGGAAATATATTTAATTCTCTAAGACGCTCTTCGTATGGCTTGTTCTTTAGGCTAGGTATCATTTTGGTAACTCTACGTTGAACTCGTTCTAGCTTGTTTATATCTTTTTGGTAATAAGGGCACCAGGATTGAACGCAATATTCCAGAAAAGGGCGGACTAAGGAATTATAAAGGGTTAGGATAACTTCTTTGGATTTATGCTCAAATGACCTGCCTATAAAGCCAATTATTTTGTTTGCCTTCTTAACAACTTCTGAACATTGTTGACTCGGTTTTAGGTTACTTGATATTGTTACTCCCAGATCGGTTTCTCTGTTTACATTCTGAAGCTGAGTGCCATTCATCGAATAGTTTGCTTTCTCATTTAGGTATCCGATATGTAGTACTTTACATTTATCCGCATTGAAACTCATTTGCCAAATTTGGGCCCAACATGACAATTTATCTAGATTGTGTTGCATATCGTCAACTTGTTCTTTTGAGAGTACGCTATTTGCAATTTTTGTATCGTCAGCAAATTTTGAGATTGTACAGGTGAGACCCTCATCTATGTCGTTGATGTAAATTAGAAAGATAATTGGTGGTCCTAGTACCTATCCCTGAGGTACCCCGCTACTTACATTGGTCCATTTAGATGCCTTACCGTTTATGACTACTCTTTGCTTTCTGTCGCTGAGCCAATTTTCTATCCATTTCACCACACCGTCTTGTATTCCATGCGCTTTTAGTTTTAGCAGTAAACGTTTGTGGGGAACTTTGTCATGACCACATCAATATCTTTCCTAGTAACCTACAATAATTTTTTTTTTTGGACTACAGTAAATCTGAAGCTGAAGTCCTTCAGGACTGTGCAATAATTTATTTATTTATTTATTTGTTTTACAAGAGCCTAGCAAGGACCATTAAGTAAGTTGTTGCTTGACTTCGCTTAACTTCCTTTGTATTCCTTTGAAACATCATAACATCGTCAAACTAATGGGTCGAAATAGGGGTGATCCAAACGTGCAGCCCCTGGTTGAGGTAGGGTAGTATAGTGTTAACCTAGGTACCGAACTGACCTTGCCATTGACGTTTGCGTTGGTGGCCGTTGAGCATCATCTTGTGCGGCAGGTCAGGGTAGGTCGATGGGAAGGGCCTGTGGAGGGTAGAAAGAACGGGAATTAATTATACACCGAAAACATGTACGGTGCTAATCAATTGTGTGGTTTGTGTGTGTGTGTATGTGTTTATATATATTTAATTATTGTATTAATTTTGTATTTATTTTTTAACGAGCGAATGAGCACTTGCTCGATTTAGGATAGAGAACTATATTTCGACGTCAAGGAAGTTAATTTTACAAGTGGAGGGGGATTCCTGGCCCACTGCCCCCAGAAGGAAAATTAAGACTGAAACGGCTAAGGTTTTGTAGAGGATGCCAAACCTAACTCTGGATAGGACTAGCCCTCACCCACCGTGTAATATATAACTTGTGTTTGTTTTTACTACGGTACTGATAGGTGCTAGTAGGGCACTTTACCATCAGCTCAAAGTAAAGTTCTGAAGCCCACAGAGACCAAGTACACTCGGATGCCATAGTCTCTAGCCCACTCATAGGTATTCGTCAAACAGTGGGAATATGAATAGGATATAGACAAGTAAACTGAATTAATCAAACAGTGGGCATATGAGTAAGACTTTGAGAAGTAAATAAAATTCATCAAACCCCGGACATATGAAGAAGATAAAGAAGTAAAGAAAATTAATCAAACCCAGGACATATGTTATGAATAAAATATAGAATAAAGGGAAATTGATCAAACATGGAAGAGATGGGTAAGATAGAGAAGTAAATAAGTTGATTAATCAAATATGGGAAAGATGGGTAAGATTGAGAAGTAAGATTGAGAAGTAATTAACCCATAAACGGCGAGCGTCCTCGTATGAGTCTGAACCCTAGGAGGGCGAGCGTCCTCATATGAGACATGGCCTAAAAAAGGCCTTTCCAAACATCCCAGTCACTCAAAACAAAGGAATGTGTAAATATGTGAGATAATTCCTCTCCTTACATCCTATCACTACTCCACATGTGTCCAAATTCCCCCCTTCCCCCCTCCCCTCCCCTCAATTATCACCTATTTTTCTCTTAGTCCAGTGATTATCGGTTTATTTATGGCGCCAAAACTCCCTACCCGGTTTCAAGGTCAAAAGGGAGGGGTGTGGAGGGAGGAGAGAGACTAGCCCGCACTACCTCCAGTCTCGCTCGAGAGCTCGTGAAGGGAGGGTGCAGTCTCGCTCTCTGTCAACTCCATGAATGAACCGCTCAGCAATATTTCGTGTTTGTCACCCCCCAAATACTATTCCCACTTGTTTTATTGTTGTAACATGTAGCCTAACTATCTTCATATTAAACATAAAATAGGCGCATATGAATAAGTAATAACGATATTTATCGGATAATGATGATTTTCGTCAGAAATTAATGCAATAGCTTCGCCCCTCACGACGTTTAACGAATCTGAGTCTCGCCGCGGATAGGTTAGGCTAATCAAACACCCGGAATGTTCATGTCTAACTAAGCTATACATCGGTAATAGGCCAATTAAATAACTCGCAATCCTGATCTGTTTCCCCATACTTCCCGCACATTATGCTTCCCAAAGAACAACTCTCGGACGGTTCCTCAGTTAGCCGAGATCGTAATTTCAGTAGTTGAGGGCGCACTTACTTATTTAATTTTATTTATCTATTTATTCAGTGTTTTTGTTTTGTTTTATTTTTATTGTATTGCTACATTTCGAGGATATTAGCCTATAGAAATTAGAAAGAAATTAGGAAGTCAAGGTACCCCTTTGATTCTCAAACGCCTTCCAAAACTGACTAAAATCGTCTAACGGCAACTAGAATATAATTAAATAATGCGTTAAAATAGAGAAAGGGTTAAGCATCATCTAGTGTGGCAGTTCAGGGTCTAGTATGATGGGAAGGACATGTAAAAAATAATGACACCGAAGAATAAAAAGGAAACGGTGCATACCGGTACCAGTATGTGGTGACTGCATCTTGCGGTGTTATTTTAAATACCGTACATGTTTAGCTAAAATCAAACTAAAACTAGAGTCTAGACTTCAAATATATGGTAAGTATTATCAGCTAATACCTGGTACCGGTACTGCATTCAATAAATCTTGTTAAATATGCAGAGATAGATGCTGAAACAGTGTAGGTGATAAATGATTCTAAAATAAGAATTATCACTTTCTTATAATATACATAGCTACCGGTATGCATCAAAGATAACAGAAGCAGACAGTCTCACTTCCTCAGCCAGCCAACAGAAAATGGGTCTCCACTATCTGCCCCACAATGCACTAGGCCTACTATTAACACCTCCATGATAGAGGGGCTCACCTTTGGCCCTATCATGCCTACAACCCTGTCCTTCTTCCCCGATAGCCAGCTGTACTGACCAGCACCGAAAAAGGGTATAGGCCAGGATGCAGGTATTATTCACCAGCTCACCTCCAACGCTGACCCAGGCTGGAAGGAGAACGCTTACCCAGGTTCTCTGTTGTTCTACGCTTACACAGGTGGAACACCCAATGCTGCTTACCCAGGACACTGGCACAGTAACGTTTACCCAGGTTACTGCAACTTTATTATCTTCTAGACAAACATCACCTTCACCAAGCCAGCCACCAGGCCAGCAAAGAAAATGTGAGCAACAGGCGCCACGACTACCAACCCTGACAACACCTGAGAAGCAGCGAAAATGAAGAAGGTGAATGGGCCAGGGCCTACCCGAAACACCAGAAAAGACTATTCATCCGAGATAGCGGAGAATTGTACCATCTTATGTATCCACTCTATTCCTATTAGTTGCAAGAATTAGATAAGTCACCTTCAACGGTGACAGGTCAGTTGAACCAGTGCCACTTCAACCAGTGCCACTTTAACCAGTGCTAACTCAACCAGTGACCATTTTAACCAGTAGGTTAGGTTAGGTTAGGTTAGGTTAGGTTACTGGTTAAAATGGTCACTGGTTGAAATGGTCACTGATTGAAGTGGCCACTGGTTGAGTTAGCACTGGTTAAAGTGGCACTGGTTGAAGTGGCACTGGTTCAACTGAGATGGAACCACCTTCAACATACCGGTTTGTAAATCTTTTGTACCGGGTAATTTATAAATAAAACCTTATACCCTGTGACCGTGTCGCCTACTCTGTCCTAGCTTTCGTCCTCCAGTTACGGTACCCGGTATATAGGATACACTGCACCCCTAAAAAGTTATGGTACGGTAATAGCCTAACTACGAACCTAAGAAATCTGTGGCCTTTTAACAGGACACGATTTGTGCTCTTTCTGGAATACTCAAAAGCCTTCGTGAGTTGTGACCATCAGGAGTGTTTAGAAACCTTTAGTTTAGTTACTTCAACCTCTGCAGTTGTCTTTGAGTGAGCTATGGGCAGAAAACTAATTTTGGAGGAGGTACCGTAATTATGAGATTGAGAGAACTCTATTTCTTAATGCTAAACGGCAACCACCGAGTCCATAGGATAGCGAGAGGGTTAATATTAAAGCTTAAAAATACAAGCAAGTGCGTATAAACATGTTTTTAACCGCACTCGGGAAGCGATCCAATAGTCTTAGGAGTAAGATAAGTGGGGCTTTATATAATATACAGTAAATATATATACAGTATATGTATATATATATATATATATATACTGTATATACAGTATATATACAGGGTGTACGGTATTGAAATAACTGTTACAGACTATGACGAACACATTGTAAAATGAACATATATTGTTGTATCACATTTTCCCAAAAACAATTATTAATGAGATACCCGGTATATGCTTATTTAGAAATCTAGCAAAACAGGGTTCAAATAAAGCACTAAATAATTGATACATGATTAACATGTTTACTATCGACTTTATAAACTAAAGGGAAAGTATAGGTTTATCTATTCACACATTATAAATTACGAAATCAAAGTACCGGTATCTTAGAATATTGTGATGATATTAGATAGTTAGCAGAAAAATACTAATTATTTGAAACAGATTAGCGTACAAAAATATGCAACATTTGCAACTCTGGTCATAATGCTGATGCCCAAGTCTGAGTCGAGTATCCAAACGTAGTTGAAGGTAATTCAATCGTTTGTGAAGCATAGTTCTTGATTCATAGATTCATTGGGTGCTGATCGTTCCTATCTTGAATGAAATTCTGAAAATGTTTTACGACTCGGTATAAAGATTCAAAGATTTAAAATATTGGGTATGATTGATTTCTGTATTACATCAGTTGGTGGTAATTACAATTATTTCAATTAATCTCCTCTTATTACACTGTAATGACCTTGTACAGTAGTGGTAATTAATTCTGATTTATTTTAAAGTCTCAAACTTATTAAACGAATCTCTGAAATGCAAATGCTCAGTAAGAATTAGTAAGGAGATTCAATTAAACCCGAAACCGCTTCGAATAAGTCTGAATTTGAATTAATGTTCACTACTGTACAATTAATTAAATAACATTAGGCAATAACTTTGTAATGCCTACATTGTTTGGGTATTTTTATCATTCAGCATTGCTTTTTTATTTACTAACATATGGCAGTAATGTCTGCAGACCACTTGAGAATCGTAATTTGCTTCATCCAAGATGCCTTTACAAAAAAAATATAATACAAAACAAATAATTAACATAAAATAATTGGAGTTGTAAACGGTGTATAAAGGGAATATTACTTACATTGCTTCACCCTGAAAACTAATTATGTTTATAATTCAATATTCCTGGGTATAAACTTGGAGATGAGGGGGGGGGGGGGCATGAAAAGGGAGACCAATGCCAGTGTTTGGATTATAACACATGCTTGGACGACACTGAATAATCTACTGTATATCCTTTAAATCATTAATTATCAATATTTGTTTTATTTTGTATATAATAAAGTGAAAACAAAATGTATTCGGTACTTAGCACTTGAAGTCTGTAAGCTATTGTTGTGAATACACCTGTATATATATATTGTATATAACGGGACAAGTATAAGGTACGGTACCAGTAGGGTAGGCATGGGACACAGAGGACAGACCGCATTGATTTCTTGGTAAAAGGTTGTTGACGGTCTGAAAAGGTTGGACGGCCGAGAGTTATAGTCTAGGGTAGAGGTCCTAACTTAAAGGTAGAGTCACATCAGCTACTTTGCTTTGTTACCGGTACTGTTATTGTTTGGTTATTCAGATCTGGTAGCTTCTGAATTCAAGTTTTATAATCATTCAGCCACATAAAAATAAAGTTACTTCCAGTCTGGTTGTCCATACATGAAAATTAATTATCGTACCGGTAGTTCTCTGCAAACTGACTACATACGTTCTAGGAGAAAATCTATCGTTATGTACAGTATACGGTACCGGTAATTGAAAACTTTCCAAAAGGTATTAACATTAGCTAAAGCCTATTTTATTCCACCTGATGGAAAATTCGACTCCTTAACAACTTACCGGTATATCTCGGAAATACATGATAATACTATGGCTGTATCATACAAATACCAGACCTTTATTAAAAACAACACAATTCGGTACAAAATTTCTGTAATAGCTGATTAATCATGATGAGGACATGGCAATTTACCCTCAGCTGAAAATATACGAACTATAGTCAAATAATATTGGATTAGTGAAGCGGTCAAAGCAAATTTCGGAAGTCAGCCTACGGTACTTTTCTTCTGACTTTGATTAGTTGTTGAAATAAACACATAACGTAAGCGATGAAACACAAACATACACACACGAAAATATTTAGATTAATAGCTAATTTTAATATCACAGTGAACCTTAATGATCGGATATTGTCATACAAAATTTAATAATGTAACTCGACTAGCCTAATGTGTTGTGAACATGTTGATAGTCGATTTCGCATATTACAGTACATGTGCGCATTGGCTAGTATGGTGTACATTAAATATATGTACCGGTATATATTTATCAAACTAAATCATAACGGAAGACGAAAATCATAAATTCATAAAACGGAAAAAGGTTAACCTGGAAGAATGACATCTTAATCAAATGACTTAAGTAATTCGTGTAAACTGGTTCACATTGAGATATTCTCCAAACATAGGCCTAAACAAAATACCTATGTCCAAGTTATGTAAACCTACCACCTTCACCATCTCCAACTTAACCCTCTCAGTAATGCCTATCGGGTCGCATTTCTTGTTTACAATCTGGTTATTAATAGACACTTTTATTCAGAATCAAAATTGTTACTTTCAATACTTCCAAAACTCAATTTCTCCACCTGTCGACTCGTCGCCCCCTTCCAGAAAACTATGACCTACTCTTCAACAACATTCAAATTAGGTCTAACCCTTCATCTTCTCTTAATATTCTTAGTGTCTCTTTTTCTTATGATCTCTCTTGGAAATATCATATTACCACTCTTGCTACAACAGCTTCCCAGAAGCTGGGTGTGCTCATTTATGCTCAACCTCCTCCAGGTTTTTTTTACCCCTGCGCAACTTATTGTTCTGTACAGGGGTACAGTGCGTCCATGTAGGCTATTGATTATTGTTCACATGTGTTTGGAGGATCCTCTCACACAGCACTTCTAGACAGAAGAACAGAAAGCCTTCTGTCTCATTAACTCCCGGCCTCTCACCAATTTTCTGCAGTCTCTCTCTCTCTCTCTCTCTCTCTCTCTCTCTCTCTCTCTCTCTCTCTCTCTCTCTCTCTCTCTCTCTCTCTCTCTCTCTCTCTCTCTCTCTCTCTCTCTCTCTCTCTCTCTCTCTCTCTCTCTCTCTCTCTCTCTCTCTTCACCGCAATGTTGCATCTCTCTCACTATTCAACCGCTATTACAATAATCAGTGTTCCTCAGAGCTCTCTCAGTGTATACCATCCCCTCTTCGTAGAGCACGTAGCCCTCGTCTTGCAACACAATCCCACCCCTGCTGTGCAACTCTCCAACCCAAGAGTGGAATGTTATTCTCGGTCTTTCTTCTATTCAATAGATGAGCTCTGGAACTCTCTCCCAGAATTAGTCTTTCCCTCTTCCTATGACTTAAATTGCTTGAAACTCCGTGTGTCCAGGCATTTTGGCTCGAACGTCCCTTGATTTTGGCCCTGTCAGTCCAGGGTGCCAAAATAGGACTTTTCCAGTAAGGTATGAATTATCGAAATTGGGTGAGGTATGAAATAAGGTTCGTACGAGGGGGGGTTCGGGGGGCGAAGCCCCCCGGACGACGGCGAAATGTGATAATATAAAAAATAAGGAAATAGATGGAGACCTCCTACTATACTGTAGTATGGCTAAGTTGCTAACTACTTTAGGCCTAGCCTAACCTTAAAATCGTGTAAGTGTAAGTTAGCCTAATAGGCCTAGGCTATAGCCGGCTACATTAAATAGGTTAGGCAGCTAAGGCCTGGCTTCCCTAGGCTAGGATAGACTTGTCAAAATCACTGTTTCTGTTTGCCATGTGAGATGTGACAGTGTCAGTACTATAATT
The DNA here is from genome assembly GCA_032716605.1 of Paralithodes platypus. Lineage (NCBI taxonomy): Eukaryota > Metazoa > Arthropoda > Malacostraca > Decapoda > Lithodidae > Paralithodes > Paralithodes platypus. The sequence continues at coordinate 82,392,836 of CM064487.1, forward strand.
TCATTTAATAGCCTAGATAGATGCATGCATAGGCTAGTGTCGGCTCCTTCATTCATGGCCAGGAATTGAGGCCAGAGCCGCCAGATCCTTAGACTCCAGACCCCAGACTAGTCTGGCAATAGGGTAGATATATAAATAACTAGCTTAAAATGTGACTAAATCACATTTACTTACGGTACCTGTCCTTAGGCCTAGGCCTTATACTGTAGGCTATCCATAAAAGCAGTCTGTGTCAATGTGCCATTTGTAAGTAATTCTAATAGGCCTATAACTACAATGCAGGAAACATTTTAAGTTCATTACATTCCCTATGACAGTATGATCAAAATGGCGAATGTGTTTCTCAGTCTTCCTGAATGCCCATGCAGATTTTGTTACCTATAGTTGAAAAATCCCAACCATAATTTTCATACCTGGGCAACTCGGCCTTGAGTTAAATTTCATACTTAGAGTTTGTAACCACTTTTTTAACACTAAAACCCCCGTTTTGGTTGATCCACATCACCACCGACCGTCAACGTTTATGGGATATTAATTTAAAGATAATGTCATGCATTATTACAAGATAAATACAGTAAAATAGCCGACCGACCATCCTAACTTCATAGTTCACATGTTATTTATAATAAATTTATTACCCACTGTTTTCATTATAATCGCTATTATTTTATAGGTACACCATCACTTACTACCATGAAGATGATTATACTCATTATTACTAGGAAAATAGGTCGGGAAATTGTTATTTGAGCATCTCGATATTTCATACGCCGAGATAATTTGCGGTATGAAAAATACTCCCTCGCTTTGCATAAGCGACGTGACACTGAGAACACGATCCCCTCCCTCTTTTGTTATACTATAAAGGATTTGATCCTCATCTAACCAATGTTAATATCTATTTTGTATTTATTATGGCAAATATATTACTTACAAAATAAGTTAATCAAGTGGATGAATTATTTAATCATTGGTCTCGAGTTTTAGATCTTTTGTTCAAGGTATATGCACGTGAAATCTGGTGTTAGATTCTCCTTGCCCGGTTATAGAGTATACAGGGCGCTCGCATCGTCAGTTATGTTTTTGTAAACAAACAAGGTGCCGTTGTAAAGGCTTATCTCTCAATACTTTCGTCTGATCTGAAGTGGAAGATAGCTACGCGTTTTCATGTAATTTTTGTTGGATATATACCATTGTTATGTAATTTTTTATGTGCTAATGAACAATGAGTGTTTGCAAATGATGACCATTAGCTTAGAGTAGCGAGACATTCGAGTTTTGCGGACTTTTGACAGTCTGCCTGCCAGGCCCCAGGTCAATCGAGGGAATTTTTGGTGAGGCAACCAAACTGGTATGAATTTTGAAATGTTCTCCATTTCGGTATGACTAAAAGATTTGACCTATTTTGGCACACTGAGTCGATTATTTTGAGGCTGTCACTCTTTCAACTCTGGGGGGCCTCCCCCAGAGTTGAAAGAGTGACAGCCTCAAAATAATCGACTCGCCACAGGCAATTCTGCTATTTGTCTCCCTCACTCACATAGAAAAAAACGCTAATACAAAAGTTTAGGAAGAAGTTGTGGTACCGTAGTTAGAGTGTTACCGGTACCGTACCGGTAATCAATAACATTCATAATCCTCTAAAGAAGTGTCTAGGCAAACTACCGGTACATTCAGTACTGGTACATTTGACTCAGTTTACTTACCGGTATATACAATGGCCAACTTCAGGCGATTTTAGTCACCTTACGATTTGTTTTATGTACCGTAGTCCACAGGTCAATGTTGAGTTCCTTCACGCCTGGTACTTCAAAAGTGTTATAGTATCGTCTTTAGGTGACAGTTACATCCAAGATAAAAAGTTGTTATTGCATCAAATATGTTTAGTTTTTCTATATAGGCCTATCCGCAGCCAAGATTCAACAGAAAATAACAGAACAAATCACAGCAATACCCAATCAAGTTCAAGAGAAGGTAAAGTCAAAGTTGTAAAAGTTTTTTATGACTTTGACCCCGACTCAAAAGAGGTACCGGTACCAGGTATCTGTTATAGCCTAGTCGAACAAGTAAAACACAATCCGAAAAAACAAAATGGACAAAAATAGGCTACCGGCACTGCTCTCATTTCAAGCAAAATAAAGTACGAACGCGGCCAAAAGTTGCAATCCAACCTAACAACCTTTCCAGTAACTCTCATACAAAAAAATATATAAATAAATAAAAAAAAAAAAAAAAAATACAATAGCCTATAAAGATTGTATTAGTATGTGAAAAACGTATCTCAAAAGAATCACTACAATTCAACAATAATGTATTAAGGTAGACTACTTGCTGAGGACCTATGAACCCATGAACATTGTTAGCTTTATTGTCATATTAGCTTTGACAGTTATGTTCATGGGGTCTGAACATTGGGTATGGGTAGAAAAAGAAAATGTACGGTACGATACCGGTATAGTGCCCATTACGTTTTTTGGGGTCGTATCCCTCTCCTTGCCATAATTAGGGCCTATCAAATTCAAGGTGACCTGTGGCGAAATGGTAGCGATATCGACTCACACTTTAATATTAGCTAATGAAAGGTAGGCCTACCTGTATGGTGCGAATTCCATTCAAGATACCGGAAAGCAATAGAGTTTTGAAAATGTGGACTCATACTTGTACCGTAACTAATAACGAATGATTAATAATATACACATAACTTGCTCCAATTTGCCACGGATGAAGGTAGCAATGGCAGGAGAAACATTAGCCTATGTGGCTGGATTTTAATGGGACAACTCTGAGGGAGCCCTCTAGAATATTACGGAATTATACAAGCAAGCTTACATAGTGTTAGAAGACCGACGACTGTAACCTTGGGGGGAGAGAGAGAGAATGTGTGTGTGTGTTCGTAGTTACAGTACGGTACCTGTAGCACCTGAACTTTCGATGAGCGTGTTGTATTGTATTTATTGTTTCTATGTGGCAAAAGGCAAAACTGCCTGTGGCGAGTGCTTCCCCCAGCGTTGAAAAGAGTGACAGGGCCAAAATCAAGGAATGTTCAAGCCAAAATGTCTGGACACACGAAGTTTGAAGCATTTTAAGTCATAGGGTGAGGGGAAGATGGATTCAGGGAGAGTTCCAGAGCTCAGCTGTTGAATAAAAGAAAGATTGGGAGTATCGTTTCACTCTTGAGTTGGAGAGTTGCAGAGTAGGGGTGGGATTGTATTGCAAGACGGGTGCTATGTACCCTACGTAGAGGAGGTGGTAAACACTGAGAGAACTCTGAGGAACACTGGTTATTGTAGTAGCGATATAATAGCAAGAGATGCAACATTGCGGCAAAGATAGAGATTGCAGACAGTCGGTGAGTGGATGGGAGTTACGGTAGCCTAATGATACGAAAGGCTTTCCTTTCTACTTTGTCTATAAGTGCTATGTGAGAGAATCCTCCCCATACATGTGGACAATACTCAATACAAGGACGCACTGTGCCCCTGTACAGAGCAAGAAGCTGTGCAGTGGTAAAGAACCCCTTGAGGCGGTTGAGAGCAACCAGCTTCTGGGGGGCCGCCTTAGCAAGAGTGGAAACATGGTCCTTCCAAGAGTGATCAGAAGAAAAAGAGACACCGAGAATACTGAGAGAAGACGAAAGGTTGATTTTTGTATTGTTGAAGTATAAGGGATAGCCTAGTCCTCTGGGAGTTCACTACGGGTAGATAGATGGAGAAATTGGGTTTTGGAAGCATTAAAGGCAACAAGGTTTTCTCTACCCGAAATGGAAGTTAGATCAGAAGATAAGTGTTGTATGGCTTCATTACGTTTCTTTATGAGGGATTGCTTGCTGGGGTGTTCTGGAAAACTAATTGAATATTGTAAAGTAAAATCGTCTACATATGAATGAATAGGGCTGGAGGTACAGTTGAGAAGATCATTTATGAAAATTAGAAAGAGAATTGGAGATAGGACAGAACCCTGAGGAACACCGGAGTTGATAGGATGAGGAAGTGAACGATGGCCGTCTACAACCGCAGCTATGGAATGGCCTGAAAGGAAATTAGAGACAGAGGCACAGATGGAGGGATAGAAACCGAGGTAGGGAAGTTTAGAAATTAGAGATTTGTGCCAGACTCAATCGAAAGCCATTGATAAGTCTAAAGCAGTGGTTCCCAAAGTGGGCGGTACCGCCCCCCTGTGGGCGTTGGAAGGATCCAGGGGGGCGGTAAGGAAAAAGGGGGCGGAAGGGGGGCGCCGGTAGGACATCACAACCAATCCAAAAATATTCTGGTATTGAGAATTTCAAATTTTGGTATTAATGAATCTCTAAAGACGTACTATTATTATCAATGTCCATACATCAGCAACCAAACAATCTTAAAATTATATAGAGGACGAACTTGTTTCACTTCAAAATGACATTGAGCTAAGACCAAAGTTCAGAAAATCATATCAAGATTTTTGGTTGCAAACAGGAATTTCTGACCGCTACCCTGTACTGTGGAACAAAGTTAAGATCTTCTTTATTGCATTCCCAACATCATATTTAGTAGAACGGGACTTCAGTGCAGTTGTCCAGCTTCTTTCCAAACAACGAAACAGACTGAAAATTACTGAACGTGGGGATCTAAGACTTCTTCTCAGTGACTTAAAGCCTGATGTTGAGAAGTTGGTATGCACCAAGCCCATCCTTCCCACTGATATACTGTATACTGATACACTGATATACTGATCCCACTGATATACAGGTGGGATGTAAATTTGTAGCCTCATTTTTGTAATTGTACTGCAGCACTAATTTCCCAGGCATTGGGGGTGACTTTAAAGCAGAACAGGCCTACCTCAAATGGGAAGAAGTAGAGGGGAAAGTACAGAATCAATTGTTTTACTATTAAAATTCTACCGCTTATTTTCTGCTGTATTATCATTAAGTTACCATTACTTATGTTTATGAGAAAAAAAAATAATAATATTTGGTAACTTAATGAACTCGTCCAAACCATGTATTATTTGCGAAATATATATTAGTATTTACAGTTATTGCTTTTAATTCGCATTATACCCGTTACGTAGTTACAGGTTGTATTCGGTTGTTTGTGTTTGTGTGGGTAGGGGGGCTCCAGTGGTGTGAGTGGGAGCCAAGGGGGCAGCAGTCCAAAAAAGTTTGGGAACCACTGGTCTAGAGCAATAGAAAAGGTCTCACCGAAGTCCCAAAAGGAGGATGACCAGGAGTTAGTAAGATATGAAAGAAGATCTCCAGTAGAGCGACCCTTAACCCCTTCTGTACCGGCAACGTCTTTTTCATTTTATTCACGCTATATTTAGAGGATTTTGTGCAGTTTAAGAAGGATCTGTGGTAGTGTAAAGGGTTAGGTGAGATAGTTCGAAGCCTTTAAATTACTGGAGGCCCCTTTAAAACTGAATAAAGTCGTCTAATCGTATCAAGAATAAAGTAAACGAGACGTCCTCGGTACAGAAGGGGTTAAAGAAGCCATACTGGCGATCTGAGAGTTGATTGTGAGAAGAGAAAAGCTTAAGAAATTTGGAAGTAAGAATAGTTTCAAAAACTTTAGAGATACAAGAGATGAGAGCAATTGGACGATAGTTGGAGGATTGAGAGCGGTCACCCTTCTTTTGGACAGGTTGAATGAGAGAAAACTTTCAGCAAGAAGGGAAGACAGAGGAGAGACAGAGACGGAAGAGTTTGCCTAGGCAGCGAGGTGACACGGAAGTACAGTTTTTGAGTACAACAGGAGGAACACCATCCAGACCGTACGCCTTCATAGTATTTGGCTCAGAGAGGGTAGAAAGTACATCTTTAGAAGATATTAGGATAATAGGCTTAAGTAAGAGAGAGGGGGGTGGAGAGGGAGGGATAGCCCCGGAATCATCCAAGGTGGAGTTTCTAGCGAAACTTCGAGCGAAGAGTAGAGCTTATACAATAACGTGCTCAGGCTAAGCAATATGTAACCTAAGAGGGCTCAACATGGGATGAAACTGTCGTGCATTTACAATACAGAAAATATATTTTTCATTACCGGTACTACCGGTACCGGTAGCCTACGGTATGTGGGTTTAGTTTTCAAATCTTGTATTCACGGCACTGAATTGTTCACTTGTGTACCGTTATGTAAATGCACTGTAATGCATAGCCCCTGTACACAGAACGGAATTGTAGATATAATATTATCTATGGTACGGTAATGTATAGCTATGAAGGTAAAATATGATTTTTTGACTAGCAGGATTAAAATTAACGTAAATTTATAGCTTAGAACCCCATTGAATATTACCGGTATTATTGTACTGCCATTAGTTCGTGTTATACACCTATTCCTACTCGTAGAGCCATGTGAAATTGTTCGCAAATTATATCATTTTGTATAAGGAAAACAACGACCGCAACGAGAGTTGGCTTCTACATGTATCTTGGACCTTGTTTATTATGCGTCGACTATCATTTGTCTTCCTTGTTCATCCACTGACGGCAAAATTAGGTTAGCTTAATTACCGTACTCTAGGATAGGTTTTGGTACCGTACCGTAGGCTATACCGGTAGGCTATATAATATTTTACCCCCATAATGAAATTACGTATATTAATCAGCTATTTATTATGGTTTACAACGGGATTCATTCGAATTTGACATTACTTATCGGTATGTCGGAAATCATTGGCTAGGCCTACCGGTACCTGATATAGCCTAACTGAACTAACCAGACATTAAACCCTAATCTACTTTACTTAACCTTACTTACTTTAACTTACCGGTACGGAACATAATCTGGAAAATATTAAGGAAACCACCCACCAATTATTTTCATTATTTTTTGTTTAGTTTTAGTTTATTTGCATCAACATATAGTGATTGACATTAGTTTCAACCTCCGCAAAAATTGTTTTCCCCTTTATCCAACGATCTTAAGACACGGCGCCCGATAGTGGGGAGGGCTATGAAGATCAGGGAAAATGGGGGGTTAAAGACATAAAAAGCCGATATAATGGTTTTATGATGAAAGTTGGCTCGGGTTTTGTTGTTTTTCAACTTGAGAAAACCCCAAACTGAAAAAACCCGAGCAAAGTTTTGGCAAAAGTTGGCTCGGATTTTAAAATTTTGCAGCTGCATAAAAGACAGCAAGTGCAAAAAAAAAGTTGGCTCGGGTTTTCTTGTTTTTCAACTTAAGAAACCCCCAAAAATGTCTAGCAACATTTTGGCAAAAGTTGGCTGGGATTTTAAGATTTTTCAGCTTCATAAAAGTCAGAAAGTGGCAAAAATAAGTAGGCTCAGGTTTTCTTGTTTTTCAACTTAAGAAACCCCCAAAATGAAAAAAAAAACGTAAAGTTTTGGCAAAAGTTGTTGGATGATAGCCTATCCTACATGGGATAGAAAATGAACTTACCCAGTAAGCTCATTATCCAACAATTAAGCAACATTAAAGATTTTAGCCTAACCTACCAACCTTACCTAACCTAACCTAGTATTATGGGTGGGGGCTGCCGCCCCCACACCCCCGCTGGTTGGATAGTACATTGGATAGAAAATTAGGTAAATTCCTAGTGTTAATTAGACTGAAAGGCAGGGAGAAAGAGGTCCGCAGAGTCGTGTTGTGTGCCGTCTATGGGGAGGTGAACCCTGGACAAATATCGTTACAGGTTACAGGTTCTAGGTTCTGTATCTCTCTTAATAGAATTTTTCTAGGGTTGACACTTATTTTAACATGGAGTATAGGTTATATTACATCCTAAATGAAATTTAAAATATCTGTGAAAATTCTTGGGATGTTTATGTAATAGAAGTTACTGTGAGACACGTAATATGTTGAAGGGGGAGCTCTGCCCCCTCTAAACACCCATCACTTATGTCATCATAATCTGTTGTACTTCATAGGGGGTCCAATTAAGGAGAAAGTTAATTAACAGACGAAATTAGGCCGCTAACTACAATAACATAGCGGGCCGCCGTTTATGGGACACTTTTTACACATAATTTTCAATGTTAATTTTCTCCCTTAATCGATTTTTCCAAATTATTAAACTTACATAAAAATTAAGTACAGTTTATAGGGATTCCAACATGCATTTCAAAATTGTCATAAAAATTGGTGGGTGGTTTGCTTAATATATACCCATAATCTAAGCTAATTTAACCAAATGTATTCTTGAATGGTCTAAAAATAAGCAAAACATGCCCTAAACATGTACCGGTACATGGAATGAAGATGAGGCTGGAAAAATGGAGGTAGGATGGTGGGTTAAATTAAAATTATACCTAGGTTTTTACCGGATATATCATTAGTCTCAATGATTAGCGATTTCCAAAACAAGCAAAGTCCGAGTATAGGCTAATACAGGACAAAATAAATCGAATCACATTAAAAACCATTGTACAACACAATTATGATGTCTAATGCCATGGGGGTCTGGAACTATAGCCTATGTTGATCAACATTAATGGTAAAGTGGAATATTGTGGACAATAAGCTTCGCTTTTAACCTTTAACACCTGAGACCCCATGACCCCAATACATTAGCTACAGGGTATTTCTGCAGAATCCTGTTGCCTGTTTAATAATTATAACTAATTTCAAGATGGCCACCTTTCTTGTCTCCACCCTTATTTAACCCACATAGTATTATGAAAAATAATGTAATTTGCGGGTATCTCATTTTAAATCGGTAAAATCTAGCTGTTTTTACGTATTGGAGTTGTATCTTGAATTGGTCAAATGGGTCAATATTTACGAGTCGCACCACAGCTGGGATCTCATTTCTAATGGTAGTTTTGGGTTCCTATCATTCTATGCTTCATTGCTATATACTTTTTATCCACGGAATTTTTGTTTTCTTTTCTCGGCTTAATTTTTTGTTTAGCATTAACCTAACCTAACCTAACCTAACCTAACCTAACCTAACCTAACCTAACCTAACCTAATAGCCCCCAAATACATTTAGGTTAGGTTAGATTAGGTTTTTTGGTTAGGTTAATGGAAAGAAAAAAAAAATCCCGTGGATAAAAAGTATATAGCAATGAAGCATAGAATGATAGGAACCCAAAACTACCATTAGAAATGAGATCCCAGCTGTGGTGCGACTCGTAAATATTGACCGTAAAATGTAACTATAACTAGCCAAGTTACTTAAAAATTATTTATTGAATAGGTAAATTCTATCGAATACGTAAACCCTGTCTTCGTTTTCTTATTTTCCAGTGTTAGGTGGCTAGAGAGGTAAAATAATGTACAGTAAAATGCTATCTCGTCACGATAGGACTTCTCTCATTTTGAATTGATAAAATCTAGCTGTCTTTACGTATTGGAGTTGTATCATGAATAGGTAAAATGTAACTATAACTAATTACTTAGCCTATTACTTATTGATATGAAATGAATCGGTAAAATCTTGCTGTTCTTACGTATTGGATTTATATCTTGAATACGTAAATATAACTATAATTATTTACTTATTACTTATTGATATGAAGTGACAACAAGGAAACAGTAAAAAGTAAATAGGCCTAAGTAACTAACTTCAGTGCGCTAATTTGCGGCAGTAATGACATAATTATATAGCAATGATTTATGTATGGGTCATAATTATAGATTGTGGACAAACTGGATTATAGGTCACGTATGGGATATAATGTTCTTAATGTATACTATAGCTTTGTATTAGAGTATTAGTCACCACAATATATGTCTTTACCGCTGCATATTAAATTATTTTTCCTTAGACTTTATGGGTTAAATAAGGGTGATGGCGGCCATCTTGGATCAGCTGAGAACTAATATTTTTCATTTTTTTACCATAGTTTTAGTATTTTGTCATATTCTATATCAATACTAACCCTGCGGGGGTCTGGGGGCGGCAGCCCCCAGGTTAGGTTAGGGTAATGACAAAATATGGTTTTATGGGGCATGTTTTAATATTGCAAAATAATGGGTAAATATGAATTTCCAGAAGGAAAAACACCTTTAGACACACTAATCAATGAAGGAACTGATGAAAAAAGGATTATAATACAAAAAATACATACGTGACCTAAAATCTAATTTGACCTAGATTGTATATAGGCTATAACATAGGATAATTATGGAGGTGCCTGAATTGGAGGACAAAATTAACATTGGCCTGTGTTTTATATCTTTGGTGAATGCACCTGCGCAGAAACACCAATATTTCTTATGTGAAATAAATATAAACAGGCGACAGGATTCTGCATAAATACCGGTACTTAATACTGAAACAAATAAGCATGATTACTTTTGCTTATAAGTAGCTTTAACAAGATACGGTACCGGTAAATCATACAATGTATAATAGCCCCTCTGTTAATTAAAGTAGTCCCTGCAGTTTTAAAATTTAAAATTTCTACAATTTGCTTTAGAGCATAGTTTATTCGTGGACAGGTATTTTGTGTCAATGTTGGGCCTATATTAGTTTTCGTCATCACTGAGATCCGAGGTAATGATGGTAGGATCCATTTTCATTAGGCCTAGTTGTAAATATGAAGAAATGAGAATAAACAACATGCATATTATTGTTAAAGTGGTAAATTGATTATAACAGGGTGTCAAACGACGCTGTTTTTTTTGTTTTTTTGAGTGATAACGCAAATTAACTTTTTGTATAATGATAACAGAAAGTCCCCCCCCCCCTTTTTTTTAAAGAAACAAAAAAGGTAAATTGACACAATTTTGGCATAGCCTATTTTCCATCTTGATTGCTTTTAGATTGCAGGAAATGCTGTTTTAGACACCTAAATTCTCACAAAATTTCCGGGGGGGCATGCCCCCGGACCCCCTAGAGCTCGCGCCTTCGCCGCTCCGTTGCGCTATAATGATAACAAAATAATAAACCATAATGATAACACAATTCATATTTTGTGGATTGACACCCTGAATTGATACGGTGTGACAGTCACGAGTTTTAGAATGTGTGTTTTTTTTTTTTTTTTGCATTTTTTCTTTGATATACAGTGTTGTTTTACCTAACTAAGAAACTTAACCTAACCTAACCTAACCTAAAAGTAATACGTGGATAGAAACTAACCTAAAATGTACGCAATTACCAAAGCAGCACTGGATCGCGCAACTGTAAGGTCCCCCGAGTAAGGTAGGAGGGAAAAAAATAATTATAAAGCAGAAATCCCGTAAAACAGGACTTGTCATTATGCAGAGAAGACTGTGTTTTACCCTATATCTCCCTTATAATACATTTGCGACGGGAAGGACATATATAGGACTGAAGACTATTATATAACATACCTATAGGCTACACAAACATCGATGGGGCTTGTAACTGTCAAACCGTAAAATCTTACCGATAAAGTTTCTTGGAATGAGTTGCGTTACCGGGCGTACGTCGTGTAAACACGTAAGTTGATGTCAAACAGCGGGGTGTGGGGGCGGCAGCCCCCACCCATAATACTAGGATAGGTTAGGTAAGGTTGTTAGGTTAGGCTAATGTCTTTTCAAAGGGGTATACTGTATATGCTAGCAGCTAGTAAACACTAGGATATATCCGGTCAGAGGTAGGTTATACACATGGTAAGTGGTAACACAACTCTTGCCCGTTTCTTTAGCATTCAAGATTTTCACATAGGGTAGGCCTACGGAAGTACGGATGATGGCCGGGGTTGATATGTTTCGCAGCAAGTGACGTTTCGCCACAGGTAGTCAGAATCGCAACTAGGCTAGGCTATACTGTATATTGGCCAGGCCCAGTCGGGACGAAACGGGTAGAACCGTAGACCGGTATCCAAAATTCAAGGGAATAGGCCTATAAAATAAAAACAAAAATATTAAAAATATATAGGCTAGGGCGCTAGGTCTATAGCCTCTATATATATATATATCCCCAGATTAGGCCTATAGGCTAGGCATATAAAATACAAATACCAAAAGTACGGTAGGTTAGCCTAGCGCTCACCCTAAAAAAAACAAAAAAAAAAACAGTAGGCCTACCTGAAATAATAGGGTACAACTGTACAACAGTAGATTAGACTAGAAACAGTAGCAGTAGGCCTAGACTAAGAAGTATAAATAGCCTAGCCTAGTTACCCTAGTAGTAGTAATATAAAGTAATAGGCTACTGTTGGTAGTAAAACACGAAAAAATAGAGTACCTGAAGTAGTGATGTGGCATCTTATGAAGGTAGTGCGGGGGCGGGGGCTTCCTGCCGAAGTGTCCTCGCCGTACCGAGGGCAGGAACCCGCTGGTGGTGCTCTGGACCCACCACATGGCTCACTCGTGCGAACCAAAACACAACACTCACAATCACAATACACTCAAATCACACCAGTTAAGCTAGGTAATAGGCTAAACGCACCCTCTTGACAACCAGTGTACCGGTACCGTACCGAAATCTACGCAAAAGTTAAATCTTTAGGGGAAAACGCAAGAATAAGCTATAACCATACTATTATTACTGATATAATCGAAAGGTTGGCACTATTTCAGAAAGCGAGTAACTTAAGAATATTAAAGCACCGGCATCCACCCGAGTAGAGCCGCCAATAGAGGAAAGCTGGAGAACGAGCGAGCACAAACACACTCACACAACCTTCCTCGACCAGCGTGTAGCCGACACTGACGGAGTCTGGTTCAGACCGTTCAGTGGTTCTTCACCATCCTATATCCTCTTCCTCCCTTTACTCCTCCTCTCTTGCACTCTCCTTCCTCGCTCTTCCAGTAATATTAATTGTATGCGTGTATATAAACAAGTGTTTATATTCTTAAAAGGTGTGTGATTTCGACACCTACTTACAATAACAATTTAGCTCACTCTTAGGGTGAATAATGTCTGTGAATGAGACCGACTTCCCAAGGTAACTAGGCATATACTTTCATATGGCAACAAGGAGACAACCATGGCAACCATGATATTTATGTGGGTTAGACATTTACTGTATTATCCAGCATCCCCTATGGCCTATGGCTATGCACACGAACCTGCCTTCGTTTGGCAATTTACGACAGACAAAAATATCCACTACTAGATAACAGAGACATCAAAAATCAATATTGGAGTGTACGCAAATCAACACGTATGTCAGCGTATTCATTGTTTAAGACCCCTGCTATTTAAACGACATCACGTCTCCCTACACGCACACACACACACACACACGCACAGTAAAGGCGGGTTCACACAAACACCTGTTCGGTTGTTCCGGTGACTTTCGATTGTTGTCTATATTTCTGACAGCATTTTCGAGGCTTTATTTCATCGTTATCTCTCACTTTACTGGCGTTAGATTATTATAGCTTGCTGAAACATTTGTATTCTTGGATTGAACAGCTTCCAAATCAGAGATGCCGAGTAAAGATGCCAGAAGAAAGCTCTCGTGTGAACTGGCCTTTAACAGCAGCCAACTCTACTATACAACTCCCCCTAACACCCGGCAAACGAGCAGTGACGATACTCCCGAAACAACGGCCGGCGACCATTAAGCTTCAGTAAAACTCAAAAGTCGTGTTCTACCAACACAAATTTAGCTGTATTTATCTCATTTGATAAACAAATATAATTTTCAGCAACCAAACGGAACAAAGCTTGAATACAAAGATGTTCGTGTGTGTAGGTTATGGACATTATTTTTGGTTACTAGTTGGATAACCGAAAGTAAAATTAAGGAGGAATGACCCGACTTTTGATCCTGGCTGTTGCTAGTGGCTGTGGGCGATTACGAAGCAATCAATACAGACGTTAGCTGGTTCGTGGCTTCATGAAGGTTGACTGGATTATTGCCAATGGGGATGCACCATTGTTTGCAATAAAAGAACACTTTTCTGGCGTGTTCGAATCACCCGACTGAAATCTTAGTTGGTATGAAGCTTCATAATTGCTGGATCAATGGAAATATTGAGGCGTTTAATGGATGAATATACATATGAGTTTGAATATGTAATTACATGCTTTTTGCATTAATTTCAATTATTTCAATCTAGGTTTTACATTGGAAACCTAAATATATGGGAAGTTTTCGTAATTGTTTCACTTGTCACTAAGCTAGATTTGGTCAAGATGGCTATAATTATTTAATAAACATTATGCAGAATTCCACAATATATGAACGGTTGGATAATGCTTTACTTCGTTTAATAATATTAATTGCAAGGCAGAATAAAACGAAGCAAAACACATGTACAGCTATACTACTTACAGTAGTCTCTCTCTCTCTCTCTCTCTCTCTCTCTCTCTCTCTCTCTCTCTCTCTCTCTCTCTCACACACACATACAATATACAGGGTGATGAAGAACAAAAAACGTTTTCACACTTTTATGGACGTATTCGGCAGACAAGAATAAGACCATGTTACTCTACGACGCTTGGGGTAAAGGTGCGTCCACACCTATCTGCAGTCACGTTGGAAACATTGCCGTAACCACCACTGCCGACATGTCTGCAACAATGTAAGCAACTCTGTTAGTAAACATGTAGGTAGCATGTTGGCATCAATAGTTAACTTGCAAAGGCCGTCCACACGCGTCTCTGTAGACCAGAACGTCATGTCGGTGTGTGAGGACGCCTTGGTGGCACCTGCTGCAGTAGTTGTAATAATTATGTGGTCATCAACGGAGACCGATTTGAGGTCTGCTATGCACTGATTACAACCCTCAGTCAGAATGTGAAGGTATAATAACTGCATTTATGTAGTATGTATTTATATAGGTGAAAAGGTGGCAGTACGTGTGGAGAATGAGCAGAGCGAGTTCTTTGATCTGAATGTTGGGTTGAAACAGGAGTGTGTGATGTCCCCATGGTTGTTTACTGTATATATGGTCATGAAAGAAATACAAGGAAGATCAGTGGATGCTGGTGTATTGCTGATAAAGGAGGGAAAGTGGAAGCTACCTGTACTGCTGTTTGCTGATGATAGTTCCGATGAGCGATAATGAATGGGAGTTGCAGGGTCTGGTAAATATGTTTGGAACAGTGTGCAAAAAACGGAATCTGACTGTTAATGCGGGGAAGAGCAAGGTTATTGTCTTCGAAAGGGGTGAAGCCACAGAGTGTGAGGTGAAGTTGAACGTTCAGGCTATGGAGATTGTCAGCTCATTTAAGTATCTGGGCATGTGCTGAGTAAGGATGGGAGTATGGATGAAGAAGTGCAGGAGAGGGTGCAACAGGGGAAGAGGGTTGTAGGAACGCTGAAAGCAGTAACAAGAAATAGGGTGGCCAGCATAGAAGTGAAGAAGTCCTTGCCTGACATGTCGTAATCCCGACACTGACTTACGGAAGCGGAACATGGACGTTGGTGGAGAGACTCAGACCAAGAGTGAGAGGGTTATTAATGAGTTACTTAAGAAATGCGTGCAGAGTTACATGGAGGAATAGACAGACGAATGAGTAAGTAAGAGGGAGGTGTGGTGTGGAGGTAGATGTGCTGTAAAGTGTGAAAAGGAACAACTTGATATGGTTCGGCTATATGGAACATATGAGAAGCAAGAGAATGACTAAGAGGGTGTACGAGAGTGAGGTGAAAGGACAGAGAGGGAGAGGTAAACCGAGAGAGAGGTGGAAGGATGAAGTGAAGAAGTATATGGATGAAGGCAGTGCTGGTTGGGAGGAGGGGCGTCGACTGACTGGGAACAGAGGTGCATGGGGGCGTTTCGTTCGTGGCCACCCCTTCGGGAATCACGGCGTCAAGCAATACATAAATATAGTACCATCGAATTCTGGTTATTAAGACCACGCAGGACAATCAAGACCAAATTATAAAAAGTATACATATTCTTCTAATATGAGTACATTAGTAGAAAGCTATCAGAGTTGGTGCTATATTATAGACAGAATAACATGGGTATTTCATGATGTAAAATGATGAACATGGAGTAATTTAATAATTTCCTACACATATGTTATCTATTTTTGGTCTTAATTGCCCCATTTTCAAGAAAGGTTTAACGCAAGAAGTTTCTTTTTAGGAACAAGTCAACGAAGACTTACTTTTAATTGTATTATATATATATATATATATATATATATATATATATATATATATATATATATATATATATATATATATATATATATATATATATATATATATATATATATACAGTATATATATATTATAATATTGGTTGTGGAAAGTTTTGCAATACAAGGTGCAAAATTTCCGGTCTCAATTGCCCCACCTCAGATTTTTGGAGGGACCATTTAGACCACTTATATATATATATATATATATATATATATATATATATATATATATATAGATATATATATATATATATATATATATATATATATATATATATATATATATATATATATATATATATATATATATATATATATATATATACATGTATATATATATATACAGTATATATATATATGTATATGTACATACCATATATATATATATATATATATATATATATATATATATATATATATATATATATATATATACTGTATATATATATATATATATATATATATACAGTATATATATATTATATATACAGTATATGTTTTCAATAATCTGTGTTATTTAAACATAGCCTGACCAAATGCACTACTTGACCACCAACATGTCGTCTCATCCACACCACAGCTACCAACATATCTGTTACACAATTGTACCAACATATCTGCGACACTTTGTTCCTAACAATTTGGCAACTTTGTCAAAACTGTGTTGGCAACGCATGCTTGTGACAGGTGTGGACGCACCTTAAGTCTTCATTATTAGGCCTATCGAATTACTACACATACAGTATATAGTTATGGATAGTTGAAAGAGAAGTCAACGGAGTTAGAAATATTATTTCCATGTTTACACATAATATTTATTTACATACTTATTGATACAAACTAGTTATATAATTTACATGAAAAGATAATGTTTCCTTGTAATATTAGGAGGATAGTGTTTGACTATTGTGATTATTAGCACAGGATCCAACATTATTGCACACTTCTGCACCGCCGTGAAGAGGGCTGTTGAGTGTGTGATCAGCGAACTATTTAGTTTCATGAAGTTACTAGAAAAATGGTGCCCACGAAACTGAGTAAAATACACGGCAGAAAATTCGATTCCGCATGTATTCTCTTCCACCATTGTTCTAGAAATAACTATTAGGTGTGTAATAACTTCGGAATAATGACATTCATCCCGAGTCATAGAACAACTTGATATATATTATCCTGGCGAATGCGTCATTAAAAGTATTAAAACGTTTATTGAATCACAATATCTGTCTATCTATCTATCTATCTACCTATCTATCTATCTATCTATCTCTCTCTCTCTCTCTATATATATATATATACATATAGTATATAATTATATATACATATACAGAGTGATTCAGAATTGCATGCATTAAATTGGAGGACGGCCTCTTTGGGTAATTTTAAACATCAATGTATCTGTGGTAAAGTGTCAAATTATGCATAGTTTGGCTGTTAAAGTACATTTACGATGTTGTAAAGGTGAAGGTGAAGGGAAATCCCCATAGAGTTTTATACACATTTATTCACAGATCTCGACGGTGTGCTCCTCTTTGCTACAGGCTAAAGAAAATTTTCAAAGTGGCCCCATGTGCCTGCAACACACTGTACTCCTGTACTCAAGACGTGTGGAAAATATCTCTGGAAATCTACGCGGGTTTCCCTTCACTTTCCACCCTCATTAATACAACATCGTAAATGTACTGCAGCAGCCAAACTATGTATAATTCGACATTTTACCATAGATTATATTGTTGTTTAAAATTATCCAAGGAGATCGTCCTCCAATTTAATTTATGCAATTCTGAATCACCATATATATATATATATATATATATATATATATATATATATATATATACAGTATATATATATATATATATATATATA
Source organism: Paralithodes platypus (assembly GCA_032716605.1). NCBI lineage: Eukaryota > Metazoa > Arthropoda > Malacostraca > Decapoda > Lithodidae > Paralithodes > Paralithodes platypus. Next base: position 82,410,671 of record CM064487.1, read on the forward strand.
TATATATATACAGTATATATATATATATATATATATATATATATATATATATATATGGTGATTCAGAATTGCATAAATAAAATTGGAGGACGATCTCCTTGGATAATTTTAAACAACAATATAATCTATGGTAAAATGTCGAATTATACATATATATACAGTATATATATATATATATATATATATATATATATATATATATATATATATATATACAGTATATATATGTATATATCTTAATTTGTATTTATGTGTTTGTGTGTGAGAGAGAGAGGGGGAGGGGAACCCTGGTGACCTTAAAGTTTCTCAACAATTAATGGTCAGATCGGTTGCCCTAGCTCTTGTCTCTCTCACTCCAAGGGTCACTTGCACCAATTAGAGGGCCTCTCTCTCTCTCTCTCTCTCTCTCTCTCTCTCTCTCTCTCTCTCTCTCTCTCTCTCTCTCTCTCTCTCATTTCCGGTATATTTTACTACAATACTATTTCAATCAATCAGTTGATTGGTTGTGCTACTTACACACCAGTATATGCACTTGATGTTTATGTATCTATTTACTTTGTTTAATTGCTTATATATATATATATATATATATATATATATATATATATATATATATATATATATATATATATATATATATATATATATACTGTATACTGTATATATAATTACAAAGTAATATGGTGTTGTCGATGTCAACCCATCGTAATCTAATGTGCTCTCAAGTACCCCACATTATATTATACGCATACAACTAATTAGTACTCAGATAGAACATAAGATCATTATTGTATGCTTTAGGAAGTATAGCATATGATTAAGCTATTTTCACAAGGGTAGGAAAAGCACCCTCTCGCCGGGATGAAAATAAATTCCCAGCCCGGCCGCGACTCACTCCTCGGGACAACTGCTATTTCTCACCGTATAGGCTAAATGGATATCTGCAGGTGACGGCGGCTTTCCTGCCTCTGTCAAATTCCGCATTATCAGGAAGAAACTCAAGATGACGGAATCGGAAGGAGGAATGGGAAAGATTGTATGTTTTGTAAGAAAATAATTGAAATGTTGGATTAAGAAGTAGAGGAGAAAGAGAGAGTGTGTGTTTCGGATGAATACATATGATAAACGAGCTTTAGTATTCAATACTTAGTGGATAACGAAAAATTAGGCTTGAATCAATAATAAAATAAAATATAGTAAAATATTGATTAAATAAAAACTTTGAAGTATGAGCACTAAATATCAATATAATGAAATACCAAGGAGGGACGAGAATATGGATTGGATGCTGCGAATTCATTGAGGGCTGATCTTGGGTAGTAGACGTGCGGGGTGTGGAGGACAGGAACCGGGATATAATCGGATTTAGTTTTTTGTTTACTATTGATCCGCAACTTTACACTATCAGCATTTAACACTATTTTACATTGGTATCAGTAACTAGATTAAGGGGAGAATTTTTTTGGAGGATTCATCAGCATCAGGCACAATGAAGTAAGAGACGTAACGGCGAACATGCTCAGGGAGGTGTGTCGCGATGTGGCGTGCGAACCATCAATCATTCCCTTGGATGGAGAGATCTTGCAGCACAGGACGGCAAACACATCCAATGAAGTACGAGTGGACGTTAGTGCAAGATGATTTTGGACAAGAAGACAGCGAGCGTTCTTCGACATAAGAATATTCAACCCAATGGCCCCTAGCGAGCTGTCTCTGGAGGCTGCACACAAGAGGAACGTACAAGAGAAGGTCTGGGCATATGGGGAAAGGATCCTAAATATCGAATAAGGCAGCTTTACCCCACTAGTCTTCACCACATCTGGAGGGATGGTGCTGCCTATCTTTCTTGTTGCGCAGATCAGCACTACTATGCCTACGGGGACAAGACTATCTGCACCACAACCAGTGACAGTGGTAGACGTGGACTACGAGGCAGCAGTGTCGGAGAGTCGCATCAAGATGCAACTGGATTGAAGTTGCATGGCATAGAGTAGTAGTATAGTAAGGCAGTAGGAGTAGAATAATATCTGATGTTTGTAAAATGTAATGAATGTACAATATTAAATAAAGGAAAACAAAAATGATTCCACGATGATAAGGCTGAGTGCAAACCCCGGAATAGGATGCAGCAGTAGCTCTTTTACAGCTATTTTACAGATAATTTACAGCTCTTTTACAGCTATTTTACAGATAATTTACAGGCATTTTACAGATAACTTACAGGCATTTTACAGATATTTTACAGATATGTTACAGCTATCAATCACAAGACCTCTTATCGTCAATTGTTACGGGTGCAAAACATTTCCGGCAACATTTCTGGGATATTTTGCGTTGGAATTTGACATTAGACTGAATAGAAATGTAAACAGGTGGCCAAATGTTCATAACAGTTGTCCACATAAGTTGCCAGATCAGAGTATCTATCTATCTATTGCTTGACGCCGTGATCCCCGAAGGGGTGGCCACGAACGAAACGCCCCCATGCACCTCTGTCCCCAGTCAGTCGACGCCCCTCCTCCCAACCAGCACCGCCTTCATCCATATACTTCCTCACTCCATCCTTCCACCTCTTGTTCGGTCAACCTCTCTCTCTCTCTGTCCTTCCACCTCGCTCTCGTACACCCTCTTAGTCATTCTCTCGCTTTCCATACGTTCCATATGGCCGAACCATCTCAAGTTGTTCCTTTTCACACTTTCCAGCACATCTACCTCCACACCACATCTCCTTCTTACTTCCTCATTTGTCTGTCTATCCCTCCATGTAACTCCGCACGCACGCACTTTTTAACACCTTACGAGCGGCCTATGCGGTTTATTTATGTGTACCGCACAGCGGGGTGTTTTTAGCCAAAATAGGGCTGTTTACGTGATCATTTTCATGCCTAAATAAGACCCAGAACGTAAAACAAGTACCTATCCCTGAAAGGGCATAAACAGAGCTTTCGAATGACACCATAACGATCCTTGTATGATGGATAGTTTTCTTGCAATAACCGTGCAACGCGAGTGCAAAAAGCAGGTAATTCGGTACTTTCAGTACATAATTGAGTATGTAGCGAGTGAGAGAGGGAGGAGGGAGCTGAGATTTGTGTCAGTAGGTTCGCCGCTGTGGTCTGGAGCAGTCATACGCTCGCTAGTCTCCTGCCACCACTTGTCTCTCTCTCTCAGCCACATTACGTGCTGAAATTGCCACTCGAGTTATGTCGAGCGCCGCCACATAGTCCAGCTTTATTTAACTCGACTTATGTTGCTCGCCGCTAAATAAGGGTTAAGTAACTAATTTCCACCGCTCTCACTCTAGGTCCGAGTGTCTTCTCGAACGTTCTTGCTTCGGTTCCATAAGTCAGTGTCGGGATTACCACACTGTCATGCAAAAACTTCTTCACTTCCATACTGACCACCCTATTTCTTGTTACTGCTTTCAACGTTCCTACATCCCTCTTCCTCTGTTGCACCCTCTCTCGCACTTCTTCATCCATAGTCCCATCTTTACTCAACACACTGCCCAGATACTTAAATGAGCTGACAATCTCCATAGCCTGACCGTTCAACTTAACCTCACACTCTGTGGCTTCACCCCTCTCGAAGACCATAACCTTGCTCTTCCCCGCATTTACCTTCAGATTCCGTTTTTCGCACACTGTTCCAAACACATTTACCAGACCCTGCAACTCCCATTCATTATCGCTCATCAGAACTGTATCATCAGCAAACAGCAGTATAGGTAGCTTCCACTCATTTCCCTCCCTTATCAGCGATACACCAACATCCACTGCTCTTCTCTGTATCTCTTTCATGACTCCATCCATATATACAGTAGACAACCACGGGGACATCACACACCCCTGTTTCAACCCAACATTCAGGTCAAAGAACTCACTCTGCTCATTCTCCACACATACTGCCCCTTTGCACCCTCATACATGCTCTTCACTGCTTTCAGCAACTTGCCATCTACTCCGTATATTCTAAGTACTTTCCACATACCTTCTCTATCCACTCTGTCATAGGCCTTCTCCAAGTCCATAAAGGCAACATACACCTTTTGTTGTTTCTCCAGATATTTCTCCACAACACAATTCAGGGTAAAAATCTGATCTACACATCCTCTTCCCTTCCTAAAACCGCCCTGCTCGTCACCGATCCATTTCTCCGTTCTCGCTCTCACTCTCTCAATCACTACCCTACTGTTAATTTTCCCTACTACGCTTAGAAGACATATTGCTCGGTGGTTACCACACAATCCTCTTTCCCCTTTGCCCTTATATAGGGGGACTATTATGCCTGTCTTCCAGTCATCAGGTGCACTCACCTTCTCCCATGCTAGTTTGCACATTTTCCATACCAATTGGATCACTATCTCACCACCATACTTCAGCATTTCCCCACACACTCCATCAGAGTAGCCGATAAAAATTGAAACAACTAGCGGGATTACTGTACAACTGCTATAAAAATGATCTTACTAAATCATAAAGCTATCCTAGAACTGTGCCAGTAACCCAAACGATCTAAACTGTAATGCAGTATTGGAGGAGTGGTATGGTGCGAGTATTTTGGGACAAATAGAATCTCGATTTTTAAATTTTACTCAATATTTAAAATTAAGATTAAAACATTCCAAATTCGCTCTTAAAAGTCTAGGAAACTGTGCGAATGGGAATATAGTAATGTTTGTCACCTGAAAAACATAAAATTTAAGAAAATTTATATAACAAGTTAGGACACATATGAATTACTTAACGGGGAATGAGAGGTGATTGACATTACAGAAATCATAAAGGAGAGTATCAAGACTAGATGTATTGATCAAGGTGTTAGTACTCGGGACTGTTCAGGAGGGAGAAGTTAGGAAATTAAAAGTGTGGAGATATCGAGAAGAGGAAACATGCCGAAATATCTGGACTGAAAATGTATAGAACGTGTATAGACAGAGGCAGAAAGGCAGAGGTGTGTGTGTGTGTGTGAGAGAGAGAGAGAGAGAGAGAGAGAGAGAGAGAGAGAGAGAGAGAGAGAGAGACAGAGAGAGAGAGAGAGAGAGACAGAGAGAGAGAGAGAGAGAAGGGGGAGGCAATCAATTACTGGGGGCCTACGTCAGTACAGCACATAACTGCACTCACCCACCGACCCCACTCCCAGGGGGTCTAAGGGGGTGTTTTTCTAAGCTTGATGGAAATCTAGCGACGAAGCTAAAAACTAAATTAATAATTAAATATATCGACCAAACACCAAGCACTAGCCCCTTAAGAGCTAGAGTAGACGGTGATTTAATATATGGCCCCACCAACTGTATTTAATATATGGCCCCACCAACTGTATTTAATATATGGCCCCACCAACTGTATTTAATATATGGCCCCACCAACTGTATTTAATATATGGCCCCACCAACTGTATTTAATATATGGCCCCCACCAACTGTATTTAATATATGGCCCCACCAACTGTATTTAATATATGGCCCCACCAACTGTATTTAATATATGGCCCCACCAACTGTATTTAATATATGGCCCCACCAACTGTATTTAATATATGGCCCCACCAACTGTATTCAATATATGGCCCCACCAACTGTATTTAATATATGGCCCCACCAACTGTATCCCGTGACACAAAGGCGTCCATGCTAAGTAGGCCAAATACTGTCCAGGTCTCACAACCATATAACAAGAGAGAACGAGCTGGTAAATTGCGCCCATCCAGTAACTTTAAGGGGGTAGTGCTTGGTTTATGGTCTATGTATTTATTTATTAATATATTTTTTAGTTTCCTCGCTAAACCTCCATCAATCTTTGAAAAACACCCCCTAGACCCCCTTTCAAGATAAATTTGTACATTTTTCGCCGGGTTCTTTCTAAAATTAGAGGCTCGCTATCGCTCGCCAGGAAAAAATCGACACCTAAAGGCCACGACAGGTCTTAATATTGACAAAAAAATTAGGTGAAAGGTCTCAAAATCGCCAAACTAACGGAACGAACGTCTTAAAACCTCAAAACTAATATGCTAGATATGAGGGAGAAGGGGGTCCATAAAAAGCGAGTACTACCCTTTTAAGACTATTAGACCAGTGTATGTGCCGTGGGTAAAGTTGATTCTATAACAATTGTAAGTATCTGAGGATACCTAGGTGATTAACCAAGAACATTATATATTCTATACAGTAGGTAGCGCCAACGAACTTGACAAATATCTCGACCCCTGACCTTTTCGTAACTCAAAAGGACCTTGAGCAAACTGGCTGTACATATTCACACCTATTTCCTAGTGGACTCTTCCCAAATGATATAAATGTCAGCCTGATTGCTTTCATTCATTTTGAGTTATGAGAAGTTAAGGGGTCCAGATTATTGTCAAGTTCGTTGGTGCTACCTATAATACAGTACTTTATGTGCGTACCTTGAGATGGGGGAACATTGGGGTAATGTAGATTATATTTTATGAAATTTAACCACATGAAGATAGTCAAATAAGCAGCCATCCAGACACACATTTAGACAGAAAAGCAATAAGACAGATATACTGAAAGATAGACATGCAAGCAAATTAATTATTATGTTCTCTCCACCAACCAACTTTACTCCTAAACTCGATTAATGAAATTAACAAACACATGTGGCAGTTCGGGGATTCGAACCCAGGACGCTCACACCGAAAATCAACACACTTATGCATAGCGCCACGAAGACAGTTAGGAAATGAAATGGTGTATTCAATATTAATTCTTCAAAAGACATGAGAAACAAAGCCATAATCCAACAATGACGTAATATATAATATCTTATATATAACTCCAAGAGGTATTTAAATCATCATTCAAATTTCTGGATTATATGTGAAGTTTAACCTCCTTCTTTTCCCAACTAAAGGCCTTCTTGGAAATTGTAAAGGCTTTTCTTATCAAATCTGATCTACTGATTAAATACTGGGGTTTAGTGGTGCGCTTGGCTTGTTCTCTCTCTCTCTCTCTCTCTCTCTCTCTCTCTCTCTCTCTCTCTATATATACATATATATATATATATATATATATATATATATATTGTGGAGAAGTATCTGGAGAAGAAACAAAAGGTGTATGTTGCCTTTATGGACTTGGAGAAGGCCTATGACAGAGTGGATAGAGAAGGTTTGTGGAAAGTACTTAGAATATACGGAGTAGAGGGCAAGTTGCTGAAAGCAGTGAAGAGCATGTATGAGGGTGCAAAGGCGGCAGTACGTGTGGAGAGTGAGCAGAGCGAGTTCTTTGACCTGAATGTTGGTTTGAAACAGGGGTGTGTGATGTCCCCGTGGTTGTTTACTGTATATATGGATGGAGTTATGAAAGAAATACTATCAAGAGCAGTGGATGTTGGTGTATCGCTGAAAAGGGAGGAATTGAGTGGAAGCTACCTATACTGCTGTTTGCGGATGATACAGTTCTGATGAGTGATAATGAATGGGAGTTGCAGGGTCTGGTAAATGAGTTTGGAACAGTGTGCGAAAAACGGAATTTGAAGGTAAATACGGGGAAGAGCAAGGTTATGGTCTTCGAAAGGGGTGAAGTCACAGAATGTGAGGTGAAGCTGAACGGTCAGGCTATGGAGATCGTCAACTCTTTTAAGTATCTGGGCAGTGTGTTGAGTAAAGATGGGACTATGGATGAAGAGGTGCGGGAGAGGGTACAACAGGGGAAGAGGGTTGTAGGAACGCTAAAAGCAGTAACAAAAAATAGGGTGGTCAGTATGGAAGTGAAGAAGTCCTTGCATGACAGTGTGGTAATCCCGACACTGACTTACGGAAGCGAAGCATGGACGTTGGTTGAGAGACTCAGACCAAGAGTGAGAGCAGTGGAAATGAATTACTTAAGGAGTGCGTGCGGAGTTACATGGAGGGATAGACAGACTAATGAGGAAGTAAGAAGGAGGTGTGGTGTGGAGGTAGATGTGCTGGAAAGTGTGAAAAGGAACAACTTGAGATGGTTCGGCCATATGGAACGTATGGAAAGCGAGAAAATGACTAAGAGGGTGTATGAGAGCGAGGTGGAGGGACAGAGGGGGAGAGGTAGACCGAATATGAGGTGGAAGGATGGAGTGAGGAAGTACATGAACGAAGGTGGTGCTGGTTGGGGGGAGGGGCGTCGACTGACTGGGGACAGAGGTGCATGGGGGCGGTTCGTTCGTGGCCACCCCTTCGGGGATCACGGCGTCAGGCAATAGATAGATAGATAGATATATATATATCATGTCTGTTGCCGAAGGCATTCTTCTATTATATTTTTTTCCCCACGATTCTCTTTCGCTCAACATTATGATTTTTAAATATCATACATTTTGAGTAACCTACAACAATACTTACATTTATCCATTCCAATCCATTCCCACCCCTATGCGTTCACTTCAGGTTAATTTAAGGTTCACTTTACTTCTACCCAACCAAAGCTTCCCTCCGCCATCCGTCTCTAGTAGTCCGTACCATTACCTCACACGACAGTTTGATCGTGTAAAGGGAAACTTTGGTGGTTTACTTAGTCTTACACCGTCTGTACAGTCATCCAGGGCAGTATACACACACACACACACACACACACACACAGATATATATATATATATATATATATATATATATATATATATAATGAATGGAAAGTAAATTACATTAATACATTACTCAGCATGGTCGCATTTGCATAAATATAATAATACAGTTAGGAAATGTTTGAGTGACTGTACATTTTAAGACACTAAAGCTGCCATTAAATAGTAGAAGTTATCCCGTACTGAAACCAACTTTATTAATTCACTACCATTTATGTGGCTCGTTATAACAGTTAGAGGAGCTAAACGGTGCTAGGATGTGTGTCCGAGAGTGTACACTAAACTATACTCCGTTTATTTTCAACTGACGGTAAATTGCAAAGTTCCCATCAAGATTTCTAAGTTATTTTGAAGATTTTGGAGTGACATATGGTGCTAGTTATACAAACTTGTTCTAAATATGATGTAGAGACACAGTAGTTAAATATTTATCCTTTAGTTATCGAGAAATTAGTTGTTAAGGGATTCAGGTTACCGTCAGATGATATGAAACAGAGTATACAGTAGTCACGCACATTCTAAAACTTTCTTGTAATGTATTCAGACTGATCAACTTTACTGAGCGTATGTGATTTGACTGTTTGTGTATAGCATATCAGGCATACACTAACCACTAATCATCGACACCTAATTTGCACGAAAGGTCTTAAAATTGGCAAGGAAATTGGGGAAAGGTGTTAAAATCGCCAAAATAATGGGCCGACCGTCTTAAAATCTCAAAAACTAATGGAGCTAAACACAAGGGAGAAAGGGTCCAGAAAAACAAGTAGTACCCCCTTTAAGCCGCAACACACGTTCCGGTTGGCATGCACAGCCTAATATTCTACAGGCCAATTTGAAGATACTTGGGCGTGTGTGTGGTGGGCTTGATGGTTTATGCAAGCCTGGGATTCCTGTACAAACCTTCACACCACCGCCAGACGTACTCAAACTGGCCTGTCTGGACTTAACGGGAGGCTGACCGTTTGTTTGGTCTATTAATTAATTTATTCATATATTTTGTTTTAGTTTCCTCCCTAGACCTCCATCAAGCTTAGAAAAAACACCCCCTAGACCCCCCTTCAAGATAAATTTGTAAATTTGTCGGTAAAAAATGTCCCGGCCGAAGGCCGGTTCCTCTTAAAATTGCAGGCTCGCTATCGCTCGCCAGGAAATAATCGACACCTAAATGGTACGAAAGGTCTTACAAATTGACAACGAAATAGGGCGAAAGGTGTTAAAATCGCCAAACTAATGGGCCGAACGTCTTATAATCTCAAAACTAGTGGGGCTAAATATTAGGGAGAAGGGGGTCCAGAAAAACGGTCTTCCTCCCCTTAATAGGTGGGACTGAGCGGGCAAGACTATATCTTTACTGGTCTCCCTCAAAAACAGTCACACACTCCTGTCCTTTCTGTTCTACTGTATACCCCAACCTCATCTTATAGTCACACACTCCTGTCCTTTCTGTTCTACTGTATACCCCCACCTCATCTTATAGTCACACACTCCTGTCCTTTCTGTTCTACTGTATACCCCCACCTCATCTTATAGTCACACACTCCTGTCCTTTCTGTTCTACTGTATACCCCCACCTCATCTTATAGTCACACACTCCTGTCCTTTCTGTTCTACTGTATACCCCCACCTCATCTTATAGTCACACACTCCTGTCCTTTCTGTTCTACTGTATACCCCCACCTCATCTTATAGTCTATTGTAAGTGTGTTTGTGTGCGTGTGTGTTTTTTTTGTTCAACCTAATGGAAAATTTACTCCATTACCAATTGATATCTCGATAATCAATGAGTAAATACAAAACTGCTATGTCTCTGTATTATATAATTGCTAGGTTTTCAAAATTAACACTCATTTTGGCAATAAATACTGTGTAACGGTGGAGTAAAAAGATGGGGAATGGTCGATAATTGATATCCACCTTAATTAAAACAGACTATACAGTCATACCATATCCATAATGAATTACTCACTGGATTATGTTTCTCAAATATAAGAGTGTAGAATAATTTCCTCTATTTTACCAATATAATTTTTTCGTATCCAATTATCAAGGAGGAAATTCTGTGTTTTTTGTTGTTGTTGTTCTATTATTTGTCACTTTTCCTGATTCCTTAATCATTACATCGTTCCATTTAAGTAAGAATCGATCAGGTTCACATTGAGTACCGGATATAAATATTGCCATGATTATTAGCAAAACTCGAATTTTTCAGCTTCTGATACAGACTTACCATCCCTTTCCATTCTAAGCTATTCCCATTGTATTTCTCCCTTATTTCATAATTACTACATCCTTCCTTCCATGATGAAATTCACCATATGTTGTCACAATTTTAACATTCGCAACTTCAATACCCACTTCCTCGTTTTCCATTCAATTCCCACTTTGCTTTCTCCTCATCATTATTTTCAAGCAAAATTGGTTTGCCATGTATAGTTATTGCAAACATCTGTCTTATCATGTCCATCTTCTTCCTCCGTGTTGTTCTCTTAGCAACATTATATTATTTTCTCCTACCTGCCCCTCTTGATGTGTTCCCTTTAACTTTTTCATTCCCTCCCTTGTCTCACCACTTTCATATTCCTTGTCCATCTATCTGTTTTTCTTCTGTTGGTGTTTTCTCGCATTTATTTGTATTATTGTCAAGCATCATATTTTATTTTCTGTTATATTCTTGCTAAACTAGACGTATTTATATAACTTAGGGAAACCTATCTGTCCGATAGATAAATATCTATATCAAGTAAGCCCTTGTGTGCCTCATACCATTATAAGCTTAATACAATTATCTAATAAGTGTCAGATAATTATATATTAAGGAATGCGTTATGGTATACTGAAAGGGTTAATTATAAGATAAGGTAAGATATAATAGTTTTATGAACTTTAGGAAGACCTGTATCTCTTAAAAATGAAAGATATTTTTGACGTTACGAAATTCACAAAACTGTGCTATGATGATTTATTATTTTACTCTAACAATTAACATAATTATAATATCTCTACACTGTTAACAAAATCAAGGATATGGATAAGGTATAGAAGAATCATTAGGTACATTGATGGTGATTCACCTTTCTATTCTTATATACATCTGGAAGGGTAGATTATCATGGACACTTAAATTACCCTTTTCTTAACCATATTTGTTTACAGTGCAGAGCTATACGATCCGGTTGGCCTGTCCGATCACCTGCACAATCGTTCAGACCAAACTGAGTTATTGGTGTGGGTCTGGTTCCGCCTAATGTATTTGGTCTGAACAGGAACCTATACAGTATAAACTATTGGGCATGAAATGAGTGATTATGGTGCCTATAATAATCTATCCATTTAAAGGTGTATTGATGGTAATAAACAACTACAAGGATAGACATATTATATCACTATCAATATAACCAATGATTGTATTTACCTTTTCCATACCCATTTTATACCTAGACTTTTTACAGTATACGTTATCATATAAAATGTTTAGTAAGATATATTCTATGGATTTTGAATGATATACTGTATATAGAGTGTGGGCCAGTGATTATACACTAATATGTTAACCTAACTGAGACGACGGTTTTAGGGCGTGGATTTTGTATTCGATAAGGAGGAATTGTATGTGATTGTTTTGCAGTTATCGAAATTTCCTTTACTTTGTTAAAAAAAAAAAAAAAAAAAAAAAATCTAACCCTTTTAACCCCCCTCCCCTCTTGAAGCTAAATATATACATTTTTCGGTAAAACAAATGTATGCCGGTCTTCTCCTAACTTGCAGGCTCGCTATCGCTCGCCACGGAACAAAATTACACCTGAGAGGGGTGAAACATCTTATAATCGCCAACTATTTCGGCGAAGCGTCTTAATATCGTCAATCTATTGGAGAAAAACAGGTTGAACCAAAAAAAGACCACCCTCTGTTTAATACATTTAAGCCAGTCAGAAATTCAACTTAGAAAGGTCCTGTAGATAATGAATAGGTTCAAACTCAATTAACACTTTTTTTATTTTATTTTAGCTTGCTCCATATAACTCTCTCAAGCTTAGCCCCTTCAGCACCATGATGTCTTTTAACCTTTGATCTGGCTAAAACTGCATGGGTTTATGCAGTATTAGAAAGACCTATGTTACTAAGAGGGTATATTGAGATCGTATTTATCCATTTGAATTGCATAGGTAGATTAGATACTATGGAAAATCGTCTAATGGTAACTAGAATATGATGAAAATTACATAACTGTGGTGAAGAGGTTAAAATTATATTCCCAAGACCCCGCTTCGAGATGAATTTGGAAATTCTTCGGTAGAAAAAGGCCAGTTCCTCCTATACTACAGGCTCGCTATCGCGTGCCAGGAAAATAATCGATACCTAAACACCAAAGGTCTTAAAATTTACCAAAAAAAAAAAAAAAAAAAAAAAAATGGGACGAAAGATCTAATAATTGCCAAACTCTCGGGGCGAACGTCTTCCAACCTCAAAAATAATGGGGTTGAACTTGAGGGAGAAAGGGTTCCAGAACCCCCCCCCCCCCCTCTTAACCCTTAATCCTTTCTATGCCCAATAATATCGTTTTTTTTTTTTTTTTTTTTTTTTTTTTTTTTTTTTTTTTTTAAAGAGACAATGAACGGAGGAAGGAAAAACACAGATAAAACAAAAAGGTCCATGTGCCTAAAGGCATCCTCCATTCATAAAATGTTTGTAACAACTGGATTTAAACATTTGTAGATTGTAAGTTTGTGGAAAGCAATTCGAGGGAAGTGAATTCCAAAGAGTAGTAGCTCTGGGGATAAATGAATTCTGATAAGCAGAAGTTCTGCATTGTGGAGGAGAAAGTGTAAATTCATGGGTGCTCTCAGCTGCCCTAGTTCTACGGGGAAAGATGTGGAGAGGCGGCACAATTGAAGCAAGTTCCTCGGAACAATTGCTGTGAAAATATCTGTAGAATAATGCAAGGGATGCAACGTTTCTTCGTATGGATAATGTAGGAAGGTCCTGTGTGATTGCAGGGTTATTGATTAATCTAATAGCTTTATTTTGAATTTTGTCCAACTGCCTCAATGCAACCACTCCACTTCCACCCCACAGAGGTGAACAGTAATCCATCTGAGAACGCACATGACTTTTATATATTACGGCCAACTGCTCGTCAGTGAAGAATTCTCGAACTCTGTACAGGAGTCCCAGTTTTTTAGAGGCATTCTTAGCAATGCTTCTAACATAATGTGTCCAGCTCAAGTTAGTAGTTAATGTTACACCGAGAATGTCAATACTAGGGGAAGTGGGAATATTTACATCATTAAAAAATATATGGGAGTCAGTGAGATTCTGTCGGTTAGAAAATTGAATGTACTTGGTTTTCTGTGCATTAAAGGAAACTAGATTCTCTTGTCCCCATTCATTAATTCTAGAAAGGTCCTGGTTCAGAGAAATTGCAGTGTTTATTTTTGAATTTATAAGATCGGGTTGGGTGAAAGAATTGGTAAATGTGAAGGAACTGTGGAGTGTTGAGTCATCTGCGTGGGAATGTATTGGATTAAGAGTGGTAGATATGAGATCATTGATATGAATGAGGAACAGAGTTGGGGCCAAAACTGATCCCTGGGGAACACCAGCATTTATTGAGTGAAATTGAGAATAAAGGCCATCTACCATTACACATATTTTTCTGTTATGAAGATAAGAAGAAATTAGTGGAACTAATGATGCAAGGCCGTAGTGTGACATCTTCGACAATAAGGATTGATGTCTAATGTTAGCCATTATAATATGAAAGGCGTCTTAATCCTGAAAGAGTTAATTATAAATCTGACTCCCATACTGTGACTGTAAATATCAGCCATTACTATACTCTCTCTCTCTCTCTCTCTCTCCCCTTCCTTTACTGTGGGCCCATTCTTTGTTATTTAGTCGGGCGTCTCTCTTAAGCCTCCCACATCCATCTTCCCCCAATCCCTCCCATTCTTCTTCCCCCTTTCCCTCCTCTTCCTCCTCCTCGTTCCATTCTTCTTCTTCGTCATCGTCGTTTTCTGCATTTATCTTTCTTATATATATCTTCAGCATCGTTCTTTTGTTTTTCGTCAATGATGAATGATATATACAATATCTTAATAATCTCCCTTCGTTTCCCCTCATACTCCTCTGCCTTCTTGTTTCATCATTTTGTTATAATTATTTTCCGTACTCTACTTTCTCTCCTCTTCTTTGTTTCTTCATTTGTTTTTGCATTTTTCTTCAGGACTCTTCTTTCTCTCTCCTCTCCCTTGTTTATTCAATTTGTTTATTGTCCATTTATTCTCATTACTCATCGTTCTCTTCCCTCTTCTCTGTTTTTTTTCTTTTTCTGTGGTACTCTTCTTTCTCCCTCCAATTTCATCCTTTTATTCCGCCTCTCTTTCCTCTCACTTATTCAACATAACACTCACATCTCACTCTTTATACCTCCCTCCGTTTAACTAATTCCTTGTGTATTTCATTCATTCATCTCTCTCTCTCTCTCTCTCATATTTCATTATTTATCCTTCTGCACTTACCCCCCCCCCATTATATTTCCAATTTTTCCCAGGCCTTTCCTCACCTCTTTTACGGCTTACCGTCTCACTTAAATGATAGCCTTATCTCTCATTTTCTCTTCAATAACTCTCTCTCCTCTTTAATCACTACTCAGTTTTCTAGCATCATTTATTTCCCTTCAATACACTTTAGTTAATCCTCTTTTTCCTCTCTTATTATCATCACTTCTTTCCGACGTTTTCAAGTTTATCTTTGTTTATTTTCTGTCCAACTTCAAGTTCTCCCTCTCTTCTCGTATTGTCGTCATCACTTCTGTCCAATGCCCTTTTCATCTTTGTTTATTGTTTGCCCCTCTTTTTATCATCACTTCTTTTCTTTACAAATTTTTCTTTCTGTTATAAGTTAACTAATGTTATCTTAGCTGGCGAAAAAAAAAAATTGTTCCCATTTAATTAGCTTAGCCATTACAGTTTTCTTTTCCTAGCCAAATATATTGTTAATTTTGCAACCTTGGTGATAATACGATACAAATACAAAACAGTTTTATGTTGGTCATTCATTATCGAGAAATCAGCTGTTAAGGGGAGTTTTCTTCCTTGACCCCCTTCTCTCTCATATTTAGCCTTATTAGTTTTAAATTGTTAAGATGTTCACCCCAGTAGGATGTCAAATTTAAGATCTTTCGCCCCATTTCTTTGTTAATTTTAAGACCTTTCGTGCCATTTAGGTGTCGATTTTTTTCCTGGCGAGCGATAGCAAGCCAGTAATTTTGGAGGACAAAATAACCAATTATCTCAAAGGATTTCTTGCCTACATAATTATAACAGATAGACTTTAGGAATAATTGGTGCAATTATAACATTTTTTTTGGTGCATTAATATTAGCTAAATGTATGTCTTCATGCTTCCTATTTAACCTAATATTCATCATCTTCTACATGTAATGCAATATGATCTTCCTACAAGTTTTCTCTCCTCACTTATCTTTATTGTTTACTATCTCTCGTCTTGTTCTCTCTTCCAATTACTTCTTTCCTCTGCCATCACCATCCATGCTTCATATATACAACTCTCAGTTCTCTTTTCATGCTTCCCCTTTCGTTTAAAATTACTCTTCTAATCTCTCTTATTGTTGGCCATCTCTCTTAATTGTCCTCTCCCCTCTCTCATCACCTCTCTTTACCTCTGTGTCCTCTCATTCGGCTCTCTCTAGTTTCTATTTCTGCTTTATTGTCCCTTTTCATTTACTCCTCTCTCTCATTTGTTTATATTATTGTCTGCGTTATTTCTCCGTTCCTCCGACTATTGTTTCTCTCTCTCTCTCTCTCTCTCTCTCTCTCTCTCTCTCTCTCTCTCTCTCTCTCTCTCTCTCTCTCTCTCGTATGTAACTCCACTCATTCTTTTCATTTCGCTCTATATTTATTATTAATTTCTATTCTCTCCTTGATCATCCAAATTCCTCACTAACACACACACACACGCACACACACACAAACTCACCCACTCTCTATCTCACTCTCTCTCTCTCTCCCTCTCTTCCCCCTGCTGCCAGCCAGAGAGATATGAAGGGTCTGCCAGGAGGGTCAACCAAATTATACAAGTTTGCTCGTTAGTCAGTTTGTGAAGGTCTTTACTCAACCCCCTCTCTCACATCACTTACACCACACTGCACCATTTACACCACACCACTAACACCAGGTCACAGCACATCACACCCCTTCGTTAGTCAGTGTGTGTGGGTATTTACTCCACCCTCTCTGTCTCTCACACCATTCTATACCAACTACACCGCCACACAGACTTTGCACCACATTACACTACTTACACGACCATACCATTTACACCACGCTACACCATTTACATCACACTACACCACCACACAGACCTTACAGCACATTGCACCAATTACACCAAATCACAGCACATCACACCTATTGTTACTCACTCTCTCTCTCACACCACACTACACCACTTACACCAGCTCCCATCACACCACACCTCTCGTTAATCAGTTTGGGAAAGTCTTTACTTCACCACCTCTCCCGCAAGACACTACCTCACCACCACACACCTTACACCTCCCCAGTCCGCCACTTACACCAACACACAGCACAACACCACACTACATCACCACACACTACAACCCTTACACTACACTCTGTACAACACACCTTGGTACATCGCCATATATGGACTTCAGTATACCCCATACATACCTATCACCAAACTCTTTATGTTACACCAGCACAACAAGCCCCTCACATCACACCTCTAACATCAACATATAACACTACACTCTGTACAACACACCTTGGTACATCACCATATATGGACTTCAGTATACCCCTTACATACCTATCACCAAACTCTGTATGTTACATCAGCACAACAAGCCCCTCACATCACACCTCTAACATCAACATATAACACTACACTCTGTACAACACACCTTGGTACATCACCATATATGGACTTCAGTATACCCCTTACATACCTATCACCAAACTCTGTATGTTACACCAGCACAACAAGCCCCTCACATCACACCTCTAACATCAACATATAACACTACACTCTGTACAACACACCTTGGTACATCACCATATATGGACTTCAGTATACCCCTTACATACCTATCACCAAACTCTGTATGTTACACCAGCACAACAAGCCCCTCACATCACACCTCTAACATCAACATATAACACTACACTCTGTACAACACACCTTGGTACATCACCATATATGGACTTCAGTATACCCCTTACATACCTATCACCAAACTCTGTATGTTACATCAGCACAACAAGCCCCTCACATCACATCACACCTCTAACATCAACATATACACACTACACTCTGTACAACACACCATGGTACATCACCATATATGGACTTCAGTATACCCCTTACATACCTATCACCAAACTCTGTATGTTACACCAGCACAACAAGCCCCTCACATCACACCTCTAACATCAACATATAACACTACACTCTGTACACTCTGTATATTCATAACTATGAATATATGCTTATTATTCCATTTGCATCATCCATTTCCTTTGCTCATTACTTGATCACTCCTTTCCCCTTTTTCCTCAACAATCAATTAGTTTCTTTGGACAACTCCTTCAGCAACTTGTTCATCTCCACTTCCGAGAATCACCACGCCTGGTTGGATGATTATTCATTCTCTACTCTCTGTCACTCCCCTATTATATCCCAGGCCATTTGCCCAGCCTTTGCTCTCAAGTTAATCCCCTTCCATGCTGACGGCTGTGCTAGTGCCTTGATTCACAATAACTCCATTATAGAACATTGCCAGTTCAAGGAAGTTGCTAAGAACCCTTCTATCATGCTCATGTGTCCTCAACTCTCATCACCTTTATTTCCCTTCTGACACTACCATCTCCTCCATCTCCTTCAGAATGATATTCCATCTTCTGATCAGGTAATTCTGGTCTCATCATTATACCTGACACTTGCCTCTATCACCTCTTCCAATGTAACCATTTACCCCACAAATTACCACCTTACTGGAACTCTATCAACTATACAACGTGAACGATATGTTTTCTCACTCTCCCAAATATCTCAGCTAATATATCTAAACTTCACATCAACTCACCTGATTTAAAAAACCCTTCAATTGATCAACAAGTCAATTCTACCCTATGGATTTTGTTAAATACTATCACCCTTACATTGCCATCCCAGCGATTGGTACTCCTATGCTCTTTATCATCATCATCCTAGGTGTCCTCTTGGTTTGCTCTTCTCTCGCCTGAATCTTCGCATTGCTGCTCTTGAAGTCTACGCGAGGAATAGAGCACTTTAAAGTTTTTTTTTTTTGGGATATATTTCTTTATATGTATATGTATATTTATAATCGTCAGTGGAACAGCTTAGGGTATTTATTTCTTTCCACTGTCAGATGTAAAATTGTATTACTATGTAAGTTTACACCTGCCATGTGTTATATATAGCAGTTTGTAATCTTCTCCTTATACTCAACTATATATTTATATTATTTGACATAAACCTTTATTCTAATTTGTTGGTAGCTTACACCCTTGATCTAGGTTCTAATGGACAATTTTGATACGGTGTTTGATGTGTCAACAGACTAGTCATTTTTTTTTTTGTACTATAGTTGATCATGGTGAGATCAATTCTTTTACCCCCCGGCGAATGTAGTATGACATTATAAGCCCTGCATATATATTGCTATACATATATCTCACTGCTTATATGCCTTTATCCCTGTAACTTTTTAAACTCTCCAACATTCTTATTAAACATTCTTCATTTATTGAACTCCCTATAAACTTTATCTATCTCTTTAACCCTAATATATATTTGTTGTTACTTTCCACTTAACATCAACACCCATTTTCCTCTGTAAATGTAAACTGTATAAGATATTTATCCGGTCCTACGTCATACCAGAATGCTGAGTTGATGCGTGTGTTGCTTCAGCATCCTTGAACCCAGTCGATGCCTTCTTACTCAGGCATCTTCAGTTAGACTTCAACAGACTCCTCAGCCAGAGAGAGTCCAGAGCTCCTTTAACTCCCTCTAGACTCTAGACTCAGACCTCATCTTCTATAGCCAAGCTCCTAGATCCCCTAAGATATAATTTAGATCACACAAGTCATATATCACCTTGCTCCTAAGACTTTTATTACAAGCCTTATCTTATATCTGTACTTATATACCTGTACGTTTATACTTATTATCACTTATCCAATAATTAATGTGTTGTGTTATTACCTATAATCCCCTATATACTTAATATATTATAATAACACTACACTCTGTACAACACACCTTGGTACATCACCATATATGGACTTCAGTATACCCCTTACATACCTATCACCAAACTCTGTATGTTACACCAGCACAACAAGCCCCTCACATCACACCTCTAACATCAACATATAACACTACACTCTGTACAACACACCTTGGTACATCACCATATATGGACTTCAGTATACCCCTTACATACCTATCACCAAACTCTGTATGTTACACCAGCACAACAAGCCCCTCACATCACACCTCTAACATCAACATATAACACTACACTCTGTACAACACACCTTGGTACATCACCATATATGGACTTCAGTATACCCCTTACATACCTATCACCAAACTCTGTATGTTACACCAGCACAACAAGCCCCTCACATCACACCTCTAACATCAACATATAACACTACACTCTGTACAACACACCTTGGTACATCACCATATATGGACTTCAGTATACCCCTGTACATGCTTAGATTGATATGCAGGATTCGAAGTTGCATAATAAATCGTAGGCAGTGTCCACCATTCTTTAACTGTCTACGTGGTGCGATGCATAAGGTGTTGATTTTCGGTGTGAGCATCCTGGATTCGAATCCACGGACTGCCACATGTGTTTGTAAATTTCATTAATCGATTTTAGGAGTATAGTTGGTTGTTGGAAGGAACATAATAATTGATATTGGTTCAGGGGTAATTTATCGAGAGGACTTCCCTAGTGGTTAAGGCCCCATTAATTGCTCTTTCCATTCACATATGCATAGCCTACGTGAGTTGCAGTTGGGATGTGTGTACATGCTTAGATTGATATGCAGGATTCGAAGTTGCATAATAAATCGTAGGCAGTGTCCACCATTCTTTAACTGTTGGTGCGATGCATAAGGTGTTGATTTTCGGTGTGAGCATCCTGGATTCGAATCCACGGACTGCCACATGTGTTTGTAAATTTCATTAATCGATTTTAGGAGTATAGTTGGTTGTTGGAAGGAACATAATAATTGATATTGGTTCAGGGGTAATTTATCGAGAGGACTTCCCTAGTGGTTAAGGCCCCATTAATTGCTCTTTCCATTCACATATGCATAGCCTACGTGAGTTGCAGTTGGGATGTGTGTACATGCTTAGATTGATATGCAGGATTCGAAGTTGCATAATAAATCGTAGGCAGTGTCCACCATTCTTTAACTGTCTACGTGGTGCGATGCATAAGGTGTTGATTTTCGGTGTGAGCATCCTGGATTCGAATCCACGGACTGCCACATGTGTTTGTAAATTTCATTAATCGATTTTAGGAGTATAGTTGGTTGTTGGAAGGAACATAATAATTGATATTGGTTCAGGGGTAATTTATCGAGAGGACTTCCCTAGTGGTTAAGGCCCCATTAATTGCTCTTTCCATTCACATATGCATAGCCTACGTGAGTTGCAGTTGGGATGTGTGTACATGCTTAGATTGATATGCAGGATTCGAAGTTGCATAATAAATCGTAGGCAGTGTCCACCATTCTTTAACTGTCTACGTGGTGCGATGCCTAAGGTGTTGATTTTCGGTGTGAGCATCCTGGATTCGAATCCACGGACTGCCACATGTGTTTGTAAATTTCATTAATCGATTTTAGGAGTATAGTTGGTTGTTGGAAGGAACATAATAATTGATATTGGTTCAGGGTAATTTATCGAGAGGACTTCCCTAGTGGTTAAGGCCCCATTAATTGCTCTTTCCATTCACATATGCATAGCCTACGTGAGTTGCAGTTGGGATGTGTGTACATGCTTAGATTGATATGCAGGATTCGAAGTTGCATAATAAATCGTAGGCAGTGTCCACCATTCTTTAACTGTCTACGTGGTGCGATGCATAAGGTGTTGATTTTCGGTGTGAGCATCCTGGATTCGAATCCACGGACTGCCACATGTGTTTGTAAATTTCATTAATCGATTTTAGGAGTATAGTTGGTTGTTGGAAGGAACATAATAATTGATATTGGTTCAGGGGTAATTTATCGAGAGGACTTCCCTTGTGGTTAAGGCCCCATTAATTGCTCTTTCCATTCACATATGCATAGCCTACGTGAGTTGCAGTTGGGATGTGTGTACATGCTTAGATTGATATGCAGGATTCGAAGTTGCATAATAAATCGTAGGCAGTGTCCACCATTCTTTAACTGTCTACGTGGTGCGATGCATAAGGTGTTGATTTTCGGTGTGAGCATCCTGGATTCGAATCCACGGACTGCCACATGTGTTTGTAAATTTCATTAATCGATTTTAGGAGTATAGTTGGTTGTTGGAAGGAACATAATAATACCTATCACCAAACTCTGTATGTTCCCACACACACCACACACACCTCTAACATCATTAACTGGTACATCACATATATGGACTTCAGTATACCCCTTACATACCTATCACCAAACTCTGTATGTTACACCAGCACAACAAGCCCCTCACATCACACCTCTAACATCAACATATAACACTTGAAAATTACTCGTTGCATCACCACATCAAAAATAATACAATCCACAACACCCTACACACCACACTCCTCACATCACCTTCACACCAATAACACAACAATGGCAATACACTCCTCATACCACACCTCTCTTCACACCATTAATACCACCACATACAATACTTACTTCAGAACACTCCTCACACCTTTGTCACCAATACACCCCTCACACCACTACACCTCTCACACCACCACACCTCTCACACCATCACACCTCTCACACCACCACACCTTTCACACCACCACACCTCTCACACCACCACACCCCTCACACCACCACACCTCTCACACCACCCCATTCCTCACACCACCACACTTCTCATACCATCATTCGCACTCCTCTCTTCCTTCACACACCTAACAAGCTGTCACAGAAACTTACCTCCACCTTACCCTCTCACTTTGCCAGTAACATCACCTCACACCTCCATCTCCTCTCACACCTCCTTCCCACCTTGCACCTCTCCCTCACACTTTTCTCTCACATTATACCTCCTCGTCACCTTACACTTCTCTCTCACTTCATACCGCCTTCTTACCTCACGCCTCCTCAGCCCACACCTCTCCCTCCCACCTCTATATCACACTTCCTCTTCACCTCACATCTCCCACACTTCACTCTACCAACCTCTCTCTCCACTAACACTCTCTGCCCTCACCTCCTCTTCACACTAACCCACCTCACACCTCATAACATCATACCTCTTTCATGCTCTTTTTCACCTCCCACCTCTTCCTCACCTCTCTTTTACACCTCCTCACCTCTCCCTCACACATCCTCCTCACGTCCCACCACCTTATCTCACACAATTACCCTGCCACACCTTTTCCCAGTCTATATAATACAGTAAACCCTTTTCCCCTGCTGACGCCCACACACCTCCTCGTCCAACCATGCCCAAACCTGTCGTTTACGTCTCTCTCTCTTTCTCTCCCTCTCTCTCCATTGGCATGCTTCCATTTTTTTTCTTGCGAGTCGATTCCCCCAAACCCTGGCTCCTTTACAGGTATAACGTGGAAGCCTGGGAATGACGGGGGGCGTTCATGAATATAGAAAAGCTAGAGGTTTGCATGGTCCCTCTCTATCTATCTATCTACCTGTCTATCTATCTATCTATCTATCTATCTATATATCCATCTATGATGAAGCTAAGATACTGGGAGAGTAACCATAAGGCATGTCACCTTGCAGGACTAATGACGTTTAATCATTTTATAAATTGGCAGAGAATCAGGTTTAGTTATACAATAACCAGTAATCCCTGCAAATATTTAAGAAAATGCCTGGTAAATGTGTCCGAGGATCTGTTCCTGGCTAACAAAGCCAAGTCTGTACTACTTTCAGAGTATAACATTGAAAGCATGATGGAAAATGACATAGATGCCATTAAGTCACGGATACTGTATATTCAAAATAATAACCCACCTTGCGGTAGGATGAAATTGTATCCACTGTATATATGTAAAATGTTACCATAGGCTATAACCTTTTATGAAATAAAGAATGAACTAACTATCTATATGGTGCGTGAATGGTAGTTGGAGATTCTTACATATTCCTTTGCAATATATTTCCATATCTGTACTTGCTCAGGCTTATAGGTACATTTTTTTCCAATAGCGAAGCCTAGAATGAATGTTTGCAGAAAAATACACAAATGAATGACTAGTTTAATGTGTGCATGTTTTGTGTATTGCAAGGTAAATACTAAAAGCATTATTGTTTTTCCATCAGAGAACAAATTTACCATCACATCTATCGTATAAATACGATAGAATATGACTCTTTTGTGATCTCGTATGTCTCTGTGACGTCACGATCTCTCCTACAGCACGACGTAGGACGAGTAGATCGTATATTATAAGATTGTAAATAAGTTAAGTTATAAAAGGCCTAATATGCTATTAAGCAATATTGCCATGGTCTTATGTAGTATATATGAATTTATCGTATATATTAATATAATTTATCGTATAGAGCAACCTAAATGCGGTACGATAATTTGGGCTCCTGGCGGTTTGCCAAGGCAGCAAGGTGTGCTTTTGAGGTACGCCAGAGCCTTCACGAACACCAACCAGTTAACATCTAAATTTTCCGCCCTCAGTTGATCGAGCTTTTGTGCCTCTAATCACAATACACATACAGCAATACACTCAGCTACACCATCACGACGCTCTCATCGACATCATGACTGACTGATAGATAAGCATAAATTATAATCATGTCCATTCCCACGTAATCATTTATTCTTTCTTTAACTTGACTCGAGTCTTGGGACCGAAGTCTCGTTCCCCATTGTCCACCGCCATATTGGGTAAAACGTTCTCCCTTGCCTCATTGCCACGTGGAACTATTGGTGAGTTAATTCCTGGCTAATATTAACCTTACCCTATATATACATTTATTATGTGAGACCTTTGGATATAAATTAGCTTGTTTCAGATTGAATTCAATTTAGATATAGAGTATTCATTTAGATTGATTTTATTTTGATTCATTATAGCTTAGTAATATTTAACTTCCATTGATAGTATACCACAACATCAATTGTTATGAAAAAAGAAGAAGACATCAGCACCACATGCGACCAGAGATTACCACTCTCTCTCTCTCTCTCTCTCCTCTGTATTGGTTAATCTGCCACCAGCTTCTCTACTTTTCGTGTGCCTTTGTCCCATACACCACACTGCCACAAGACTCCAGCCAAAACACCAAGGACGTCTGCCACCAGCTCCAACTTAGGCAGGATAGCAAAACCTGTAGTAAGACTTCTTTAACCCATTGCCTGCGGGAGACATTCCCGAACGCCATGGCAATTTACAGCAATTTATAAGCCTGTAGAATCGAGTGCGAGGGAGCGTGAGCGCGACAGGCCACACGTCCTTCCCCCAGCCAGGCGGCCGTGGCACTGAGGACTCTGAGTCAGTCTCGCGAGATATACAGCGCTGCCAAAGGCAAATGTAGCGCAACATTAGCGATAATTACTCATTTTAGCGAATGTCTATGGTAGTGAGCTACGAAGCTCGTTTTGGTGTAATTTTCAACGATTGTCTTCTAGTTTTTGGCTGAATATATTTCATTTCATTCAGACACTTGCCTAATCAATCAGGAGTGCCTGAATGAGCCCTAATAGGCAGAAATATGCCCGCAGCCAAAGTGTTAAGGGGGCCCATTTCGTTTTTTCTCTCTCTGGGTTGTATCCATTCGGCCCCATTCAGCCTACTGTTTTAAGACGTTTATCCCCACCCAGGTGTCGATTTTTTCCGCGAGCCAGCATATTATTTTAAAATGTTTTTGACAGCAGGCTAAATCTGTAAATTTTTCGATAGAAAATTGTCTCCGGCGAAGCTAGAGTTCTTCATACAATGCTGGTTTGCTATCGCTCGCCAGAAAGAAATCTACACCTGGATGGGGATAAAAGTCTTAAAACAGTAGGCTGAATGGTGCCGAATGGATACAACCCAGAGAAAGCGAGAAAAGGAGAGAAAGATAGCAGGTGACCCCCCTTCAGGAACCCTAACCAGAACACCCAGCAAGTAGGGACCCTGGGAGGTGCATGCCTCACCAGCAACGCCAGTCAACAAATTAGTGTAGTTTTGTAGTTGATTTTGTGTAAGAAGGTAAGAGTGTGGGTATCTTAAAAGCTAGAATAACTCTGTAGGTTTCTGAGGCACGGAAAAAAAAAGTCAGCATGGGACACAGGATATCTAGCAATCCTTATATACAATTAATTAAATAGTTTCTTGATAGGAGTAGGTTATAGGTACTAGCCGACAGGGAAAGTACTCCAGTACTTGTCCTGTCGGCTAGTACCTATAACCTACTATAATCAAGAAACTGAATTAATTGTATTCATTGTATGATAATTTATGCACTTGGTCAAGAATCTGATATTCAGGGCCCATTACTAGCCGACTTAGAACTCCGTGGGGCGGTAAAACAAGGTTAATAGGTAATGTCAAGTCTGTCTCTCTCTCTCTCTCTGTATCAATTTACATACATATATCTATCTGCCTGTACATATGTCTCTCTATCTGTCTATTTATACATCTTTCTAAGCCTCGGAATGACTGGTGGCGTTCATGAATATAGAAATGCTAGAAGGTCATATCAGGCTGGCTGGTTGTGATGCTTTAGGCTCATGGTGTTTGGTTCTTACACACACACACACACACACGCACACACACACACATTCATACATACATACAGTAAATACACACCCACACATACATATTTATACATTCATACATACACACACACACACACACACACACACATGCACATATAGCATACACACACTCACTTTCTCTCTCTAAATCTTCAGTAACAAAGTTCCCCGAGTGTTGGGATTTGTACTGAAAGGTGAATAATGGAAAGAGAAAAAAAGAAACATCATAATTTACTGGAGAGCTTGCTGTTGCAGGAAGCAATGTTATAATATTATTGTACTATTTTACATACAAATATAATCATCGCGTTGTGATGTCCTATTCCATTGTGATGTGAGATGTTCTGGTATTCGTCACAATGAATGAATAATACACAGTAGAGTGTGAGTCTGCTGCAAATTATATATCTACACAGTAAAATGTAGTGTGCAAGATAGAACAAGCTTAATGGAACCAAACACTGCATTACCCAATTTGCACATGAAATTGGACGGAGTTTATGTTTTCGCCTCCGTTGGTCTGTCTGTCTGTTTGACTGTAAACAAGATATCTCAAAGTTATGAACCGATTTTTACGAAAAATGGTGAGCAGATAGAATTTGAGTAAGAAATTATTAAATTTAGGAAGTGACCGGTAGAGTGCATACCTCCGCCAGCGTAGGCGGCTCACAAAGTTATGAACCAATTTTTTACGAAATATGGTGGCCAGATAGGATATGCGCCAAGGAAGAAGTGATTCCATATAGGAGACAATCGGTAGTGTGTACAACTCCGCCAGCATAGGCAGAGATATGCGCTCTTTCGAGAGCCCCTAAAGTAGTTCATATTACAGTAAATGTGTTCAATAATGATATCCTGTTTATTATTCCTAGGGGGTAGAGGAGAAATGGATATAAATTAAATAATTAGACCTGGAAAGATGAATTGGCCTAGGCTATAAATATGATACCGGGTCGGCGTTTGACTTACTTGTAAACATGTATGTGTAGGTTATCTGTGGTAGTCCCAGTAATATCTATGAAGTACTTCTAGTATTAAAGGAACTTAGCTGTGATGCAAAGAGTGTCGATTAGGTGATGGACATGTCGGGAGGCAAATATCAGGGATGTTTTGTTGTTATGTGGCAGCAGCTGGCGGTCTATCTTGGCCGGGTGAAGTGTGTCTGAGATTCCCTTTTATCGTGACAATATAAAATATATTTAAGGGTTCTATATCGTCCCCCGTGATTAAATAATAAGGGAAAATAAACTAAGATATAATTGGTGCAACCACTGTAATATTTATCCACAAAGATAAATAAAGTAATGCGTATAAACAAAAAGGAACCAGCTGTCGTGAACCCGGGAAATTCAAACTACGGTATATATACCAGCTAGGATTCACGACATACTCCGCCACCAGTTATATAAAAAGTAATTACAATTGTCCCGTCCCGATCATGGATCGCCACAACTGGGAGGAACCCAAAGCAGCCCGGCGTGATGGCCTCTGAGGGGTATCACCTCGGTCCGCTCCAGTAGCAGGAAGGATATTATCAGACTTCGGCTTGCTGTCGCCATCCACTACCTCTAAATCTATCTCTAGTGGGTATAGCTTAACCAACAGTCTGGTGGTCAAACCGGCTCCTGTTTTTACCTGAACTACCCTACATTCGTGGTCAGGACCACGAAGAAGTTTCATTATCCGACCTATACGCCAAAAAAGTCGGGGGCTGTCATCATGTACTAGAACGACGTCCCCAACTTGTGGCGATGCTATCCCTCTTTTTACCATTAAGTGATGATGTTACTCTCTGAGTGATATTAAATAATCAGTGCTCCACCTTTTCCACAGGTCATGCGAGAGTTTTGTTACATATTGGAAGCATTGGTTGACGGAATCGTTGTTACGCCACCTCGTGTCCTTGAGATCTTCATCCGTGACTTCTCGCCTTGGAAAGCTTCTGATCCGCCTCCCATGAACCAGTTGTGAAGAAGTGATGGGTAGAGGGTCTTCAAGATCACTGTAGGTGTAGCCAAGCGGGCGATCAATGACTGTGGCCTCGAGCTCCAGTAATACCGTATTCAGTTCCTCTGTGGTAACCAATGCTCGACGCAGTACCTTCTTCAAGCCAGCCTTTAGGATGCCAATGACCCTTTCCCATATGGCACCGAACCATGGCGCCCTGGCCGGTATAAACCGCCACTCGCACTTGAATTCCGCTAGAGTACCTTTTAACCTTGCATCATCTATCAACTCCCGTAATGTACTGGCTCCGCTACCAAATGTGGTGGCATTATCACTCCTCATAATCTCAGGATAGCCCCTCCTGCTACTAAACCTACGGAATGCATGCAAAAATGATTCGCAGGAGAGGTTAGACACCGTCTCTACATGGATCGCTCTAGTAACTGCACAGGTGAATAAGACTACATATAATTTACTTACAGTACCCCCCTTCTCTTTTACTGGCAAGGCACCTGTTTAGTCAACCCCCGTTACCTGGAAAGGACTCACTTCCTGAACCCTAAACTTCGGCAATGGAGGGGCTTGTACAGCACGGTATGATGTACCTTGCAATCTCTTGCAGATGATAATCCCCTTAAGGCTATCTTTACTACCTGTCTAATCTTGGGGATCCACCATCTTTGCCTTATGTAATTTACAACATAACTAACACCACTATGGTTACACACTTTGTGGCAGTAATTACTAAGGAGAGTGGCTATACGATGTTTATTAGGGATAAAGATAGGGTACTTGGCGCTATCATGTAAAGCTGACAAGTGTAGCCTACCTCTACAGCGTATCATGCCTCCCTCCATATAGAGGCCTAACTGCTTCACTATATTGCTTGGTGTGCCCTGTCCTTTTGACAAATAGTGGTGTTCCTCAGAGTAAGCTTCTCTCTGAGCTACCTTAATCATGGCTTACTCTGCTGCTCTTAATTCCGGCACCGTCAAGTATGCCGGTTTTGCCTAATAGTTCCCTTGTGTCTTCTCTCTAAGAGTCCTAATAAACCTAAGGACCCATGCCATCACATGCCATGACTTCATAATTATATGAGCCATACCGGTCCCAATTCAATATGGCAGTAGGGGCAACCGGTACCGGCAATGACAGGGTTCCTTCTTGACTCGTGTTACAACCCACAGTGGTGTCCCCTCCTATTGGGCCATGATCAGGCCATAGCATTTGGTGAGGTAGCCATGTGGGCCATCCCCACCAAAGCGAAGAAGCAACTAAGGACACATATGAAATCCCTCTGGTGACTAGATCACTGGGGTTGTGCTCTGTGGACACATAACGAAAATGAGCGCCGGGGACTAATGACTTTATCTCATCAACTCTATTTTGAACATATATAGGCAAAATCTTTTTACTAGACAACCAGCATAGGGTTATCTGGCTGTCCGACCAGAGGTATACATTCTCTATAATCAGCTCGTCCACGTAGGCCTCATATATATAACATGCGAGACGAGCTGCGAGAAGAACAGCAGTCAACTCCCTCTTAGGTATGGTGAGGGACTTAATAGGCGCCACCTTAGCTTTGGCCATTACTAACCTACTCACCTCATCACCAACCGCATAGGCTGCTTCACCATATGCTACTGAGCTAACGTCACTAAATAGGTGCAACATAACCCTCTTAGAATTAGTGACCTGACGGGGAAACATGATACCTGTACTATCTACCATATCGTCATAAATACCCTGCCAGTTAGCTCTCATGTCATCTGGAATGGGGACATCACACCCACACTCTAATCTCCACAAGCCCTGTACGAACCTCCACGCCCAGATGGTTACCGGTAGCAACACTCCTAGAGGATCGAACACACTCGCGGTTAGACTTAGAGCCTCGCGTTTTGTAACCAATGCAGGGCTACTTCCGCGGCAATTAACCTGTAACATATCCTTATCAGTCAGCCACGCAACGCCAAGTACCTTAACCCCGCCTTGTTTGGCGGAAACTATACCCTTCAGGTGCAACAGTTCCCGCAAACTCTCATTATTTGTGACCCACTCACGTAAAGACAGGTTAGCGCTGGAAAATATTCTACGGGCATCCCAACATTGTTGTTGCAAATCACTTACATTATCACCAGTCTCCTGTAAGTTAT
The DNA here is from genome assembly GCA_032716605.1 of Paralithodes platypus. Classification (NCBI taxonomy): domain Eukaryota; kingdom Metazoa; phylum Arthropoda; class Malacostraca; order Decapoda; family Lithodidae; genus Paralithodes; species Paralithodes platypus. Next base: position 82,441,368 of record CM064487.1, read on the forward strand.
CAATATACAACCCTCTTTTTAGCTTATTAACTACTTCAATGTTCTCCTGTATCATAGACAGGTGTTTTTGAATGGTAGCATTTAGGAGGAACTGGGAACAGGTGGCCCCGAACAGAACTGCACGGAACCGGTAGACAATGTAGGGACTTGCAACATCCAAGGGATCAATGGGCCACAGAAACCTAGTAGCATCCCTATCCTTCTCACTCAACCCCACCATGAGAAATGCTTTCTCAATATCACTCACCCAGGCAAATTGATGGCATCTAAAGCATAGAAGTACCTGGGTGAGGTCAGCCACTAGCGATGGACCTGTATGGAGACAGTCATTCAGACTGAACGCCTTCTCGTCCATCCTAGCCGAACAGTCAAACACTATCCGTACAGGCGTAGTAACACTATCCTTAGTAATACCATGGTGAGCTAAGTAGTGAATGGGATGACCAGCTTGATTCCTGTTTTCTACCCTTTCAAATAAATCCCCTTTCTATCTGATTATCCAGAACCTTTGTATACTGTTGACAGTAGTTGGGATCTTTTATAAATTTATGCTGCAAGCCTCTCATTCTGCCCAGGGCTAACTTAAAGTTATCAGGTAATTTATCTATGTTATCTCTCCACGGCAGTTCCACTATATACTGTCCCTCTGCTTCGGAATACTGTACCGTTTCAGAAAATCTATTTAAGACTCTCTCCCCACCCTTACCAGTCTCATTAGGACTTATACCAATATGGTCCAAGTCCCATAGAGCTGTCAGATCCTTTAATTCTGGAGATTTACTGCCAATATCGTCCTGTATCTCCACTAAAGGGTCTACTGCTAACTTAAGAACAGTGACTAACTCTACATGGGTCTCTTCTATATCTGACTGATAAGTGCCACTAAGTGCATAACCATAAATTGTGGGTAACATAACTATACTTCCTTCCCTGCCATAGCCTGAATGTACAAAGTGGTAATAAAAGTCCGCCCCAATCAGTAACCCTATCATATCTCTATCAGTGATACCTGGATCGGCTAAATTGTAACCCCGAGCCTTGATAGCATTTACCTCCATCCCTAATCCTCTCCCTGGTTTGTATACTGGTAACTCCTCCACCACAACGGCCCTCAATTTACGCACCCTTCTTCTGTGATGATAGGTTAACTCTACTATTTCATACTCAGTACTACCAAGTGAGCCAGTAAATCCCTGGAGCCTTAGCTGTTCCTTACTGGCCCTAATGTAATGAAGCTGCGATAAAGCAGAGCGCAAGATGAAGGTACGTTGCGAACATTGGTCCAACAAAGCTCTTACTTTACTGGTATGACCGTTTCTGTCGGTCAAGGGAATCTGAATGGTAGGTAACAACACTGCATGTCGGCCCGAAGCCACAGCCATGGTCACTGTTGGTTCAGGGGCTACTGGTTGTCCAGTTTGTTCAAGGCGTGGCGTTGGACACAAATAATTAAAATGTATCTGTTGGCACAATCGGCACAGCCTAATTTTAGGGTTAGTACACCCCTGGCTGCCATGTTCTGACGACAGGCACCCGACGCACAATTTCAACTGCCTTGCTCTATTGGCCTTGGCGGGACTGTTCTTGTATTTTGCACACTTTGCCCAAAAATGTCCTGTCTTTAAACACAACTTACATCCATACTTCTGCTTGGTATCGGGTTTCTGATACACCGCATATGCTGCTGTGGCGGTCGCCCCAAACTGTTCTAGTGGATTATGTCTACTTTCTAGATTGCACACTTCAGTCTTAAACACACGAACATATTCATCCACATCCAGCCAGTTGTCTTTTAATTCACGCTTAATCACTTCAGAGAGTGCACTAGGAAGTTTATTATGCAACAGTACTGCACACATTTCACTTACTGTTACATCCATAGAGTGTAATGACTCTAACGCACACTCAAATGACGCGGAAAAATCTTTCAGAGCACTGAGCTCCTGGCTAGGATGCGGGAGATTACACAGTTTCGCTATGTGAGCTGCTTTGATGCGATCCTTTTGACCATAACTGTTTTTCAGTATAGTGACCGCTGTTTCATAACTTGCAGCGACCAAACTAAACCCACTAACAATTTGTAGAGCCTCACCACTAAGTTGTCCCTTTAGATACGTAAATTTCTGAATGTCAGTTAAGTCTGTTTGGGAGTGAACACTACAATCAAAGAGCTCCCAGAAACCCACCCACTGTGTTGGATCCCCATCAAAAACTGGAAACTTCAGGGAGGGTAGTTTAATACCGTTCTGTTTCCTACTTGCCGCGCTATCATGAGATCTACCAGTAGTGGTTGTCTGTAGAGCACTATCTAACTCAGCTAACTGACTGTTTACTTGATTAACATACTGCATATCTTTCACCATCTCCTCCTCTAACTGATCATCTGAATATAAGCTATACAACTCTACGTTATACGACTCGATATCAGCTAGGGCCTTTTCTAAAGTGATTTTCACACCCTTTACATCATGCAGTGTAGCAGCATGTTCAATAAATTCAGACAGATTAGAGGTAAGCTTAGTAATCCCTCCCTTCTTGGCGGCCCTGAACCGCCGCAATGACTTTATTTTCTCCTCCATTATTAAAAAATTGACGGTAACTAAAGCTTAAGGAACAACAATACTAATCGTCACTGTAGGCTAACCTATTCTAATCTATTCTAAGCCTAGGCTAACCTACTTACATTGATGACGACAGCAACCAAGCAAATTGAGGCATGCAGATCGCGTGCCCCCTGTGAGTTTACAAATGATCAAAGAAAAGGAAATTTACCCTATGTCATATTACTCTACTTTACAATATTTACTTTACTATATTAAATTTTAACAAATTACAAAGTTAATGCCTGAAAAAGAAAGAGAAAGAAGGATCACGACTCCTCTGAAGGAAGAACAGCCGCAGCCGTCGTCATAGTTTTTAGATCTAGTCTATTGTGTCGACTGCTCCTCCTCGGCCCTGTCCTTCTTCTCAAAGAAGGCATGAGCTCTGTTCAGTAGCCTAGCTAATACCTTCCGGCTCCCTGGCACATCTAACCCAGGCTGAGGTCTGCCTGACAGTGTCCACCCTTGCCCCTGGTCTATAGAACTGCTTAACAAAAAAAAGCAGGGCACTGCACTGGACGGTCCAGCGGAAAATCCCGGACATATGCGCCCCTCAACATTTGTCCACTGGATTGCCCAGCTCTACACAAAGGCAGACAAGTCAGGCCTAATACCCCCCCAATTCCTATCAATATATAACAGATGGTCCAGTATCCTGGTCACACGGCACCAATTATATCCTGTTTATTATTCCTAGGGGGTAGAGGAGAAACGGATATAAATTAAATAATTAAACCTGGAAAGATGAATTGGCCTAGGCTATAAATATGATACCGGGTCGGCGTTTGACTTACTTGTAAACATGTAGGCTATGTGTAGGTTATCTGTGGTAGTCCCAGTAATATCTATGAAGTACTTCTAGTATTAAAGGAACTTAGCTGTGATGCAAAGAGTGTCGATTAGGTGATGGACATGTCGGGAGGCAAATATCAGGGAAGTTTTGTTGTTATGTGGCAGCAGCTGGCGGTCTGTCTTGTCTGTGTGAAGTGTGTCTGAGATTCCCTTTTATTGTGACAATATAAAATATATTTAAGGGTTCTATATCGTCCCCCGTGATTAAATAATAAGGGAAAATAAACTAAGATATAATTGGTGCAACCACTGTAATATTTATCCACAAAGATAAATAAAGTAATGCGTATAAACAAAAAGGAACCAGCTGTCGTGAACCCGGGAAATTCAAACTACGGTATAAATTATATACCAGCTAGGATTCACGACAAATGAATACTAAAACAGTGACGTTTTCTAATGTATGTTCAAAGTATCACCCTTGCAATATGCATCATGTTTGTTATAAATCTGTGCATTTTATTATGAACTCGTACATTTTCAGTGTATCTTTCTGTCTGTCGAGTTGCCTGTCTGTCCGTCTATCAACAAGACGTCCCAAAACCCTGAAAATGGATTAGCGCGCAATTTGAATAAAGTTTCATTTGACCCCACACTCGAAGAGATTAACGTTTAGTCATCATTAAATGATTCTTAAGTCCCTTGTATTCTCTTTAAAGCATATACCGGGAATTATAGTGAGAAGATGGTTATAGAATCTCATGTTGGTTTTCCTTTTTATATATTTTTTAATTTATAAGACCCATTTTGAGGCTAATTTGGTGGATGCTGCACCCTCTGAGCTCTATAAACTATTTGCTACCAGGGGTCTTTTCTGCATTGTTGAAAGTGAAAAGAAAATACAGTAAACACTCATAATTATTTAAATTCGGTTTACTATTGGAATACGGCAAATTCACAATATGTCAATTATAGATTTACATGGTCTCCCCGTCAATGAAGAAAGGGAATATGAGAGCATCAAGGGAAATGGACCGTTCTTACTAGCTCACTAAATTTCTCCGAAACCAATTATAAGTAGGACCAGTCCACCACAGTCCAGACCAGACTGGCATATAGTATATGGTGTTATGTAATTTCGTGGAAATTTCATATAGATTATTGCCAATGTGTTTTTTTTAATGATTATGACCCATTATCTACAAAAATCGTGTTTGGCATTTTTTGGGATGCCATCTTGGAATAATGGCGGCCATCTTGAATTTTCGGCATAAAATATGGATATTTTGCCCATCTGTGCAAATTCTAAGCCCTTTATACATTATATTTTGTTTAATTATTAACACAAATGATGACTAAGATGTTTGTATCATGAAATAAAGTCATGGCATTCAATATTTTGAATGACAGGACATATACAGACCTCTAAATCCAAGATGGCGGCTAATTTTACGAGAATTTGTTCATTTGCTTTTTTGTTTTTTCTTTGTTCACAGAACATGGAAACCAAGCGACGCAAGATAGAAAACAACTACAGACAGTGCATCGTATGTCAAGAAAATACAAATGAAACAGTCAGTACACCAAAGCCAGACAGCTATATTCGTTACAAACGTGCCTTTAAGCTGGCCTACCTACAGCCAGACACCTATGCTGACAAGTGGATCCTTTCTCCGGGTCAATTCCATATTGAATTATGTGCCTTGCGTTGTCTTGGGAAAACAGTCGAAGGAAGTGGCCTTGATGAGTTGTGGGTCGAAAGTGGCTTGTATGGCACAGCTGTTGTCAGTCAGATACTGAGCGGGAATCACTTCAGTCGAGCAGTTAGATGTCACCAAATTACCTTGCAGGTATTTTCAGATCTGTACTTTGAGGCATTCTTCGAGGAACATCCGGAAATCTACCCTGCAATGAAAGATGCAGCTGTGATCCTCTCAAATGCATGCAAAACGCACAGTGATATTGGCAAATGTCAACATGCCTTAGTGCAAAAGATTCAGGAGCTCGAGCTACCAAAACTGATGCGTGATTTTGACTCAAAATGCCAGAAGTACCCAATGTTTAGGTGGGTCCGGATGTATATGCAGCAAGTTGAGAATCTCTTGCGGTTCCAAAGGAGCACACGACGTGGCATGTGGGACGTCCAATTGGGATCACTGGAAAATATGTGTGTTTGGTTTTTCGCATACAATAGAATGGACTATGCGATGCACATTCGTGAATATATTGCCCGTATGTACAGCCTAAAGGATACTCACCCTGACATCTGGGAAGAGTTTGTGAATGGCGGCTTTGTGGTCCAAAAGAGTGGAGTGAATTTCACAGCCATCGGAGTTGACCAGGCCCAAGAGCATGTTAACAAAACACACAAAGCAGATGGAGGAATCGACGGGATCACCACCAGTCCAGAAACCCTGCTCAAGTATTGCCTGAGTACAACTGAGCTTTCACGTTTGTCCAAGGAAACTGAAGAAATGCTTGGTTTGGCATCTGATGTTCCAACTCGGCACCATGATCTGTCACAGAGAAAACTTCAGCAGCAGGACAAACAAGTACACTGCCTGAAGGAAGTTCTGCGCAAATCAAATCCTTTTAAGGTAGGAGAAACAAGTTATGGCACAGAGCATAAGCTTGTACACCTCACTAAAAACATCATCATCAAGGAAGATGTGCAGGAAAATATTCTTGGCACGGTGGAACGTGGTTCATCTGCATATCAGAAGTTTTTTGGACGAACGAATTTGCGGTGATCAGAAACTCTGGGGAAAGATGACGAAAGTGAAACATCTAGGCTGGAACGACAACAACAAATCCACTCGCACAAAGATTGGAGGAGAACAAGTTACTTTGAAAGCTTCAAACTCGTTGATGTCAAGGCTTCTGATCCTGACCCGATCATCCAGAGATGTTGACTTGAAGGAAGCTCTCAGCACATACGAGTTTTCCCCAATCAATCACATGCTGATGACACCAGATGGCTTGTTGCATCCATGCAACGATAAATCACAGCTCATTCACCATCTGGAGAACCATGGATCAGCTGAAAATGGCCAAGCTGATGCACCTTTACTGGATGACTTACCACTTGATAGAGCTTCTATTATCATCGATGCCATGGCAGTAGTTCATGAGATGGCCGTTTTCAAGGACAAAATATCATCATGTGGAGACCTGGCAGAGCATTTCGTCAATGCCATCAACTCCAAAAGTCGCCCTTACTCGAAGTGCTACGTGGTGTTTGACCAATACTGTCAGTCCTCATTGAAAGAGATAACAAGACAGCGTCGCAGTGGAGCCAAGCTTTCCAGGGGAACAGAATACAAAGTCGACAGAAATACGCGTATTAAAGATCTCAACAAGTTCCTCAGTAGTACCAAGACGAAGGAGCTTCTGACAATATTCTTGGCCCAACAGATTGTTGTCAACTGCACAGCAGACGTAACCACTATCGCTTGTCAAGGTGTCCAGTCCAACACATCTGGCAGTTGTCATGCTGCCAAGCATGACGAGGCGGATACGTTGCTGATATACTACGCCAGTGAAGCACGCAAACTTGGACTTACTGTTCACATCTACTCCCAGGACACAGATGTGCTGGTACTTGGACATTGGACCGTTAGTCGATGAAAATGGAGAATACACCAAAGACGAAGAACAAATGAGTAATGCCCTCAATACCTTCTTTGCATCAGTTTTTACAACAGAAGACCTCAGTGATATCCCTACACCATCGCCAATTCAGATTGATAATTCAGATGTTCTAAGCAATATCACCGTTACAGAGAGAGAAGTATTGAATTGTTTAGATAAACTCAAGGTAAATAAAACGCCTGGACCTGATACAATCTCGCCTAGAGTTCTAAAGGAAGGGAAGCTAAGGATGAGCTCTCTAAACCACTGACATTACTATTCAATAAATCCTTGCAGTCTGGAACTATGCCCCATCAGTGGAAGCTAGCCAACGTAACACCGATATTCAAAAAAGGCAGCAAATCCCTACCCATTAACTATCGTCCAATTAGCTTAACCTCAGTTTGTATGTAAAATGCTAGACACGGTCATACGAGACAGACTCGTAAATCACTTAGAGGCAAATAACTTACTTAAAGATACTCAACACGGCTTTCGTAAAAAACGTTCCTGTTTAACAAACCTCTTAGACTTCTTCCACAATATCCTCAACCTCTACGCTGAGAGTAAAGCTGTAGATATTATATACCTTGATTTTCAAAAGGCCTTTGACAAAGTTCCCCACAAACGTTTACTGCTAAAACTAAAAGCGCATGGAATACAAGACGGTGTGTTGAAATTGATAGAAAATTGGCTCAGCGACAGAAAGCAAAGAGTAGTCATAAACGGTAAGGCATCTAAATGGACCAATGGGGGTCCATAGCGGGGTACCCCAAGGATCGGTACTAGGACCAATTCATTTCTAATTTTTCATAAACGTCATCACGTCATAGATGATGGGTCTCACCTGGACAATCTCAAAATTTGCTGACGATATACAAAATTGCAAATAGCGTACTCTCAAAAGAACAAGTTGACGATATGCAACACAATCTAGATAAATTGTCATGTTGGGCCCAAATTTGGCAAATGAGTTTCAATGCGGATAAAATGTAAAGTACTACATATCGGATACCTAAATGAGAAAGCAAACTATTCGATGAATGGCACTCAGCTTAAGAATGAACCGATCTGGGAGTAACAATATCGAGTAACCTAAAACCGAGTCAACAATGTTCAGAAGTTGTTAAGAAGGCAAACAAAATAATTGGCTTTATAGGCAGGTCATTTGAGCATAAATCCAAAGAAGTTATCCTAACCCTTTACAATTCCTTAGTCCGCCCTCTTCTGGAATACTGCGTTCAATCCTGGTGCCCTTATTACCAAAAAGATATAAACAAGCTAGAACGAGTTCAACGTAGAGTTACCAAAATGATACCTAGCCTAAGGAACAAACCATACGAAGAGCGTCTTAGAGAATTAAATCTATTTCCTTTAACCCAGCGCAGATTAAGAGGTGACTTAATTCAAGTGTTCAAAATCATCAAAGGCATCGACAATATGAACTGTAGTAAGTACTTCACTATTGACCAATCTAATTACACGCGGGGAAACGGTTGCAAAATTATTGGTAAATCTTTAACCTCACACGAATCTAAGAATTTCTTCTTCAATCGAGTTGTCAACTTGTGGAATGGGCTTCCCCGAAACGTTATAGACTGCATCACCGTTGATTCATTTAAACTGCACCTAGACAAATATCTCGCATCAAACCCGCGACTGACTGCGTTTGTAAATGAATAACTTGATTTTATCCCCCCCTCAGTTACTAACCCATCTGTCCCCTACTAACTTCCTAATCCTGCCACGGACATTAGTTCCAGGGGAGTAATTCCCTTTCCAATGTTCCCTTACCCACTCTAAATCACTGTTTGGACACTTGATCCTCAGTGTTTTGGAGGACAAGCAACCTAGAAGGGTCACTAGATCTGTTGTTGCTTGATTTCCTTTGTACTCCTTTGTACTTGCCATACACAATTTGGCAGTCTTAGGCGAGGATGCAGCTATGATAATGGGCACTGGAACCAATCGACGTGTACTGCCTTTGTTGCCTATCCAAAATGCACTTGGTGAGGAACGTGCTCAAGCCTTGATGGGATTTCATGCCATAAGCGGGTGTGACACAACTGGAAGGATATTCGGCAAGAGCAAAACTTCATGGTGGAAGGCGTTTATGGACTGTGGTGATGACATTGTTGGTGCACTTGCTCGTCTGGGACAGGAGAGTGAACCATCCTGTGAAGTGCTGGGTCTTTGTGAAGCATTCATGTGCAAGTTACTCGGTCCAAAGAACGCAGGTATTAGTCAAGCTGCGGCACTCAGATGGTTTCATTTTCGTGGACTCAACACCAAACAAGGAATCGAGAAGCTGCCCCCAACACAAGGATCATTGTATGAGTACATTCGACGGGCACATTACCAGTGCTTAATCTGGAGGCAGGCCTTAATTCCACAACCAACCGTTCCAGCACCAACTGAATTGGGATAGTCCATCAGTGACACTTCGGGACATTTCGTTCCCAAGTTAAGCAGAATACCTCTGGCTCCAGATTCCATCTTACAGTTGGTTCGGTGTAAATGCACAAAGAGCCAATGTAGTGGGCGATGTTCCTGCCGCGAAAACCAAATGCCCTGCCCTGAGTTGTGCAAGTGTGATCCAGATGGATGTAAAAACTTGGCTGATGTGGGCGAAGCTAGTGACGAATCTGACACTGAATGAGTATCAGACTTGACATGAACTTGTCTCAGGAACATAACATAGTAACTGTTCTTTTATTTAAACAATCAAAGTGTCTCATTTTTGCAACAGAGGTTAACTGTCATACTGTCATTTGATAACAAAATACCAAAAAATGTCTAAATCTGATGGCAAGTAAAAGTATTATATAAACGTATTTCACAATCATTTCTTCTCACAGAATTTGACTTATGATAAAATAATAAAAAAATACTGCTTTACTCATTGCATTGATATGTACAAATATAGGGTACATCACACTTCACACCCCCATAGACAGTCAAACAGTTCGAAACTTGTGCAATTTGCGGCAAAAAATGTCCGCTTTTGGCGATACCACCCGATCTTCTTTAACAGGCTAAAACAATGTCAATATGACCTCAGAAAAAATGCCAAACACATTTTTCATGCTCCTAGTACTCTAGGCTAACAAAAAAAACACATTGGCAAAAATCTATATGAATTTTCCACGACAGCCAAAAATGTGACATAGCAGCATGTACTAATATCACATAGGCCCAACACCCTATCTTGTATGACTTCTACCCTGACAGACACTCACTCTGACAAACTAGAGAAAATTGCCACTACCATACCACCAGACCGAAGCAGTAACAACCACCATAACATTTTTTTTGCAGTCTTCATTTGCAACTGGCCTGAGTGTTTTCAACACTCCATTTGCAACTGTTAGTGTGTGTGGAATCCTTCATTTGTAACTAGGACTCTAGTGCTAACATTGAAAGTCCTATATTTGCAACTAGGACCTCAAATGTAAAGAATAATGCATCAACAACTACTGACTGACTGATGTTTCTACACTGGGAGCTATTTTCATCATAAATAAAAATACCATGTTCTCTTCAAACATGAAAATATTAAACATAAGTATAAACTCCAGCTGTAACCTCGAGGTCATATATAAAATATTTCTCCAACTTGAAGCACAGTTGAAAAGCAAAGTGACATACTCGCCCAAACTTTACACAACACTTGGTTCTTTCCTCGCACGGGTTGCAGTCTTATATCCCACCGAGTTCGGGCAGTTTTATATATATATATCGTGTTACCAATACCAGGCACTTCAGTTTGTGTGGGGGATTCGCATAGTTTCTCTTGAGCAGAGTTATATATTGGGTTCATGGAGAAGGAATATTTAGTTATTCTATAACGTACTTAATTCTATAGTTAAACTAAAATCTTACTTGCTATGTTTAGATTCGTGGCCACCAAAGCCTAACCTAAATGTCCAAACCTATCCTAACCTTATATGTCATAACCTAGCTGAGGTAATCTGATTATACTTAATATACTGTAGCTTAACCAAACCGATATACCCCTGACCTAGTCGTATATTTTACTTCAGGCTATTCCAGTCAGTCAGCAGCCAATTCCAGAATCCCTAATAATTGGTAATGGCGATCAACAAACTAATTAAATGTAACAAATCAATTAAAATAAACAACATCGGATTAAAATTATGGGTGAGTAATTAGTCAACCAGATGGAAAGGGGTGATGCCACATGCGCTACAAACCACCCATCTCTGTGGACTAACATATTATTTCTGACACCAACTCTATAACGTTATTGTTACTGAACCCTCCAACACCCCCCTCCTACCATGTTATTATTTCTACACATACACACACACACATAATTATACACACATACTTATAATGTTATTCTTGCTCCCCCGCGAACATTTTCACTATTTATGCGCTCCGGGAAAATGTTAGTTTATGAGGTAGGAGGAGAACGGCCCTACCGGCGATATTACTTTACTCATCCCACTTCTGATCATTTATTGTACACTCACGCACATATGTTCCCTCCCTTTCCTTACGCATCCTCTAACATTTGTATCGAACCAAAGCGATAGATTATGGTGCCCTTTATAACGCAGATGCTGGACCCTGTTTCATTCCATTAGTTTGGAGATTTCAAGACGTTTCACCTCATTAGTTTGGCGATTATAAGTGCAAAGTAAGAATACATTTCTCGAAAAGAGTAAATCAAATAATAACCCTCATATATAATTAAACATAATATCATAATAACCCCCAAGACTTCGCACCAAATAGCGTTAAAGATCCAAAGTTTCAAATGGGTGTATATTTACTATGTCTCCCATCTATGCGCATGGTCAGAACTATATTGTATAAGGCTCGGTTCACACATGCACGAATTAACGTCACGTCCGTCCCCGACCAAGAAAATAGGCAGGACAGCATCAATCTGGAGGCCCCATGTGGCCACGATGGCCACTTGGGCCGTTCCAACGTTTTTTTGCCGCCGTTCTCATCCCGTTAGTCGGCGTCTAGAAACCGCCAGTCGTCGTCTAGACGCCGCCAGGCTGCGTCTAGACGACGACTGCTTCCGTGGGTGTCCCGGCATAACACGTTTTCTGGCAGTTGCCCCGACCCACACCGACCATTTTATGCATGCACAAAAAGGACGCGCCTAGGCACGGCGAATTAAGGGGTCAGGGACGGACGGGACGTTAATTTGTGCATGTGTGAACCGAGCTTAAAATAATTCACTCCCGCCATCACAGTCTCCTGAAGAATGAACAAACTTGCACTCTATCCTGCGGGGAGAATAAGACGTTTCTGCACAAGGTGCCACCATATGTTTTCTGCTATATTCAGTCTTATGAGAGAATTGGAGTCCCGCAAAACAAACCAATTGACCACTTGTGAGTTTCAGGCTATAAGGAAGTTGGAGCTGTAGACATTGATATTTAGCAGAATTCCCAGCTAAAGTGTGGTTGTAGTACATTTATAAATACATTCAAGCAAGTTCAACATACTTTTATGCATCAGAAACTTACATTGTTAATTGCAACTCTATTATAATATCTATTATAATATTTCCTTATAAACTGAAACTCGCAAGTGGTCAATTGCCCGAATTTTCCCAGATGCAAATATTAGCTATACATGATTATTATAATTTAATTATTTAAATACTGAACATTAATAACAACATCAAGTTATACTTCACATTTGACCTTAACGCTTTTCATACGATAACGCGTTTCTTTATCATATTTTATTGTATTATATTTTATTCAGATTAGGAGGGAGCTGTGTGAGGCAGAGGGTTGATTTAGATAATTGTGGCTGCTTTGGTTCTTATTCTTTCCTTTTCAGTGCAAAATCTTCTAATATTGAACTAAAAAAATAACTATAATGACGCTCTGTACGGTACATAGCGTCATCATATTTTCCCTTGCATATACAAAGGAGTACAAAGGAGTACGAAGGAAATCAAGAAATAACAGGTCTAGTGACCCTTCTAGGCTGCTTGTCCTCCAAAACACTGAGGATCAAGTGTCCAAACAGTGGTTTAGATTGGGTAAGGGAACATTGGAAAGGGAACTAATGTCCGTGGCAGGATTAGGTAGTTAGTAGGGGACAGATGGGTTAGTAACCTCACCAACTGTATAACAGAATTCCTGCGAATAGTACCATCATTTACAAGTCAGATTTGTGTGCGGAGATTGTTTATGGGTCGTAAGAAACTGAGAAACCCTGTTGAGTTCTCGACTTTGTAGTGGTTTTGTTGGGGATTGTGTTCATAACCAAGATAATAACCCTTTCAGTACCATGACGCCTATCTTGCTTTCAATCTTACTAACATTAAGGGGGTGTAATATCCGGACCTCTTGTTCCCTCATGCTTAGCCCCATTAATTTTGAAATGTTATGATGTTCGCCCTATTAGTTTCACGACACTTAGACTTTACTTTTTCTACCGAAAATTGCATAAATGTATGTCGAAAGGTTGTTTTTGGGGTATTGTTTTTAAGTTTTACGGAGGTCTAGGGAGGAAACTAAAAATTAGAATTATAAATGAGATGTAAACATAAAAGATAAATACGAAAGCTAAAAAAAAAAAAAAAAAATCCCCTTAAGTAGTTTTGATTTGCCGTTGACGTTATTGATATACTGAGGTGAAATTTAACCGGCATACACATGTGATTTTTTTTTCTATGTGAATGAGGGTGACAAAAGGCATAACTGCCTGCAGCGAGTGCGTCGCCCAGATTTCAAAGAGTGACAGGGCCGAAATCAAGGGACGTTCGAGCCAAAATGCCTGGACACACAGAGTTTGAAGCAATTTAAGTCATAGAAAGAGGGAAAGACTGATTCTGGGAGAGAGTTCCAGAGCTCAGCAGTTGAATAAAAGAAAGTCTGAGAATAACGTTTCACTCTTGGGTTGGAGAGTTGCACAGAGTAGGGGTGGGATTGTGTTGCAAGGTGGGTACTATGTACCCTATGTAGAGGAGGTGGTATACGGAAAGCTCCGAGGAACACTGATTATTGTAGTAGCGATAGAATAGCGAGAGAGATGCAACATTGCGGCGAAGAGAGAGAGATTGCAGAGAGTTGGTGAGTGGACGGGAGTTAATGATATCAAAGGCTTTCCTTTCTACTTTATCTAGGAGTGCAGTGTGAGAGGATCCTCCCCACACATGTGAACAATACTCAATACAAGGATGCACTGTGCCCCTGTACAGAGCAAGAAGCTGCGCAGGGGTAAAGAACCCCTTGAGGCTGTTGAGCACACCCAGCTTCTGGGAGGCTGCCTTAGCGAGACTGGTAATATGGTCTTTCCAAGTGAGAGCAGAAGAAAAAGAGACACCGAGAGCATTGAGGGAAGATGAAGGGTTGATTTTTGTATTGTTGAAGAATAAGGGATAGTCCTCTGGAGGTTCCTGACGGGTAGTAAGATGGATTCATTGAGTTTTGGAAGCATTAAATGCAACAATTGGCAATAGTAGCTAGATCTGAAGATAAGCATTTTATGGCTTCATTACATTTACTTTTGAGGGATTGCTGGCAGGGGCGTTCTGGAAAACTAATTGAGTGGTGTAAAGTAGAGTCGTCTGCATATGAATGGATGGGACTGGATGTACAGTTGAGAAGATCATTTATGAAAATTAGAAAGAGAATAGGTTATAGGACAGAACCCTGAGGAACATCGGAGTTGATAGGATGAGGAAATGAGCGATGGCCGTCCACAACCGCAGCTATGGACCTACCCTACGATCCCCGAACAAATTTGCTGGATTAGAGGAAGTTATTTTTCCTCATTTTTGCCCAAAGCTCCCGCATATTATTCTAAACGAGGACTGCCTTCTGCGTGTCACCTAATGAAATATATATATATATATATATATATATATATATATATATATATATATATATATATATATATATATATATATATATATATACATATATATTGAGAATATATCACAAATACACGTGAGCCACTAAATGTTTCTAGTCTCTACTGACTGCCGTGGTGTAATTGATTAAAGAGTCGGCTATCGTCCCGATGGTCGATGGTTCGATCCCCACTGAGAGACTAGAAACATATATATATATATATATATATATATATATATATATGAATTATATATGTATTTCCTGCAACAGTAAAAGATAAACCCATTTTGATATGATGCTGTGTTTTTCACTGCCAATTACCAGGTGACGATATCTATACATTATGAGCACCACAACAGTCATAAATTATGTTTTTTTTACTTTACTGAATAAAACTAAGCACATCTAATCCTACAATAATTATGATGTGTCAACGGATTTAATTAAGAAAATTACCTTAAGTTTATCAGGCATACCGCAAACATCTATGGCCTATAGGAAGGTCCCCGATCACATTCGATTTGATAAGAACACTGCATACCCGATCCTGCAAAGTGGCGGCTTTAGTAGCGCGTAAGTTACATACCAACCCTTCAGAAAATAACATATATGACATAATATCTCGACACAGAAGAGCGTATAGTATTGCATTGACAAAACATAAAACTTGATGCTTACTGGCCTCTAGTAATGTAACCTGAGGATGAGGATACACACACATTGAAAACAGAGTGCACTGGAATATATGCATGCTTGAATCCCTTCAAGAATTTGCCACACTCAACGTAGGAGTGCCCTCGGCCCAAGAAACCACTACGATGTCAACCGCCATTCCAGTGCATACAGTACCGGTACCCACACCAGCAGCTACCTTAGATGTTGCAGAAAATAATAATGACTCTACTCTCACTCCCCCCCAGGACAATTTTCAGTTAGTGAGAAACAATGTGCATCCCAGTACCAGTACCAGGAAGGTCATCCCGACAACATGCCAAAACCGCTTAAAAATTCTGGCTATTGACGAGGAAGAGGAAATGGAAGAAGTTCGGCTTGTGGGCGACTCCATGGTCCGTGGCCAACTAACCGAGTTCTGCGCTAGGGCACCCAGGACCAGAAAGCGATTCTGTATCCCAGGTGGCGGCGTGGACGACATTGTTGCGGCTGTGGAAGAGGTTTCCAGGCTCGCCCCCGCAAGCACTACGTACGTCATCCACGTTGGATCTAACGATGTCCAACGGACGCGGTCAGAGGAACTACTGTGCAAGTACCGACGGCTGATCAGGTCCTTCAAGGAAAAATCTAATAGAATCTTAATTTCAGGAATTGTTCCCCGGATTGATGTAGAAAACCGATTCTACAACATAGCTACCAGTACAAATCACCGACTAGCCAAACTCTGCAGGGAGGAGGACATCGGCTTTGTCGACACGTGGGATCATTTTTACTATGATAAATCTTTGTTTTCAGGAGATGGTGTACATCTCAATGAAGTAGGAGCTGCACGTCTTGGTCGTCTGCTCAACGATGCAGTCAAGGATTTCCGTTAAAAAAACGGGGTCAACCAGACCCCAGACAGGGTAGTGTAAGTCAAATACGAACTGAAAATTCAATGCACAATCGGTAACATCCAACTCTAATACTCTTAAGGTGTTTTATGTAAATCCTCGTAGCATACGCAATAAATTGTTTAGATCTAGAGGAAATCGTGTTTACAGAACATTATGATATAATCGGCATTACAGAATCTTGGTTAAATACGGAAGACAGAGACTTTTTAGCCGAATATACGCTTCCTGGTTATACAATGTTTGAGAAAAGTCGGATCAATAGAAATGGAGGAGTTCTGTTTTTTATAAAGGAAAGTCTTAATCCCGTCTTAATGTCAAAACCTCAAATTGAGAATATAGACATATCTTACGTACTATTAAATAATAAACGAGGAACTAAAATAACACTAGCTTTATTATACAGACACCCATCTCAATCAGTGCAAACTGACAGTGAAATTTATGAACAAATTGCAGAAATAACTAACATACAAGATACTGTAATTCTTGGCGATTTCAACTTACCCGTGACTAAATGGGGCGATATTCTTACTTCACACTCTGGACACGACCTCTATGCTAACTTGCAAGAGAGTTCACTTTTTCAATTTGTACAATCTCCGACCCATGGTAATAATGTGCTTGACCTTGTACTCGCAACAAAAGAAGAATTAATAGAGAATTTGAATGTTGGTGATGAATTCAGTAACAGCGACCATCGTACGATAACTTTCACTTTAAATTTTACTAGTAACAAATCAAATAGCAGCATTGAGAAAGTCCCTAATTTCAAGAAAGCAAATTTTCATAAACTTAAATCAAAGCTTAAAGAAACTGACTGGAGCTTTCTGACTAACAATAACGACATAAATACATCTTGGGAGTGTTTCACAACCACTTACCTTAAGGCAGTGCAAGACTGCATACCATCGAAAATACGGCGTCCAGGCCATAATGATAAGCCCAAATGGTGAAATAAAGATATTTCAGACTGTCTGCTTGCTAAAAAAATTGCTAATGATAGATTAAAATTCTCACAAAATGACGAAGAATGGGTGAAATTTGTAGAGCTACGACGCAAAGCCAAAAAGTTAATTAAGCAAAGTAAAAAGACCCTGGAGTTACATGTTGCGAATCAAAGTAAAACAAACCCGAAAGAATTCTATAGTTATATCAGAAAAAAAAAGTAGTTACTTCAACTGTTGGACCGTTAGTCGATGAAAGTGGAGAATACACCAAAGACGAAGTACAAATGAGTAATGCCCTCAATACCTTCTTTGCATCAGTTTTTACAACCGAAGACCTCAGTGATATCCCTACACCATCGCCGATTCAGATTGATAATTCAGATGTTCTAAGCAATATCACCGTTACAGAGAGAGAAGTATTGAATTGTTTAGATAAACTCAAGGTAAATAAAACGCCTGGACCTGATACAATCTCGCCTATAGTTCTAAAGGAAGCTAAGGATGAGCTCTCCAAATCACTGACATTGCTATTCAATGAATCCTTGCAGTCTGGGACTATGCCTGATCAGTGGAAGCTAGCCAACGTAACACCGATATTCAAAAAAGGCAGCAAATCCCTACCCAGTAACTATCGTCCAATTAGCTTAACCTCAATTGTATGTAAAATGTTAGAAACGGTCTTAAGAGACAGACTCGTAAATCACTTAGAGGCAAATAACTTACTTAAAGATACTCAACACGGCTTTCGTAAAAAACGTTCCTGTTTAACAAACCTCTTAGACTTCTTCCACAATATCCTTAACCTCTACGATGAGAGTAAAGCTGTAGATATTATATACCTTGATTTTCAAAAGGCCTTTGACAAAGTTCCCCACAAACGTTTACTGCTAAAACTAAAAGCGCATGGAATACAAGACGGTGTGTTGAAATGGATAGAAAATTGGCTCAGCAACAGAAAGCAAAGAGTAGTCATAAACGGTAAGGCATCTAAATGGACCAATGTAAGTAGCGGGGTACCCCAGGGATCGGTACTAGGACCAATTCTCTTTCTAATTTACATCAACGACATAGATGAGGGTCTCACCTGTACAATCTCAAAATTTGCTGACGATACAAAAATTGCAAATAGTGTACTCTCAAAAGAACAAGTTGACGATATGCAACACAATCTAGATAAATTGTCATGTTGGGCCCAAATTTGGCAAATGAGTTTCAATGCGGATAAATGTAAAGTACTACATATCGGATACCTAAATGAGAAAGCAAACTATTCGATGAATGGCACTCAGCTTAAGAACATAAACAGAGAAACCGATCTGGGAGTAACAATATCGAGTAACCTAAAACCGAGTCAACAATGTTCAGAAGTTGTTAAGAAGGCAAACAAAATAATTGGCTTTATAGGCAGGTCATTTGAGCATAAATCCAAAGAAGTTATCCTAACCCTTTACAATTCCTTAGTCCGCCCTCTTCTGGAATACTGCGTTCAATCCTGGTGCCCTTATTACCAAAAAGATATAAACAAGCTAGAACGAGTTCAACGTAGAGTTACCAAAATGATACCTAGCCTAAAGAACAAACCATACGAAGAGCGTCTTAGAGAATTAAATCTATTTCCTTAAACCCAGCGCAGATTAAGAGGTGACTTAATTCAAGTGTTCAAAATCATCAAAGGCATCGACAATATGAACTGTAGTAAGTACTTCACTATCGACCAATCTAATTACACGCGGGGAAACGGTTGCAAAATTATTGGTAAATCTTTTAACTCACACGAATCTAAGAATTTCTTCTTCAATCGAGTTGTCAACTTGTGGAATGGGCTTCCCCGAGACATTATAGACTGCAGCACCGTTGATTCATTTAAACTCCGCTTAGACAAATATCTCGCATCAAACCCGCGACTGACTGCGTTTGTAAATGAATAACTTTATTTTATCCCCCCCTCAGTTACTAACCCATCTGTCCCCTACTAACTTCCTAATCCTGCCACGGACATTAGTTCTAGGGCAGTAGTTCCCTTTCCAATGTTCCCTTACCCACTCTAAACCACTGTTTGGACACTTGATCCTCAGTGTTTTGGAGGACAAGCAGCCTAGAAGGGTCACTAGACTGTTGTTGCTTAATTTCCTTTGTACTCCTTTGTAACGCCTGAGAGCAATCCCCAGAACATAATTATACAATACAGGTCACACAGATGATTGCAAAAACTATACCTTGTCATAGGTAAACATGACATGATACTAAGTAGCTCAAAAATGATGAAGAATATTGTTCGGTGGAGTAATTCAGAATACTTGGTGTCAGAAAGGCAATTTTTCAAGAAAATATATATTGTTTGTAATATAATAAAAACAAAATCCATTAACGAACAATAAAACATACTGTACATTATCACACACCCTCACACTCCTTTCCTTAGGCCAAACCTTCTCATAATATTCACTACGAGATATTACATTATGTATAATACCTTCTACACATACAGTATTAAGGAGGAGACTTTTCAATTGCCGACTTGCGAGTTTCGTTCTACAAGGAAGTTGGAGCTGTAGACAACGATATTTATCAGAATTACCAGCTAAAATACGGTGGTAGTACATATATAAATACATAAAACCCAATTCAACATACCATTTATCCACCAGAAACGTACATTATTATTGCATTTTTGTTTAATATCAATGTTCATGGCTCCAACTTCCTTATAGCCTGAAACTCGCAAGTGGTCAATTGAGGGTGTTTTTCTGTAGCCCTTCTCCCTCCATTTTAGTCCCATTAGTTTTGAGATTCTAAGACGTTCGCCCCATTATATTGACGATTTAAAGACCTTTCGCCCCCATTTATGTCAATTGTAATACCTATTGTGCCATTTAGGAGGCCATTTTTTTCCTGGCGATCAATACCAAGCCTGTAATTTTGGAGGAACTGGTCTTCGGCCGAAATGATTTCCATCCCAAAAATGCACACATTTATCTTGACACCACCATAATCGTCACACCACCATAACCTTCACACCACCATAATCTTCACACCACCATAACCTTCACACAACCACCACCACCATAACCTTCCTGCAAACCTGCAGGAAGGAGAACGTGGGATTCGTCGACACCTGGGACAACTTCTACTACGATGACTATTTGTTTTCGGACGATGGAGTTCATCTGAACCAGGTGGGAGCAGCACATTTTGGGCGTCTTCTCAACGATGCGGTGAAGGATTTTCGGAGAAGAAATCGACTCAGCACAGGACAACCAGGAAGGAGGACCGAAGACAGCGAGGACGGCAACCTGCAAAGGAATTAAATACTAATCCATCAAGAACTGCGAATTTGGATAAAGCTCCACCAACACGACCCAAATTCAAAACCGCCAGGGATAACGACCGAGGACCGAGGACAGCCATGAATGTAAATGTAGATCCGACCAGAACCAAAAAATTGATTAAAGAACGTTCTGTGAGTTCTAAAACCGCAACTTTAAAGGTTTTCTATGCAAACGCTCGTAGCATACGCAATAATTGTTCAGATTTAGAGGAACTAGTGTTTACAGAAAATTATGATGTGATTGGCATAACAGAATCTTGGCTCAATACGGAAGATAGAGACTTTTTAGCAGAGTATTCACTTCCCGGTTATGTAATGTTTGAGAACAGCCGAATAAATAAAAATGGAGGTGGCGTTTTATTTTATATCGAAGAACCGGAAAGTCTTAACCCGACCCTCTTGTCAAAACCTCAAATTGTGAATGTCGACACATCTTTTGTGCTAATAATGAATAATAAAGGTACAAATATAATACTTGCATTAATATACAGACCTCCAGCTCAATCTGTGCAAACTGACCGAGAAATTTACGTACAAATTGCAGATGTAAGTAACTCACAAGATACCGTATTATTTGGCGACTTTAATTTACCTGTGACCAAGTGGGGCGATATTCTTACTTCACACTCCGGACATGACTTGTATGCGAACTTGCAAGAGAGTTCACTCTATCAATTTGTTCGATAGCCGACCCGTGGTAATAACGTTCTTGACCTTGTACTTACAACAAAAGAAGAATTAATAGAGAATTTGAATGTTGGTGATGAATTCAGTAACAGCGACCATCGTACAATAACTTTCACTTTAAAGTTTACTAGTAACGAACCAAATAGCAGCATCGAAAAAGTCTCTAATTTCAAGCAAGCAAACTTTCATAAACTTAGAGCTATGTTTAAAGAAACTGACTGGAGCTTTTTAATTAACAATAACGACATAAATATTTCTTGGGAATTATTCGAAACCACTTACCTAAAAGCAGTGCAGGACTGCATACCATCGAAAATACGGCGTACAAGCCATAATTATAAGCCCAAATGGTGGAATAAAGATATTTCAAACTGTCTGCTTGCTAAAAAGTTTGCTAATGATAGATTAAAATCCTTACAAAATTACGAGGAATGGGTGAAATTTGTAGAGCTATGACGCAAAGCCAAAAAGTTAATTAAGCAAAGTAAAAAGACCCTGGAGTTACATGTTGCGAATCAAAGTAAAACAAACCCGAAAGAATTCTATAGTTATATCAGAAAGAAAAAAGTAGTTACTTCAACTGTTGGACCGTTAGTCGATGAAAATGGAGAATACACCAAAGACGAAGTACAAATGAGTAATGCCCTCAATACCTTCTTTGCATTAGTTTTTACAACGGAAGACCTCAGTGATATCCCTACACCATCGTCGATTCAGATTGATAATTCAGATGTTCTAAGCAATATCACCGTTACAGAGAAGTATTGAATTGTTTAGATAAACTCAAGGTAAATAAAACGCCTGGACCTGATACAATCTCACCTAGAGTCCTAAGGGAAGCTAAGGATGAGCTCTCTAAACCACTGACATTGCTATTCAATAAATCCTTGCAGTCTGGAACTATGCCATCAGTAGAAGCTAGCCAACGTAACACCGATATTCAAAAAAGGCAGCAAATCCCTACCCAGTAACTATCGTCCAATTAGCTTAACCTCAGATGTATGTAAAATGCTAGAAACACTCATAAGAGACAAACTCGTAAATCACTTAGAGGAAAATAACATACTTAACACCTTACGAGCGGCCTAGGCGGTAATTTATATGTACCGCCCAGCAAGGTGTTTTTACCCTAAATAGGGTTGTTTACGTGATAATTTTCATGCCTAAATAAGAACCAGAGCGTAAAACAAGTATCTATCCCTGAAAGGGCATAAACAGAGCTTTCCAATGACACCCCAACCATCCTTGTACGACCGCTGGTTTTCTTGCAATGATCGCGCAACCCGAGTGCAAAAACCATGTAATTAGGTAGTTTCCCTACATAATTCCCTGTGTAGCGAGTGCGTGAGGGTGGGATTCATGTCAGTAGGTCCGCCGCGGTGGTCTGGAGCAGTCATACGCTTGCTTATCTCTCTCTCTCAGCAACATTACGTGGTGAAAATGGCACACGACATAAGTTGTGAACCGCCACTTAGTCCATATTTATTTCACACGACATAAGTTGCGCGCCGCCAAAGAAGGGTTAAAGATACTCTACACGGCATTCGTAAAAAACGTTCCTGTTTAACAAACCTCTTAGACTTCTTCCACGATATCCTCAACCTCTAAAATGAGAGTAAAGCTGTAGATATTATATACCTTGATTTTCAAAAGGCCTTTGACAAAGTTCCCCACAAATGTTTACTGCTAAAACTAAAAGCGCATGGAATACAAGACGGTGTGTTGAAATGGATAGAAAATTGGCTCAGCGACAGAAAGCAAAGCGTAGTCATAAACGGTAAGGCATCTAAATGGACCAATGTAAGTAGCGGGGTACCCCAGGGATCGGTACTAGGACCAATTCTCTTTCTAATTTACATCAACGACATAGATGAGGGTCTCACCTGTACAATCTCAAAATATGCTGACGATACAAAAATTGCAAATAGCGTACTCTCAAAAGAACAAGTTGACGATATGCAACACAATCTAGATAAGTTGTCATGTTGGGCCCAAATTTGGCAAATGAGTTTCAATGCGGATAAATGTAAAGTACTACATATCGGATACCAAAATGAGGAAGCAAACTATTTGATGAATGGCACTCAGCTTAAGAATGTAAACAGAGAAACCGATCTGGGAGTAACAATATCGAGTATCCTAAAACAGAGTCAACAATGTTCAGAAGTTGTTAAGAAGGCAAACAAAATAATTGGCTTTATAGGCAGGTCATTTGAGCATAAATCCTAAGACATTATCCTAACCCTTTACAATTCCTTAGTCCGCCCTCTTCTGGAATACTGCGTTCAATCCTGGTGCCCTTATTACCAAAAAGATATAGACAAGCTAGAACGAGTTCAACATAGAGTTTCCAAAATGATACCTAGCCTAAAGAACAAACCATATGAGGAGCGTCATAGAGAATTAAATCTATTTCCTTTAACCCAGCGCAGATTAAGAGGCGACTTAATTCAAGTGTTCAAAATCATCAAAGGCATCGACAATATGAACTGTAGTATGTACTTCACTATCGACCAATCTAATTACACGCGGGGAAACGGTTGCAAAATTATTGGTAAATCTTTTAACTCGCACGCACGAAGCTAAAAATTTCTTCTTCAATCGAGTTGTCAACTTATGGAATGGGCTTCCCCGAGATGTTATAGACTGCAGCACCGTTGATTCATTTAAACTTCGCTTAGACAAATATCTCGCATCAAACCCGCGACTGACTGCGTTTGTAAATGAATAACTTTATTTTATCCCCCCCTCAGTTACTAACCCATCTGTCCCCTACTAACTTCCCAATCATGCCACGGACATTAGTTCCAGGGCAGTAGTTCCCTTTCCAATGTTCCCTTGCCCACTCTAAACCACTGTTTGGACACTTGATCCTCAGTGTTTTGGAGGACAAGCAG
Source organism: Paralithodes platypus (assembly GCA_032716605.1). Lineage (NCBI taxonomy): Eukaryota > Metazoa > Arthropoda > Malacostraca > Decapoda > Lithodidae > Paralithodes > Paralithodes platypus. The sequence continues at coordinate 82,465,673 of CM064487.1, forward strand.
CCTGGAGGGGTCACTGGACCTGTTGTTGGTTGATTTCCTTTGTACTCCTTTGTACACCACCATAACCTTCACACCACCATAACCTTCACACCACCATAACCTTCACACCACCATACTCTTCACACCACCATAATTTTCACACCACCATAACCTTCACACTACCATAACCTTCACATCATCATAATCTTCACACCACTATAACCTTCACACCACCATAACCTTCACACCACCATAACCTTCTCACCACCATTACCTTCACACCACCATAACCTTCATACCACCACCGCCATAATCTTCACACCACCATAACCTTCACACCATCATAACCTTCACACCAACATAACGTTCACACCACCATAACCTTCACACCACCATAACCTTCACACCACCATAGCCTTCACACCACCATAACCTTCACACCACCATAACCTTCACACCACCACCACCTTCACACCAACATAACCTTCTCACCACCATAACCTTCACACCACCATAACCTTCACATCACCGTAACCTTCACATCACCACCACCATAACCTTCACACCAACATAACCTTCTCACCACCATAACCTTCACACCACCATAATCTTCACACCACCATAACCTTCACTCCACCATAACCTTCACACCACCATAAGCTTCACACCATCATAACCTTCACACCACCATAACCTTCACACCATCATAACCTTCACACCAGCATAACCATCACACCACCATAACTTTCACACCACCATAACCTTCACACCACCATAACCTTCACACGACCATAACCTTCACACCACCATAACCTTCACACGACCATAACCTTCACACGACCATAACCTTCACACCACCATAACCTTCACACCACCATAACCTTCACACAACCATAACCTTCACACCACCATAATCTTCACACCACCCCCACCATAAGCTTCACACCACCATAACCTTCACACCACCATAACCTTCACACCATCATAACCTTCACACCATCATAACCTTCACATCACCATAACCTTCACACCACCACCCCCATAACCTTCACACCACCACCACCATAACCTTCACACCACCACCACCATAACCTTCACACCACCACCACCATAACCTTCACACCACCATAATCTTCACATCACCATAACCTTCACACCATCATAACCTTCACACCAACATAACGTTCACACCACCATAACCTTCACACCACCATAGCCTTCACACCACCATAACCTTCACACCACCATAACCTTCACACCACCATAACCTTCACACTACCATAACCTTCACACCACCATAACTTTCCTACCACCATAACCTTCCTACCACCATAACCTTCACACCATCATAACCTTCACACCATCATAACCTTCACACCACCATAATCTTCACATCACCATAACCTTCACACCACCATAACCTTCACACTACCATAACCTTCACACCACCATAACTTTCATACCACCATAACCTTCACACCATCATAACCTTCACACCACCATAATCTTCACATCACCATAACCTTCACACCACCATAACCTTCACACTACCATAACCTTCACACCACCATAACCTTCACACCATCATAACCTTCATACCATCATAACCTTCACACCACCATAACCTTCACACCACCACCACCATAACCTTCACACCACCATAACCTTCACACCACCATAACCTTCACACCACCATAATCTTCACATCACCATAACCTTCACACCACCATAACCTTCACACTACCATAACCTTCACACCACCATAACTTTCCTACCAACATAACCTTCCTACCACCATAACCTTTACACCATCATAACCTTCACACCACCATAATCTTCACATCACCATAACCTTCACACCACCATAACCTTCACACGACCATAACCTTCACACGACCATAACCTTCACACCAACATAACCTTCACACCACCATAACCTTCACACCACCATAACCTTCACACCATCATAACCTTCACACCACCATAACCTTCACACCACCATAACCTTCACACCACCATAACCTTCACACCACCATAACCTTCACACCACCATAACCTGCACACCATCATAACCTTCACACCACCATAACCTTCACACCACCATAACCTTCACACCATCATAACCTTCACACCACCATAACCTTCACATCACCATAACCTTCACACCACCATAACCTTCACACCATCCCAACACCTACAACATTCTAGCACCATAATGTTGCAGCCAGGCGTCCCAGCAGTGTAGGTGGGGAATTATACCTTCCTTCCCGAGATTAAGGCCGACTCCTAACACTGGGTGCCTGACGGGGGTGGTGGGGGGCGGGATCATCTGCATATTGCACCGCCTAGGCAATACCCACCCCTCTTGTAATGCAACAACAATGGTGCACGGACTATCGGGTCTTATTAATACCTTTGACTTCCTGATGCCTTAGACTGAATGAAAATGTTTGACGAATCAAAACAATGGGAATGGGAAGCCGTGGAAGGGAAGCCTTTTTTCTTTCTTTTTTTCTTTACCTCCGACAACGGAGTTGGAGGAGGGTATGTTTTTTGCCACAGTTTGTCTGTAAAAAACATATCTCCAAAAGTTATGAAATAATTGTCATGAAATTTGTTGGAGCAGATAGGATATGTGCCACGGAAGAAGTAATTCAATTTAGGAGGAGATCGGTAGAGCTCATATCTCCGCCAGCGTAGGCGGAAGTATGCGCTCTCCAGATTGCCCCTTTATTTTAATAATAGGAATGTGGAGGGGAGTCCAGGAAGAGGAACCCTTCGGTGCCCCACAGTAGGATGGAGGGGTGACTAGGGAGGATTGATAAGGAATTACTTCTAAGAGAAGGGACTTATTGGGGATCCTAAGGGGCCTTGAAAGGCAAACTTATAGGATGTGGCCCCCAAAGGTAGAGCTACAAATGAACACCAGGTAGAGAGTGGGGACCGAGAGGATTGGGTGTTGCGACAAAATAACCTAATATGAGTAAGAGGAGAGGACCCTTAAGGCATGACCTGAGGGTGGGTCCGTATTGTTTGTTCCCTAGCAAGATAATATGATGGTTTCATGTGTTCATAAATATTATAGATTTTTGTTTATGAACTCGTTCTGAAATTCATAAAGACAAAGCACTATGTTAATTTTGCCATCGACTGTGGTTAAGAGGATAACTCTATTGTACATTCAGATCGAAGATATAATTATAATTACACAGGTGTAAAGGTGTGAAATGTGTAGAGGATTCTTGTTTAGTTAATGTGTCTGGGCTTATAAGCCCAAGTATACTAGGCAATATATTTAATTTTCGTTCGAAAATTGCTATAGATATTCATGATTATATACATTAATTAATGATTCGTGCATGCGTGGAGAAAAATCACACTTAAGTCGTAATTCTTCTGATTATGCGTCGTGTCAGTATTTGTTTTTGTTTCCTCTTGCCGACCCACCAGTGATCACGTTTTCTCAGATTGGGGGAGCAAAATAAAATTATATTGATCCTGATGGGGTTATCTTAAATATAATTATAAAGAGTCTTTAATTAAAGGAGACGTTTGGATAAGGAGGGAGAGAAAAGAGGAAGCAGAGAGATTAGGAGACACTAGGAGATGATGGGGAGGAAGGACAAAATTATATGAGTCCTAATAAGGTGATTGAGAGAAAAATATGTTTGTGGGAACTCGTGGAGAGAGAGAGAGAGAGAGAGAGAGCGAGAGCGAGAGAGAGCTACCTCATAATTTGGCTAATTTCGCACGCTCATATCTCTGCTTCCACTATCTTGAGAATAATGAGCCAAGATTACCTTCATTTGAAAATGCGCAATATATGATAAAAATACCCATACCGGAACACAAATAACCCAATGTGAATGGTATTTTATTTTGGCAGACTAAGAAAATATTAACAATCGGTCAGTGTCCAATTACTGATACCTAAAAGATGTACAGTACATCATGGATAATTATCTATACTGTATTGTGTCCCCAAACCTAAAAGATGTACAGTACATCATGGATAATTATCTATACTGTATTGTGTCCCCTTACCTAAAAGATGTACAGTACATCATGGATAATTATCTATACTGTATTGTGTCCCCAAACCTAAAAGATGTACAGTACATCATGGATAATTATCTATACTGTATTGTGTCCCCAAACCTAAAAGATGTACAGTACATATGGATAATTATCTATACTGTATTGTGTCCCCAAACCTAAAAGATGTACAGTACATCATGGATAATTATCTATACTGTATTGTGTCCCCAAACCTAAAAGATGTACAGTACATCATGGATAATTATCTATACTGTATTGTGTCCCCAAACCTAAAAGATGTACAGTACACCATAATTATCTATACTGTATTGTGTCCCCAAACCTAAAAGATGTACAGTACATCATGGATAATTTTCTATACTGTATTGTGTCCCCAAACCTAAAAGATGTACAGTACATCATGGATAATTATCTATACTGTTGTGTCCCCATACCTAAAAGATGTACAGTACATCATGGATAATTATCTATACTGTATTGTGTCCCCAAACCTAAAAGATGTACAGTACATCATGGATAATTATCTATACTGTATTGTGTCCCCATACCTAAAAGATGTACAGTACATCATGGATAATTATCTATACTGTATTGTGTCCCCAAACCTAAAAGATGTACAGTACATCATGGATAATTATCTATACTGTATTGTCCCCAACCTAAAAGATGTACAGTACATCATGGATAATTATCTATACTGTATTGTGTCCCCAAACCTAAAAGATGTACAGTACATCATGGATAATTATCTATACTGTATTGTGTCCCCAAACCTAAAAGATGTACAGTACATCATGGATAATTATCTATACTGTATTGTGTCCCCAAACCTAAAAGATGTACAGTACATCATGGATATTATCTATACTGTATTGTGTCCCCATACCTAAAAGATGTACAGTACATCATGGATAATTATCTATACTGTATTGTGTCCCCAAACCTAAAAGATGTACAGTACATCATGGATAATTATCTATACTGTATTGTGTCCCCATACCTAAAAGATGTACAGTACATCATGGATAATTATCTATACTGTATTGTGTCCCCAAACCGGTGTCACGCTTTCAATTTTAGTAGGGGATTGCGTCGGAGTCAGGTATTACTGACAAGCAAATTAACCCCTTCTGTACCGGCGACGTCTTTGTACATACAGTATATTTTGGCTACTATTAGACGATTTTATTAAGTTTAAAAAGGGCCTCCAGCAATGATCAGGCTTCGAACTATCTCGCTTAACCCTTCTTACTACCACAGATCCTCCTTAAACTGCACCAAATCGTGTAAATATAGCTAGAATAAAACTTAAAAAACGTCGCCGGTACAGAAGGGTTTAACAATTTGATGGATGTGGAGGCGTAGCTTAACTAAAAACCATTACACTACAAGTAGTATATCGAGTCCAAACGAAATGGCGAGGGTTTGAAAGAAATGATTTCTAATGTTGCCAAGGACTGTAATTATACTGATGCATCATGACATGGACACTTTTCATCAAGCAACTCGAACAGTTGTGGCATGTATTAACAAGTTGATCCAAAATACATGTACACTCCTGCTATAATTTGGCTTTTCAAGATTATTTGGTATATAAATACAATTTCAGCCATTGTGGATGAGAACCTTTTCAGAGCTTTGGACTACACCACATAATTTTTTTGTAATGTTCTTCATGTGACTTCGAATAATTCCGCTAAAGCTACACGTGTGAAACAGCCTTTACAGGGTCTGTGACAAGCTTAAGACGTGTGACTTTATGAAACATTCTGTGTCCTGGCTGTCTGAGGCTCATGTGATAATTTAGTGTTAAGCAGAGGTATAGCGGGATTATACACTACTGAGAGAGAGAGAGAGGAGTGTGTGTGTGTGCTATGAAGGTGCAGTGAGCTTATACAGTGGTGGCCTGAGGTGCTCAAGGTCTGGGGATCCTGGCTTATAGTGCTGGGTAAGATGGTGTGAGGGACCAGAAACTAGAGAGACAGATAGATGGGTAGGTAGATAGCTTGTTAGGTAGATAGATATAAATATTTTTCCAGACATGTAAATTTTATCGGTCTATACGACGAAGACCGGTCTTCTTTTTTCTAATAATTATAATAATAATAATAGTTCTTAACCCTTCTTTGGCGGCGCGCAACTTACGTCGTGTGAAATAAATATGGACTAAGTGGCGGTTCACAACTTACGTCGTGTGCCATTTTTACCACGTAATGTTGCTGAGAGAGAGAGATAAGTGGTGGGAAGAGAGTAGCAAGCGTATGACTGCTCCAGACCACCACGGCGGACCTACTGACAAGAATCCCACCCTCCCCCACCCTCACGTACTCGCTACACAGGGAATTATGTAGGGAAACTACCTAATTACATGGTTTTTGCACTCGTGTTGCGCGATGGTTGCAAGAGAACCAACGGTCGTACAAGGATGGTTGGGGTGTCATTGGAAAGCTCTGTTTATGCCCTTTTAGGGATAGATACTTGTTTTACGCTCTGGGTCTTATTTAAGCATGAAAATGATCACGTAAAGAACCCTATTTAGGGTAAAAACACCCCGCTGGGCGGTACATATAAATTACCGCCTAGGCCGCTCGTAAGGTGTTAAAGCTAGCGCATGCTAAGCCAGCTAAGGATAGCCCAATAAGGCCGATTAGGCGTATTTCCATTGGGGTCCTGTACTACTACCCAATCCCCTTGCTCATGAGGGACGGTAACAACTCTGTGCTTGTCAAAAACCTTTAATGCGCCGAGCGTGGGCGCGATCCTGGGACCTTCTGGGTGGAAGTCCAAGACGCTAGTCACTACACCAGCGAGCCGCTGTAATGACAATTCAGTTGACGACGAATATTATAAATAGCTCAATGTAGTCTGATTTCCCTGACTAATGGCGCTTTAGCTGTCTCATCGTTTAGCTCAGTGCAGCTGAGCTTCCTGAATCTTCATCGCCAATCTTTTGTATTCTCATCTTATCAGCTCACACTACACACACTACCACGCCACCTGTTGCGCTACCCACTCATGTACTTATACAGAGACCAGTAAGACCCTTTTATATATATTTCTGAAATCCTGCCTCGTCACATACACACACACACACACACTATTTCACTCTCTCTCTCTCTCTCTCTCTCTCTCTCTCTTTCAAACAGGCACACACACAGCGACAATAATATAATGCCCACACACTACTGGCGTTGACTGAGGTAATAAGATGAAAGAAAGGTTGCAGGGGTGTGACGTGGGCGAAGAAAACAAATAAGAGGGATACTATGGCAATAATGAATGGAAGGTAAAGGAAGGTACTGACGACGAAAACATTACTACCCAGGGACCAATATACTTTTTATCGAATCGATTTGGTGCTATGCGTGTAATCACTCATACAAATTCGTGTATTTCACATATTTGTTGTCAATATGCTACAAGTATATAATTTTATGAATTAAAATTGATATATCTCAATAATGAATCCATATCTACCACTACCAATCAATGTAAAGCAAATTCCTAAATAAACATCCATCCATGATTCTATTAACGTTACGAACAACATAAGTTTACAATTCTTTTGTGACTGACTGCACAGTTGCAATTGACCCTATGAACACGAGTGGAATTCAATTATTTTAATAAATCGTCTGGTGTTAGCCAAAATAAAAGTGATGGCACTGTACGGAAGGTGGAGGAAGGAGAGGGAGATTGTTACTATTCTGGAACAAATGTATCTTATCATACAGAGTTGGTGCAATACGTATTGCAGCTGCCTTAAATAATAACCAAACACTCTATTAAAATTTCCAAAGGCACATACAAACCTGTGAAGTTTTAGTTAATTAAAAAGTGTTCTTGAACCTGATAAACAGAGAGACAGACACAGACGATCATAATATGCTCTCCAATATTGCCGTTTGAGGAGACAATAGATAACAAAAGAGGTTAGAGAGGAGCGGCGTTGGTTGTGTAAGGAAAGATGTTAAGAGGGAAGGGCTGGTAATATGCGGGAGGTGGAAGAAGCAGGAGGAGGAAGAGGAGATACTGACCAAGAAAAGATTACTGCCGAGGGAGACAATTTGACTTATTATTTTCCTACAGAATTGGTTGAAGGGGATTTTTTGTATATATACTGTATGTTTATTTTAAATTGCATGCTCGCAGGGTCCAGAATACCCCTCCCCCCTAAACAGGTGTGTAAAGTTGCCTTCAATGTTTACTGCATACTTCTAAAATTTTGAAACGTATAAACAAACTTGTGAAGCTTTAGGGTCAAGATTGAGTTATATGAGTATGTGTGTGTTCGATAAGTTTCAAAACAGTGACAAATAGACAGACACACAAAGACGATCACTCGCTCTCCAAGATTCCCGTTCGAGGGGATCCTAAAGTGAAGCGAGGGGATAAAAAGGAGAGACTGGGTAAAGAAAGCTGCTAAAAGAGGGAAGGGCTGCTGGTAAAAGAGGGAAGGGCTGATGGTACTAGACGGGAGGTGGAGGAAGCAAGAGGAGATACTGAAAAGATTACGAGGGGGGGGGGGGGGGGGGAGGGGGCATTTATTTGTTTCTCTTGCAGAGTTGTTGCAATACAAGTACATAGCGCTGCCTTTAAGGGGGTAGTGCATGTTTTTGGTCTACAAATGTATTTATTTTATATATTTTCAAGTTTCCTCGCTAGACCTTCATCAATCTTAAAACAAAAACAAAACACACACCCCCTAGACCCACTTTCATGATAAATGTGTAAATTTTTCGGTAGAAAAATGTCCCGGCCGAAGGCCAGTTACTTCTCAAATTTCAGGCTCGCTATCGCTCGCAAGGAAAAAATATACTGCTAAATGGCACGAATCGTTTTAATATTGACAAATAAATGGGGCGAAACATCTTATAATCGATAAACTAATGGAACGAACGTCATAAAATCTCAAAACTAATATGCTAGACATGAGGGAGAAGGGGATCCCCCCAAAAAAAAAACCCCGTCCCCCTTAAGGGGAGGTGTGGTGGAGTGGTCATGCCACTGGATTGGTAATCCAATGGACCCGGGTTCAAATCCCGATATGTCAATGGGAAGATATTATTGGGATTGAATTTGTGCTGTACCTAGTATCAGTGCATTACCACAAAGCCCACCGAAATGCCAAAAAAATACCCTCATTGTTCCCTGATTAAATAACACTGTATGAATATTCCCATATTCAAAATATGTTACAGGGGGACAATGCCTAGTGAGTTCACTGCTCAATAGGTGGCGTTCTGAGAGTGAGGGTCTGAGCCTGGAGGGTGAGACGGTGAAGCACTTGAGCGAAGCAACCAGCCGCTTCAGAGATGGAGCTGCTTTGAGCCATGATGGATGCTTCACATGTCTCACTCCCCAGGCTGGAACAAGACCTCACGGGCTTCACCGTGTTGAGCGGTGGAATGTACAGGCTCTCAGCCTATGCCCGAGAGGGAGTAGTTGGAATATAGAAAAAAAAAAAAAAAAAAAAAAAAAAAAAAAAAAAAAGGGGAGATTTGTATTTACTTTGTGTTTTATTTATGTTTTTAGTATATTTATTTATTGTTTTTAGTTTCATCCCTAGACCTCCATCAAGCTTTAAAAAAATACCCCCCCCCCCCCCCCCTCCACCTTCAAGATAATTTGTGCGTTTTCTGGTATAACAAGGTCGGTTCTTGCTAAATTGTAGACTCGCTCACGAGGAAAATTGGACACCTAAATGGCACGAAAGGTTATCAAAATAGTTAGTCACTATGGCATTATTGTTCACCAAATTTGCTTTTCTGGATAAATTTATGTCCAAGACTGTACATATACCATTACCTTTAACATTTAATTTACTCCCAACCCAAACAAGGTTTATTATTTTTTGTTTTGTATTTGTATGATATAATATTGGAATAGGTTCGAATAATATAGACTATGATGTGTTATGTTTTTCATGTTATGCTAGGCTATATTTTGTAGAGTAGTATAACTGGTGCCAAGCTCACAAACATACCTACCACGGTAGAAACAATATATATATATGTGTGTGTGTGTGTGTGTGTGTGTGTATGTGTGTGTGAAAATACAGCATACGGTATGTGTTTGAGTGAGAGAGAGAGAGAGTTAGAGTTACGAGGAGTTACAGGGAATAGTTAGTATTCATATTTTTTCAGAGACCTTGCCGTCCATTCCGGGGAGATACTCGAAGTGAAAGGAGAGAGACTGTTTAGTGCACTACACTCATTATAGAGTGTGCATAATACTATCTACTCTCTTCTTGAACTGCTCTACTGAAGAACTGTTTACAACTTCTGAGGGCAGTTTGTTCCAGGTAGAACAGTTTGTTCCAGGTAGAACAGTTTTTTCCAGTTAGAACAGATCTTATATGTGAAAAAGTGTCCACAAATACTAGTGCTGAACCTTTTCAATTCTAATTCCCAGCCATAGTTGCGTGTTGTATTCATATTGAGGCTAAATATGTTGCTATAATCCACGTTGTCAAACCCATTAAGTCCTTTAAAAACTTCAATGAGCTGACCTCGTAGTCTGCGTGTCTCCAACGGAAAGAGATTAAGAGTTCTCAACCGGTCCTCATAGCTCAGTCTTCTAATCAATGGAATAAGTTTTGTAGCCCTAGCTTGTACTCCTTCCAGTCGCTCTATATTTTTCCTGAGTGATGGAGACCAGAATTGAACAGCATACTCCAGGAGAGGCCGTATCAGAGCGTTGTAAAGTGTGAGGACTATTTCCTTATTTCTATACATAAATTGCCCATAGCCTAATAATTTGTTTAGCTTTATTCTCTTCTTCAATGCACTGCTTGGAAAACTTTAGGTCACTGCTAATCAGAACACCCAAATCCTTTTCCAAGTCAGTCACTTCCAGAGGCATTCCCAATAGCGAATAGCGTAACTTGGGGCATGCTTGGCCCATATTCATCAACTTGCACTTTATCAAGTTTAGAGGCATCTGCCATGTCTCCGACCATTCACCCAGTCTGTTGAGGTCCATCCTGAGCTGTTCAACCCCTTTGGGGTCCTTCACATTCATTCCAAGCTTTATGTCGTCTGCAAACTTGGAGATCACACTCAACAGACCAATATCGATGTCATTGACATATATGATAAACAGAAGTGGGCCAAGGACAGATCCCTGTGGAACTCCAGAAGTGACTGGAGTCCACTCAGAGGAAACACCATTGATTACCACTCGTTGTTGTCTACCTGTTAGCCAACTTTCTATCCAATTTGTGACCAATGCACTCACTTTTGACATTAGCCAGCAATGAGGCACTTTATCAAAAGCTTTTTGAAAATATAAGTAAAGGATGTCTATGGCTCTACGTTTGTCATACTCGCTCAGCATTTTGTGGACAAAATTCCAGCAAATTGGTAGGGCATGATCGGTGTCGCCTGAATCCATGTTAGGAATCTGTAATTAAATTGTGGATTTCTAGGTAGTCAACTATCTTGTCTGTATGCCTTCTAAGAGTTTTACTATGATAGAAGTCAAGCTAATTGGCCGATAATTCTTGGGACACTCATGATCCCCCTTCTTAAAGACTGGGGTCACATTGGCCACTTTCCAGTCTTCAGGGACCTCTCCATTTTCTAGTGGTTTATTGAAGATTCCTGCCAAGAAAGGTGTGATTTCATCTCGCACTTCTTTGTGGAAGGAGGAAACTGAAGGTGAATGTCAATAAAAGTAAAGTAATGGTGTGTAATAGGGGAGAGCATAGGGTGAATCTAGATGTGAGGCTGGATGGGGAAATATTGGAACAAGTAGAGTGTTTTAAATATCTAGGAGGAACGATAAGCAGGAGTGGAGGTATGGAAGTGGAGGTAAAACAGAGAGTGTGTGAAGGAAGGAAGGTTTTCGGAGCAATGGGAAGTATGTGGAAGACGAGAAATCTCGGAGTGAAAGTAAAAAGTGCACTGTATCAAGGAATTTTTGTGCCAACAGTGATGTATGGGGCTGAGACATGGGCTCTGAAGAAAAAGGAGAAAAGAGGGCTGGATGTGATGGAGATGAGCTGCTTGAGGAGTATGTGTGGAGTTACTCGTAGAGACAGATTGAGGAATGAAGAGATACGTAGGAGAGTGGGGCAGCAGGAACATTTGTCAGCCAGAGTGGACAGAAGGGTGCTGAGCTGGTATGGTCATGTTGAACGAATGGGAGATGAAAGGCTTACAAAGAGAATATGTGAGTCAGGTACAAGGGGAGATAGAAGGGCAGGAAGACCCCCATTGAGAGGGAGAGACTGTGTAAGAAAGGCTTTGGATGATAGAGGAATGACTATAGATCAGGCAGGGGAAGTGGTGGTGGACAGGAGTGAATGGAGAATGCTTGTGAATAGTTGAGTGAACACGTGGTCATTTGGAGTAAGGGGTCGGGCGCAAGTTCGACTAGATAATAGTCCATCAGGCGCCTGGCCCGGGGGGACGATTAATATGAAGGGTGTGCCTGGAAGTGTGGTGGGAGGGCTTGTGGCTTTGGCTCCGCTGCATGTCTGCCTGCCGAGATCGGAACCTCTCCGGGTGGTCAGGGGCCGGGGGAGTGCTGGAGCGACCTTGGTAACCCTGGTCTCTGGGTCTTCTCCTGGGTGACCTGGATGTGTGTGAGTTTGTGTTTTTATCTGTGTTTATTTTTTGTTTTATGTTGTTTTTGTGTTTTCCCTGTTCTTGCTCTGTCTTGAGTCGGCTACCCCCAAAATGGGGATTGGGCCTGAGCATATAGATAGATAGATAGATAGATAGACTTCTCGTACAACTCGGGGAAGAAAGCTATCTGGGCCGGATGATAACAGATAGGCCTATGTTGATAGATAGATAGATAGAGAGATAGATAGAGAGAGAGAGAGAGATTGAGAGTGAGAGTGAGATAGTGAGGGCGAGAAAATAAAGAGAGTAAAACAGCGGGGTGTGTGGATCGAGGGTAGAGAAGAGGGTTCAAGTCTAGGGCTCTCAGAGGGGACATAGATCTTCAAAGAGACATCTGAAAGAGGGTGTGTGTGTGTGTGTGTAACACGACAGACATGCAGAAAGGGAGCTAAAAGGACTAATATTTATATATCCATTGCCTGACGCCTTGGTCTCCGAGAGGGTAGCCATGAAAAAAAAAAAAAAAAAAAAAAAAAAAAATATATATATATATATATATATATATATATATATATATATAGTGTGTGTGTGTGTGTAAGACATACATTATACAGTGCATAGGCCTTACGATCAAGTTCAGATAACACAAATATCTATTATCAATATCTATAATAAAATCAATGCCATTAACCTTTATATCCCATTTTCCACCAACAAGTAAAAACAAAATAAATAAACAAATATGTATATTAATACTTTCGAAACATACCAATTATACTATGTAAATAAGCTATGTTAAGTGTAACCAAGGGAACAAAGTTATAATTATATAGTGCAGATCCATGGCGATAACATTTATGACGGTTTAGGTATTCAGCTAGGCACACATACTATATCTTTTCAGAGAAGAGATCCAGTAAAACCCATTTTCCCTTTGACAGCGAGGGCAGGCAGAACGAACGAAAACACAAATTTGTACAACATCCTCCTGGGTCAAAGCGGTGGATTAAAGCTCCAATGAATGATACATAAAAAGTGGCTACGATATAGGATGACGGTAATTAAAACGAGGCACTTAAGGGGAGACCTCTTTCTCCTTCATGTTTAGCCCCATTGCTTTATAGGTTATAAGACGTTCGCCCCATTAGTTTGGCGATTTTAAGAACTTTCGACCCATTCTGTCAATTTTAAGACTTTTCGTGCCATTTAGGTGTCGATTCTTTCCTGGCGAGCGATAGCGAGCCTGTAATTATTTGAAGAACCGACCTTCGGCCGGAAACAAATTCTACCAAACAATGTACAAATATCTTGAAGGGGGTTCTTGGGGGTGTTGTTTTTCTAAGCTTGATGGAGACCTAGCGATGAAACTAAAAAATAAATGACTGAATAGTTTGCTCATTCGATCTAAATTCTACAACACTCATTCTCACAGTATTCGTTCGATATTAGACGCTGCGAAGGGAAAGCAATGTTTAAGAATACCAACCTAAATTCTACATGGTCAAACATATATCACCTCATTGCTTGATAATCACGGCACCTTAACCCCTTCACCACCATGACGTAATTTGCATCATATTGTTGGTACCATTAGACGATTTTGTATGTCGTATATAATCTAAATATGCGCATCAAATGGGTAAATACGAACTCAATAAACCCTCTCAGTAACATAGGTCCTTCTAAAACTGCATACAATCAGCTCATTTGTAGCCAGAATCAAAGGTAAAATGACGTCATGGTGGTGAAGGGGTTAAATGTCCGGTCTCTCTTACACCACGCTCTCTATACAGGATGAGTGACGGGGTAACGCACTCACCTCCCCGACATCAGGGCTTATTTACGGGAGGTAATGGCTTTTTCTAGACTCCCTTCTCCCTCATGATTTGTCCCATTAGTTATGAGATTTTATGACGTTCACCTCATTATTTTGACGATTTTATAACCTTTCGATCCATTTTGTTGTCAATATTAAGACCTTTTGTGCCATTTAGGTGTCGATTTTTTTCCTGGTGAGCGGTAGCGAGCCTGTAATTTTAAGAGAAACCAGCCGTTTTTTTCAATCGAAAAAAACAAAAAACAAAAAAATCAAATTTATCTTGAAGGGGGGGGGGGGGGGGCTTGTTTTTGTTTTTAAACTTTATGGAGACCTAGCGAGGAAACTGAATAAATAGATTGACCAAAACATAACGTCTCTTTAACACCAACTGATATCACGTTGTTTTGGGGGTAATTGTGGTATATATATATATATATATATATAATATATATATATATATAATATATATATATATATATCGTTATATATTATATATATATATATTTTTTTTTTTCACTACATGTTAACCAAACCCCAAGGATTTTTTTCAGATATAGCCTATAAGGAAGAAAATAATACTAACATTAAATACAAGACCGTTAGCCACATCTAACGAAGAATTTACAAGTGATTAAGCACAATTATCGAAGTTTTCGATTGTTTTTGCAGTTTTCCAGCATTTTCTTTTATTTTGCCCCCAAGATCCCATTCAAGCAAAAAAGCTTCCCCAGGCTAAACAGATGACTGTTTGACCAAATATACAGTATATTGTATGTTATAAATAAGTAAAATAAACAGAAAATGAATAACATAAAATAGAACAATGTAATAATAATAATAATAATAATAATAATAATAATTATAATGTTTGAATGGAGAAATATACCCACATGACAAACATTGTATAGAGATAATCGAAACGTGTCAATACAAAAGTTCTCTGCCATTTGGGTATATTTTTCTATACAGTTTGAAATGCGTGTTGGTATTAAATTTTACGACAACGACAAAATAATGTAATACGTTGGGAATATTATGGTCTTCACTTTACTTTGTCCTTCCTCACAAACATTCCCCTACTCTCCGAGTGTTCCTCCTTAGCCTCTCTCTCTCTATGTTATAACCCTTTCTCGCTGGCTGGCTCCCACTCGCTTATATCATAGGTATATCTCTCTCTCTCTCTGGCACACACTCTCTTCTCTCTTATATCATAGGTCTCTCTCTCTCTCTCTGGCACACACTCTCTTCTCTCTTATATCATAGGTCTCTCTCTCTCTCTCTCTCTCTGGCACACACTCTCTTCTCTCTTATATCATAGGTCTCTCTCTCTCTCTCTCTCTGGCACACACTCTCTTATCTCTTATATCATAGGTCTCTCTCTCTCTCTCTCTCTGGCACACACTCTCTTCTCTCTTATATCATAGGTCTCTCTCTCTCTCTCTCTCTCTGGCACACACTCTCTTCTCTCTTATATCATAGGTCTCTCTCTCTCTCTCTCTCTCTCTCTCTGGCACACACTCTCTTCTCTCTTATATCATAGGTCTCTCTCTCTCTCTCTCTCTGGCACACACTCTCTTCTCTCTTATATCATAGGTCTCTCTCTCTCTCTCTCTCTGGCACACACTCTCTTCTCTCTGATATCATAGGTCTCTCTCTCTCTCTCTCTGGCACACACTCTCTTCTCTCTTACATCATAGGTATCTCTCTCTCTCTCTCTCTCTGGTTTACTGTCTCTTTATCTATGTTTCTTACGAGTCCCATAAACTGTCCTTCACTTAGTATGTCACTCACACACACAGTACACCCAAATATATATACACACATTCTCTCTCTCTCTCTCTCTCTCTCTTACCATTTGTCATCCTGCTCTTCCCCTTCGTTACTCCCTGACGACTTCTTCCTTTCAGCTACTAATGCTTTCTCTCTCTCTCTCTCTCTCTCTCTCTCTCTCTCTCTCTCTCTCTCTCTCTCTCTCTCTCTCTCTCTCTCTCTGATATTTCATATGTTTTATAGCACTTTAAGACGGACATTTTTAGAACTATGTTTTGCATTATAAGGCATATACCTCATGAAATAATGCATAATTAAAACAATAGACGAGGAACAAGACAGAATTTAATTATTTAAATATTGGGTGTGATGCAGAAAAGGGGAAGTAAATTAAGGAAAGGACCACACTAAAGAGGATGTTGTTAATTGAAGTAGTATGAATGTCAAAGGAAGAATGTTCACCTATAATGTGAAAAAAAGTCACTGATGAACAAATTGCTGCTCCAAATATTCGTTTGGAAGTGAAACTTTGGTAGCAAGTGATTGCGACCTCGCCAATTACGAGTATCAATAGTCTATTCATTAAACGCAAGCTAGGAATCTTGACCTCTATCATCATTAACTTAAAAAGGGTTAAAGCAAATAGGCTGTCAATTTCCACACTTATTCCCTGGATGACTCACAAATTATAGAAATATTAGCTCGATTGCTCTAGTCATTTTTTTGTTTCAAGTTATAAAGACTAGTGGTAAAGATTTCTGGCCTAATTATAATGAATATATTATAGTGGCGATTTACTACTCTAAAACGACATCTGGTGTAAACAAACTGGATGGACTTTGCAATAAAAAATGTAAAGAATATTTTGGAGTGGAACGCTAGGTATTGTGTGTGAAGTGATTGAATAAATGACGATAAGTACTGTACTCCGTGTTGGTGTGGCATTGTACGAATATTGGATGATAACAAACTACAACATGTATTAGAGATATGAAAGTGAGAGGGTAATTACCAATGGCTTGGAAGAAGAAAATGGGACAGTATGTATCTTAAACTTTCAAAATAGTATTAATATTAAAATAATTTACAGACACTCGCTTATTATAATTAGCTTTACTTGGAACAAACTTCAATCAGAGGTTGCAAAATTAGTATGCGATAGAAAAAATAAAATAAAGCAGAAACAGGATAAATAAAGGTGTGTGGTGTGGTGTGTGGTGATGTCTCAGCTCACAACCATGAGGTCTCGCGTTCGATAACAGGCAGGAAGAGCTGTTTGGGCAGTCTCTTCACACCTAATGACTCCGTTCACTTAACAGACGATAGGAACCCTAAGTGTGAGTATATTTGTGATGTTCTATCTGGGATAACAATCAGTATTACAGAGTTTTGAGTGCTAGTAAATTCCTCTGGGAGAATAGGTAGAGGAAAATCTAAGATTATTATTATCTATTATCATTATTCATGTTATAATTATTATTATTAAATAATGTTCACATATGTCTACCCTTTTTATGTCGCCTTGGAATGAATTGCAAAAACTATGAAAAAACCCTTCTTCCCCCCCCCCTTCTCTCTCTCTCTCTCTCTCTCTCTCTCTCTCTCTCTCTCTCTCTCTCTCTCTCTCTCTCTCTCTCTCTCTCTCAGTTCCTATTATGCTAGTCTTCCACGTTTTCACCCAACATTTTCTCAAACATTTTGCCTCTGGTTTGTTTACAGTCGCCTACGTATTTTGTTTGTGTTCACCCTTCATGTTTTATTCTCTCCATACTTCTGTTACTTTAATGATTTTCTACTTGTATATATCTTATATTTCGTAAACATAGCTGACTTATACAGTTTATATATATATATATATATATATATATACTGTACATATACTGTATATACTGTATATATATATATACTGTATTTACAATATACTGTATATATATACATAGTTTTCAGATTTTATGACGTTTGGCCCATTAGTTTGGCGATTTTTAGACCTTTTGCCCCATTTTTTTGTCAATATTAAGACTTTTCGTGTCATTTATGTGTCGATTTTTTCCTGGCGAGCGAAAGCAAGCCTGTAATTTAGCAGAAAAGTTTCTATCGAAAAATGTACAAATATATTATGAAGGAGGGTCTGAGGTGGTGGTCGTAATCTTGATGGAGGTCTAAGGAGGAACCTAAAAAAAAAAAAAATAAAAAAAAAAAAAATACATAGGCTACATGAGGAAATACATACGCCTATCCGCCCTTAACTCCGATACATTTTGAAGCATTAAACTGACTAATCGAACCCCCGAAATGCAATTAATATTATATAACCAACAATTAATAAACTTCGGTTCATCCCGATAATGCTTCCAAACTGTCTGCATCAACATTAACCCTTAGAAGATACGATTACATATGGCTTCTCTGCTTTCTGGCTATTGTTAGACGATTATATTAAGAATAGGAAGGGCATAGGGAAGTCAGAGGGTTCATTGAGACAGTCTTTACCCTTATCATTCCCACAGGTCTGTCCAAAATTGTATAAAATCGTCTAATGAAAGCCAGAATAAACTGTCAAAAGGCGTCATTCTGCTTTTTGGATATTATTAGACGATTGTATTCATATTAGGAAGGGTATATGGAAGTCAGAGGGTTAACTGAGTCAGACCGAGGCTGTATATTGCTACATGGGAATGGTCTTGGTCATGGCACATAATTACCTTTATTATAACAATCTTCGTTAAGGGGGGTCACCGTTTTTTGTTTTATCTTTCTCTCCATTCGGCCCCATTCAGCCAACTGGTTTAAGACGTTTATCCCCATCCAGGTGTCGATATCTTCCTGGCGAGCGATAGCGAGCCAGCATTGTATGGAGACATTTTTCGATACCAAATTTAGCTTGCTGTGAAAACAAAAATATACTGTATATAGGCTGGCTCGCTACCGCTCGCCAGGAAAATATTGACACCTGAATGGGGGTAAACGTCTTGAAACAGTAGGCTGAATGGGGCCGAATGGATATAAGCCAAAGAGAGAGGGAGAGAAAGAGAGAAAAAGCGAGGTGGGCTCCCTTAACCCTTTCAGTACCGGTGACATGCTGTTTATTATTATTCTGGCAACTATTAAGACGATTTTATTCGCAAGGACGTCTACTCATTAGAAGGTTACAGACTATCCCAAATTAATCCTTTTCGCTACCACATATCTTTCCTAAGCTTCATAAAATCGTCTAAATGTAACTAGACAAAAATAAAAATAGGTGGCCAGTACAGAAGGGGTTAACAAGATAACACTATTGTCGTGGACAGGAATTTCAGAATTTCAGGAAAATGTTTGAGGCACAATTTTGATATACTGGCTTTTTTTGGATTTATTTATTTATTTATTTATTCATTTTATTATTATTATTATTAGGGGTTCGTCCCCTACGGGGAACCCCTATTGTAATAATTAAACCTGGGTTTTCATCCAAATTCTTCTTACGCGCCGGTTTCGACGCAATTACTCCAGAACCGCTTTTTTGATCGGGATCAAACTTTCACAAGAGGTGCATTTTTGTATTGGGCAACTTTTGATATACTAAACATCCGGCATGGTGGCCAACAGGTCCGTGGCAGCCGATTTCCCGAAAAACTTGACGCCTAAATACCGTCTCTCCCACTCACAGGAAACGACTGGGCTTTGGCATACGGACTCCCCTACTAATGTTCCGCAAATTTTATAGAGAAGGTTTTGCTTTTGTACGTGGGTTTTTTTCCGGCAATCTTGAAAAAACCTTGAATTCCACTTAAAATTCCACATCTTGAAAACTACGCCAATGATCAAAGCCATGCTTGCGTAGTTGGGTGAGGCTCGTGATTCCGAACGTTTTGATACCAAAAAAATATAAATGGGTGGAATAGTTTGGCCGCAGCATTGAAAACTGTCTATTCTTAAATTACTTTAAAACCGCATTCGCTACCCACACAAAGTTTACCGTCTACAGTCTATAGGCTTCCACGCATCCCCCAGTTTTGCTTAATAACATAATCTCTTTATTATTCAGATCTATAAAATTTTTTTTATTTAACTCTCTCAAAACAGTTCGAGTCCCTACGAATTCCAGCAATTATTTAGCCAACCTACCTATACATACCTACCCTACCAAATAATAATGATAAATTCAAATTTATTTTTGGTGAATGACAGAGTATTGGCTAAGGTTTTTAACAATTCCTCCCTTTGCCAAATGCTTAGTTTAATAACAATGATATGGACCTTTAAAGTTTTGGCAATTGCCCGTGTGACTCGTATTTTAACCCTCCTAAAGTGTTACCACGAAATACCGCTAGATCCTTTCTCAAAAGTCACTAGCATGTTGCTACATAGCCAAACAATGTAGGATAATGCTGCAATTTCTAAAGAGTTTTGGTTTGTTTGTTTTGCAAATTTTACAATGTAGAATGACTAGAATGTCTGAAATTTTCAAATTATCCCTAGTAAATGTCTCTAGATATAAAAGAAATGGCTGCTAGATTGAAGTAAATAGCTCTACATTTAGCGGTAATATGTAGCTTTACAACTGGCAACACTGCAACCACCACCTCCCTCCCACCCTCCCAGTATGTCTCCACAAAATACCACTAGATCTTTTATCAAAAGTCGCTAGCATGTTGCTACATAGTCAAACAATGTTAGAATAATGCTGCAATTTCTAAAGAGTTTTGGTTTGTTTGTTTTGCACATTTTACAATGTAATATGACTAGAATGTCTGAAATTTTTAAATTATCCCTAGTAAATCTCTCTAGATATGAAAAAATGTCTTCTAAATTGAAGTAAATAGCTCTACATCTAGCGGTAATATGTAGCGATACAACTGGCAACACTGCCTAAGTGTTACCCCAAAATACCGCTAGATCCTTTCTCAAAAGTCGCTAGCACGTTGCTACATAGTCAAACAATGGTAGAACAATTCTGTAATTCCTAAAGAGTTTTGATTTGTTTGTTTTGCAAATTTTACAATGTAATATAACTAGAATGTCTGAAATTTTCAAATTATCCTGAGTAAATGTCTCTAGATATGAAAAAATGGCTGCTAAACTGAAGTAAATATAGCTCTACATCTAGCGGTAATATGTAGCGGTACAACTGGCAACACTGCCTACAACCACACCCCCCCCCCCCCCCCCCCCCCCCACCCACCCACCCCAGAGACTCGCACCTACAGTAAGTCTCTCCCTCTCATCGCCAATGATTATGCTGAGGTGTGTATTTGCTTATCTTATCCTGTGTATAAATGTAAACCTTACACATGTTTCTATTACATAATGACATTAAACAGGATTCATGATTTAAATACAAGGCTAGATATTTATCGGAAGTACGTATTTACCTTCGGAAAGCTAAAATATAATGTTTACACATATGGGATAGGGAGGAGGGAGGGAGGGAGGTATAAGGGGTGGTCCGATGAAAGGGAAGAGAACCCCGATATACGAGATACATAGCTTCATATGCGCGTATTGATCACTTTCATGCTATTATGTATGCATACAGAAGTAGCAGGACACATATGTCAAGAGTGAACACCAATAACTTAATCCATACACAGTACAAAAGACGGAAATAATATCGTACATACGAAGTGATGGAATGGGGATGGGGGGGAGTGTGTATGATATGTAAACAGGACAGTTCGTCGCTAGATAGGCGTGTGTGCTTGTGTGATGGTCTTGTGTAGCTATGGGTGTGCTTGTTTGAGTGTTACAATAGGCTACGCATTAGTTATCTCTCTCTCTCTCTCTCTCTTATTTATCGCTGTCTTCCTTACGATTACGACATACTGTACTAGTGCATGAGAACAGGAAATAGGGAGCCTCGCTCTCTCTCTCACAAATGAGAACATAAGTAAACAGGAGTCTGCAGAGAGCCGATTGGCTATAAGACTCGGTAGCCTATTCCACATATCTACAACTCTGTTACTAAACGAATAGAGGCAGATCCCTTACACACCCAGTCTCTCTCTGTCGCTCGTTTGTTTGCACACCGGTACAAATGAGGCAGATCCCTTACAAGATGAACATGGGAATCTGTAGAGAGACAAGTGGCCCACAAAAGGCAGATCCCTTTCACATCCAACCCATTTCATCCATATGACTATCTGATTTTATCTTGAAATTCTCTATTGTTCTTGATCCCACTATAGCACTAGGTAGCCTATTTCACATATCTACGACTCTGTTTACAAGAGAGGCAGATCCCTTACACAGCCAATCTCTCTCTCTTATTTGCACACTGGTACAAAGGAGGCAGATCCTTACACATGCTACCAAGATGAAAATGGGAGTCTGCAGAGAGCCGGTTGGCCCACACACGGCAGATCCCTTTCACACCCAATCCATCTCGTCTTATCAAATTTTATGTTGAAGCTCTATTGTTATTGATCCCACTATAGCACTTGGTAGCCTATTCCCCAATCTACAACTCTTTTACCAAGCGAATAGAGGCAGATCCCTTACACAGCCAATCTCTTTCTCTCTCGCTCTTGTTTGTTTGCACACCAGTACAAATGAGGCAGATCCCTTACACATGCAACCAAGATGAAAATGGGAGTCTGCAGAGAGCCAAGTGGCCCACATAAGGCAGGTCCCTTTCACACTCAACCCATCTCATAAACGTTACCTGTTATTTACACTACTTACTATACACCTATGTTATCATATACCTGCAACCAAAACACAATTGTAAGAAATAGGAACATAAGAAAATGGGACTCTGTAGAGAGCCAATTGGCCCACACAAGACAGATCCTTTTCACACCCAACCCATCTCATAAAAACTCTCTCTCATTTATCTCTGTCTTCCTTACATTTATGACATCCTAGTCTCTCTCTCTCTCTCTCACAAATGAGAACATAAGAAAACCAGAATCTGCAGAGAGTCGATTGGCCCACACATGTCAGATCCCTTTCACACCCAACCCATCCCGCGCTCTCTCTCTCTCTCTCATATTTATCGCTATCTTCCTTACGTTTACGACATCCTATTCTCTCGCCATACTCCCTCTCTCCTTCACAAATGAGAAAATAAAAAATAAGAAAACGGGAGTCTCCAGAGCCGATTGACCTACACATGGCAGATCCCTTTCACACCCAACCCATCTCGTTCTATCTAATTTCAAGTTGAAGCTCTATTGTTCTTGATTGTTATAGCACTCGGTAGCCTATTCCACATATCTAAAACTCTTGTTACTAAACGGATAGAGGCAGATCCCTTTTACAGCCAATCTCTCCCTCTCTCGCTCTTGTTTGTTTGCACAACCTGCTCCTTCTGTAGCTTCTCCATGCCCGATAAGTTAAATAATCTTTTGATATCTGTGACACAGCATTTGTATCAAACACAATACCCTGCTTGCAAAACCGTCGAACCCCGGACAACGTTGCTTGCAACTTTAATTATTACTATTATTATTATATTTGTTTAGTATAGACCCATTAATTTTGAGATGTTAAGACGCTCAGCCCATTAGTCTGGCGATGTTAAGACGTTTCGCCCTATGTCTGTCAATTTTAAGACTTTCATGCCATTTAGGTGCCGATTTTTTCCTGGCGAGCGAAAGCGAGCCTGTAATTTTAGAGGAATCGGCCTTCGGCCGGGACATTTTTCTATCGAAAAATTTACAAATTTATCTTGAAGGGGGTCTTGGAGGTATTTTTGTTAAGCTTGATGGAGGTCTAGGGAGCAAACTAAAAATATCCCCTTTAGTTTTTCTAACCACTCATAATAGATCGTGACCTTAATTTATCGAAGCTATCCTGAACTGAATTGAATCTTCTCATTAATGACTTAATATTTACATTTCGGAGTTTCGCTTTGCTGTTCGAGGGTATAATGTGGGCCAGGATTAATGTCTTAGAGCGTACTTTCATCACCAATCAAAAATGCATACCAATTGCTAGTACTGTAGTTCTAATACTAGTATTGTTACCCAGAATTATTCGGTTATTTCCTATTTTTTTCCAGGTGATATATCAATCATATTAATGCTCCTGTACCAGGAACTTTTAGAGCCATATCGAAATTGGTCATGAATTCATAATGTGTGTGTGTGTGTGTGTATGTGTGTGTGTGTGTGTGTGTGTGTGTGCGTGCACGCATTGGTGGGTTCATGGGTGCAAAGTTATTGATATTTGTATAATCATGTGTAGAAATTATACGTTCAGCTGACGGTTTAATTATACGTTCAGCTGACGGTTTAATTATACGTTCAGCTGACGGTTTAATTAAGAATAATTTATTTTTTAATACTTGGAAATAGAGTTTTATGATGCATAACTGATAACTAGGATTATTATTTGGATTATTATGAGGATTATTGCTCCGATCATTAATTAGATTAACGTATTTACTGATGACATTATTATACTTATATATTATATTAGGAATATAATTAAGATTTTTACTAGGATTATTAGGGTGATTATTTAGATAATTGAAAGGATTATTAGGATTATTTTAAGGATTCATAAGATTATAATTATACGTATAGGTTTATTATGATTAATATTAGGATTAATATTATAATTATTATGAATATGGTTTTGTAGTATTACAATTAGTATTAACACCCATATATCCCGTACTAAATATTATTTTGAGTGTGAAATGGAGTTCAAATGTACGAAAGTGGACGAAAAGGTATTTATGGTCTATGTGTCACAATGTACAGGTATAAAAGAGCCAAAATACCGTATATTGAATAAGGGTTTTACAGTGATAATTTACGGCCTTCTGCCATTAACCCCTTCTGTACCGGCGACGTCTTTTTCATTTTATCCTTGCTATATTTAGACGATTTTTGCAATTTATGAAGTATCTACGGTAGTAAAATGGGTTAAGGGAACTAGTTCGAAGCCTGTTAATTGCTAGGGACCCTTTTTAAACTTAATAAAATAGTCTAATAGTAGCCTGAATAAAGTCAAAAGATGTCGCCGGTAAAAAAGGGGGTAATCCATTCAGTTCCGGTGATATCCTTTTCATTATATGCTTGTAACTATTATACGATTTTATTCAGCTTAGGAATGAGGTCCACCATTTAAAAGGCGACATACTATCATAATTAACCCTTATCACTACCATATATCCGTCCTAAGTTTCATAAAATCGTCTAAATATAGTTAGAATTTAATAAAAAAGACGTCGCCGGTACAGAAGGGATTAAATTCACGGATATATTTTATAGTGTTAATGTGCTCTCCTCATATACACATTTATGGACATTTATATAGTCTGGCAACTTCCCATGATTCAATCCGGCACTTTTGAAATGGTTAGATGGCGAGGAATTAATATCTGGAGGTGAATTATTGCTGCAACACATTTTCTGCACACATGATTAAATTTGCAAGCATAAATAAAATGAGAAGAGTGGCTCCGTGTTTCATTTCCCCAGGGAGAGGAGTCCGGGCAGGGAGGAAGAGAGATGTACAGTGACTTATAAACATTCGTGGAACTGCTAAGTTTCCTATATGCTATTATAACTATCTGAATGGATTTTTGTATAATGATAATGATAATTTCTATTTGGTCCACAGAAATACAATTATAATACATTATAACAATACAAAATTTGACCTAGCTGTTTGATTTTCAATAAAAGGTACACACACACACACACACACACACACACACACACACACACACACACATAGACCTCTCTCATTTACAATATCAAACTACGAGAAGAAGCGAGATATAATATTATGCAATAATAAACAATATATCCACATATACAATATAAAATGAGAGATATAATAATGTACTGTATAATCAATATTTATTTGATTTTAAACGTGAAGAACGTTTCACAGTCATTGAACTGCTTACTCCATTACAATTTAATACAATAATATAAGCTGTATATTCATAATTCGCATACATAAAACAATAACAATTATCATTTTCTCCACAGAACACATTCAAGCTTGAGAAATATATTAATCTAGCTTTTGATTAATTTGAAAGAGCGTGGCTGAGATCTTTTTGGACGAAAATTAAGAAGAAAGGCCTGGTTACACTGAAGCTTATCACGTGTGTGTGAGTGTGTGTGTGTGTGTGTGTGTGTGTGAGTGTGTGTGTGTGTATTGATAGATCTTCCCAAATCATCACAAAACAATTCATAGTCAGGAATATACACTCAAACCACCCACATAAACCCCTCACATATCTGAACGAACCATCAAGCTACTACCACACACACACACACACACACGTAAACACACAAAACACTTACAACCCACACACACACACACTAGCATGCACAGCCTTCACACATGACTACAAATCCTTCAGTAAACCTAGACTAAGCAGGCTCCGAAATGCTAGGCTTCTTTCATAATATTTTGTCCTAAACACTGCAGTTCTGGAGGCCAGTGAAAGGAATCATTCATATATTTTCAAGAACTATATCTACTTTTTATGTTATTTGGTTTAACTCTTTAAGGACACGATGACGAATTCTATTTATTTGATTCTGGCAATTATTAGGCAATCCAATTCGGGTTAGGCAGGAATTTCGGGAGTCAAAATGTTAATTGAGATAGATTTTACTTCTTTGATTCGTACAGGCCTTCCGAAACCGAGAATAATCGTCTAATGATAGCCATATTGAAGTGTTGAAACCTGTCATAATGCTCAAGGATTAAGGTGATAAAGCTGATATCATGTTGGAAAGTTGCTTGATCTTTGGTTCGATCACCCCTTTAGCACGATGGCCGCTTATTTATCTTTTTTTTTCGGACCATCATGTAAACAATTCAAATGGCTTAGGATATAACTGTGAGAGTCGGAGGGTATACTGAACTATATATTCAATGATTCCTAGAGGTCATATCGTAACTATCATCTAATGTTAGCCGGAATAAAATAAAGTTTATGCCATTATAGGGAAAGGGATAAGATCTTAATTACATATGTATGTCAAGAAAATAACTTTATATATCCCCCTTAATATACTACATACCAAACATGATTTTATCTATGATTTGTGTGTGTGTATATATTGTTTACGGCTGGATCGGCAATACATATTCGGGATTCTTGATCGTAGGACAGAAATGGCTTAAGTGACAACGACACGCTCGATTCCAGTCCCCAAATACTATATGCTCCAGACAACAAAAGCACCAACGCCCTACAGAGTTTATCGTCTACGGTAACGCGGTCCTTAACTCGGCGAAAGTGTACAACAGGGGTAGGCTATGAGGCTAAACTCCCTCAGACATTTATAGGTTACGTTATTACTAAAGAAATGCAATACTCAAGAAACTACGTTAATATTAAGCCTCTAATAATGTAGAATAGAAGCATGCTAAGGTATGACAGTGAAATGCTAAATGACAAATGTACACGCCTACTTGAAAGCGCGTGCACTACACTAACTGTCCCCTACTAACATGCACTAGCATGTAGCATACAAGATGTTCATGATCCAGTAGATACCTAATAAATACACATGGGAGAAACATAAATAGTAGTCACTTATTATAATAATGAATCTATACTTTGGAATAACTAAAAGGTTGCAGGCAACAGTACTGCGCCGGTAGCCTACTACCGCATAGGCTACTTTCGCTTCTCTCACTCTGTCCTCCCCTCCGAGTCCGTATGCCCCCTACGCAACAGAACTCCGCACACAGCAGCAAAACGACAGTGCAGTTAATTGATACATGAAAGTATTAATAGTGTTGTCTTGTGTGTGAGTAATGTGTATTGTAAAGTGTTATAGATATATACTTAAAGAGAGCTGCAATGCATAGTAAAATAAAGATATATCCCACTCATCATCCCCATGTGTTCTAGCTAGCAGGCCAAGTCACAGGAACAACGAGTCCCAGCACCGAAAGCGAGAACCCAGGAAAAGACTGTAGAGAACACAAGGACAGATAAATTACGTTACTCTACTATACCGGCACTACGAGCGAGCTGTAGTCTCGGGTGCTAACACTCGCTCCTGGCTCGGTATGCAAATCAAGGCTAAGTCCTCGTCCCTCTACAGACAACTCCTGGGCATGGTCGGGCTCTTACAGCCATGGCACCAGTCTAGTCACACAAATGGGAATGATGACGGGGCATATAACTCGTGAACATGTAGAACGTTCACCAACTATCCTCATCAAGAAGATCGCGGTTCACATTAAACCCCTTAAATCTAATACATGTAAATATATGCTTGTCCTAAGAGTAATACGAGAGGTGAGTGCTGAAACTCCTTTAGGACCTCAAGGGAAGGTTATGCATTTAAATAGAGAGAAGAATGAAATGAAGGTAATGTCGTCACAGAGAAGGAGTGCACCCGTGCGAAGTTGGGAGAGAGGAAAGGGATGTTAGAATGCTCAAAGGTTCTAGGCAACCTGGTCTGGAACACGCTCAGCCAGCCTCCAGGCAATGTGCTGTACGACAACATGTGCAGCGCAGGCAGGCAGCAATGGACTACCAACCCGTCGCGCCTAGCTATAAAGGGGGCATAGGCGAGCCAACGGGTCAGTGCCTATACTCTTCGGCAAACCCAACCCAGGAGCCGGACAGCGGCAGGGGGCTGCCGTTGGCTACGCCTCCCTTGCTCTGAAGTCTAACTCACCTCTTCTTCTTCTAGCTGAACATCCGCCTCTGTCTTATCTATACAAGCTTCTCTATGTGGGGGTTCAACTTCTCTATTGATACTACACTATTAAATGGAAGGCCTGGCGACATGGCTTAAAACCAAAACCGGTCAGTGCCCACTGTTAGCACGAATGACAGAGACTCTTTGGGCATAGGTAATAGGATAACAAGTCAATAAGAAGGAAAAATAGGCATAGTTAGTATATAAGTTGGTCACAGCAGGCTCAATATACTAGGCGGCTGACGGTAGCGCCCAGTTATAATCACACGGGCGGTACAAGTGGAGTACCAAGTAGTACAATCAGTCATTTATTTTTTTCATCCCCAGCGTTGCGTTGGCGCAAGTCACTGTGTGGGTGCGCTCTACAGGCCACGCGTAAGGCAAGATTTTAGATATATCGACGCTTAGAAGGCAATATATGGCAAAATCATAACCACGGCTAAGCAAAATAAAAACCCACACAAAACACCGAACGGCCTGCTTAACCACTTAGCTGCCAGTGGGGCTAAATTGGCAAAAGGTGGCACAACAACTGAAGTGTGAATTAGACATAAAACACAATATCCAGGTGCACTGCCTGTAGGCATGCAGGGCTAGCAGAAAATAAAGGACTTACAAAACTAAAACAAAAAGTAGAAGAGTTTTTCTCGTTTTTATTTTATTGTTTTATAAATCTTTTTTGGACGGCGTTATGATAGCCTAATTTTTTACTCCTGGGCTCAACCTCAGCACACCGTGCACGACTATCCTTGGAATCATCAAGGCCCTTGATAAGATGCAAAATATCTGGCTATCGGACTTTCATGCCTAAAGTTCGTTCTCCGCCCTCGCCGTGCAATAATGGGCTAAAAAAAAGCGAATGTTTGAGATTATACGTCTTGGAGCATTAGGAACATCTCACTCGTGGTTCAATTGAACCAGCATATTGTCCGATTGTGAAATCTGATTTATTGGAATGTCAAGGATGATGGGTCCAGTTATAAGAATTCGTCACTAACCCCCGGGCGCGTAGGCTGGCAACAAATAGACTTCGACAATGTTTTGAGCGCAAACCAACAAAAAAAAAAAAAAAAACGATGGGGCCAGAAGCTCGCTTCTGCTAGTAGTTCGAGTAATTCCTTTGTGCCGAAATTAAACTTTGCGAGAAAAAAGAAGAACATCAGCTGGGTGTTTCCAACGGCCCTCGGAATGGCAGTCTGGCATGTAAGGCACTGTCCCCGGCACCGCCGTTCGCACACTCGGGCTGGCATCAGTCGCCAGGCTAAAAGAACTCCTGGAGAAGTCTGGGGGCGCAACCTCAACAATCAGGATGTGTACACAGCAGCGTGGCTTGGATCCTATAGGTCCGAAAGCCTCTCATGAGTCATGGCTCTCCGCAGGGCCCCCACAGAAGTCTTCACTGACTTCGACAGTAGATCATTAAACGGTGGCTAAGACAGTAGAGTATCCCCGGATGAAGCGCCTATAATAGCCTATCATACCTAGGAAACCGCATGACCTGGCGCTTATTGGTGGGCCATGGGAAAACGATTGATAGCCTGTATCTTGCTCCAGGGGGGGGCCACACCCGGCCTAACCCGACCACAAAGCCAAGATACTGCACAGTAGCCTTTACAAACTCGCACTTCCTCAGGTTCACCACCAGCCCAGCATCGTGCAACTTCCTAAAACAGGGTCTCTAAGTGCCTTAGGTTGATTTTTCAAAATCGTCCATCATATACTATCACGTCATCAAGGTAGACCGTGCAGTTAGGGATTTCGTCACAAATATCGTTCATCAGGTTCTGAAACGTGGCAGGTGCGTTTCTTAAGCCCATAAGGGCATTACGTTACATTGGTAGGTCTTGCCATCTACCACAAAACCCACAAACTTGCTTAGCTCGGTCCGACAGGGGTACTTGCCAGTAGCCTTTTACAAGATCAATTTTAGTAAGGTACTTTGCATTCCCTATCTTGTCCCCGCTGTCGTCAAACTCGAGGCAAAGGGTAAGGGTTGGTAGTGGTCAAGCCATTTTAGCCTACGAAAAATCTATGCAGAACCGCACCTTGCCGTCAGGTTTTGTGCAACGTGACGGGTGATGTCCACTTCACATAACCTTCAGTGATCATCCCTCTCTCAACCATGTACTTTAACTCCTCCCGTAAAGCTGGCAACTTTACCGGGGGCACACGGTAGGGCACTGACTTGAAGGGCACATTATCACCGACGTCCACGTCGTCGTGCGTTACCTGAGTAGTGAGACCTGGGTGTTCGGCGAAAACAGAGGGGTATGACCTGAACAGGCCTAGGAACAGCAGCACCCTGGTGCTCAGGCAGGTTGACTTACAGCTTGCCTAGCCTCTTGTTCAGTATTCCCCGCCCACTGTTCCGCGGAAAATGACACAGTCCCCCAGCTATCCTCCTCAGCAGCATGACTGTCCCCACCTCCTTCTCCACCCTGGCCGCTGCAGGCCAGCACAGGGACAGTGAGAGGCTCTGAGGGGCGTCTCACATACTCTTTTCATGAG
>CM064487.1:82497103-82644058 GCA_032716605.1 Paralithodes platypus
CCTGTATCATCATGTTACATTAAATGTAACCCTGTACCACATGAGAATTTTGCTCAATCTCATTCATCTACTTCCTGCCACCCAAGCGGAAAATCATCAAGAGACCTGGAAGAAACGTGAATAATAAAATTCCCAAAGCAGAAATGGCCATTTCTTTCAACCTCGTATGTATTAAAGAATAATATATATATATATATATATATAGATATATATATATATATATATATAGATATCTGTATGTATATATATATATGTTAGGTATAGCCCGGTTAATAGATTCTCTTTTAAACAGACGAGGTTGAAGGCAATGGCAGTTTCAGCATTAAGGATTTTATTGTTACAGCTTTCAATAGTTCTAACAATTTTCCTCTGGGGTTCAGAGATGAGGTACAACAGGTTAGCAAAATTCATGGGGGGTCCAACGTTTCACAAGTAAACATCTTGCATCTTCAGGGAAAGGAGAGGTAATGATTATTATCTAATCATTACCTCTCCTTTCCCTGAAGATGCAAGATGTTTACTTGTGAAACGTTGGATCCACCATGAATTTTGCTAACCTGTTGTACCTCATCTCTGAACCCCAGAGGAAAATTGTTAGAACTATTGAAAGCTGTAACAATAAAATCCTTAATGCTGAAACTGCCATTGTCTTTAACCTCGTCTGTTTAAAAGAGAATATATATATATATATATATATATATATATATATATATATATATATATATCATACATTATTCACTTTTCTATTCGAGTATGTATAAAATCTCTCGTCAACTATTTCAGTATATTCAAACATTATTCTAAAACAAACATAAATAATCATTCGCAGGTATACTTTAGTGGTGTTATTGAGGATATGATTCTTCGGATGAGAGGGAAACAATCTGTATTTTAATATATTTTTTGAGATACTGAGTTGGGATTTGGTAGAAATATTGACCTACAGTATAGGAAAGAACTCACCAACATTTTGAACTCCAAGGTGTGGCGCTGGTATATCAAGTACAAAAACGTACATATTAATGATCAGTTGCACTTAAGCTGATTAAGAGTAGTGTTATGCGACGCTGTAATCCAGCACGCTTGTATTGGTCTGTACTATTCCTTGCTTAGGAAATTCAAAACTGGAGGTCATTCGACAGAAACACAACTAGCATTGACATAAATATTATTTGCTTTACTCAATCTCCACCAAAGACAATTAATACACAGGGTTAGTACACAAGTTGTATTCCTTAATAGCTAGATACAGTGGCATGGGTATACAGATCAGAGGTATAAATGGCCTAAGTCATAATACAGTAAGAATAATTATGGTTTATTCTCACAAGATAATATTTAACAACACAACAAGGATCATAAAAGAATTCAAAATAAAATATTAAATGCAACCTGAAATGTGATGACAATATATATGGTTGTGAAAGCAAGTGTACCTAGAGAGGTACTAATATAAAATAAATACAGTTAAGGTTAACCGAGTCCTCAAATATAGAGGTTAGTGCGAGCAAGCGAGAGGCGGTCGCGCTTCAGGTAAACAGTGGTCCAAGGAGGCCTCGTTAGGGTCTAGGTCAAAGTTACTGCGGTCTCGTATAATTAAAACTTTAATATATGCTAGGAAAGTCTAGGACGAAAAGATATAAATATGACGTTAGTCCTAGGAATAAGGCAATCAAGTTTAGCTTTAAGTGATTAAGGAAATCTGATGAATAATTAATCACCTCGGATACTAAAAATTATCTTAGCTGTAATTGAGCTAATAAACACAGTTAAAAAGGAACTTCAATTCACAAAATGTATAGTGAATAAATCGAGCTAAAAATAGCTAATAATGCAATATAATTTAATATTTAAGATACTTAAATGAAATAAAATTAATTCACGGAACTATGGCAGTAAATTAAAAGCCAGAATTGTAGGCTGGGAAATATAAAATAAATTTATTTCACAAAACTATAGTAGTGAATCAGAATAGCCCACAATATGTAGGGTTGAATACAGTCAAATAGAATGGAAATTCCTGAACTGATAAAATAGAGATTATTTATCGTATAGCGTGGTACGCCGAATTATTCACGAGACTTAATATAAAATAATAATATTAAAAAACGTGGATAGGAATAAGTACTCGTTATAAAATGATAATTGAATAAGGGGGAAAAGGGAATTTGAACTTCTTGAACGGAAAGATAATTGGACTTAGAAACGTTCGGAAATTGGGGTTAGATTAAGTTAGAACTGGAATGATAATTACTCTCTCTGTTAACACTTAGTTACAATTTACTTCACACACAAATAATAACACAATTGAAAATAAGATCTGAGAGCGTTCAAGGGTTATTTACGTGTAATGGATGTTATGAATATTAGGCAAATTACTTATATAACGTATATATGAAATATTAATGAGTTATATGTAAAATTATTATAATTATAGCAAACGGGGAATTTGAGTGTGTCTTGTTCTCTTAATGCGAGTGAAAAGTTATGGCAAACAGAGTCCGAATATGGCCTCTAAGTTATATTAATTTGAACACTAACATATCTTACATAAATCCTTCACAACAATTCCAAACACAGTAACACAGAAACACTTAGACGGGGGGGAAGAAAAGCATGATCCATGCGAGAGATCTGGGCAACGTGACACAGGTACGTTCGGGAACAGGTCGTTTCGGCCGTAACGTCCGAACTAGCGGTCGGCCGAATCGCCTAACGGCCTAAACTATGTACGGCCTAAATTACATATGGCCTAAATGACCAAATATTATAGAGATTATTCTACTGAAGTTTTGTTCATCGCTACATCTTGTAACATAATTTCTCAACTTATTAAGGTGGATGGCATAAACAAAATAATAAAATAAAAGTATGGGAGAGCTCTATTTTCGTTTTTGACCTAAAATGAAAGAAACGCAAGTTTCTCGTTCATACGAACCCTCCCAACCAGTGGTATTAAAATAATAATAATTAAAAAAAGTATGGGAGAGCTCTTTTTTTTCGTTTTTGAGATGAAAATAAAGAAACGCAAGTTGCTCGTTCATCTCTACCAGGACCTTATTGTGTACATCAGGAATACATGGATAGACAGTAGTAGGTGGAGTCTTAACACATGGAGTGTTTTTAATATGAGTGTTAGAACAAATAACGATGTTGAGGGGTGGCACAGAAGAATGAACAGTGGCGGCCGTGGGAATGAACATTTGTACAAATTATTAGAATTATTATAAATTATACAGAGGCCTACCTAGTACCCGTGCAAATAACATCAGTAAAAGAAAAGAAACTAAAAAGATATCAAAGGAAAAATTCAAGAATATGCAGGGTCGCCTGTTCAATTTATGGGACCAGTATACAAATACAGAAATAAAGACTTCCCAACTTCTGTCTGCCTGCAGTCACCTCTCAGCACCTTGTATCGAGTCCTGAAGACAATAGTCACCTGCTTATCTTATATATATAATTATATATATATATATATATATATATATATATATATATATATATTATGTAGTTTTTATATTTTTAATGTACGGTACCGTAGTTATTTTTACTATTACTAAACTAATACACTTTTGGTTCTATATACTGTTTCATGTTAATATTATTATCCTACGGCCTAAACATCTCACGGCCTAAAGGTTCCTGGGGCCTAAACATCTTACGGCCTAAACATCTTACAGCCTAAACATGTTACGGCCTAACAGGATCACGGCCGAAAATAATACGGCCTAATAGTCCTGTACTCGTACGTTCCTTCTTCTGTTGGCACTAGAGGGGGACGTCGCTCTTTAAACGAGTCTAGAAAGGCACTTCTAACTCGCCTACACACTACTAGAAAAGGACACTTTCTAGGTTACACTACTCTCACCCCTGCTGCTAGGGTTTAACCAGTGTACACAATCCGTTCCAGCCGAAGATTAACGATGAAAGTATTTCTTTGGTTAAATTGCCTACCTTTCATATTTTTCAGTCAGGTAGTATTCACTTTTCAAATTGGATCTTGGTTAATTGGTTTCGGAATATTAAGGACATTCGTATTCTGTTTTTTTAATTATTGTGAAGCTGATAAAGGTCTTAGAAATATAATAGACATAGGGATACATGGGTATTGTTATTCTTTATTTATTAAAATTAACCTTATATTTTAGAAAGCTTGACTGTTTGAAGGAAAATTATTTTACATGTATTTGTACTTTCATCTACTTGCGATGATGTATGCAATGCTTTCGTTACTCGTGGTTTATCTTCTTTTTCAATGGTGGGTGTCCTTCATCGTGTACGATGGGGTTATTCTGATTAAAATATCATGGTAGAGTGTTGGAGGTTGGTGAGTCATTTGCTAAACACCTCATCATAGTCGAGATGGGGTTCTAAATTATAAGATGAACTTGTATAGTATCTCGGGCCGTTTGATCTGCCCGGGAGTAGTATATTATCCTTGATGAGGGGCCCTGATCCTGTTGGGACAGGTAACAACCGTTGTTTCTGGAGGGTAGACTGCGGTATTCTTTGGTGTTGTCGTATGGGGTACTGCGGTATTTTTTCCTCTGTTCCTGCCTTATTCTCATTTCTTTTTCGTCCCCTAATGAACGCCATCTGGGATATTTGTAGAGGCTGTGCTTCGTTAGTTGGTGCTAGATCTGTTAGAGTTTCTGATTCTGTCCCCTCCAGCCCCGTCATATCAAATAGGTTAAGGGGATAGTGGCTGTTTTTGCTTTGGTCTATTAATTCATTTATTCATTTATTTATTTATTTTTAAGTTTTCTCGCTAGACCTCCATCAAGCTTAACAAAAAAATATATATCTTAAAATTACAGGCTCGCTATCGCTCGCCAGGAAAAACTCGACACCTACATGGCACGAAAGTTCTTAACATTGCCAACGAAATGGGGTGAAAGGTCTTAAAATCGCCAAACTAATGGGCCGAACGTCATCTAATCTGGAAACTAATGGGGATAAACATGAGGAAGAAGGGGGACCAGAAAAACTATCCATCTCCCCTTAAAGTAGTTTATAATAAAATTAAGTTAAGCTAGGTTGGAAAACATCGGTTTTGCCATTGCATGTACAAACTGCCCCATCTCAACGAGAAAAAAACTCGTTTCTAGACTCTAGCACTCGGTATGAAACCTTTTCGCTCACGAGTCACTTCGCCCTCGTCCAGAGTCGATTCGTACCAACCTGATTTTTTTTTTTCTTTTTCTTATATGGTTGTGTCAGAAAGAGATAAACGGTACGAGTGCCTGTAGGTAGTATAGTTTCGAATAGAAAGTAATAGAGAGCCAAACTCAAAGTAAGTTGGAGTCAAAATCTCTGAACACAGGAAGCTTGAATTAGTTTTAATCGTAGGATGAAGGAAAAATGGACTGAGGAAGCCATATCCACATTTTATCGGTTGAGTTTGGAAGAAAAAGTGTAAACACTGGTTCAATTTTTGGCTAGAGTATTGACAGAATAGGGGTGAGATTGGGCTGAAAGATGGGTGCAACCTATTCTCCGTAGGGGGGGAGGTATATACGTAGACAGCTCTGAAGAACACTTATGAATGTAAGAGAGAGAGAGTTACACAGATACACAGATACACAGACTGCACAGACCTTGCGGCCCCTAGCCCCCTACTAGACAATCCGGACTTAACTCTAACAAAATGTGTTGCTAAGTGGAAGGTAAGGCTAGCAAAGCAGAAGCCGCTCTTCCTATCCACCACTCAGAGAGTTTGTAAGAGGAGTTGATAAGACTACATTATTTTGATTCTACTCTTTCGAGAAATGCTTCTGTATTGGTGGAACCTCCTCACAAATGTGAACGGTACTCGATATATATGCGTTCCGTACCCTTGTAAAGAGCTATAAATTATATGGGAGTGAAAATCCTGCGAAATCGTTTGAATCATTTAACTGGTATAGCGAGAGTGGTAATATAGTTTTTTTGAGAAAGCTCAGCAGAAAAAGGGATACCAAGCATATTGAGAAAAATTGAAGGGTTAATAATCGATATTCGAGAGGAATATTGTGGCGAGTAGATAAATAAAGAAAAATAATTTTACAGGCATTTAAATAATATAGTTATCTTTGCCCCAATTGGAAATACTTGACAGATAAGAAGATAGGTGTGCTATGGCCTCAGCACGTGAGCTTTCAAGTGCCTGGATGGAGGGTCGTTATGGAAAACTTATTGAATAGTGAAGGGTAATGTCATGACATAATACGACGGGTTCATTTTACTTTTCTTTCTTGGTAACGCAATAGTATTGTATATAGCTTTGGAAGATCCTCTGAGAATCGAAGGGAAAAGTTATCATCTTTGTTAAATATCTGACACCCTCAATTCCTTTCTTAACTGAATAAAAGTGACTGATGATAACCAGATACAATTAAGAAAAGCGTCGTTGTATTTTCAAAGGGTTAATGCAACCTAATTTAATCTTACAACTAAATTAAACTAATTAATCAAATATAACCGGCAAATACTGGGGGCAAAGCAAATATAGCCTGCAGTAGCAGGAAAGAGATACTAGATGAGTGAAGTAACTTGTGGACGAAGATACCTGGACCAGTGCACTCTCCAGCATTTTCCAGACACTCAGGAACCCTCTCTGTAAAATGCAATAGATGTGCCTTGTGTGTTGTCGTGTATTCGTGTATTCCGTGTTACACAGGAGATGGCTTTCCTCTTCAAGGCATGTGTTTGTGAGAAGTGTATTAGGGTGTAGAGGAGTGGTGTGGGGAGGGGGGTGCAGTGTGTGTCACTGAGAGAGCTTGTGTAAAAGTGTGTGGAGGGGAGTGGTGTTAGTGGCGGGTGTGGGTGTATGGTGTTTGAGAGGGTGTGTTTTAAGGGGAACTGTTGATGTTGTGATTGTGGGTGTGTGTTGTCTTGGTGTTGCACATGCGGTGGCTTTCCTCTGTATGGCTTTGTGTGTGTGTGTGAAGTGTATTTGTATGTGGGTGTGGGTGTACTGTCATGGCTCACCTTGTGCGACTGGTACTGTGCTAAACATGAGAGAGAGGGGTTAAGGGGGTATATACAGAGAGACGTACTAGTCCATCCACTTTCCAGCTTCCTGCGTTCGTCCATCTAGTAAGAGTGCCAAGAGGAGAGAGAGGTCCAGTTGTTCGTTAGCTCACCTGCCTCCCTGTCTAAAGTGTTCTCTCTCTCTCTCTCTCTCTCTCTCTCTCTCTAAGGTCAGAACATGAACTGCTTGGAGTAGACCTCAATCTAGGTAACTCTAGGTATAGGATTGTTCTGGTGTACAGGCCTCCACATCAAAATGTTGAAAAGGATGAACTTCTGTACACAAGACTGAGTGCTGTTATTGAGGGTAAAACCAGTGTGATCTTAGGTGACTTCAATTGCCTAGTAAACTGGGAAGCAAGATGCTGAAGGTAGGCGTCTTGTGGACTTTACTAATGATAACTTTTTGACCCAGTGGGTGAATGAGCCAACTAGAGGGAACAAAATACTAGATCTTGTGTTCACCACTGAAGATTAAAGTGTGACCAGCTTATCTGTTGGGGAATCACTTGGAGGTAGTGACCACAATCTAGTTAGGTTCTCTCTTCGCACCTTTAGCAGCAGACCCACCAATCCTCAGAGAGCAAAATTAGATTTCCGTCGTGCAAATTTTGAAGGCCTTCGGGGAAGCTTATCCCATATCAGACTTGAGGGTGAGAATGTTAATGCGATTTGATGCTCATTCAAACAGCAGTTTATGGATCGACAGCTTGCATTCGATTCTACTAAGCTTACCAAATCAGGCTCAACCCAACCAAAATGGTTCACAATTGACATAGCTTCAACAATTAGAAAGAGAAAGGTTGGATACAGAAAGGCCAAAAGAAGTCAAGACCAAAGAGATTTAGATTAATTTAGATTAATCAATAACCCTGCAATCACACAGGACCTTCCTACATTATCCATACGAAGAAACGTTGCATCCCTTGCATTATTCTACATATATTTTCACAGCAATTGTTCCGAGGAACTTGCTTCAATTGTGCCGCCTCTCCACATCTTTCCTCGTAGAACTAGGGCAGCTGAGAGCACCCATGAATTTACACTTTCTCCTCCACAATGCAGAACTTCTGCTTATCAAAATTAATTTATCCCTAGAACTACTACTCTTTGGAATTCACTTCCCTCGAATTGCTTTCCACAAACTTACAATCTACAAAAGTTTAAATCCAGTTGTTACAAACATTTTATGAATGAAGGATGCCTTTAGGCACATGGACCTTTTTGTTTTATCTGTGTTTTCCTTCCTCCGTTCATTGTCTCTTTAAAAAAAAAAAAAAAAAAAAAAAAATCCCTTCAATATTATGTGTAGAAGAGTGAAATCTCTTATAAGGAAGCAAAGCAGAATAAAAAAACTAAGGGATTTCAGCCCTCTGCAAAGAGAATCCTAAAGAGTTCTTCAGCTATGTGAATAGCAGGAAGCCATTCAAAAGTAGCATTGGACCTCTAAAGGATCCAATAGGCCAACTTTAAACTTCTGACACTGATATAGCTAAATCCTTAAACAACTATTATGCCTCAGTATTCACAAGGGAAAATACCAGTGACATGCCAAGTCCAGGACTAGTGCATGAGGGTGAAGTTCTTAGCAGAATTAGATGTACCCCAGAGGAGGTAGCAAAAGGAATAGATAAGTTAAATAGGTTCAAGTTATCCGGCCCAGATAGCTTTCTTCCCCGAGTTGTACGAGAAGTGCGAGATGAAATCGCATCTTTCTTGGCAGACATTTTCAATAAATTACTAGAAAATGGAGAGGTCCCTGAAGACTGGAAACTGGCCAATGTGACCCCAATCTTTAAGAAAGGGGATCACGAGTGTCCCAAGAATTATCGGCCAATTAGCTTGACTTCTATCATAGTAAAACTCTCAGAAGGGATACTAGTAGACAAGATAGTTGACTACCTAGAAATCCACAATTTAATTGCAGATTCCCAACATGGGTTCAGGCGACACCGATCATGTCTTACCAATTTGTTGGAATTTTTCCATGAAATGCTGAGGGAGTATGACAAAAGTAGAGCCATAGACATCCTTTATTTAGATTTTCAATGTTTTTTTGACAAAGTGCCTCATTGCAGGCTAATGTCAAAAGTGAGTGCGCTAGGTCACAAATTGGATAGGAAGTTGGCTAACAGGTAGACAACAACAAGTGGTAATCAATGGTGTTTCTTCTGAGTGGACTCCAGTCACTTCTTGAGTTCCACAGGGATCTGTCCTTGGCCCACTTCTGTTTATAATATATGTCAATAACATAAATATTGGTCCGTTGAGTGTGATCTCCAAGTTTGCAGATGACATAAAACTTGAAATGAATGTGAAAGATCCCAAAGGGGTTGAACAGCTCAGGATGGACCTCAAATGACTGGTTATATGGTCGGAGACATGGCAGATGCCTCTAAACTTTGAAAAGTACAAGGTGATGTATATCGGCCAAGCAAACCCCAAGTCAGGTTATTCACTATTGGGAATGCCTCTGGAAGTGACTGACTTGGAAAAGGATTTGGGTGTTCTGATTAGCAGTTACCTAAAGTTTTCCAAGCAGTGCATTGAAGTAGAGAAGAAAACTCAGAAATTATTAGGCTTTATTAACCTAAGAAGTGCGCATGGGGGGTATGAGACACAACACTCCTGTGCTGACGTATTTGAGCTGTTCCCATCACTAACATCGTTATTTTACCATAAATAGCATTAATACTTATCCATATGCGCCTATTATAGGTTGTTGTTGTTGTTGTTGTTCCCCAAGCTGCCTGGCCGAACAGCCCCAAGGCCCCGAGTAAGGCCAAGGCCATAAACGAGCGACCCCACAGAACCCTCCCTGCCGACCACAATAAAGCCTGGGTGACCGAAGCCACTCCATGGCGGGGGGCTGAGAGGGTGCGTAAACGCCCAGGAAACCAAAGCCCCACCCAGGGCCCTGTGCCCCTCAGCAATTATGAAGAGAAAGTTGAGGGGCAAAGGAATAATGTGACGCTTTAGCTTCCAATCTTGGTAGATTGGGAGGTCAATCCACGGAAGAGACGCCGTCACTCGAGATCTAGAAAATATATAAGTAAAAGGAACAGTCAGAGTAAGCTATGGGTATGGCAGAGATCGCTCAGGTCTCACTCTGATAGACCAGCCCATCACCAGCCTATTATAGGTTGATTATAAAGGTATTAACCTGTTACAACAATAAAACAAGTGGAAACAGTGTTTGGATGGTCAAAATCGGCGATACAGGCCGGGAGTTACATAATGTATGGCTGAGGCCCTCCTCCCCTCCCCTTGTCTGGAGAGACACTGTTACGCAATAGTCTCTCTCTTGCTCTTTCCCACGCTTGGTAACAGTGATGACAACGCCCTGCTACCAACTCGCTAATGTTAGCACAAAAATAGACCACAGAATAAGGGAATAACAGGGAAAATAGGTGATAACTGAAGGAGGGGAGGAAAGTGGGGAAGGAGGGGAGGTGGAGGAGTGATATTTGGCATGGCCCAGGGGCAAAAAAAACAAAAACAACAAAAAACAAAAACAAAAATGTTTTTTAGGTGTTTTAAATGGATTTTTTTTCCCCTTACTCTTAAGAGTCTTCCCGCAGTCCGCCGGGGGAACTCTTAAGAGTCTCCCCGTAGTTCCCGGGTTAAGAGGTAATTTAAGTATAAAAATAAGGAAATAGTCCTCACACTTTACAATTCTCTGATACGGCCTCTCCTGGAGTATGCTGTTCAATTCTGGTCTCCAGCACTCAGGAAAGATATAGAGCGACTAGAAAGAGTACAAGCTAGAGCTACAAAGCTTATTCCATCGCTTAGAAGAATGAGCTATGAGGACCGGTTGAGATCTCTTGATCTCTTTCCGTTGGATACACGCAAACTACGAGGTCAGCTCATTGAAGTATTTAAAATACTTAATGGGTTTGACAATGTGAATTATAGCAAACTGTTTAGCCTCAATATGAATACAACACGCAACCATGGCTGGAAATTAGAATTGAAAAGGTTCAGCACTAGTATTTGTGGAAACTTTTTCACATTATAAGAACTGCTCTACCTGGAACAAACTTCCCTCCGAAGTTGTAAACAGGTCTTCAGTAGAGCAGTTCAAGAAGAGCGTAGATAGTATTTTGCACACTGTAAAGAGTGTAAACAGTCTCTCTCTTTCCACTTCGAGTATCTCCTCCGAATGGACCGCAAGGTCTGCGAGATACTAACTATTCCTTGTAACTCTTTGTAACTCTCTCTCTCTCTCTCTCTCTCTCTCTCTCTCTCTTATAGTGGAGTGCCTCAGGGATCGGTCCTGGGGGCAAGTTTTGTTTCTTGTCTTTATATATGATATTGATATAGGACTGAATAACATCATCTCAAAATTCGCTAATGACATAGAGATAGGAAAATCAGTATTAACCAAAGAAGATAGAAACGATCTATAATCAAATATAAATATCATAGTTGAATGGTTAGAAAAGTGGCAGATGGCATTCAATGCTGATAAATATTAAGTCTTACAAATCGGTATTAAAAACAAAAATATATGAATACAAGACCAATAAAAACTAATGCACTAGTTAAGGACTTAGTCGGAGGGAGTGGTGGCTGGGGAGAGAGCCTTCTGCTTTGCTATCCTTACCTTCGACTTAGTAGCAAATATGATAGAATTAAGTCAGGACTGCCTAGTAGGGGCCGCAAGGTTTGTGTAGTCTGTGTATATAACTCTCTCTCTCCTCCCTGTTTCATCTCATCTCACACCGTTTCGTCTTATTGCACTGGTATGGGTCTCTGTTTGTTTTAGTCATTAATTTCGCCTTACCTCACACTGTTCCGTTCTTAATCACTTTAAAGGCGACATTACACGAGTAAGTTTGTTGG
Source organism: Paralithodes platypus (assembly GCA_032716605.1). NCBI lineage: Eukaryota > Metazoa > Arthropoda > Malacostraca > Decapoda > Lithodidae > Paralithodes > Paralithodes platypus. The sequence goes on from CM064487.1 coordinate 82,508,966, forward strand.
CAAATTGCATTGGAGTCTTGAATTATATACAATTGATTGTATTATTTTGAGGGATTTTCCATCTTGTACAAAACAAATAGTATACTACATTTCGATATTTATTATATCTCTCATTCTGTGACTCCAATACATCCGCCGCTAAAACCGGCGTCACATGAGCACTTTAGCTATGGATGTATTGGAGTCACAATAGTGGAGATGCGAGAGAGAGAGAGAGAGAGAGAGAGAGAGAGAGAGAGAGAGAGAGAGAGAGAGAGAGAGAGAGAGAGAGAGAGAGAGGGGGGGGGGGGAGAGGAGATATATTACTAGGGGTGGAATACATCTGTCATATGCTTTAAAATATTCATGTTTATAAATTACATGACAAAAAGCTTGCTATATTGCCTGTTTCCACTGCTATCATAACATTATTTAATGTGTTGTTGATAATCTTAAATACTCATAATTAAATCAAGACTAGATCAAACATCCGTGAAAAGAATAAGATAATGTGTTGCAGATTCCAAACTCCGATGCAATTCTCCGATAAACTTGATCGTATGACTGGGGCTTGGTGGCGTCACACTGACATTTACGATAGTCTGTAGCAGAGTTTTCTATGAGTAATAAATTAATAGTCTATTTGTTAGCATTTTGTTGATGTATCCTCGTTTCAAGGTCTGTTCCTGAATTTAATCTGCAAACTATACTATGACTTCAAAATGGAAGTAACATTTGTCGAATAACAACTTTTCTTAACCCCATATATTTTACATCTGATAAAGTGATTCCGAGGTTACTGTATTATTGAAGTCAAGCCCTCCTATGACGCCACCTTAAGGGGGAATGGTATATTTATTGGTCGATTAGTTCATATATTAATTATTGTTTTAGTTTCCTCCCTAGACCTCTATCAAACTTAAAAAAACACACATCCATTAGATCCCCCTTCTAGATTAATTTGTAAATTTTTCGGTATAAAAATTTCTTCCAAAATGGTTCTTCCAAAATTACAGGCTTACTATCGTTCGCCGGGAAAAAAACAGACACCTAAATAGCACGAAAGTTCTTAATATTGGCAAAACAAAGGGGCAAATGGTCTTAAAATCGACAAACTAATGGAGAGAACATCTTAAAATCTGAAAACGAATGGGGCTAAACATGAGGAAGAAGGGGGCCCATCTCCCCTTAAGGTAATCGTGTAACGCTTGTTTGACTCTGCCTGACCCCCCCTTCTCTCTCTCTCTCTCTCTCTCTCTCTCTCTCTCTCTCTCTCTCTCCGTCTTCCACCCCTTCGTATTGCTCCAACTATCACATTAACCCCTTCAGTATACTAAACACCATCCTTCCTTTTATTCTAGCTATCTGTAGAGGATTGTCTATAGATTAGGATGGCCCTCTAGCAATCTAAGGGGTAAGCTGAATCTCAATTAACCATTTTATTCTCACAGATCCTTCTTAAGCTTAGTGAAGAAGTTAATAATAGCCCTGTTATGCCCTGATTTTATTGTTATGCCCTGATTTTATTCAGGATTAATGATTGCGTAGGTGAGTTCTGGAATATCCGGTTTCATGTACATACATATAAGGAATCAATAGAACACATAAATATAATTTGGGAATGTGGTTTGTAATACAGCTTTATTGAATTAACACACTCACGGGTATATAAAAAGAATCAATTTACTTTGGAAAACATAGGAAGGAGTTATATGTTCAGTAGGAAGCTTGGTCTTTCAATTCTCCTAGCACAATCGTGGATCTGGATGGAGTGTGCACTGCCACTTCCAACACTCAGGTATTATTCTTCTGAGATAAGGACAAGATACAAGATGAGAAGAAAGTTACTCGAGGGGCACTGGTTAAAGTGTCACAGTATCTAGTAAGGTTCATTGATTATGCCTAAGGCTTAGTTATTTTATTTAGATGTTGGGGTAACGTCAGGTTTCAACTTCACAAGATCTGTCAGAGTAAATAGACAACTAGAATTGTATACTTTTCAACTGTTAATGCAGGTGTTGGAATTCGTCACGGAGATAAATTCACTTTACGACCTATCCCGTAAGCTTTTTATTTAGGATCTCAGAATATCTATACCATAACATCCAATTTAGGAAGGGCTCGTTTAGTGGCTGAGGGTAAATATTGTCGAGGTAATTATCTCGTAATAACTTTTACTGGTACGAATTCTCGGGCAAGGAACAGGGAACTCTAGGGATCGAATTTGAAACACTCGTCACGGTTAGCAAATAACTTCAAAGTGAGCATAGGCAAATACAACGTTCTGGTGGTACAGTATCTCCGCACTGATACAATGATAATGAATAGTGCACTGTTGGGTTATCTTCTTATAAATTCGATCTGATGTCGTCGGGGGCTTCTCGGCTGCTCCGGGGCCGTCCAGGGGGTCCAGTTGTGTGGAGAAGTTACAGATGGGCCATCAACCGTTGATGAAGTTCCGTTAAGGTACTCTCGGGGCTAGGATTTTAAATGTTATGCTTCAGGTTGAGGCCGAATTAGCATCCCATCGAACAAACGTAAGGAGAGTCTACTCAAGGACTCTGCTTAACTGTCTCTAATCCATATGAGAGGTTCAAAGATCTCAGGTGGTTTTACCCTTTTAGTCACACACTCTGTGGGGTGCCACAGACGAAGTGTGCCAAGGATCTATTCTTGCTAAGCGCTCCTAAGAGTGTCTCGCATAGACCCTTCTAACACAGCAGATCTTTCTACCCTAGATCTCTGTGAGCTAATTACAAGTTAGATGTCTAAAATAATAAAGTATTAAAAGGTAGGGATGCCTTCGTCTTTCAATAGTTCTATTAGGTTAGATAAGGCACTAGTAACAATAACTATATTAAATTCTGGGTGGCCAGAAATAATCAGTTATGGATATTTAGTTCTTGTTGCACTCTATATAAATGGTTATGAAACTCAAGCGGCAGAGGTGATACCAACACTGAGTCCTTAATCATTTATGTGGGGGTAGATATATATATTAATAACATGTCTCTATATTTACCGGCGGGTTGCCACGATTAATAAGGATCCAGAAGAATATAATTATATATCAATGTCACTGATGTTATCACAGACTTCGGGGTGCCGCTCGTCTATCAGTAATCTTGAGTGGTGAGTGGAAACAGTCTTCAGTCAGAGCGGGATGCCGTTCGTCAAAAAGCGATATTTGCACTTACCCAGCTCTCCCCCTCTCGGGGTTTATATAGCCGGGTTGCCCGGTGTTGCCTGGGCTGGTGGTTGATGGTTTTGTCATTTCTGGGCTGTTCAGTCAAGTGGCAGGGAAGTTTTCGCATTCTAGGAGGAGCCTCACAGGGGGGCTTTACTTCAGGGAGCGAAGAGGAGGCGAATGCATAACTTTTGGGGCTGGGGCTATCAGGCTCTTCAAGTTGGCAAGATGGTGGAGGAGTGGGGAATGCTGGAGTCGGGATGTTGCCTTGGCTGGGGGGGTGGTCCTCTTTACCCTTTGGGGGTGGCTGTGCAGGGGGGCTGCTGTGGAGTCATTGTCTGGTAATTGGCTCCTCATTTCCGGTGCTCTGGATTAGATAACAGTGTTAGTCTATCACCGGTCATATAAGAATAAGTAATGGCAGGTGTGCTGGCAAGAGCTTTTTTGGGTTGTTGTTCGCGGAGGCTGGGGGGGCGGGGGCGGGGGCGGAGCACCTCGCCCGTGAAGGTCAGCTGGCTAATTGTCCGACTTTTATAAGTAAGTTACTTTTAAGGGAAGGAATGAGAGGGGGGGGGGGGGGGGAGGGGGGGAAGTGAACAGTTCTCTCGTTACCTGTAGGCCTTGGGGAATGAAATGACAAGTCCTGCAATACACTCAGACGTACCCGCACGCGTATACACGTGGTTGCTAAACAGGGTTACTCTGGTGGTCTCTTATGTCGGGGTCGAGGAGGGGGCGGAGCAGGTAGAAGTCCCTCCATGACCTGACACGGCTCGGTGGCCTGGCCTTCGAGTTAATTGGATTGTTGTTGTCAGCCACATCTGGTTCAGGCTGGAAAATATTAAGATGGAAATATATTGGCAAGGCGAGAGAGAGAGAGAGAGATAGTGATCCAAAAAGAAAGGCAGGACATGCGTAATCAGGGCGGTCGTGCAGCTATCATTATATCACCTTGATAGACTCTGGTGGCCACGTACCTGAAACAAACACAACGCAAGGAATTGTCGCTTCGTCATGTGAGTGAGGTCATCATCTAACTCTGGCACAGCTTATACGTCGCTTGGTTACGAAAGGGAAAAGGGATGGAGCAATGTGTACTGTATACTAGAAGGTGGTGTCTGACGAGATGTGTAGAAGGGGGGTGGAGGAAACTGGAAAAGAAAAATGCATAATGGGTTATGTAACTCAAGGGTCAGTAGAGATACCGCGTGAGGTTATGGATCGGTAATGGTCAAGAGGGGGAACGACAAATAGGTGTCCCCGTGCTCTCTTACTTAGTTTAAGGTCAGTGGGTTAGTCAGCATTATGGGGTTAGTATGTTAATAAGGGAGAACAACATTTAGAAAACATATGGGCTCCCGGTGAGTTTCGGGGTGGCCTAGGGTAATTGCAGAAGTCAATCTCGGAATTACTCCTCGGAATTTGTTAGGTTAATATTAGGGGGTTAGTATATTACGAAAAGAAAAACAATAATAAAATCATATGGCTCCCAGTGAGTTACGGGGTGGCCTAGGTTAATTGCATAGTTCAATCCCGGAATTCTCCTCGGGATTCGTTAGTCTAATAGTGGTTAAGGCAGGCCCCATTAATTGCTCTTTCCATTCACATATGCATAGCCTACGTGAGTTGCAGTTGGGATGTGTGTACATGCTTAGATTGATATGCAGGATTCGAAGTTGCATAATAAATCGTAGGCAGTGTCCACCATTCTTTAACTGTCCTCGTGGTGCGATGCATAAGGTGTTGATTTTCGGTGTGAGCATCCTGGATTCGAATCCACGGACTGCCACATGTGTTTGTAAATTTCATTAATCGATTTTAGGAGTATAGTTGGTTGTTGGAAGGAACATAATAATTAGAGGGTTAGTACTAGAAAGGTTGGGAATACACAACCTTTGAGATCGGTTGGGAATATACAACCTTTGAGAAGGGTTGGGAATATACAACCCTTGGGGAGGTTGGAGGTTGACGTCCGTGGTCGGCCATTTTGGGGTGAGTTGTCCCCGCAGTTTGTTGAGGGGTAATCTTCCGGGGCTGGGCAAGGTGACCTTGGTTCGGGGATTGCTGCGGTGGTACGGGGCCGCACGCTCTCCTGTCGTCTTGGGTGAGTGTCCGTGTGTCTTTCTCGACCATGTTTCTCTGGGTTGCTTCGTTGTTGTGTGGGTGTCTCGGTCGTCTGTTGGTTTCTCCTCGTCCTTCTTCACTCTTTTTCGTCTGTTCGTTTCCGTGGGGGTGGTTGGAGGTTGTCGTCTGTGGTCGGCCATTTTGGAGTGGGTTGTCTCTGCTGGCTGATGAGGTGGTAATCTTCTTGGGCTGGGGGCGGTGGCCTTGGCTTGGGGATTATCGCGGAGGGGCGGGGTTGTTCGCTCTCTCTCCGTCTTGGGTGAGTGTCTGTTTGTCTCTTCCGGCTCTGCTTCTCTGTGTTGCTTTCGTGTTGGTTTGTGGGGTGTCTTGGTGTCTTCCTGTTTCTTCTGTATTTCACTTCCCTCTCCTTCGTCGTAGGCACGTCCTCGTGCCTCAAGGGTGAATGTAAAAATATTGAAGTGGTGGCTGGTCATGGTCTGGGTATGCAGGAAGTCCCACCATTTGATGGATTGTTTGTTTGGAGTTTTGATTGGGTCGATGTTGACCAGGAGACTTGTTTCTGTTGTGTTGATAAGGTTTGCGGTTATTGCTTTGTGCGTGTGTCGGATTCTGGCCAGGCGTCCAGTATCCGTGGTAACTTTACTTCTCTTGATGAAGGGGGTGGATGACATGCTTGATGAAGGAAGAACTTGGTTGGAGCGGCAGACGGTTGTGGTGGTGGCGGAAGTAGCCAGGCAAGTGTCAGTCTGTCCTGGTGGTGGTGGTAGGTCATTTGTTGGTGCGGACGTAGGTGTAGCGGGGATTAACGGTGAGGGGGGATTAAGTTCAGGTGTATGGCTGGGGGGTCGGTGGGGCAGGTGATTCCGGCTATTCTACATGGGTGTGTTTTGGTTGGGTGTTTTCTTTGTTTTGTGGTGGGTTTTTGATGGATTCTGACATTTGTTTTGTCTGTTTGTTTCGGTGATGGTAGTTTGTTGTATTTTATGTTGGTGGTGTGGGTCGTGTCGAGGATCGGCGAGAATCGTTCGGGTCGATTAATTAGTCGGCCTGATTGTGTTCTTACGTTTTGTCTAATGGGGGGGTCTGGACTAGACTCGGGGGGGGGGGGGGGGATGGTTTATAGTGGGTTGGTCTGGGGTTAGGGGTCAGGGTGGGGTTGATATTGGGGTGAGTGGGGGTTTATTGGGTTGGTTGGTTGAGCGTCCGGTGGGTTTAGGGGGTTTGTGGGGGGTAGTGTGGAGGGAAAAGGTGGCAAAGTAGGGGGGGCAAGGCGGGTTGGTAGCACAAAAGGAGTGGTGTTAGTTGTCATCTTGGAGGTGGTAGGCATGGGGTAAGTGTGAGTGGGTAGTGTAGGGTTGGTTGGGGGGGATGGAGACGGTAAGGTTTCTGAGGTGAGGTGGGAGCTGGGGGGGGAGGGAGAGGTTGGAGAGGAAAGGTTAGGGGAGGTGGATATTGGCCGGAGGAGAGGTTTTCGAAGAATGAGGGGAGAGTTAGTGGAGGAAGGTGATTATGTTTTGTGGGAATTTGTTTTTGTCTTGGTAAGTCTCTTAATTCTGTGATAAGTTGGAAGTCGTGGTTGGGGTGAGGTTTTAGATCGTAGTTCGTAGTGACATGACTTGGTGGGTTTTGTTTGTGAGCTAGAGGAGGTGATGTTGGACGTGGTGTCTGATGGGGGGGCTTTGGGTAGGGGTGGAGGTGGTGTAATTTCCGGGTTGGTATTAGGTGGATGGGGGGTTCGAGGGGTGTGTTGGCGGAATTTTAGGGGGGGGGGGGGGGCTTGGGTTGTGGGGCAGGGGAGGGCTGGGGTGGTATGTAAGGCTTTGATGGGGTAGGAACCGTTAGGTAGGGATTGGTGATGGGTGTGGCCAGGTTGTGGTTGGGGCCGGGTTTGAGGGGTGGGGATGGTGTTTCAAGAGGTTTGTATATGCATATGAAACAATTTCGCATTGTTCGGGTTTCTCCATGATAGTTGATGGAGGTTTGGTAGGCGTTTGGGACATGGGATACCGTATATGGGCCTACGTAACGCGGGCCTAGTTTATTTACGACTGGTAGTTTGGCCACCATTACGGTGTCGTGGATGGCGAAGGGGCTTATGTCATCTATGGCGTCATGTTTGGTGTCCTGGCAAATTTGGGCGGTATGAAGAGTGTTCTTTAATTGTTGTAAGGGATCAAGGGTGAACTGTGTTGTGGATGGTGTGGCCTGGTGGTAAAAAGGTAGTAGAAAGGGGCTGTTCCATATACTCTTTCGTGAGGGGAGATGCTATCTTCTTTCGGGCAAGTGTTCATTCCCCATTGTATCGTCTTAATTTGGGAGGGCCAGTCTGAGGTATTTAAAGCTATCATCCTGGTGCGTAGTTGGTTGTTGATGGTGCGGTGGCCTCTTTCGCAGACTGCGTTGCCTTGGGGCCAGTAGGGGGAGGAGTGTTTGGTTTTTATGCCACATAGCTTGGTGAACTCTTCCCAAATTTGTCCTTTAAATTCGGGGGCGTTGTCGGATAGGAGTGAAAGGGGTATTCCGAACACGGGCAATATCTCGGTGGCTAATAATGTGGCAATGGTAGATGCTGTATGGTCGGAAGTGGGGCAGGCGATCAGGAACCTGGAGTATATGTCGACGAAGGTGACGATGTACCGTTTGTTGTGGCTAACGGGAAAAGGTCCCATGATGTCCAGGGAGAGGGTTTGGAATGGCTTCTGGTCGGAGATGGTGCCGGCGGGTCCTGCGGTGCGGCACCTGTCTTTGCCAAGTGCACACGGTTTACAAGATTCGGTGACCTTCTTTGCAATTCCAGAGGGGTTCATGGTCCAGTATTGGTCCTGGAAAATCTTTAGCATCTTGCTTTGTCCTAAGTGGATCCCGGTTCCCTCATGGATTGCAATCATGTATTCTTGAGCAACATTTGATTCGACGACGATGTGTCCGGAGTCTGTGGTTAATTGGTCACCCCAGCGGGTTAGTTGGGAGAAGATCTGTTTGGGGATCCATTTTGGGTTGGTTTTCCTTTGCCAGGATTGGAGTAGGGTAGGTGGTATTGGGGTGGAGTCGGGGCAGATGGAGGTGTTGACGAGATCCGTGTGTTGCAGGGCTGCTAGATTGGTGGGGATGTCTTCGGGTACAGGCAGGCGGGAGAGTGCATCGGCGTTGGTGTGGAGTTTTCCGGGGCGGTAGTGGATGGCGAAGTCTTATTCTTCCAGGGTTTCCCTCCAACGTACCAATAGTGCCGAGTTTGTCTCACATTTTCTAAGCCATTGCAAGCTCTGGTGGTCCGTAATAATGTCTAATTTGGCGCCCAGCACGAAGGATTGGAAATTATTTAAGGCCCAAATTATTCCGAGGCATTCACGCTTTGTGGCGGCGTAATTTTGCTGGGCGGTGTTTAAGGTAGAGCTAGCATAACCAATTACGTGTTCTGATCCATCTCGGACCTGGGCAAGGACAGCTCCAATGGCATACAGAGACACGTCCGTGTATAGACGGAAAGGCCGTTGGTAATCTGGGAAGGCGACGGTGGGGGCTTTTACCAATCTCTCTTTCAGAGTTTCGAAGGCCAAGTGCCTTTCGGGGGTCCAGGAAAACTCGGTGCCTTTGTGGGTGAGTTGGTGCAGGGGTCTGGCAATGTCGGCAAAATGTGGGACGAAGCGTCTGTAGTAGGTGGCTAGCCCCAGGAAGGAGCGTACCCCTTTTACTGTAGTGGGAGGCTGTTGACCTTGGATGGCGGAGAGTTTCTTGGGGTCGGGAGAGATGCCTTGGGCGGAAATTACGTGTCCTAATAATCCTACGGTATTCTTGGCCATTTCGTATTTAGAAGGTTTGAGTTTTAGTCCGGCGTCTCTGATGCGGTGCAATACTTGTCGTAGTCGGTGGAGGTGGTCGGATCATGTTGCGGAGTAAACAATGACATCGTCCAAATAGGCCAGGCAGGTTTCCCAAGTCAGTCCCTTTAACACGGACTCCATGAGGCGGGAGAATGTTGCTGGGCCGTTACATAGGCCAAAAGGTAAGACATTAAACTCGTATAAATGTCCTCCGCTGGTGGAGAAGGCTGTTTTTTTTTTATGTTCGGGCTTGATGGGGACTTGCCAGTATCCGGCTTGTAGGTCTAAGTTGGTGAACCATTTGGATCCGTGAAGGGAGTCGAGGGAGTCGTCGATCCTTGGTAAGGGTGTTGCATCTTTGATAATGGCGTCGTTTAGCCTACGGTAGTCGACACAGAACCTGGTGGAGCCATCTTTCTTCTTCACGAGTACTACAGGCGATGACCAAGGACTGACAGAATGCGTGGCAATGCCAGCGTCCGACATCTCTTGAACCTGTTGGTCTTCTTCTTGGCGCTGGAGTGGATTTTTCCTGCGGGAGGGTTGTCGTAGGGGGGGGGCCCATGGTATGAATGGCGTGTTGTTCCAGGTTTTTCGTCCTATTTCCGTGGGGGTCTGGGCGAACACATCACGAAAATCATGTAGCAATTGTTGCATCTGGCGCTGTTGCATGGGGGTTAAGGAATCTGGAATGGTGGGTAATATAGGATTTTCGGTGGGGGTTACCTGAGGAGGGACAACCTCGTCAAAAGTTTCGAGGTCGCCGATGATTAAACCTTTGGGTAAAGTTAGTACATTGTCTGAAATATTGGCAATTAGAATGGTATTCTGTTGGGAAGACAATATGGCAGGTTGGATTATACATCGGTTTTGGCTTATGGAGGGGGTTAAAATCATGGCATCTTGGGGTATAGGTCTAAGGAGCACCCATTTTTGGTGGTTGGGGGAAATGGTAACTCGGTTTTGGATCATAGCGGGACTCATAATAGTCAGAGAAGGCGATTGTTGTTCTGACTGGCTCCAGGTAGAGTTTGAATATGGCATGTCGAGGGTGGCGGGGGACAGTTTGGGGGGGGGGGGGGGGGCGTGAGAGGTGCCTCAAGTTCATCTACTCTGGGGGGGGGGGGGGATTTTTTTTTTTTTTTTTTCTTTTGGGGATTTGTTTGGAAACTTGCCTTTTGTTGGGGGTGCTATTGGTTCATGGATTGGTTAGTTATGGGTGAGTAGTTAGGTTGATGTTTTGGTTTTGCGAGATTAGGTGAGGCAGATTTAGGTTTAGGTTTCACTTTCCTATGACCTTGGCTGGGGTTCGGGCAGGTTGTGGGGGGCTGTTTTGTGTGGTTTTTTTTTTGTTTTTTTTAACGTGATCAGGTGTTGGCCACAGTCAACTTGGGCTTGCAACTTGTGAAGGAGATCGAGCCCTAAGTACCCATCATAATGCTGACAATCTGAGTGAAAAATAATGAAGGGGTGATAGCAATTTGTGTAAGGTGCTGGGTGGTCACATGCAAAGGATGAGTTTCTCCCCTGACATATAGGGGGGCGTCCCCGGCACTGATTAGCCTAGACTTGGTTGTTTGTACCCCGCCGAACTTCGTATGGTGTTGGTCGTAAAATGAGCTGAATATGCATGATCGGGAAGCGCCGGTATCTATGAGTATACGGACAGGAATTCCCTGAAGTTGTGCAAGGTGGTAAATGGGGGGTGATCGGTCATTTATGGTGTCCCCCGCCGAAGCCATCGTAGGAGGGGGAAGATTTAAAAATCCTGGGAATCTGCTTCGGACTCTCCCAGGATTTCCTCCGTTTCTTGATCAGTTTCGAGGTGAGCAACATCCTCGTTATCGAGGTCTTGGACCTCCTCGTCCCCGATCATCTCTTCCTCATTGGCAGAGATGCGAGGTTGGACGGTGCGATATTTGGCGAATTCTCTGATGTCATGAAGAGCACATTTGTGATTACAGGCAAGGAAATCATAAGGGTTGATAATAACAAGAGTGGGGTTCTTACTTTTGTTGTTGTTGTAGGCCTGGATTTTGTTGTACGCTCGGGGGGTTGGGGTTGAACCTGGGTCTGCTGGGTTGAGGTTTGCCCGAGTGGTACGTGGGTTTGGTGGTCGCTGGCTGGGTCGTGGTCTGGGGGTGGGTGGTGAACCTTTTGATGGCGGCAATGGTGTTAGTTTTCTGGGGTTGCACCGCAAGGATTCTCCTGATGGTGATCAGATCGTGTTGGAAACCAACAGGGTCGTGCACGGCAAAATATTCGCGAACTGCTGAGGGCAACGCTTGAACGAGATTCACCAGAATGTGTTGATCTTGTTGAATTTTGGGGAGAGTGGGGAAAGCAGAGTTGATTTGTTGTGAAACAGAAGCTAAGGTAGCGTCTAGATTACCTTCGTACTTTATGTCCTTAATGCGGGCATGGGCGACGAAGATGCCTAATGAGAGCTTAATGGCCTCGATAACTATGGGCCGGAACTGGTCCCAAGTGAGCCTGGGGTTAACTTGTAATGCAACGAGGGAAACGGCTTTTCCCAGGTGCGTTAACAGTACGGCAAATTTTTCTCGATCCGTATTATACGCCAAGTCTAACACTAGTTTTACAATGTCTATGTATGTTTCGATTTCGTATGTGTCCCCATCGTATTTCGGAATGGGGATGTGCGAGCGAACGGCGGCCATAATCGCGATGTTACAATGCTTCTATTGTTTAGCAATATGAAATGCAATGAAATCTATCCGAAGCAAGAACCACCGCTGCCGCCAATGTTATGCCCTGATTTTATTCAGGATTAACGATTGCGTAGGTGAGTTCTGCAAGTCTGGAATATCCGGTTTCATGTACATACATACTGTATAAGGAATCAATAAAACACATAAATATAATTTCGTAATGTGGTTTGTAATACAGCTTTATTGAATTAACACACTCACGGGTATAGAAAAAGAATCAATTTACTTTGGAAAACATAGGTAGGAGTAATATGTTCAGTAGGAAGCTTGGTCTTTCAATTCTCCTAGCACAATCGTGGATCTGGATGGAGTGTGCACTGCCACTTCCAACACTCGGGTATAATTCTTCTGAAATTAGGACAACATACAAGATGAGAAGAAAGTCACTCGAGGGGCACTGGTTAAAGTCTCACAGTATCTAGTAAGGTTCATTGATTATGCCTAAGGCTTAGTTATTTTATTTAGATGTTGGGCTAACGTCAGGTTTCAACTTCACAAGATCTGTCAGAGTAAATAGACAACTAGAATTATATACTTTTCAACTGTTAATGCAGGTGTTGGAATTCGTCACGGAGATTAATTCACTTTACGACCTATCCCGTAAGCTTTTGAGATCTCAGAATATCTATACCATAACATCCAATTTAGGAAGGGCTCGTTCAGTGACTGAGGGTAAATATTGTCGCGGTAATTATCTCGTAATAACTTTTACTGGTACGAATTCTCGGGCAAGGAACAGGGAACTCTAGGGATCGAACTTGAAACACTCGTCACGGTTAGCAAATAACTTCAAAGTGAGCATAGGCAAATACAACGTTCTGGTGGTACAGTATCTCCGCACTGATACAATGATAATGAATAGTGCACTGTTGGGTTATCTTCTTATAAATTTGATCTGATGTCGTCGGGGGCTTCTCGGCTGCTCCGGGGCCGTCCAGGGGGTCCAGTTGTGTGGAGAAGTTACAGATGGGCCATCAACCGTTGATGAGGTTCCGTTAAGGTACTCTCGGGGCTAGGATTTTAAATGTTATGCTTCAGGCTGAGGCTGAATTAGCATCCCATCGAACAAACGTAAGGAGAGTCTACTCAAGGACTCTGCTTAACTGTCTCTAATCCATATAAGAGTTTCAAAGAACACAGGTGGTTTTACCCTTTTAGTCACACACTCTGTGGGGTGCCACAGACGAAGTGTGCCAAGGATCTATTCTTGCTAAGCGCTCCTAAGAGTGTCTCGCATAGACCCTTCTAACACAGCAGATCTTTCTACCCTAGATCTCTGTGAGTTAAGTACAAGTTAGATGTCTAAAATAATAAATTATTAAAAGGTAGGGATGCCTACGCCTTTCAATAGTTCTATTAGGTTAGATAAGACACTAGTAACAATAACTATATTAAATTCTGGGTGGCCAGAAATAATCAGTTATGGATATTTAGTTCTTGTTGCACTCTATATAAATGGTTATGAAACTCAAGCGGCAGAGGTGATACCAACACTGAGTCCTTAATCATTTATGTGGGGGTCGATATATATATTAATAACATGTCTCTATATTAACCGGTGGGTTGCCACGATTAATAAGGATCCAGAAGAATATATATATCAATGTCACTGATGTTATCACAGACTTGGGTGCCGCTCGTCTATCAGTAATCTTGAGTGGTGAGTGGAAACAGTCTTCAGTCAGAGTGGGATGCCGTTCGTCAAAAAGCGATATTTGCACTTACCCAGCTCTCCTCCTCTCGGGGTTTATATAGCCGGGTTGCCCGGTGTTGCCGGGGTTGGTGGTTGATGGTTTTGTCATTTCTGGGCTGTTCAGTCAAGTGGCAGGGAAGTTTTCGCCTTCTAGGAGGAGCCTCACAGGGAGCGAAGAGGAGGCAAATGCATAACTTTTGGGGCTGGGGCTAACAGGCTCTTCAAGTTGGCAAGATGGTGGAGGAGTGGAGAATGCTGGAGTCGGGATGTTGCCTTGGCTGGGAGGGTGGTCCTCTTTACCCTTTGGGGGTGGCTGTGCAGGGGGGCTGCTGTGGAGTCATTGTCTGGTAATTGGCTCCTCATTTCCGGTGCTCTGGATTAGATAACATTGTTAGTCTATCACCGGACATATAAGAATAAGTAATGGCAGGTGTGCTGGCAAGAGGCCTCTTTTGGTTGGTTGTTGTTCACGGAGGCTGTGGGGGGGCGGAGCTCCTCGCCCGTGAAGGTTAGCTGGCTAATTGTCCGACTTTTACAAGTAAGTTACTTTTAAATGGAAGGAATGAGGGGGGGGGAAAGTGAACAGTTCTCTTGTTACCTGTAGGCCTTGGAGAATGAAATGACAAGTCTTGCAATACACTCAGACGTACACGCACGCGTATACACGTTGTTGCTAAACAGGGTTACTCTGGTGGTCTCTTATGTCAGGGTCGAGGAGGAGGCGGAGCAGGTAGAAGTCCCTCCATGACCTGACACGGCTCGGCGGCCTGGCCTTCGAGTTAATTGGTTTGTTGTTGTCAACCACATCTGGTTCAGGCTGGAAAATATTAAGATGGAAATATATTGGCAAGGCGAGAGAGAGAGAGATAGTGATCCAAAAAGAAAGGCAGGACATGCGTAATCAGGGCGGTCGTGCAGCTATCATTATATCACCTTGATAGACTCTGGTGGTCACGTACCTGAAACAAACACAACGCAAGGAATTGTCGCTTCGTCATGTGAGTGAGGTCATCATCTAACTCTAGCACAGCTTATACATCGCTTGGTTATGAAAGGGAAAAGGGATAGAGCAATGTGTACTGTATACTAGAAGGTGGTGTCTGACGAGATGTGGAGGAAACTGGAAAAGAAAAATGCATAATGGGTTATGTAACTCAAGGGTCAGTAGAGATACCGCGTGAGGTTATGGATCGGTAATGGTCAAGAGGGGGAACGACAAATAGGTGTCCCCGTGCTCTCTTACTTAGTTTAGGGTTAGTGGGTTAGTCAGCATTATGGGGTTAGTATGTTAATAAGGGAGAACAATGTTTAGAAAACATATGGGCTCCCGGTGAGTTTCGGGGTGGCCTAGGGTAATTGCAGAAGTCAATCTCGGAATTACTCCTCGGAATTTGTTAGGTTAATATTAGGGGGTTAGTATATTACGAAAAGAAAAACAATAATAAAATCATATGGCTCCCAGTGAGTTACGGGGTGGCCTAGGTTAATTGCATAGTTCAATCCTGGAATTCTCCTCAGGATTCGTTAGTCTAATATTAGAGGGTTAGTACTAGAAAGGTTGGGAATACACAACCTTTGAGAAGGGTTGGGAATATGCAACCTTTGAGAAGGGTTGGGAATATACAACCCTTTGGGAGGTTGGATGTTGACGTCCGTGGTCGGACATTTTGGGGTGAGTTGTCCCCGCGGTTTGTTGAGGGGGTAATCTTCCGGGGCTGGGCAAGGTGACCTTGGTTCGGGGATTGCTGCGGTGGTGCGGGGCCGCACGCTCTCCTGTCGTCTTGGGTGAGTGTCCGTGTGTCTTTCTCGACCATGTTTCTCTGGGTTGCTTCGTTGTTGTGTGGGTGTCTCGGTCGTCTTTTGGTTTCTCCTCGTCCTTCTTCACTCTTTTTCTTCTGTTCGTTTCCGTGGGGGTGGTTGGAGGTTGTCGTCTGTGGTCGGCCATTTTGGAGTGGGTTGTCTCTGCTGGCTGATGAGGTGGTAATCTTCTTGGGCTGGGGGCGGTGGCCTTGGCTTGGGGATTATCGTGGAGGGGTGGGGTTGTTCGCTCTCTCTCCGTCTTGGGTGAGTGTCTGTTTGTCTCTTCCGGCTCTGCTTCTCTGCGTTGCTTTCCTGTTGATTTGTGGGGGTCTTGGTGTCTTCCTGTTTCTCCTGTATTTCAAGCCCAAATATAAATAGGAGAGGCATACTTGGGTACAGAAAGAGTTAATTTTGTTATCTGTCTAAAATAATCGGCCTCTCTGTCTTGTTCTGTCTCATTCTGCCTGTATACGTTTCATTCTGGTTCTTCTCACCTCGGGATTGCTCTGTTTCAACCTTCTCCCACTCACTTGTGTGTTTGTCTTGCCCTGGCTAGCTTCTTCTCGCTCTGTTTTAGCTTATCCCACCCTACAATACTCTGAAGCACCCTACACCCTTATAGTTATGTATTCAGTTGTCTACAAAGATTATCAAGATTAATTTTAATAAATTTCCAATACTGTCTTTTGAAAACACAACTCGTTTATTACTCAGTTATTTGTACTATTGTTTTGCTAAACGGTCAACCAAAGGTCTAGCCAAAGTCCCGCCATCTTGAATTCATAGACAAAGAAAAGCAAGCAACAATAGATATATTGATATCACATGCCTTATAGTATTTTCTAGTTTTATACGTTTGGTGTCACTATACCCTGTTTCTTTTCAACTGACAGTAAATGCAAAGTTCCCATCAAGATTTCTCAGTTATTTTGAAGATTTTGTAGTGAAATATGGTGCTTATTATATAAACTTGGTCTGAATATGAGGCAGAGACATAGTAGTTTTATATTTTTCCATGAAGTATCAAGAAATTAGTTGCTTAAGGATTCAGTTTACCGTCAGTTGAAACAAAACTGACTATAGTTGTGCAAGATGTCTTTCCTTTCGGCTTTACTTTTCTCTGTTAACCGCTTGAGTACCTATTACGCTATTTCGCATTTAATTTTGGTTATCGATAGGCGATTATATGCAGCTTAGGAAATATCTCTTGATGAACTCTTAGCCTCACATAACGTCTTTCTAAGCTGAATAACATCGCCTAATAACAGAAACAGAACATAGATAAAGGCGTCCTCGTCAACACACCTCAAACATGGATGAATACGATACTCGGGGTCAGGTGTGGATTAGTGAAACCTTAACCCATTCAGTATTATGACGAAGTGCTACATATCATTTTGGCTATCATTATACGAGTTCAACTTAGGAAAGACTTCTAGGGATCAAATGGGGTACAAACTATCGCAATTAAACCTCTGATTCCAATCATTCCTTTCTAAATTCAATAACATCGTGTAATGATAGCAAAATTAAAAGGAAGAAATGCTCCGTGGTCTACTGAAAGTGTAAATTAATGAAAAACGCTTCAATAAATACCTATCTATACGACATTGCATGATATCAATTTGTTTTCTTCTTTAATCAACGCTTAATTTTTCACACTTCGATCGATATTAGAAAATCAATATTTCACCCATATATTCCATAGTATGACCGTTTGTTCCACACCGCAGTACACGCCATCATGGTGCGGTCACTATCTGCTTTGTCTAATATTAGTCGCGGGTAAATTCTTGGAATTAATCATCGGGGATAAATCAGTTAATCATGTAAAAGATAAAAACGCGTAATAAAAATTTCAATATTGCTTTTTCATAAAATATCTATTGACATGCACGATTCCAGTAATGGAGACGAGAATATAAATTTGGATTTAATATTGGTAAAGTTAATAATTGTTAGAATGTAACGATATACCAACACTTATGTGGACGAAAAAGCTTTAAAATCGAAACTGTTTATGTACTACAGTAAATTACGCTGTGGTTGACAATGGCAATATTATTGATAATAATAGTGATAATAATGATAAATAATTTATTAAATTGTAAAGTATTTTGGATACAGGTCTTATAAAATATTCAGGTATAAGATTGAACTTTACATATCAGCTATGATGAAATTTAAATCAAACTGTAGACAGCAGAAGAATGCTAAAATATAGTCATTTTTAAAATTACAATGAACACAAGATAGCCATACGAAGGGTGTCAATGGTGAACTTGGAACCCAACTTGTTGATATTGTTCAAACTTAATTTTAAGACATTGCCGTAAATGTATATTGCCGTAAAAATAATTAGGTAATGCACATCTATAAATTGATGGATACTATTTTTGCTTACACAACATTCAAGGTCTAGTTCAACAAAATAATTGAGAAAAGCTACAAAAACATACAGATTGAATAACAAAACCTTGGGGATAGACTTGATTATTTTGATTTGCCACTATATTAAAAATAAAAGAAAACAAAAAGTCTGGTATATTCATTGATAGGAGGAGGGATAGGTTCCCATTTAACAGTCATAGTTGTAATATTGCAATGTACTGTATTCTTGGGTAGCTTGAGTAATCACACAAGAGCCTCGGAAACTCAACTAAACGGCTGGCATTTGTTTTATGTTATACCGCACTTCATACCAAACTACATTTAGGGAAGAAAAAAATACTTCTATTCTATTCTATTCTATGACCTGTGCCCCACGTACTGTCCCTTCCTTTACTTGTATTGATAACGAACCCGGACCGGCTACGAACTATGATATTGATAATTGTTAAAGTACCATTTCACCCGATCTCAATCTAAAAACAAACTAAAATTAACAATATTAAAGAAAATACCGGACTGTCTTTAGTTGACAACTGTAAATGTAAATTTTGTGTGAATTAATTTGATTTCAAACATCATAAACATTTTAAAAGTTACATTACTAATACAACATTTTTGTTTTTAAATTCTTTAGATAATGTAACTTCTCAATGTAAAGTAAAGAGAGTTATATATTTAATAACATGTGATAAATGTGGTATACAATATGTTGGACAGACGAAGAATGAGTTAAGAGAAAGAGCCTATGGACATAGAGCTGGAGTAAAGAACGGCATTGACTCCAAGATTCTTTTATACAAGCATTTCAACACTGATTGTACCAAATTAGACTATAAATACAAAATTATTGAAATTGTTAAAGAAGAAAAAGATCTTTTTGATAGAGAAAATTATTGGATTGGAAAATTAATGACTATCTATCCATTTGTACTTAATAATCAAATTAAAGGTGTAGGCAACATATTGTATAAAGACTTTTTAAAATATGATTTTAATAACCCTTACTTTAACTTCCCCGCTAGAAACAGAAGACCATGTAGACATGGTAATAGAAGACTAAATTCATTAAATAAAAAGAAAAACAGGTCAGATATTAACCTGATTGTCAATAATTTGTATTCATTATATATAAATTTCGGAATTAAAAAATTAAAAGATTCATTGAAAGGCCTACAAAAGAAAAGTTTTGCTCCTTTGATAGAAAACATTCTAAATAATAAAAAATAATTTCACCAATAAATATAAAAATACTGTCTTTGATTTTATGGGATGTATTAGAGATAATTCTAAGAAATTCATAGATAACCCTATTAACCCTAACCCATTACATTAAGGATAAAGTTATATCCACTTTGAATTACTCTAAAATTTTAGACAAAATTAATGTTAACAGTCTAATAAATTCAAAGAAAGTTAAGTCCAAGTTGACGGATGGATATAAAGATTTCAAACCAATAATAGTTTATTCATCTGAGCGACCAGTTGGATCTATTATTCGTAATTATAATAAAGTTTTAGATAATCTTTCAGAAAATTATATTTTCAATAATAATAAATGCGTATGTGAAAGAGCCATGGATATGCCAGCTAACAGACGTAATGCATTAATAAAGTTAATTTATAGTCCGATAGGTCATATATTAACAGGTGATGTAGAAATAGTTAAACAATTTGCAAACGACAAATTAGCGGAGCTATGTCAAAAAAAAATTAAATATAGAATAGGGAATGATAAAGTACCATTTGACAACATTTTAAAAGATATTGTTTTTTCAGTTAATAGATTAAAAGAGAAATTGTTAAAACCTAAGAGATGCGATGCGAGGGAGCTAGAAGCATGGTCAACATTATTGATATAATAAGAAATAAAGTGTTCTCCTTAAAAAATGAATTTAATCATTCTGATTTTGTAAACTATAATTATAATAAGCTTAAAATTGGTTTAACAAATTTGCATAAACATTTTGTAATCACTACAGTAGATAAAGCCAGTAGAAATTATAGCTTCATATGTAAGAAATGTTATCTAGAAAACATGAAAAAAGAACTAGGCATTAAAGGTAATAAATTTCATAAAAAAATTGCGGTAATTCTGTTTATGAAATACAGAAAAATGTAATTGTTGATAACTTAATTAATGAACATACTAATAAAAATATAACCTTTGATATTAAACTTTCTGATAAGAATAAATGCTTTGCTAAATTATACATGTTACCCAAATTTCATAAAAGACCTTATAAATATCGCTTTATTGCCGGAGCAAAATTTGCTACCACTAAAACTTTGTCAAAACAAGTCGTACATTGCTTAAAATACATTAAAAGTACTCATAAACGATATTGTGATGCCATCAAGAATAGAAGTGGCATTAACTATTATTGGAGTGTTGACAATTCAGTAGAAGTTATTGATAAACTCAATACCATGCGGAAAGTTACCTCAGTACATAGCTTCGACTTTTCAACTTTGTATACCAATTTGCCTTTAGATTTAGTATTTTCAGAACTTGGCTTTATTATAGATTTGCATTTTGACAGATTTGAAAGTAGTCGTAATCGTTACATAAATATTAATTCATATTTTAATAATGTGTCACTTAGCTTTGATCCCACTAGTTCAGTATATTTTGATAGAACTAAACTTAAAGATGCCCTTAAATTCCTCCTTTTCAATACTTATGTTAGATTCGGGCCCTACATTTTCAAACAAATATTAGGAATTCCTATGGGTGGAAATGCTAGCCCTTTAATTGCAGACTTATTCTTGCTTGCTTTAGAATTAAAATTTATGAAAAACTTAGTTGACAGTAGCAAGAAAAATAACATCCCAGAAAAATTACCACTTGCTAAATTGTTAAATAATAATATATATATTGATGATATTCTTGTTTGTAATATGTTAAATTTTAATCAAGTCGCTAAACAAATTTATCCAAATTCCATCCCCCTAAATGATGAAGTTGAAAATGTTCTTGATATAAATATACAGATTGTTAATGAACAGTGCACACTTAAAATATACCACAAAGTTGACGGTTTTAATTTTAACGTAATAAACTTTCCTTTCCCTAATAGTAATATCGATAGTAAAATAACTTATAATTGTTTTTATTCCCAGCTAATAAGATTTTGTAAAATTTGTACCAGAGTAGAACACTTTTGGGATAGAGCTAGGTTACTATACAGACTCTTAGTAGACAGAGGTTTTGTTGCAAGTAAATTGTTGCATAAATTTAGTCTTTTTAAGGTCAATTATTGTGACTGTATTTTAAAATTTTATATCAATAATTTTAATCAAGCATTATTAACCTGAAGTTTCTATTATAACCTCTGCTAACTTTCTGTATGTATGTATTAATATTTAATTTTTTCTGTTATTATTATTATTTTTTATAATGAATTGTTCTTGTTAAAAGTGTACTCTTTTGTTTAAATCTATTGTGCCTTCTTCATATTTTCAAATATTTTTATTTATTTACTGTATCTGTTCATTGTCGATAGGATCAATTGCTTGCTTTTGCGATTTCCTTAGTTTATTTGTACAATAAATGTAGGTTATTAGTAGGGTAGTAATTGTTAGGGGTCACTTGAAGCATGCTATGCTTACAGGTACCTACCCGATAGCACTATCGTTAGTGAGTGATGTATGTTTTTTTAACTTTTGTTGATTCTTGTCAAATTGAAAATTTAGCTTAACATAAAATTTGACATAAATTGTAGTTTCTTTATTCATACAGAATTTAGTAAAATTTACCAGAACGTCCCCGACTTCCCAAATTGACTAATTCCTTGAACATGACGAGGTGCATTGTTATATGTGCGATCAGTTTACTTGGGAAATAAATTGACTTGCTCATGTAGTTGTGTACACCCTATGTGGTGGATTGTGTTCTTTTATTTCAAAAATTTATTTTATTAAGCGTTGTTTCCATATAGCGATTTTGATCAGTTTATTTTGCAAGTTTTAAATTATAATTATGTTAGATTTGTTTATTTTTAGTTTTTAGTTTTCTCCTTAAGCATCCATCAAACTTTTAAAAATACCCCCAACACCTCCCTTCGATATTATTTTGAGCAGTTGAGCCGAGAGTGGCAGGACGAACTCCCTAAGACACTCCGTGAGTGGAGAGAAGGTTCCCCGACGGTATGACGAGGCCCTGCAAGAAAGTGACGCCCTACTGCCGAGACGACATGCTGAGAGGCAAACCTGTACAACGCCCATGGCAGCTGCGATGACAGGAGTTCTCATATAGAAAGAAACACAAACATCGACCCTTGCACCTGTTGTCCCCTTGACTTTCAGTCCTTCCATCAGTAGCTGGATTAGACGCAGTTCGAGCTAAGGCCATCACACCCCCTTTCTTTCATCCCTATAGCTGTGACGCCCCTGTAGACTATCACAATTCATACTTTTAGCTACCATAAATCCATCCTAAGGTTAAAAAAATCGCCTAAAAGTAGCTGATATCAAAATAATAAAAACAGACGTCGCTGGTACACAAGGGGTTAATTATCTATATACATAAGTGCACGTAATTACCGACAGCTAATTAGGGCATGTGATTACCCTTCGTGTGTGTGTGTGTGAGAGAGAGAGAGAGAGACGGACGGACGGAGAGAGTGAGTGAGTGAGAGCGAGATTGTGTGAATGAGAGTGAGATAGAGTATGAGTGCGTGATTTCCTTCCTTCCTTCCTTCCTCCTGGTCCCTTCCTATCTTCTCTGTTGTAGTGTCTTCCTCAAGGATGTGTGTGTGTGTTTGTATGTGTGTGTGTGTGTGTGTGTGAATGTTAGTGTGCGTGTGTGAATGTTCGTGTGTATGTGTGTGTGTGGGTTGATGTGGTAGAGCTTGCATTCGAGTGTTTGTGTATTAAAATAAGCACCTTCGCTTTCTCTTAATTCTTCCTACTTCGAAAGAAAGCTAAAGGTACCCCGTTTGATGAAAGTTGCGAGTTCTTGTTCTTGTTCATAGAGTACCGGTATACATATTTGAATTGTGACTTAATTAGTTAAGATAGTTGAAAAGTTTACCAATCATATACATAGTTCTTAGATAATGGCCGCAAGAAAAACAAATGTTGTAAACAAAAGGCATGCTCATGTCAGCCGACTTAAATATTAGCACGCATAAGATCGTTTTGTATTATGACATATTATATTTAGTTTCTCTCATACATACATTTTCGATTGTGTACAGTCGGTCACCTTTCCGACTGGGCCACCTAATGGTAATTTCGCTGAGAGTCTTTCGCTCTGATACTAGCCCTTTCACGCATTTATGACGCAGAAGTTGCCAGATTAGCAATAATAAATAGAGTTCTCTCACTCTTATAATTACCTCTCCAAAGTTAGTTTTCTGCCCACAGCTAACTCAAAGACAACTGCAGAGGTTGAAGTAACTAAACTAAAGGTTTCTAAATATCCCTGATGGTAACAAAAGCTTTAAAACGTCCCCAATAGGCTCAAAATCGCGTCATATGTCGGAGAGGGCTAGTAAGATCGCTCACTCCCCCCCCCCCCCCCCACCCACCTTGAATCTGTTTCATATTAGGTCCCATAGATGGCGTAGTTAGATTTGCTGGGAAGGAGTGGGACTTGCATTGGACAAGTCTAAATAACAATATATTCATTGTAATGAATAATAGACATTACTAATGTAAACCAAAACTCCTATATTATCATTGCTGCTGTTCCGTTCTCCGCTTAAACTGTTTCTTAACCCACCGTTCTAAACACGTGTAAGATAATATAGGGAGTAAGGGGGGGGGGGGGATATTATCGTGTAGGAAAGTTTGGAAGTGTGTAGGGTGGGGATGTTAAGTGAATTATTTCACCAGGTTTATGGTTACCGTTTTGTCTCATGATAATAATTACAATTATTGAACAGCTATTTTTAGTGAAATCTACCTTTAAGAAATATTAGAATATGTATTATTAATTTTTGCAATCATTGCTACAGTTCCGTTCTCCGCTTAAGCTGTTGCTTAACCCACTGTTCTAAACACGTGTTAGATAATATATATGGAGAGCTTAAGTCTAATGTTAATAACGTTAATATTAGCACACCCATATGTATAATTTATCTTTATATTTCAATATTATGTTTCATGACTGTCAACATGGTTTCCATGGAAACGAGAGCTTGTTGGTAATTCGGGAATATAGTCACAGTAAAGTTCACACTACCATTACACCAAAAGTCGAACACATTGTTCTCAACAATGTTATACAAAACAAACAAACAAAAATAGTTTATTAGCCTTTCGTACAATTTGATCATGGGCGATTTACATATTAATCTTATTTGATATACAGTATTTTACTATCATTTAACTTTTTACAAAGCAGTTTACAAACATTTACTGGCCATGAACTTTTTTTTATTTGGCCTATGCCTATTAACTCAAGATAATCGTATTCCGAAAGTAAATTAGTTGATGAGCTACCGTAGGTATATATGATAATGCAAATGTCTATGCCATCCAGGAAAATTGGTATGTAAAAAATTAAAGTGAAGCTGGCAACCGTATTTTATGATTGATTGTATTAACGATCTATTGCACAGCTAGATAAGGACTGAAATACTCTGCATCATCAAACTTCCATTACCTCACTGTAGACGTTTATGCTATTTTGACCTCTATTGTCTCACGACAGAAAGTTGAAAATGATTTGCTTCAATTCCTCGCCAACCTAACATCTCTTAAAATGCCACACTTACAGCTGTTCAGGCATGCCAACATGGGTCACGATATCAATATATACCCTCTATCTTTACTGTCATTAACAATATAATGGTTTTGACCCACTTGCGTTATCCTGCAATGCTAAAAAATTACAGGTGCTTGATGTGCTTCCTGTGAAGTTGTTTTGATTAGACAAATGTGCAGAATATAACTGTTGGTATGCCTGGAGACAATATATACTCGTGACTTGCATTGGAAACCATTATTATAGTTATACTAATTAAAATACAAAGGATTACTGTGGTAATTTTATTTGACATTTAATATACGAAAAATGTCATTGTAGAGAACAATGTGTTTGTAGAAGTTTAATTTTGATGTAATGGTAGTTTGACCTTTACTGTGATTATATTACCAAATTACCAACAAGCTCTCGTTTCCATGGAAACCATGTTGACAGTCATCTATACATGAAACATAATATTGATATATAAAGGTAAATTATACATATGAGTGTGCTAATATTAACGTTATTAACATTAGACTTAAGCTCTCCATATATATTATCTTACACGTGTTTAGAACAGTGGGTTAAGAAACAGTTTAAGCGGAGAACGGAACAGCAGCAATGATAATATAGGAGTTTTGGTTTGCATTAGTAATGTCTATTATTCATTACAATGAATATATTGTTATTTAGACTTGTCCAATGCATGGGTGAATACATGAGAAATCATTTGGATCATATCAGTCCCTTCCAGTGAGTGCCAGGCACCCGCCTTGCAACACAGTCCCACTCCTATTCTGTCCAGCTCTCAAAGCCAAGAATTGGCATTCTCAGTCTTTCTTCTACTCAACAGGTGAACTCTGGAACTTCTCCCTTAATACATTTTTCATTAATTGTATCCTATGACTTAAGCTATTTTAAACTTCGTGTGTCCTGGCATATATTTTACCACAACGTCCCTTGAATTTGGCTCTGTCACTCTTTTGGCTTTTTGGGAGACACTCTTTACAGGCAACCTGCCTTTTGTCTCCCTCATACACATAGACAATGTAACGCGTACGGCATTTGTTATATGCCATGTTGCTTAATATTCTGTATATACAGTGTAATGTAAAATTGTTAAATATAGAACTTGAATAAATACTATATTCCAAAAAATATTCCTTAAAGACTTTATATTTAGGTTCTTACAACATATACTTATATCATATGTATATATTTCTGAACTATAATTACTACACTATAACACGCCACAAGCATATGCAAACAAACAGGCATGCACACACACACGCATACGCAAACGCACATACTGGTTATTATTATTTCCACCCACTATTACATGAGGTGTCACGAAATATATGATTATGATATATATCTCAATTGCGTAGCATACATTTAGTCCTGTTGCTAAATAATGACATTGCTAAGTGTTCAATGTTGCCACCGAAAATAATTCTCTATAAAAAACATATTCAGTCCGATAATGCTTATTGAGGCACACAGTATTCTGAGTGTGTGTGTGTGTGTGTGTGTGTGTGTGTGTGTGTGTGATTACCGATTATGCCAAGAGTAATGCTTAGTTGACGTAGTTTGCGTTTCCGAGGTTAGAGAGTGATGGTCGACCAATGACAATCACTGTTGTCAATTGCGTGAGAATATGTTATTAGTTGCCTGAGATTGCACTGCATATAAAAGAACAGACAATACTGTATTAGTTTAAAGAAATAGTACATTTTAAAAAATAACAAATGTAAATTAGCTTTCTGAAGTCATACGAGTACAAAGGAGTACAAAGGAAATCAAGCAACAACAGATCTAGTGACCCTTCTAGGCTGCTTGTCCTCCAAAACACTGAGGATCAAGTGTCCAAACAGTGGTTTAGAGTGGGTAAGGGAACATTGGAAAGGGAACTACTGCCCTGCCACTAACGTGGCAGGACTAGGAAGTTAGTAGGGGACATATGGGTTAGTAACTGAGGGGAGGATAAAATAAAGTTATTCATTTACAAACGCAGTCAGTCGCGGATTTGATGCGAGATATTTGTCTAGGCGGAATTTAAATGAATCAACGGTGCTGCAGTCTATAACGTCTCGGGGAAGCCCATTCCACAAGTTGACAACTCGATTGAAGAAGAAATTCTTAGATTCGTGTGAGTTAAAAGATTTACCAATAATTTTGCAACCATTTCCCCGCGTGTAATTAGATTGGTCGATAGTGAAGTACTTACTACAGTTCATATTGTCGATGCCTTTGATGATTTTGAACACTTGAATTAAGTCACCTCTTAATCTGCGCTGGGTTAAAGGAAATAGATTTAATTCTCTAAGACGCTCTTCGTATGGTTTGTTCTTTAGGCTAGGTATCATTTTGGTAACTCTACGTTGAACTCGTTCTAGCTTGTTTATGTCTTTTTGGTAATAAGGGCACCAGCATTGAACGCAGTATTCTAGAAGAGGGCGGACTAAGGAATTTATAAAGGGTTAGGATTACGTCTTTGGATTTATGCTCAAATGATCTGCCTATAAAGCCAATTATTTTGTTTGCCTTCTTAACAACTTCTGAACATTGTTGACTTGGTTTTAGGTTACTCGATATTGTTACTCCCAGATCGGTTTCTCTGTTTACATTCTTAAGCTGAGTGCCATTCATCGAATAGTTTGCTTTCTCATTTAGGTATCCGATATGTAGTACTTTACATTTATCCGCATTGAAACTCATTTGCCAAATTTGGGCCCAATGTGACAATTTATCTAGATTGTGTTGCATATCGTCAACTTGATCTTTTGAGAGTACGCTATTTGCAATTTTTGTATCGTCAGCAAATTTTGAGATTGTACAGGTGAGACCCTCATCTATGTCATTGATGTAAATTAGAAAGAGAATTGGTCCTAGTACCGATCCCTGGGGTACCCCGCTACTTACATTGGTCCATTTAGATGCCTTACCGTTTATGACTACTCTTTGCTTTCTGTCGCTGAGCCAATTTTCTATCCATTTCAACACACCGTCTTGTATTCCATGCGCTTTTAGTTTTAGCAGTAAACGTTTGTGGGGAACTTTGTCAAAGGCCTTTTGAAAATCAAGGTATATAATATCTACAGCTTTACTCTCATCGTAGAGGTTGAGGATATCGTGGAAGAAGTCTAAGAGGTTTGTTAAACAGGAACGTTTTTTACGAAAGCCGTGTTGAGTATCTTTAAGTATGTTATTTTCCTCTAAGTGATTTACGAGTCTGTCTCTTATGACCGTTTCTAGCATTTTACATACAACTGAGGTTAAGCTAATTGGACGATAGTTACTAGGTAGGGATTTGCTGCCTTTTTTTAATATCGGTGTTACGTTGGCTAGCTTCCACTGATCAGGCATAGTTCCAGACTGCAAGGATTTATTGAATAGTAATGTCAGTGGTTTGGAGAGCTCATCCTTAGCTTCCTTTAGAACTCTAGGCGAGATTGTATCAGGTCCAGGCGTTTTATTTACCTTGAGTTTATCTAAACAATTCAATACTTCTCTCTCTGTAACGGTGATATTGCTTAGAACATCTGAATTATCAATCTGAATCGGCGATGGTGTAGGGATATCACTGAGGTCTTCTGTTGTAAAAACTGATGCAAAGAAGGTATTGAGGGCATTACTCATTTGTACTTCGTCTTTGTGTGTATTCTCCATTTTCATCGACTAACGGTCCAACAGTTGAAGTAGTAGGCGAATATCTATACTATATCACTAATTATAGCATACTTATCACCACGACTTATGTGACACCAAATGATAATATTGATTTTAAACAGGTTATATACAGTATAAACCAATAGTAGATGCAAGTTATCAAATATGACTACATTCGACGGCCGGTCACGCAAGTATAATGTGTCTAACACATAAAAAAAAACAATACCTTATATGGTGATAATGACGTTATGTGTGGACTTATTTTACTCCATATCATTATATGTGTATCTGCCCTTTTGCAATCATGTTTAAAAGCAGCAAACTGATGCAAAGAAGGTATTGAGGGCATTACTCATTTGTACTTCGTCTTTGGTGTATTCTCCATTTTCATCGACTAACGGTCCAACAGTTGAAGTAGTAGGCGAATATCTATACTATATCACTAATTATAGCATACTTATCACCACGACTTATCTGACACCAAATGATAATATTGATTTTAAACAGGTTATATACAGTATAGACCAATAGTAGATGCAAGTTATCAAATATGACTACATTCGACGGCCGGTCACGCAAGTATAATGTGTCTAACACATAAAAAAAAACAATGCCTTATATGGTGATAATGACGTTATATGTGGACTTATTTTACTCCATATCATTATATGTGTATCTGCCCTTTTGCAATCATGTTTAAAAGCAGCCTCGTAAGGATCAGTAGATCTGTTGTTGCTTTTGTTCCTTTTTACTTATTTGTTAAATGTGACATGTTGGGTAGACTTTTACAAACACAGGAAAAATTAGATTCTTGAGTTTTAAGGCGTCGGTACCGTTTAAATGCTTCCTCCTTATTGCGGACAGCAGTAGAGAGAAAGAAAATTTAATGTATGCCTCCATGCCCGATAGGATTGCCTCGGAAATGCGTTCAGCACTCTCCTTATTGCGGACAGCAGTAGAGAGAAAGAAAATTTAATGTATGCCTCCATGCCCGATAGGATTGCCTCGGAAATGCGTTCAGCACTCTCCGAGGGTCCCCGGCAACAGAAGCAAAATTCATTCCATGGGAAATCAAAGAAGTACTGCCGGAGAGCCTCCCAGTCGCCAGCGCCAAAGTGCCACAAGCGCCGCCTGCTAAGAGGATCAGGTGGCCGTACTGGAGAGATAGGACAGATGACAGAGATAAGTTTATGGTCGGAGGAGCCCAAAGGAGAAAAAAGATCAACAGTATAAGAAGAAGGGCTAGAAGTTAGAAACAAGTCAAGAATGTTGGGCCGATCTCCGAGGCATGCTGAACCAACTGCTCTAGGTCATTTAGGATAGAAAAGACGTAGGCTTGTTCACCAAGTTGGTCAGTAGAATTAGAGGAGAGCCATTGGTGATGATGAACGTTGAAATCTCCTAAAATGGAGATTCAGAGAAAGGAGAAATGGCTAGAATGTGTTCCACTTTAGGGTTTATATAATCAAACAATTTGGGAAAGTCGGTAGAGTTAGGGGAAAGACAGTTATCACATAAATATTTAATATGAGAATGATGGAAAGTTTGAGCCATAAAGTTGAGAATTTAGAGGAGCCAAAATCGGAAATACGAAAGCCTTTGGCTTTGAAACTAGGATAGAGAAAGTAGGAGGATACAGAGAAGGGGCTGCTGGCAGTTGCTTCAGACACCTGAGTTTCACACCCACTAAATATGTCCGCCTTGGCTGGGATCGAACCAAGGTCAAGCAGATTCACACGTGAGCGTGCTTGCCACTCGACCGCTGTGGCTCCAGTGCTGAATGAAATTATCAAGCACTAGCCTCAATAAAATGTATGATTGTAGCTAACACAGTAAAGGGGAACCACGGTCCGGAGGTTCATGGTCGATGCATGAGCTATTAACACGGATATTATATACGATTGTTGTTACAGGAATGAATGGAGAAAGTTTGTTAGAAAGAACATATGAAGGTATTTGTAACCTTTTAATTGACAAACCTGGAAGGTCATCATCCCCGATGTTGTGAAGACTTTGTTGTGGAAGTGTATATCATCTGAGGTGAAGTCAGTGATATTGAGGCCTGGTGAATGTTGTTCCGAATGTTAGAATACTTGCTTCGACAGTTATTTATTGTATTCATTTTCTCCCGGTCATCATTGTTCCCTTTCTAATGTCCCTTGCTAACCCTCCCCATCTATTTAACGGGAATGAAGGGTTGGCTACTGACTGTCTGACTGCCTGTTACACTTTCTGTAGTAGCATTAGCATGACCAGATGCTGTCTGTTATATACTAATGACTATACTGTTTCAGCGACCAGATAGATGTCAATAGTTCCAGCTGATTGACTTGTGCGATCGATCGTGATTATTTAAACCTTTAAGAATTAATGATTACTGAAAGACGAGACATTGAAAAAAGTCGCATTAGCCAATCAGCTAGACTTATTGACATCTAGATGAGCCGTTCTCACCTCAGCGTCGCTGAAACAGAGTATAGTGATCCAGCAGCACACATCAAAGTATATAATTATACACTAACAAGTAGACCCACCAGATACTCACATTTCTGGTAGCTCGCCGAAATTTGTTAGTCTTGTAAAATCGTGACGTCACGCATGGGATGTAGGCTAGATGTTGACAACATGGGAGAATGTCGTTCCACTTTGTTTTTCCATTATTAACTCATACTGGTAGAAGCTTTGCATAGTTTATGGCTTCAAATTCAAGAAAGCACTATATTAAGAACAAGTAGAATATGAAAAAAAATCAATCAAGTCATTAATTTTGTAATGATATTCGATATAAATATGCAGACGAAGGAAGCTCATGCCCTGCAGCCGGTATACTTCTACTATATTCACGCCCAATTACAGGTATATGTCGATGTATGTTTACTGTATGTCTTGAATTAGGTTTGGTTACGTTGGTTGGGATAGTATTTATCATCAAAGTATTTTAAATGCATCGAAATAGAATCGTGATTCGGTGTAAATGTCAGGGCATAGCGGCTGCGGCCATGCCTTCCCCGTAGACGAAAGCTCAGTTGTCATAGCGAATTCTCTTATAGAGCATTTTATATATTACCCAGGTCTATTATTGTATGCTGGTGAAAGTTATAATAATTAAACCAGACAAAAGCTGGACATTTTTTAGGTACTCATGATAGTGGTGAAAAAGAAAACAAATTAAAGAATATATATGTCAGTCATAATAATGGGGTTCGTGTGTGTCTATGTTCCGGAGTGGCTTTATTTCAAAGTATCTTTGTTTTCGTGTTCCTTTTTCAATTGTGCAGTACCTACAGTACAATCATACTGCATATACCCGGGGTACGTTGTGGTGACTACATTTAAAGGCAGTTTATACTGTTCAGGCAATCATGTTAATGATTAAGGTTAATGGGAAAATAATAATGAACACACTTAAATTATCGTATGCGCCAGCTGTCCTAGTATGCGCCGCCCTCTACCACCACGTATATTCCGCGTATATTTCACTATCTTATGACACAGTAAACACTCCCTTGACCAATATATCGCAACATTAACCCATTTTTAAGACAATTCACCATAATCCTCACTATGGAACACAATAGGTTGTTGTTGTTGTTGTTGTTCCCCAAGCTGCCTGGCCGAACAGCCCCAAGGCCCCGAGCAATTCCAAGGCCATAACCGAGCGCCCCCACAGAACCCTCCCTGCCGACCACAATAAAGCCTGGGTGACCGAAGTCACTCCATGGCGGGGAGCTGAGGAGGGTGCGGAAACGCCCGGGAAACCAAAGCCCCACCCAGGGCCCTGTGCCCCTCAGCAATTATGAAGAGAAAGTTGAGGGGCAAGGGAAAAATGTGACGCTTTGGCTTCCAATCTTGGTAGATTGGGAGGTCAATCCACGGAAAAGATGCCGTCACTTGAGATCTAGAAAATATATAAGTTAAAGGAACAGTCAGAGTAAGCTATGGGTATGGCAGAGATCGCTCAGTTCTCACTCTGATAGACCAGCCCATCACCACATGACTAGAACCCAATCCTCTCAGCATCAGCTAGGAAAGGCCCTAGAAAGCCGCCTTTGGCGGGGGGATAGCTCCCCTATTTACACCCCTTTCGGGGTCGGGCACCCGCCCACAATAGGTTAGCATAACAATAGGTTAGCATAATGAGTTGATGACTGGCCAATACTGCATGCAGACAGTATGCAGAGACCTTGGCTATGATATTCATACAACGATTTTATCCCAAAAATGATATAATAATGACTCCTTAAGGTGGTGACAAGCTCACAAGATACTGTCATTAGACTTAATCACAACTAAATATAGTATACTCCAATGAAAGACATGTTATTCAGCTTTTCAAAGCCACACATCCTTAGATTCTTCAGGTTTGTATATGAAATATGGTCCTACTGTCCCAGGCGTGACGTCACACTGGATGTCGGAGGTTCCAATATTACTTCGGTGAGTTAACTTCTTGTATGTACTGTATATAAACTTTGGCACACATAGTGGACACCTTAACAATACCCATCAGGGTTTTACAAACTAATGGTCCTCCAGATATTATCTGCCATCACTCACAGTGCACTCGGTTTATGATTACGCATATAGTTATTATTAATTATATAGGGTGACAGGCTCTTATCTAACTTATACATTTTACTGCACATAATATATAATTACCCTTGCATAGATTTAATCATGTAATATTTAACGTTAACACAGTTATATCGGCATTTAAACCCAACACGCACATACATACACCTGCCAACTGGATGAGGTTGCGGTCATCCTCTTTATACCATTTGTGATATAATTATGGTCTCTTCAGGCCTAGCGTGGCTGCTCAATTTCAGTTTATCTTGAAATAGTTCCTACGCATGTTTTTCTCTTCCAGAAGCCAATAGATCTAAGTCATAACATGATTGGTTGTTAAAATATCAGTGGATATATCTTTTTCATGAGCTACCCTGGCAACCTGTAACTCGCTGAGTTAGTTGCGAAAGATAATAATTGGTAGATAGTGCGGTTCCTGTGACTCTCCTGCCAAACCACTATTCCTACAGAGAGAGAGAGAGAGAGAGAGAGAGAGAGATGGCTAGAGCCATAACATATACTGATATGCGCATGCATGCAGTGAAACATTAGTGTTTATGGAAACACAAGTGTGTATGTGTGTGTGTGTCTTTGAAACATCATATTAACATTCTTGAATAAAAAGTTTCCCAGAGGTTAGGTTTGCTCAATCGTCTGTTACCCCCTTATCCCCGTACAACCTCTTTCTCCGTACAGGGACACTGTTGTAAGCGTATCAGGTATTGTTCGCATATGAAAAATGCCTCTGAAAGGGTGCAGTCAAAGGCATCTAATCTCTACTCTTCTCCACCATATTGTCTACAATCTCTCCACATTGTGAAAATTGCATGTATGTTACTGTTATGCCATTATTATAATCAGTGTTCTTCACAGCTGTCCCAATTTTGTTCATGTTTAGATGAATATATAGAGTAAACATTACCGAGTACTTATTCTTTTGATTAATAAATACTCTATCCACAGATATTAGAGTCAAGCTTTCGTTTATAAGTCTCTTCGATGTATTCTTCCATTTAGTTCGTCTCTCCCTTTCCCGCTCGCTCTCTCTCTAAACGGTTTAATTATATTTGCATTGATATCCAAATGTATATGCTAATAACAAACACCTTTATCATACATATCAACATTGGGAAATGCAAACCACTAAAACTTCTCTGGGGCTACTTTGAAAGTATATAGTGTTTTCCAATGACATTTTAGTAGGACCTATTTTTCTTATAAGTTATAACACCTTTGAGGTTCGTAGCACTTATTTCCGAGAAAATCACTTATTTGATTCTACTTAAGTAGGTTACCAGTTCTAAAGTCTGATATTTGTATACTGTATTTTAGTCATATATGTATGTTTTCTTCTCCAAACCCCCTTCTCAAACACAAAATACACATCTGGAGAATATCATAATTATATCAATATATGTTACACTGCTTTTATTGCTGAATGACCTCATAATATTTCTCTAACAGTGTAGGATTCTTTGGTGTAAGCGACCGACCAGTTATGAAAGCTGTTATTTTGGTATGGGCATTTCACTAATGACGACTAGATGGATATGGATATGCAGTACATAGAAACATTATTTCATTTTAAGTAACAACACAATGCTACACATAATGCTGTATTTGAAAAAAAAGAAGCATGAGACAGAGAGGTATGAGGAGCCCCAAAACAAATGCCGCAAATCGACAATACGGGCCGGCCCAGCCCGGGACCTCAACCAAAATTAAGAGACCAACATAAACCCAAAGAAGAGCAAATGAACATCAGCTAAGGAAAAGACTAATCTATAATGTGGATAGATATAGATAGATAGCTAGATAAATAGATAGTGTGAGTGAATGAGTGAGAAAGAGCTGTCTTACTAAATAGATAGTGAATCTAGCAATCCCTACAAATTGGTTTGCAAACAATAATTACACATAAACAAATATTTCTTAAAGGCAGATTTCACTAGCAAAAGCTATTTACATCTTAATTAATATCAAGAGATAAAACGGTAACCATAAACCTGGTGAAATAATTAACATAACCCCCCTCCCCCACCCTACACACTTCCAACCTTCCCTACACAATAACCCCCCCCCCCCTACCCCTTTCTCCGTGTAGCCCATCCCTCTCCTTCCCAGCAAATATAACTACGCCATCTATGGGACATATTATGCAACAGATTCAGGGTGGGGGGGAGTGAGCGATCTTAGTAATATCAGACCGAAAGACCCAGCGAAATTACCATTAGGCGGCCCAGTCAGAAAGGTGACAGACTGTACATATGCTCGTATATCCGTGGTACTTTTGATGTACTGTACCGGCAAAACGATTTAATGGGACCCAGACGGTATTGTGCAGCATGAATTACTGGTTCGGCTCAATGGTTCAAGGAGGGGGTTTAGTTTGCTCTCTAAACCTCTATCAAACTTTTAAAAAAAAAATATATATATATATATATAAATTTGTCAATTTTTTGGTAGAAAATTGTCCCGGCCGAAGGCCGATTCCTCTAAAAATACAGGCTCGCTATCGCTCGCCAGGAAAAAAATTGACACCTAAATGGCACGAAAGGTCTTAATATTGGCAAACAAATGGGACAAAACGTCTGAAAAACGCCAAACTAATGGGGCGAGCGTCTTAAAATCTCAAAACTAATAGGGATAAACATGAGGGAGAAGGTCCCTAAAAAACAAGTGCCTCCCCGGTTACCGTCCGGTTATTTAGGCTTAAAAAAATTGAAATCCTGAAAATACCATTAGGTGTTTACTCAACAAGAGTCAAC
Source organism: Paralithodes platypus (assembly GCA_032716605.1). Taxonomy (NCBI): domain Eukaryota; kingdom Metazoa; phylum Arthropoda; class Malacostraca; order Decapoda; family Lithodidae; genus Paralithodes; species Paralithodes platypus. Next base: position 82,544,360 of record CM064487.1, read on the forward strand.
ATCCCTTCATACGCCAGTGAAATGTTATTAGTGAAAACCCATTGGATTTTTTTTTTTTTTTTTATGTTTTCCAAAATTTTCCTGTAACTCTAAAAACGTTATATATCGAACTTTGAAATTAACATGCTCAGTAACTACTAGTCGTACGAGGATCATACCTATATAAATGGAAAGAGTGTAAGCTACTCTACAACCTCCCATACGCTTTATCTTCTACTTTGCCGTGTTCCTGCGTAAAATATTGTAAAAAATAAAAATCTTTAAATGTTCACCTAATTACCTTAGACTTTCACATGTTTTTCTCAAAACTGTTTTGTCGCACTTTGGGATCTTATAATAAATGTATTATTGTACCTATAGGAATGGTGTATATACCATTGGGTTTTAAGTGAGTGAGAGCACAGTGAGAGCACACGGGTCGGTTGAGCTCCTCAAAAGAGGGGATTTTCGGAGGGGTATCGTGGGGCTAAGTGACCCATATACGTATCAGAAGATCGGCGATGATACGGTGCTTCGGCACATAGTAAACAGAACGTGGTTTCTTGTTTAAACATCGCCCACAAAGCATATTTAGTTTAATCTTGAGAGTGTTATTACCAGTATCAGTGAAGGGACAAGGAGCCGTCAGGCACTAGCCCAGCCCTGCCCAGGCACCATAAACCTCCAGCAGTAACCACAAGGTGAGTGAAGTAACCGTTTATAGGGCAGGCAGTTTCACTCTTATGGTTCCCCACCATAGGCCTCATCTTCCATCTACCCCAAGGACCTGACCCTCGGTCTTTCAACTTCTCAAACAATTCTAACCATTATGAAGTACTTGCTATAAGGTCCATTGTATTTCCCTCTCTCTAACCATTTAGGAAATACTTGCTACAAGGTCCATTTTCATTTCTCTCTCTCTCTCTCTCTCTCTCTCTCTCTCTCTCTCTCTCTCTCTCTCTCTCTCTCTCTCTCTCTCTCTCTCTCTCTCTCTCTCTCTCTCTCTCTCTCTCTCTCTCCTTTTTTCCTTAACATCTTTCCATCCACTTTCAATCACCGCACTTAACCGTCTCATTGTTATTATTTTTTGGTTTTCTATAACTTCAGATCGCTTTTTATCATTTTAGTTATTTGTTTTTCTCTAACATCTTTCATACCCAACCAGGCCAGCCCCCTCTCCAGCTCGCTTTCTTTCTCCCTCGCCCCCGCCCCTGCTCTCTCTCCCTCTCTCTCTCTCTCTTAACATTTTGTACAATTTAAGAATTTTTCCATAACTGCTGCCCTAGATTCGGTTACCCACTCAGATCCTGGCTCTCGCTCACTCTCTGGCTCTCTCCCTATCTTGATGTTGACAGCATTATTAATATCCTAAGCATTTATTAATACTCAACATCAGGGTGGCGTCGCCAGTGTTAGTAATCATAGGATATAATTGGCGTGCTTCCCTTCAATCAGTTAGATCTTTTAGTTGTACCGGTGCCCAATGCCGAGGATTTATACATTTAACCACTTAGCTTTAGGAGAAGTAGGCCAATTGCCCATCAGAAAGGTTGACTATGATATGTGATGTTTTTTGTTTTTTGTTTTTTTGTTTTTTACATATCCCATCAGAAAGGTTGACTATGATAAGTCAATTTTTATGCATCCAGCCAATTATACATTAATAACAACAGCAATAATCTAGATATGTGCCAGGAGAGATTTCCCGGGGTTTCTGAAACAAGGGAGACATGGTAGAGATGGAAGCACCACGGGAAGATCAGGAGGACGGCTTGGTAGAGGCAGAGGAACGGATAATCTTGGAAGAGTATGGCCTAGCAGATACTAAGTGTTTTAAGTGCGGAATAACCAATGCAAAAAAGAATTCGCGAAAATGTTCCGGCTGTCTTAGATCTATTCATTTATCTTGTGCTAAGCTGACAAAGAAAACATCAGGAGAACAACCAAACTGGAAATGTCTCGCATGCCCAGGGCCCACTGCAGAGCCAACCGGGGCAACACCGGCAACACCGGTCGCCAAACTTGACCCAACTTGTGACCAAATGGAAAGCGCGGATCCAGGTCCTTGCCCGGGTACCTAAAGGAGCCAGAATCCAAGTGGCGGAGGCCCTTACAACCATCATAAAGCAGGCCCTACAGCTCAAGACACCCCTCGCATGGGCACGGCTCCTGGGTTTCTCCTATGGGGCCCTCCGAAAACCACCCAGAACCAACATACAAGACCATCTTCAGGTTTCACTAGCCACCAGAGTAAAACGTCAAGTAGCACAGTATATGGATGGAAACAAACTGGTGGAACCCCCCGAACAGCAACCAAACAGGGCCCAGAAGCACCAGGACAAGGAAGAGGAAGAGGCTGAACAGCTACGTAAGAGGGTCGCGGCGAAGCTGGCGGATAGTGACATCAAAGGGGCCGTCAGACTGTTGTCCTCTTCAGAAGGTTTTGCTGGTCAAGGCACCGAAGTTGTTGATGCCCTACAAGAAAAGCACCCACCTACACCTAGGGACCTAAACCTCCCCCCTGCCCCAAATGACCAGATGCGCCAACCTTTAGTTGTCACGAAGGAGCAGGTGGTTGCCGCAGTGACTTCATTCCCAGCAGGCTCAGCCGCGGGCCCAGATGGTATCCGACCCGCCCACCTCAAAGGCCTCTTGGGTCAGGGATCAGGAGCTGCTGGGGAGGCACTCTTGGAAACCCTCACCAAATTCATCAACATGGTTTTAAGAGGGGAAGTACCCGACTGTGCCACACCCCTATTTTTTGGGGCATCACTCTGTGCACTGGCAAAAAAAGATGGCGGAGTGCGCCCAATAGCAGTAGGGAACACCTTCCGCCGCCTTGCCACAAAGGTGGGTTTGAAACCACTCTCGAATGGCCTAGGTCAACACTTAAGACCAGTTCAACTAGGTTTCGGAACTCCAGGGGGGTGTGAAGCTGCTGTACACGCAACCCGCACCTACCTCAGCCAAGCCCAAGAAAAACGAGTGCTTCTAAAGATTGACATGCGGAAACGCATTCAACAGCATTCGCAGGGATGTCTTCCTCCGTGCAGCTCAAGAACACATCCCCACTCTGTACCCCCTACTTTGGCAGGCTTATTCCAAACCTTCAATCCTGAATTTTGGCGAGACGGTAATCCCATCAGCGACCGGGTTACAGCAGGGAGATCCAGGTGGTCCTGCTCTTTTCTCAATAGGGGTGGATGCAGCAGCTAACAAAGTAAGGTCAGAACTGAATGTATGGTACCTGGACGATGCAACCTTGGGTGGGTCAGTAGAGAACGTTCTAACCGACCTAAATAACATCGTAACTGACCTCGGCCAGGCCGGGCTGGTGATAAATGACACCAAATGTGAACTTGTCCTCCTCAACCACACACGTGAACAAGGAGAAGAGACTCAGGCCCTGTTTCGAAACATATTGCCAGATGTAAAGATCCTTCAGGAGCACCAGCAAACCCTATTAGGTTCCCCACTAACTCTGGCAGCAATCCCACCAGCACTTCAAGTTAAAAAGGAGGAGCTTCAACGTCTCGTGAGTCGCCTGATACACATCGATGCCCACTCAGCTCTGGCCCTGCTCAAGAACTGTTTCTCCATCCCAAAACTCCAATACCTCCTGCGCACATCGATGACTTACACGAACAATGGTGGCCTCCAAGAATTAGACAGCATAATCCGAGAAGCAGTGACCAGCATCACCAACGTGGAATTTAAAGAACGGGCCTGGACACAAGCCACCCTTCCTGTCCGCCTCGGGGGCTTGGGCATAGGGAGAGCCTCGGATATTGCCTCCCCAGCCTTTATATCTTCCCTCATCGCGACCAACGACCTCGTATTGTCCATCCTTTCTTCTCAACCCGGAACGACACTTAATGGGGACGTAACAGCAGCGATTAACACCTGGAAGGGAAGTACAGGAGTAGAGGAGGAGCCTCAGGGTACCTCCAGGAGCAAGCAGAAAGCGTGGGATACCATCTCGGCGAAGAAAACTCAAGAAAATCTCCTAACCAATGCAGACCAGGTTGCAAAAGCACGCCTCCAGGCAGCCGCCCGTTCGGAGAGTGGCTTGTGGTTACACGCCATCCCCATCCCACCTCTTGGAACTCACTTGGATGCTGAAGCGCTCCGGGTTGCCATCGCGCTCAGAGTGGGTGCGGCAGTCTGTCACCCACACACTTGCAAGTGTGGTGGGGAGATGGATGCTCAAGGTCACCATGCCTTGTCATGTAATTACAACGCAGGCCGCCTGCCAAGACACTCTGCACTAAATGATGTCATAAAATGGGCCCTGCAGAGTGCTAACCGTGCATCAATCCTCGAACCACATGGACTTCACAGAGAAGACGGCAAACGGCCAGATGGGATGACCACTTTCCCTTACAAGAATGGCCGGTGCCTCGTGTGGGATGCCACATGTGTTGACACTTTCTCCACAACCAACATCACCAGAAACGCCGACGAAGCAGGTGAAGCCGCCCGGATAGCAGAAAATAAAAAGCGAGAAAAATATCAAGCCATCGCCAGAAATCATCAGTTCGAGCCCCTGGCATTCGAAACTTCAGGAGTCTTCGGCCCTACCACCCTTAAGATGGTGAATGAAATAGGCCATAAAATCAGAGAAGTTTCAGGAGAACCCCGGGAAACCCTCTGGCTCAAGCAAAGACTAGGGATGGCTATCCTCCGGGGCAATGCCACCAGCGTCATGAGCTCAGTTCGACAGGACTGGGTCATGCCACTGTGTGAGGCCCGGGCAGGAGTGGTGTATCCGTAGTCTTTCCACAGTAGGGTAAAACAAAACATAAACTGTATTTGTATGTAACATGTGTGATGCACATAAATAAAAGGGGATGTGTCGGATGGTTGAAAGCCACAGTTGCTCGCGCGTTTGGGGCTAGCAACACGTATTATGAAAAACATGCATCCTCCTTCATTCACTGTCCCCCCCTTCACTCACTCAACCCCACAATTTGCCGGAGGATAACAGGTTTTTCACAACACGTAGACAGAGGTCTTAAAAAAAAAAAAAAAAAAAAAAATGGAAAGGGAATTAATAAAAACACTACATTTTTTTGCAAAGCTCATTTACTCTAGCTAACTTTGTTTGGTTGCAGCATGTTGTCACAGTCGTAAAATTCTACAAAATAATTTCACCTTAATATCATAATCACCTAAATCCAAAAATACACAAAATATATCAAATGTTTTTAACAAAAACTACAGACACACCTATTGTGAGTTGTTTGATCACATACAGCAGGTGCTATAGGGATTTATGTAGGAGTTTATGCGTATTATAGTTTTCAACCTATATTTTACCTAAATTGAAAGAAAAAAGCAAAAAAAACAAAAAAAACAAATATGTTTTTGACCTAGTTTTATGGTCACATACACGTGTGCCAAATTGCATTTACATTGGAAGTAAGACCTGGAAGTTGGGTAATATACAGGACGGTCCCCTTAAGCACATTTGCGTTATAATATCATTTTGAAATAGTTTATTGAGCTATTTCAGTAATGTGTTCTATTTGTTATTAGGCAACGTCTCTCTTTTTTTTTTTTTTAGTTGTGTTATTTACTTTTCTATCTGTAGCTCAATGACCCATGTGCAGTATATACAGTATGTGCGCAACTTTACCTTCCTTCCCCTCTACAGTGTAAACATTATGGGAATGAACAGGGCAATGCAAGTCTCCAAGATAATATACCTTTATAAAGGCATGTAGGTATTAATAAGCCCATACAATATAAATATCACCCAATGATTCATTATACCTTTTCGTACCTATTCTATACATTTGATTTATTTTTAGTGTAGTCTGTTTCGTGCTGTTTATTTCTCCCAATGTTTTCTTTGCCACACCATCTTGTTCTCTGGCAACTATTGGACTTCCTTCTGTATTGGTTCTGCTCGGGTTTTTTTTTTCTTTTTCTCACAGACACACTCCATCCTTCCTCTAAGGTTTTTGTTGCATTTTTGTTTTCATTCGTTTTGCCTTGCTATTCACTAATTTCTTTCTTAAACTTTCCTACTTTCAGACAACTTATTCCCCTTGGCAGTGGTTTGAAAAAGTACAGTAAGAATAAATAAATAAATAAATAAACTGAAGGAAAAGCATGATATGATTTGTGGGATAACATTACATAACATGGCATGTTTACAAATAAGGGAAGAATCTTTACTAGATATATGATCAGTTATGGAATATATTTAACTCAGTATACCATGACATAGGTCTACTCATTTTACTCTGGCTATTACTACATTATGTTATCAACCTTAGAAATGATATATGGGAGTCTAAGGGATATATCCCGTTTCACTGGTCGAGATCCTTCCTAGGATTATAAAATCATCTAGTGTCAGCAAGAATAAAAATTAAGAAAAGACACCATGTTACTGAAAGGGTTAACTTATGATACTAAGTTTCTAAGTTAGGAGAAAGATAACTTAACACAAAAATAAGTCATTTAATTATCCCTCTCACTACACCATGACGCATTTTTCATTGAATTCGCGATGTTAGGCAATTTAGGAAGTATCTGTAGGAATCCACAATATTTTCTTAGAAGGATCAATATCGTTTAATGATGTCTAAATTAAAATATAGAAACGCGCCTAGTATGCTGAACTGTTTCACTCATGCTATGCTATATACTGTTATGTTGTATATATATATATATATTTTTTTTTATTTTTTTTTTTTTTCCGGCATTTCTCTCCTTCGGTATGTGTTTTTGTTTTTTTCCCATAGAAAATAGATATTCAACCGTAGTCTGTTATTTTATGGGTTTCTTAAACCACTAATTTCAATACAATATTGTTCTGTTGTATCCGCTTCTATAATATTCCTTTTCACTTGCTTCTCATCACCTGTCAATAGTACAACATTAGCTATGGAACTGACACCCCACCAGGTACGCGCGCGCACACACACACACACACACATTCAATAAGGAGGATTTTATTAGGTTGGACGGTGGAAGAACCAGAGGACATAAGTATAAAATAAGAAAGGAGAGGTGCAAGTCAAATGTAAAACAGGTCAGCTTTCCATATAGAACGATAGATAGGTGGAATAACTTAAGTGTGGAGGTTGTAGAAGCAAAAATATCTAAAACTTTAAAAGTAAACTGTATAGTCAATAGGATCTGAGGCAGGACAACACGAGCGAGCGCAGCTTAATTCCTGTAACTACAAATAGGTGAATACAAATAGGTGAATACACACACACACACACACACACACACACACATGTAAGCGGTGAGTTTATCGGTACAAAAGAGAAATATGCATGCTTACGAATATTGTAAAATGTGTAACCATAAACCCACCAATGTGTGTACACACACACACACACACATATGCAACATTCGTATAATATTGGAAACCGAAACACATAAGTTTGTAAAAAAGGTCAGTAGGCTCCTGACCTTTGACCAGTGAGGACGTACCCAGTGACCGCTCGTGACATACCTGTTTATCCCCTAGTGAGGTGAACATTCTTAGTGATGGCTTGTGGTGATGAGATTGTCACCTCTTCCCATGTTCTCCAGCTTTGTCTTGCTTTGCAAGAGAGGCTGGAGAATGTTGAGCTCGAGGTCCAATCTCTCAAGGACGAGAACTTAGCATTGAAGATGGCATTTGAGGAAAACAAAAATGCCACTGGTGTAGGAAACCCGGACTCTTCCTGGAAGGTGGCATCTTCAAGAGGAATGAAATTAACCTTCCAGAAGCAGTATGTGACTGTTAAAAACAAGTATAGCGCCCTGGATGACGAGTGTGATGGCAGTGAAGGGGGAAAGGAGGAAGGAGATGACCCGTCTTACAGCGGGGCAGTGAGAGGGCAGGGGAGGAGGAAATCTGCAGCTACTTCTGCTCCTACTACTGCTACAGGCCGGCAACAGAAAACAGCTAAGTCTATTTTAATTGTAGGGGATTCAGTGGTTAAATACCTTGGTAGGGCTACTAACACACATGTTGGTAAAGTTGTCTGTCTGCCTGGTGCCGGAGTCGAGAAGGTGGCAGAAAAGCTAGATGGTGTCATGGAAGCGAGTGGAGAGGACCCCATCATCTTCCTCAACGCAGTGAGCAACGACATTTGGAAATGCAGGACTGAGGAGTTGCTCACCACGTACCAGGAAATGTTGGAGAGGATCAAGGAGAAGGGTGGAGTTCCTGTGGTACACAGTATCCTACCAAGAAGAGGGGTAAGGAAGGAATGGTCCTCCAGGGCTATTGGTATAAATAGCCGGCTGGAGAAGTATTGCAAGGCAAATACTATTCCATTCCTGGATAACTGGACCCTCTTCTACGGTAAGGATGAACTGTATGCCCAGGATGGAGTACATCTCTCTCGACTAGGAGTTTCGACCTTAGCCAGCTCACTCGACAAGTTTGTTGCGGGGTTTTGTTAATAAACCATAGGTGTGTAAGTAAAATAGAATCCCAGCCACATGAAATTGATAGTAATAACGAACATTCTGATAGCGTAGCTTTTCCGTCTAGGTCCAGTAGTTCAACAGGTAAAATAAATTAGTTAAAAACAATAGAAAAATAGTTGCAATACAAGTAATAGTTTGAGGGTTATTATACAAATTGCAGGAGTTTATGTAACAAAATGAACGAACTTAGAGCACTGGTTAGCAAAGAAAATATAGACATAATAGCGCTAACTGAAACATGGATTAATACAGAAACCAGGCATTTTTTAGCAGAGTTACCGGGATATAGTTTTGTTTAAATATGACCGAACAAGTAGGAGGGGCGGCGGTATAGCAGTGTTTGTCAGGAGTTCATTAAAAAGCTGTACTAAATCAGGTATTAGAGTAAATAATGAAAATGAAAGTGTTTGGATAGAAGTTAACGAAGGTAGTGAGACTTTAGTTATTGGAGTTATGTATAGACCGCCAAATATGAGTAGAAATGACGGAACATCATTATGGGAGGAAATTAAAATAGCATCAAGGCTTAACAACGTGTGCATTATGAGGGATTTTAATTTCCCTAATATAGATTGGCAGCAACAAATAGGCGACTCTGATTCAAAGGAGTTTATTGAGGTAGTACAAGATAGTTTTTTATCTCAATTCATAGATACGCCGACTAAAGGTGATAATATTCTCGATTTAGTTTTCAGTAACAATGAACATATGATAAATAGTGTAGAAATCGGGGACCACCTAGGAAATAGTAATCACAATTCTGTGTATTTTAATATACAATGGAAAGGTAATATCAGAGAGAATACAACATTAATACCTGACTTCAGAAAAGCCAATTATGGTGGGTTAAGAGAAGCACTGTTAGCGGACCCTATGGTCAAAAAATTAAGTCGATCCAGGTGTCCAAATGAGTGTATCCTTTCTCAGGGCACCTGTCATCTTAAGTCAGGAAGAGACGTCAAACTTGGTAGATACATACGATAATTTATCAAGTCAGTATTCAATGCGCAAAATAAATATATCCCCAAAAGAAAATTTAGATCAACACAGAACCAACCCAAATGGATGAATAATAGACTATTAGATCTTCTAGGAAAAAAGAGAGGAATATATAGAAAAATTAAAAAAGGCGAAATTCACCTACTTGCTTACTATCAGAATCTATCACGACAGGTAAAAAAGGATATTAGTAAAGAAAAAAGAAATGAACTTAAGGTTGCCAATGACTCAAAAAATAATCCTAAAGCTTTTTACCAACTATATAAATCCAAGGTTAGAGATGTAATTGGTCCCCTTAAAACTTCGATAGGAGAAATGACAGAAAATGATTTAGAAATGTGCAGTACATTAAATAGTCAATTTCTTTCCGTTTTCACTAATGAAAATTTGGCACAGTTTCCAGAAGTCCGTAAGATATACAGCGATAGTATAGATAATAGGTTAAGTACGGTTACTATAAGTAGAAATGATGTGCTTAAGGACATTGACAGACTGAAACCTCATAAATCGCCTGGTCCTGATGAGGTATATGCTAGAGTATTAAGAGAATGCAGAGATGAGTTAAGTTACCCATTAACATTTCTATTTAACAAGTCATTAGAAACAGGTATAGTTCCAGAAGCTTGGAAGCTTGCAAATGTAGTTCCGATCTTCAAAAAAGGTGATAAATCAATAGCATCCAATTACCGTCCCATTAGTCTCACTTCAATCATAGGAAAGCTACTAGAGTCAATTATTGCTAGGAAAATGAGAAACCACTTAGAAACATTTAACTTAATCAATTCTTCTCAGCATGGATTCACTCAGGGACGGTCTTGCCTTACTAATTTACTTAGTTTTTTTCTCAGAGGTATATGAAGCAGTAGATAATGACAAGTCATATGATATTATATTTAGATTTCAGTAAAGCTTTCGACAGAGTCCCTCATGAGAGATTGATGAGAAAGGTTGAGGCACATGGAATAGGTGGGGCGTTTGTTAGGATGGATTAGGTCATGGCTAATTGGTAGGAAGCAGAGAGTCAGCATAAATGGTACCAAGTCAGAATGGGGAGCAGTCAAAAGTGGTGTCCCCCAGGGATCGGTATTAGGTCCCCTGTTGTTTCTTATATACATAAATGACCTAGATTTAGGTATAACTAGTAGGATAAGTAAATTCGCAGACGATACTAAAATAGGGAGATCAATTGATTCAGATAGCGATATAGAGTGCCTCCAAAGGGATCTAGATACCTTACATGAATGGTCAGTAAATTGGCAGATGAAGTTTAACATTGACAAATGCAAGGTATTAAAGATAGGGAAGATGCAAACAAATGTTAAATATAAACTAGCTAATTTAGAATTAGAAAATTCAGACTGACTGCGAGAAAGATCTAGGTGTGTTTGTTAGCAATGATTTGAAGCCTAGAAAACAGTGTATAAGCGTTCGTAGTAAGGCAAACAGGATTCTCGGGTTCATCTCTAGGAGTGTGAGTAACAGAACTGCTGATGTTATCTTAAAACTTTACTTGTCATTAGTAAGACCCCATATGGATTATGCTGTCCAATTTTGGTGTCCTTATTACAGAATGGACATAGATTCATTGGAGAGAGTACAGCGTAGAATGACAAAAATGATCCATAATATTAGAAATCTTTTGTATGAAGAAAGGTTGAAGAAATTAGGTTTACATTCGTTAGAGAGACGCAGAGTTAGAGGGGATATGATAGAGGTGTTCAAGTGGGTTAGTGGGATTAACAAAGGGGACATGACAAATGTACTAAAGCTCAGTGATAGCGAAAGAACTCGTACCAATGGTTTCAAATTAGATAAATTTCGTTTCAGAAAAGATATAGGCAAATATTGGTTTGGTAACAGAGTTGTAGATGGGTGAAATGGACTACCAAGTGCTATAGTGGGATCTAAAACTGTAGGGAGCTTTAAGATAAAATTGGATAAGCATATGGACGAGAAGGGTTGGGTGTGAAGGGGGATCAGCCGGGTTGGGCCAATCAGCGCTCTGCAGACCCCCATAATCCTGCGTTAATCTCTAACCGTTTTGGTAAGATGATCCTCAGGGTATTAGAGTGTGAAGCCTATAATTGGGCTTTGTAATTGAATTGGGGTTGTGTGGGACAGGGATCTGCCTTGCTTAGGCCAATCGGCTTTCTACAGACTCCCATTTTCTTAAAATGAGCAGCGTTGGTAGACTGGTGAACTGTAAATGTGAGGTAATATCGGCAGAATATAAATATTTATCGAACCATTTCAATAGAATGTGAGTAAGGTTGTGAGTTTAATTTAGACATAATGTTAGGATAATAGAAGATGAGAGAGAGAGAGGAGTAGGTGTAGGTAGATAGATGCACATTGTAAAACAAAAATTGTATATAGCTTGATAAAATAAAACCACATACTTAAAATAATATAAAGTACAATGAGGCAAGCCCACCAAGCTAGCTTTCTAGCAGGCACCTTAATACACTGGTGCTGTATCCACCTTGACTGTATCTATCCAGGAAATTGCGCATGGGATAAATACAATTGAAAAAATGCCTAATGTTAATTTAGTAATTATAATATTACCATCAATAATAATAAATTATAATAATAATAATTGGTATGCAATAACTCAAATAGGAAAACAGCCAAGAAGTCCTCACCAGCCCCACCACCAGGCAAACACCAACCTCCACCACACTTGTAGCTGCAATCCAGAAGGTTAACCAAGTGCCCCATCCAGTCCATTTTTGTTTTACTTTGTCCCCCTCCCCTCTCCTTACCACAGATACAAATAATCATGTTGGAGCTGATGATGTCAGAGCTTTGTCCATCCCGAGTGCTCGTCATGCAGCTGGCAGCCTACCTACCTTCCCACCTGCTACCTGGGAAGATAAATTACCTGAGCACACTGTCCCAGAGCAACAAAGACACAAAAACTGCCTTTACCTCAACAATTAGGGTCCCTTCTGCCCCCAAGGTTTCCAGGATCAAGAGGAGCAAGAAAATTAACAAGGACCGAGAGCAGGAATTGTTTGGCAGGCTCACACTCTCCCCTAAACTCAGCAACCCTTGTTTGGGAGTTAAGCCCCTTCGCAACCCTTGGGAGGTAACAGTAACTAACCTCAGCAACCCTTGGCGAGCCGTAACTTCATTTGGAAACCCCTGTGAGGCACACAAAGTTCAGCAGCTCTTGCTCTTCTATTGTGTTCGGCAACCCCTGCATAATCAACCCCAATAAACATAATAATAATAATAAGAAGCAGATGTATAACAAGCAGAAGTCCCCTGTCAATAAACCCAAAAACAAAAGAAGACGACGAAACGAGACCTTGACCTCCCTGACACACCTGGGAAAAACATTCATTAACTATGCCTTGTACAATAAGTGAAATTGTCTCTATTTTGCATTAGACGTCTCCGAATAACAAAACACTCAACCAATGTACAGTTACAATCACAATACTGATGCACTCTTATCTATTTATGTATGTTAATTGTAACCACCATTACTATAGAGGTTAAATAAACATAATACACAGAATCCCATGTATCTTTTCTAATCTTAGTCTCCCAGCTTATGTAGGGACTGCACACTCATACGGATACGTTTACACGGCCAAGAACAGTTATAATTTGGTCAGTATCTTAATAATAATTATAATGATTATAATAAGTATTGTTATTAGGATAATAATAAATATAATAATACTAAAATATTTACAATAATGGATACAAAAACGTAAATAATAATCAACATGCTATAAGGAATATACAGATATATTCTAAAGAATTATTGAAATTAATATTAGTTTTACTTTTGTGACGTTACAGTTATGCAAATAGGGAGATATAATATTGCTTAATTTTGCCTTTCAATGAAAACTTTTTGGCTAAATTATATATGTTAGCTGGGAGGAAAATTCAAATTTGGAATCCTCTGGGTACTGAACTGACTGGACCAATAAACTTAGTATGTTTGAGGTAATTGTTGGCGTCATTCCATATTGTGTACTCATACCTCATGCTTCCCAGTACCCTGGAAAGAAGCAAACATCCATTCAGTTCCTAAAAAAGGTGCCTCTTCAGATCCATCAAACTACAGACCAATAGCTATAACTTCCACTCTTGGCAAAGTCTTTGAAATTATATTAAATAATCACATAATTAAGCATCTGGAGAATAATAAATTAATCAGTGATAGGCAATATGGTTTTAGACGATGTCGATCAACTGCAGACATTCTTTGCCTTCTTACGCATCAAATCAACCAAGCTACAGACCAACATGGTGAAACACATACAATAGCACTGGATATATCAAAGGCATTTGATAGAGTCTGGCATCAATCCTTATTGTCGAAGATGTCACACTACGGCCTTGCATCATTAGTTCCACTAATTTCTTCTTATCTTCATAACAGAAAAATACGTGTAATGGTAGATGGCCTTTATTCTCAATTTCACTCAATAAATGCTGGTGTTCCCCAGGGATCAGTTTTGGCCCCAACTCTGTTCCTCATTCATATCAATGATCTCATATCTTCCATTCATAATCCAATACATTCCTACGCAGATGACTCAACACACCACAGTTCCTTCACATTTACCAATTCTTTCACCCAACCCGATCTTATAAATTCAAAAATAAACACTGCAATTTCTCTGAACCAGGACCTTTCTAGAATTGATGAATGGGGACAAGAGAATCTAGTTTCCTTTAATGCACAGAAAACCAAGTACATTCAATTTTCTAACCGACAGAATCTCACTGACTCCCATATATTTTGTAATGATGTAAATATTCCCACTTCCCCTAGTATTGACATTCTCGGTGTAACATTAACTACTAACTTGAGCTGGACACATTATGTTAGAAGCATTGCTAAGAATGCCTCTAAAAAACTGGGACTCCTGTACAGAGTTCGAGAATTCTTCACTGACGAGCAGTTGGCCGTAATATATAAAAGTCATGTGCGTTCTCAGATGGATTACTGTTCACCTCTGTGGGGTGGAACTGGAGTGGTTGCATTGAGGCAGTTGGACAAAATTCAAAATAAAGCTATTAGATTAATCAATAACCCTGCAATCACACAGGACCTTCCTACATTATCCATACGAAGAAACGTTGCATCCCTTGCATTATTCTACAGATATTTTCACAGCAATTGTTCCGAGGAACTTGCTTCAATTGTGCCGCCTCTCCACATCTTTCCCCGTAGAACTAGGGCAGCTGAGAACTCCCATGAATTTACCCTTTCTCCTCCACAATGCAGAACTTCTGCTTATCAAAATTCATTTATCCCCAGAGCTACTACTCTTTGGAATTCACTTCCCTCGAATTGCTTTCCACAAACTTACAATCTACAAATGTTTAAATCCAGTTGTTACAAACATTTTATGAATGGAGGATGCCTTTAGGCACATGGACCTTTTAATTTTAGCTGTGTTTTTCCTTCCTCCGTTCATTGTCTCTTAAAAAAAAAAAAAAAAATGTTTGTATTGCATAGGTCATGTTAGTTCATCATTTAAGGGGGGTCACCTGCTTTTTTTTCTCTTTCTCTCCTTTTCTCTCTTTCTCTGGCTTGTATCCATTCGGCCCCATTGAGCCAACTGATTTAAGACGTTTATCCCCATCCAGGTGTCGATAGCTTCCTGGCGAGCGATAGCGAGCCAGCGTTGTATGGAGAAATCCGGCTTCGCCGGAGAAATTTTTCTATCAAAAAATGTACAAATTTAGCTTGCTCTCAAAACAAAAACATATACATGCTGGCTCGCTACCGCTCACCAGGAAAATATTGACACCTGGATGAGGGTAAACTTCTTAAAACAGTAGGCTGAATGGGGCCGAATGGATACAAGCCAAAGAGAGAGGGAGAGAAAGAGAACAAAAATCGAGGTGGGCTCCCTTAACGTTTTATAGGTTAAAACAACAAAAGAGTAATTAATAGTATCGGTCAGATTTAGGATCTTCATATTATGTATCAGTATGATCGAAACTTGAACTGAAGGATAATTCCCTCAATATGTTTTGTATGTATAGTAATTAATTGTTGTAAAATATATGATGTGTATTTGGTTGACCAGGTGATACAATAGAGAAGATTTGGATATAATTTAAATAAAATAATATATATAAAATATAATTGTCTCATTTCCTGTTAGGTTATCTTCTGAGTTTATAAAACATTCCGGAGCATCGAACTACTTTATTGTGATACAGCAATGAGTGTTCCATCTTAGTTAATTGTCAATGATAATACATAGAAGTTTGCTTTCCAATACATGCTCTATACATTAGCATCATCATTTATTCTCAGGCAGATATATACAGACAGACAAACATACAAAACTAGACATACAGTAGAGGCAAAAAAATGAAAGACAGAGACGTGTACAATATTATATATACAACAATAGTACATCACACAAGGTAAATATAAAACTGTAATCGGATTGAAAGGATTACAGCATTATTAGCAACGAATCTTTATACATCAAATATTTACAAAAATATATAAGCTTGAACAGAGCTCGAACGCAAACTGACAAATCCAACCAAGTCACAATAACAGTTCTATCAGAGGGGTACAGCGAATTGAAAACACCAGCATTCGTCTATATCATTTACGGTATTATTATCTTCCTGCCTCTGTCATTATCTATATCATTTACGGTATTATTATCTTCCTGCCTCTGTCATTATCTATATCATTTACGGTATTATTATCTTCCTGCCTCTGTCATTATCTATATCATTTACGGTATTATTATCTTCCTGCCTCTGTCATTATATATCATTTACGGTATTATCTTCCTGCCTCTGTCATTATCTATATCATTTACGGTATTATTATCTTCCTGCCTCTGTCATTATCTATATCATTTACGGTATTATTATCTTCCTGCCTCTGTCATTATCTATATCATTTACGGTATTATTATCTTCCTGCCTCTGTCATTATCTATATCATTTACGGTATTATTATCTTCCTGCCTCTGTCATTATCTTCCTGCCTCTGTCATTATCTTTATTAGCTTAAGAATGGTTTTACTGTCGATGTTGCTTTCCGTGTCAGTCCTTATTTACCTCATCCGGGTGGATCATATGATTTCATTCATTTCATTGGGAGGAGTTTGGTGTTGGGAGTGAAATTAATATATTAGATTATTACCACAAGCAATCCTTTGATGATGACACTATGTGTATCTGCTCTTTTTACATTTTTGCTAGTAAAGCACGCTGCATTTTTTTTAGTTTCACGTACCAAATATATACAGTATATATATATATATATATATATATATATATACAGTATATATCGTATTTTATCTTTAATCAACACATTTCTGATGTTTTTTGTTTTCTCTATATCCAGCTTTTACCTCCGGAAATAGGCTCATAGCCTGTATATTCAACCGCTCAACACTACATACCCGTATACCTGTATATATATTTCATGTTTCTAACATATATAATATATCAGCATATTGTTCTTATTCTTGCTTTGAAAATGGGGTGCAATTACAAATTTCACATGATTATATCATGTTTTATTCAGTTCGAAATTCATGCACATTTATATGAACACCATATGAGGAGGATCACTTTAATGACAACGTTTAACATATTATAGCTTCCTCAAACCATCCGCATGTAAATTCTTTAGTTATTCTACTTTGATATGGTAAGTAGCATTTCTGCAGATGTTTATTTTATTATTATAAATCATTGAATATCCATCCATTCAAATTATATCAAATAAAATTTCTCACGAACTTTATAATTGAGACTGAGCAACAATTGAGTTACAGAATCTATTCGGAAGAAGTACAAACAAGAGCCGATCATCATGTGTCGTGATAACCTGAAATAATTTCATATAAAGAGTGGATCTGATTAATATATATAATCAAATATACAACATTTGTCTTCTACAATATAGAACAAATACAACTGTACATTAACATACATTTACATAGTGAAAACTAGAATAGATAATGGTAAAACAAATAAATCACCAATGTTCACTGCAGAGGCTTTTCTCAAGTGAGTAATTAAATTTTGCTTAAATTACCACGATGCCTGAAAACATACCTTAAGGGGGGTCACCGGCTTTTTGTTCCTCTCCTTTTCTCTCTTTCCGTGGCTTGTATCCATTCGGCCCCATTCAGCAATTGTATGGAGAAATCTGGCTTCGCCGGAGACATTTTTCTATCGAAAAATTTACAAATTTTGCTTGCTGTCAAACAAAAATATATATGCTGGCTTGCTACCGCTCGCCAGGAAAATATTGATACCTGGATGGGGGTAATCGTTTTAAAACAGTAGGCTGAATGGGTACAAGCCAAAGAGAGAGGGAGAGAAAGAGAAAAAAGTTAGGTGGGCTCCCTTAAGAAAAAGAAAAAAAAAGGCCAGAGTACTGTAGCGAGGAACACGAGCGACTTGTAAAGAGCCAGCAATGGAGGAGAGTCATTAGAGATATGAGCTTGTGGGTAGCTTGGAGTGAGATAGTGTGTGTGTGTGTGTGTTTACTGTTCACTTGCAGTTCTGTGGAGGGGTAATCGCTTACTTATTTAACGTCGGTATTTAAATCTAGAGGCATGAGTAAGCTCAGGACAGCCGATGTATGCTTGAAACTTTATCTGGTTTTAGTGAGGCCACATAATGATGGATTATGCTGTTGAATATCGGTGTCCCTATTACAAAATGAACATAGCTTCTTTGGATGCATTTAACCAAAGAATGCCAAATAATATTCATAATGTTAGACATTTTTCAAAATATGAAGAAAGGTTTATAATATTAGGCTTGCATTCATTAAACAGACATAGAGTTAGAGAGTTTATGTTAAAGATTTACCAGTGGAATTAATAAAGGGGACATGAAAGATATACTGGAGCTGAATTATTGCGAAATAAAACTCGAACAAATGGATTAAAATGCAATCAATTTCGTTTTAGGCAAGTCCTGGTTCGAAGACCGAGTCGTTGATGTGTGGAATAGGCTACTGAGTGGCATAGCTGGCTTAAGAACGATTATATAGACATATAGACGAGATGGGCTGGGTGTGATAGGGATCTGCCTTGTGTGAGCACATTAGCTTTCTGCAGATTCATATGGTCTTATGTTATTTTTGTAATTCTCGGCTTTCCTTTTCCCTCCCCATTTTGTGTTCATCTTCACCTCCAACCCTTATTTTTCTTCATATAGTTTTTCGCTTCCTCCTTCATATTATTTGTCTTCTATTCTTTTTCCTCCGCTTAATTTGTTACCTCAATTTTATTAACGCGTCAACCACAGCATTGTCCTGCCTTTCCTGTTCCTCCCTTCTTTCCTTCCCTCACCTCCACCTGTAGCTTCATATATTCCTGCTCAAGCTTCCTCGTCTTACATCAACATCCTTTCTCTTCTGCCTCCGCTCCTCTATTTCCCTTTCTCCAATTACATTATTTGCTTTAATTTCTCCTTCCCCCTTCTCTTTTAACACATTAATCTTATTGTCCTCTTTCTCCTCTCGTTTCTTCAGTTTAAATTTGCACCATCTCATATGCTATCTGTCCCTTTCTTCGTATACACCTCCTCCTGCTCCTGCGGCTCTTCTTCATTCTTTTTTATCTCCGCCTTACCTCGCTTTCTCGTTCTTCTTCTTGTTTCTCGTTTACATTACTTCTATTTTTACCTCCAGTTCCTCTTCCTTTCTTTTCTCCCCATTCCCATCACTACAAATTCAATTTATACCTGCCCCAATTCTCCAAACCCTGCTTCCCTTTCAATTCTCCCTTTTCTTGTTCTTCCCCATCTTCTCCCCTTCTTCCTCCCCCACTTTCACCTTCTCTTATTCATCCCCCACCTC
This sequence comes from Paralithodes platypus, assembly GCA_032716605.1. NCBI lineage: Eukaryota > Metazoa > Arthropoda > Malacostraca > Decapoda > Lithodidae > Paralithodes > Paralithodes platypus. Next base: position 82,563,621 of record CM064487.1, read on the forward strand.
CAGCTTCTCTTCCTCCCTCCCCTAAATCTCCCCCCCCTCCCCCCCATCTTTCTCTCTCACCTCCTCCTTTTTCCCCCCACCACCCCTACTTCCAACTTCTCGTCCCCCTCCCCTTCCCCCATCTTTCTCTCTCACCTCCTCCTGCTTCCAACTTCTCGTCCCCCCCTCCCCACCATCTTTCTCTCTCACCTCCTCCTTCCCCCACCACCCCCTGCTTCCAACTTCTCGTCCCCTCCCCTCCCCTTTCCTCTTTCCCCGCCTCGTTGCAGCAATTTAGACCCGACATACTTTTACGTTCTAATTTGAGCGGCATGTTCCAGCGGACGGCACTAACATGCAAACACCAAACTGGGCTCTTGGGGGGTTCCATGGTAATTGTTTCTGGCGTCCCTCCCTCCCTCGCTGCCCTGGGGGAGTTGAGAGGTTAGAGGTTAAAGAGGGCAAGAGGCAGGAGGGAGGGGTTATGAGGTGGCAGTGGAGGCGGATGAAGTAGTGGTAAATAAAATCAAGGGTTTTGAGATAAGCAAATATATGTGAACGGTAGAGAAGCACGAGAAGTGGGGCTGTTGGTGGGAAAGAGATGTCAGAGAGGTAGGTCAGTGGAGAACTGTAGGAAATACGAGGCAGGGGTGTATGAAAAAGCAGGCGATATTTATGAGGAAGCAGGGGTAGGCGGGAATTACAGGAGAATTGGGGATGGCAGGGGTAAGTGGGAATTATATGGGAGATGGGTGAGAGAGTAGGGGTAAATGTGGATTGCAGATTGGTGAGAGGACAGGGGTAGGTGAGAATGGTATGAGAGATGAGTGAGAGAGTAGGGGTAGATGGGTGAGAGAGAGCATGGGTAAGGTGGAGATTGCAGAGGAGAAGGGTATAAAGAGCGCAGGGGTAGGTGGGGGTGGCACGAGAGATGAGTGAGAGAGCTTTGGGTAGGTGGGTGAGAGAGAAAGGATAGGTGGGGATTGCAGGGGAGAGAGCAGAGGTAGATGGGATGCAGGAGGATATTCATATACCAACAGGGCTCTTGGGGTTTACCGAGAATGATTGCTTCTGGTATTCTCCCCTCCTCCTCTTCTCTCCGGGAGGGGTTGTAGAGAGGTATGGGGTGATGAGGGGTGACAGAGCATGAGTGTGATGATGGCGGGGGAGAGGACAGGAGAAATAGGGTTGACCAGGAAAGTTGGAGAGAGGTGGGAATGTGGAGGAAAATTGCTATCGTTAGACAAGCAAATACTAAGGATATATCAACGGAGAAAGGTAGAAAATAAGAGACAGAGGTGTGAAGATAGTAGAGGAAGGTGCGAGAGGCAGTAGGCAGGCAAGATAGGGTTATCAGGGGAACGTGGGAAATATAAAGGATTAAACCCAACAAGCCTCGGGGTAGAACGCTAAATGTCCACACCCCCCACCCCCTTCCACCTTCCTTGTTTGCAGCGCTGGGGGGGTTGAGAAGGGGGAAGTCATTAGCTAGATGAGCATTGTAGGAAATGCAGAGAGGTGATAGCTTACTGCATGGAAGGTTTGCTGTAGTTGGGGTTATATAGTGCACTGGTGTCACCGTGCGTGGGAGAGGAGAAGAGTGGATGAGGCAGGGAAATGACAAAGGTGGGGGCTTTAGTGAGTCCCCCTGACTTGGGAGAGGCAGGGGGGTGTAGAATGATAGAGAGTATGATGTAGAAGCCGGGGGTAATATGGGAGGTGAAAGAATTAGGGATGTGGGAAGCAGGGATTAATATGGGAAGTGGAAGAAGTAAGGATGTGGTGGTGTAATATATTGGGGAAACAGGGATTAAGAGAGAGAGAGATGCGAAATAGGCAGTGAGGTAGGTAAGAGGTATGAGTGGCAGGGATAGTGGATGTGGCAGGGATATATGGGAGCTGCAGGGGAAGTAATAGTGACATGGAGATGGGAAGGAGAGAATGGTCGGTATTAGCTATGGTCTATGTGCTATGACGAGTCTACAAATCTTGTCCCCAATCACGTATAACTCAAAGAAGACTTGAGCAATCAGGCTGATGTGTTGATCAAGAGAAAAGTCTACCATTATGGAAATTTACAGTCCGTTTTCTCCAGCCCTCCCTAACTTCCTATGTCACCCCATCAGTTTGACAATTTTGAGACATTTCGCTCATTAGTTTGGCAATAATAAGACTTTTTGCCCTACTCAGGTTTCGATTTTTCCTGGCGAGCGATAGCAACACTGTATAATTGGAGAATCTCGCCTTCAGCCGGGAGGAGTTTCTTTTAGCTTGAAGGGGTACTGGAGAGATGTTTTTATTAGCCTGAAGAGAGTCTAGGGGGCAAATTAAATAGACCACGAAAGTGCTCGAAATTTACAAAAATAATTAAAACCCTAAATACTAATTACAAAAAAAACAAAAAAACAACAAAAAAACAAAAACAATAGCCTCCAAAAACGTCGAATCAACAAGTCTTAAAGATAAGTTATATAGGGTATAGTAGAGTCATTTTCAGAGCTTCCGTGACCGTGTTTAGGATACCAAAGTTTCTCAGTGAATTTAACAAGGGCAACTGATACTAAAAAAAATAAGCCCCCATACACCTCATCAAAATGACGGGAAACTTGTTATTTTAGACGTTTTTAAAAATGGCCGCCGCCGTCATCTTAAATTTTTTATAAAGTTCTATTTCTTGAAGTGAATGGCCAAAAATGACAATTTTGGTGTCTATTCCCACTAATTTTGGTGTCAGAAGATCAATGGCATGGCACAATTAAACAATAATTAATAAAGAATTACCAAATAATTAAGTAAATAAGAAAATAATTAAGAAAATCAATGGGATGGCATAATTCATGATTTAGAGTCCCATTAACCTCAACATCTAAGACAAATATGATGTTGTTAAATCCACTGAGAAACTTTGGTATCCTAAATTAATAAAACATGAGACCTATTGCATTAAGATGCACTATCACTGCAGGACAAATATGATGCACAACTGTCAGAATCACTTCCGGTGTCATCATCGCTGCTCTCCATTTGTGGATGACTTGGAGTTTTTAGAAGATCCAGGAATGATGGAAGTGCAGGTTGGGTATAGCGTACTGGGAGGCATAAGCCATTTACAAGGTGCCATCCATGGCCAATTGGAGATGGATGATTCTGAAGGTGGAAATTCTTCTGCAGATATGTGAGGTAATTGGTGCGCTCTAAGTGTGGTCGTAGACTGTCAGAATCAGGTACCAGTCTGATGATCTTCTTTTTCTTGAGTACTGACCACTTTGCTGCTCTCACCTCTGTCTTGTGTTTGGTGTCACAATAGATGTACCGGATAACACATTTCTGTAAGTCATTGATGATTTTCTGTGTGACTGGGATGATTGTGCCACAACTTTTAAGGAGGTTGCAAGCTTCTGATGATTTTTCTACACGGTCAACAATAGTTTTCTTGCCTATTCCATAAAAGCCGGAGTTATGGTCGCATCCGGTAAGAACATAAAGTGGGATCAAAGACTCCGCCATTGCCTCACTACACAAACACCGAGCATTTATCAGCTGAGATTTGCGTTTCAAGCACAAGAGTCCTGATATTTGCCGAGACACATAGGCTGCCTGAACGTAGTTATCAGTATCTTCAGTGTCTATGACAACTGCTTCTGTATACCCTTCTGACCGCAGCTTACCATAAAGAGTGAACAGAGCTGTGTCTGCTTCTGCATGGGCGTATGTGAGATTCTGCAAAACTTCATCTGTGGTGAGATTCCTTGCTGGTTTGCCAACAACACAGTGTATGAGCTGAATAGTGGTTGTAGATGCCTTTCTTTTGAAAGCAGCCTTGATAAATGCTTGAAGGCGAACTTTATTCTCTGGCTTACCAAGAAGAGCATGAAAGTCTCTATGAGAAGGAAATTTGTCCTCTGACTCATAAACACATTGCAAATGGACTGATTTTTTTGACGGTGTTGTCGTTCATATCTTTGATGGAGAAGTCTTGCTCGTACGAGTCATTAACCAAGATAACACATTCTGCATTCGAATGTCTATTCAGGAAACTGTGTCCAGATGTTGTTCATCCGTTATCCTTGGTCTGATGGGTGGTTCACCACGCTTGACTGTTTTGTATGGTTCAATTATTTGCATCTGGCTCCCAAGTTCTTTGAGGCTATCAGAGAGGTACGAAGGCAAGGTGCTATTTGCAACTGGTCTATCATCATCTAGGGTAGGTAGATTTAGCTTAGGTAGGTCTGGCTGAACAAACATGACATTTGTACGATGTGATTGGCCACTTCCAGTCAAAGTGTCACTTTTGAAGTCATCGTTGTCGACTATACATATTGCCGGTGTTCCTTCAGAAAGTTCAAAAGGACACTCAGTTGAATGCTTCAGGTCAGTAACTGCCCAGAAATCTCTAAGCAAAAGCACATCATTGTAACTGATTCCCAGGCCATCCTTATGTAATATGTCTACCATTTTCTGCTCTTTGTCATACCATGTAGCAGTACACCGAGGTTTGTCTCAAATGCAGTACGTCTTCCAGTGATGTAGCTGGTCAAAATAGATGCAATTGATCTGACTTGGGGCTTGTCATCGACTTCAGACTTTGTGGGGTGCTTTAACCAAGTGATGAGCTTCAAGAGGAGATCATTCAGGTCTTCATATTCTTCTAGCTCATGTATGTATGGAGGCCAAGGAACAGTTTTTGTTTTGATGATCTGATCTCTGAGTCGCCCAGCTACATTCTTCACCAGCTGATCGTCACTTACACCTAGAGAGGATATTGCAGCCTCTAGATATGAACCTGCAGCTCTTGCATCATATACCAGTTCACTCACATTCTTCTGACCTCGTTCATGAAATGCTATGTCATCTCCAAATTCCTTGATCAGAATTTCCTTCACGAAACTGGACTTTGCTGTGGAATAGTAACCATAATTTGAAGTAATGCCTTTGTAATCCTTTACAAGACCTTGCAGTGTACGGATTTCATGATCTTCAAAGATAACTTGACGGACATGATGAAAGAAGATATTTTGGGCCTCTCGAAGATTAACATGTTGCAGATGCTCTGTTTTTTCATCAGGAAAAGACTCCTTCAGAGGGTTGCTGACATAATTGCGCCAACATTCACGATGATAACGAATTTCCAATCCAAACGCCGTTCGGCTGTCTGGGATAGATGCAAGTAGGGTATTCAATCTTTCTCTTATAGGCTCATCTGACAGACAAACTGTATGCAACTTGAACCGGTTCCATGCGTCTACTGTTGACAGCAGCAAAAGTTTGGACTTGCCAGGATTACTGGTTTTTTGTGGTCCTTTCATACACCACACACAGAGATTCTTATCATGAACCACTCCAGTACTAGAACGAAGCTTTTTAGGCACATTTCCTGGGAGTTGTTGACTTGAAGTTGATGCTTGAACTTCTTCCTGTTCAGATTTCCGTTTACGATTCTGTGCTTGCTGAATATAGCGATTACTACTGATCTGGGTGTAACATTTACTATGCATGTACAGGCCTTTAGGCCCCTTGTCCCACTCCACTGCTGCATAGGCATGCTGAAATTTATCAAGTTCCTTCCACCGAAAACACTTGCTCCTTAGATTCTCCCACTTTGTATCAGATGTCTTGTCCGTACTATCATCAGCTATACAGGGATGTTGACATAATATGCATTTTAATCCAGGTCCTGGGTCAGGCACATCACTAACTCCTCTACGCTCCATGCTTATGATTCTTCACGCCAAATTCGATGCAACAAACCTGAAAAAGAAGGAATTGATCAGTCAACATTCTTGGTTTACATTTTAAATTATATACTGTATTATATTATTTGAGTAAGTTTCAGAGGATCCGTGACCGTGTTTAGGATACCAAAGTTTCTCAGTGGATTTAACAACATCATATTTGTCTTAGATGTTGAGGTTAATGGGACTCTAAATCATGAATTATGCCATCCCATTGATTTTCTTAATTATTTTCTTATTTTCTTAATTATTTGGTAATTAGTTATTAATTATTTTTTAATTATGCCATCCCATTGGTTTTCTGACACCAAAATTAGTGGGAATAGACACCAAAATTGTCATTTTTGGCCATTCACTTCAAGAAATAGAACTTTATCATTTGTTTAAGATGACGGCGGCGGCCATTTTGAAAAACGTCTAAAATAACAACTTTCCCGTCATTTTGGTGAGGTGTATGGGGGCTTATTTTTTTTAGCATCAGTTGCCCTTGTTAAATTCACTGAGAAACTTTGGTATCCTAAACACGGTCACGGAAGCTCTGAAAATGACTCTACTAGTAGGTGTGGTGGAGTGGTCTTGCTACTGGACATCAATTTTAAGGTCCCAGGTTCAAATCTCCATATGTCAAAGAGACAATATTATTGGGATTTAATTTGTGCTGTACTTATTTTCCGTACATTAACACAAAGCCCACCGACACGCCATAAAAATACGGTACCCTCGTTGTTTTCAATTAACATTAGCACTGTATGAATATTCCCATATAATAATATCAATGGGCCGTAGTGCCTAGTGAGTGATATACTCCATAGGTGGCGTTTGAGAGGGAGAGCTGTCTGAGGTTTCAAAATGAGAGAGTGAGACGGTGCTCCGATAAGGCGAAAATACAACAGGCCCTTTAGAGATAACCAGGTGCTGTAGGTATACGAAGGTAAGACTGCGAACAAACCGGATACACCACTAACCTGTCTCGTTGCTTTATTATAAATCTGGAGTAAGACCTCTTGGCTTCATCGTTCTGAGCAAATGTATCTACAGGTCAGCCTTTATCCGGAGGTAGAGTTGGAACATAGGAAGACAAATATGAGGTTGAGAGGGGAATGAGAGTCTGGTGTGTGGGAGAGAAATCTGGGGAGTGAGAATGAGAGGCAGGGGTGTGGGAGAGAAACATTTTGGGGGTGAGAATGAGAGGCAAGGGTGTGGTAGAGAGATATTTTGGGGTGAGAATGAGAGGCAGGGGTGTGAGAGAGAGAAACCTGGGATGAGAATGAGAGGTTGCCACTAGGGTGTGGGAGAAAAAGCTGGGGTGAGAATGAGAGGTATGGAAGAGAAAGTTGCGGGTGAAAATAAGAAGCTATGAGGAAGAGAAAGCTGGGGGTGAGAATGATAGCAGGAGTGTGGGAGAGAGAAAGCTGGGGTGAGAATGAGAGGCAAGGGAGTGGAGTAATACAGCTGGGGGTGAGAATAGGAGGCCGGGGTGTGGGAAAGCTAGCTGGGGGTAAGAAATGAGAGGCAGGAGTCGAGATTGAAACACTGAAGTCGACAAGGCATGGTAAGAACGGATTAGAGTCAGGAGAGAGAGCAAGAAACGTTCCGGATGACTGTGAGGCACAACGGAAACGAAAGAGAGAGAGAGGGGGAGGGGGACGTAAAGAAGTGAACGGTACGAATGTCAAGGTGGTCGGAAGATAAAATCAAAGCACGAAGGTGAGAGATCAAGTGAATAAGGTTCTCACCTGATGCTGCCACAAAAGCTAAGACCACCTAAGCTCACACAGCAGTCAGTAGCTTAGTACAACCAACAACTTTATGTTTGCAAGCACCAGAACCCCAAACGCAAGTGTGGACAAGTGGGGCCTCCACAGATGTAATATTGGTGCACCACATCTCTAACAGAAGCGGGCTGACACAGGAAATACAGCATTGTAGCAGGTTGGCACGTGAAGCGCAGCAGTGTAGCAGGCTGCCACACGAGGTGCAGGAGTGTAGCAGTCTAATATATGAGGTGCATCAACCATCAACAGCAGAAAACGTTTCCCCAGCTGTACAACACCTTCATCACCCAGCCGCAGTGAGACATCACCTTTGCCTAGCCGTATAGAGGAAGAGGACCACCTATCAGCCCAGCTTATTAGTGCCCGACCATCCATACCGTCTTCCACCAGACCCAGAAGTACACTATCGTCACCATCTTCGCAGCTATCCCAGGGCTACGACACGCCTTCACCGCCACCCTACAGACTCCAGCGGGGCCACCTTCATGGATCTGTGGTGGGACTACAGTCCACATAAACGTACTAAACTCCTATGTCCATTGTTCAAGCATTGTACATAATAAACTAGTCTAATTGCTCCAGTGTATTTAAGAACCATTGCAGGACATCTATTTCAGAAACGTTTAAATATTGGCAAACCAATAGTGCGAAATAGGGGGAGGCATCCTTAAAGACCACCTGGGTTTCAAGTATAATTAAGAGAAGAAATATGTTAAGACGGCATTTGGAGCGTGAGTGATTAGTAACTGGGAATGGAAGAGACAGCGGGGAATTAAGAAGATCCTGTGATGAAAGGGAACCAGTAGAACGGTGGGAAGATATAAAAGAAGCTCTGAGGGTGAGGGGATGAGAAATATATATACTGAAGATGGAAAAGATCAACACAACTTATACAAGGATGGAAAGATAAATCACTAACGCAGGGTATCAAACCGGAGCACTTTTGTTTGAAGACTTAAATTAAATGAATACGAGAAGAAATACAAGAAAATTAACATGAACTAGCAATGTTTGGCCATGTTATCACTCCCTATGACATTATTTGAACTGTATACCATAATTTTATCTTTACATAGACAATGATAATAGACTAAAAATAATGAACTCGGCTTTCGTTTGCCACCTTGCACCAGCGATATACTCAATGATTATAATACATACTTTTCGTAGGCCCTTTTCACACCCACGATTTTTCCACAGCCAATCAGGGAATTTTCACAGTAACTTGTTTTGCTATATCTACTAGCATTAAGCCCAGATTCCTTTCTTGGATCATACAATACGTGTTGCTAATTTATCTATTATATTGTTTTCTCTATATCTATCTTTCTCTCATACTCACTCTAGCTCACTCTTTATCTATCTATCTATATATATATATCTATATTTATCTATCTATCTATTTATCAATCAACTAATGTTGTTGTTGTTGTTCCCCAAGCTGCCTGGCCGAACAGCCCCAAGGCCCTGAGCAAGGCCAAGGCCATAACCGAGCGCCCCCAGAGAACCCTCCCTGCCGGACACAATAAAGCCTGGGTGACCGAAGCCACTCCATGGCGGGGAGCTGAGGAGGGTGCAGAAACGCCAGGGAAACCAAAGCCCCACCCAGGGCCCTGTGCCCCTCAGCAATTATGAAGAGAAAGTTGAGGGGCAAAGGAAAAATGTGACGCTTTGGCTTCCAATCTTGGTAGATTGGGAGGTCAATCCATGGAAGAGATCTTCCTTGAGATCTAGAAAATATATAAGTAAAAGGAACAGTCAGAGTAAGCTATGGGTATGGCAGAGATCTCTCAGTTCTCACTCTGATAAACCAGCCCATCACCACATGACTAGAACCCAATCCTCTCAGCATTAGCTAGGAAAGGCCCTAGAAAGCCGCCTTTGGCAGGGGGATAGCTCCCCTATGTCAACCCCTTTCGGGGTTAGGCACCTGCCTAACTAATGTGTCCTTATCTTATATGTTTTTCACAAAGGTTGCGTAATTTTGTATATATTTCATGCGCAGAGCAAGCACTCAAAATATAATCTGCAGATCCATGACTTTAGGATGACATACATTGCTAAAACTGGAAACTAAAATATAGTGTTTTCGAAATCGCTTCCTCTTTTCTATTTCCTATTTTTGGTTGTCAAGTTCTTTCACTGGTGTAAATGGTTGCACAGAAGCGTAAAGTGCATTTCGCTGATTGCCATGACAGTGTGTGTGTATGTGTGTAGATTGGACCGACAGTTACATGTACACACCTTGTATGATAAGTAAGGTCAAATCTGTGTGTGTGTGTGTGTCGTTGTCCTTATGTCTTCAGCTCTGTATTTCTATATTTCCTGTTTCTATCATGCATGCGGTAAAAAACATTGTCTATTATTGTCCATTCTGTAATTAATCACCCATCTTCCCATTTCCTGATTAATTTTAACCATTTCAGCATATTTTCCATTAACTATTCCTTATTACATCCCCCGCCCCTTCTCTTGAAAAAAATAAAATAAATAGATACATATACGGTATATATATATATATTTTTTCTTCTATATTCCAACTACTCCCTCTCGGGCATAGGCTGAGAGCCTGTACACTCCACCGCTGAACACTGCAAGGCCCATGAGGTCTTGTTCCAGTCTAGGGAGTGAGACATGCGAAGCACCTATTCACAGCTCGAAGAAGTCCCACTTCTTCAATCGAGTTGTCAACTTGTGGAATGGGCTTCCCCGAAACGTTATAGACTGCATCACCGTTGATTCATTTAAACTCCGCCTAGACAAATATCTCGCATCAAACCCGCGACTGACTGCGTTTGTAAATGAATAACTTTATTTTATCCCCCCCTCAGTTACTAACCCATCTGTCCCCTACTAACTTCCTAATCCTGCCACGGATATTAGTTCCAGGGCAGTAATTCCCTTTCCAATGTTCCCTTACCCACTCTAAACCACTGTTTGGACACTTGATCCTCAGTGTTTTGGAGGACAAGCAACCTAGAAGGGTCACTAGATCTGTTGTTGCTTGATTTCCTTTGTACTCCTTTGTATCTCTGAAGTCGCTTCGCCTCAGTGCTTCACCGTCTCATCACCAGACTCGGACCCTCACTCTCAGAACGCCACCTATATATATATATATATATATATATATATATATATATATATACAGTATATATATATATATTTATATTGATTTTTATTACCACATTAATCTGACCCCTACAGTCTTCGCTTAACCAAGATGTTTTTACAGTTCCCTTCCATACAGCATTGGCAAATTATTTATCTATGTTATATTGCGATATATATTTGGTATAATTTTATAACAAATAAATGATATAATTTTGTTATGTTTAACTGTTGTTCATGACTTCCCGAAAACTTTTGGTTGGTCAAAGCGTATCATCAGTGTTGATACTTAACTTTCGCTCTCTCTCTCTCTCTCTCTCTCTCTCTCTCTCTCTCTCTCTCTCTCTCTCTCTCTTAGAAATAGTTCAAGTCAGGGTTAAGTATATTCCATCTAGTAGGGGAATGAGCTATGAGGACCGATTGATAGCTCTTTTCTCTGTGGAAACGAGTACACTACGAGGTCAACCCACGGATTTGGTAGTGCTTCCTTTTTAGTCCATATATGTATTCATTAATATATGTTTTAGTTTCTTTGCTAGACTTCCATCAAGTTAAAAAATAAATACCCTGTAGATAAATTCAAGATAAATTTGTAAACTTTTCGGTAGAAAAATTTCCCGGCCAAAGGCCGATTCCTTCTAAAATTGCAGGCTCACTATCGCTCGCCAGGAAAAATCGTCACCTAACTGGCACTAAAGGTGCCAGTTCTCAAAATCACCAAACTAACGGAACAAACGTCTAAAAATCTCAAAACTATTATGATAAACGTGAGGGAGAAGGGGGTCAGAAAAAGCTACTACCTCCCCCTTAAAGTACAAAATAGTTTTGACTGCGGATAATAACAATATGATACAGGAATACAGCCCGCAACTATGGCTGGAAGTTGAGGAAGTGAGGAAACGTTTTTACATATAATTTCTGTTTTATCTGTAAGAATCTTCCTTCAAAAGTTGTAAATAGCTCTTCAGTAGAACAATTTAAGAAAATATAGATCGTATTCTGCACACTTGGCAATAAGAGTGCTGCACGATATAATTTATCCAACAGTATCTTCATGGAATTGGCCGCAGGAATTTTGAGATACTACAATTCTTCGTAATGTCATATAACTTTCTCCCATGTTTGTTCGTATATATTTCAGGTTCTCTCATCAACTCTGCGTAAGCAGTACATGCCGGCCGAAATGTCTGTCTGTCTGTCCGTCCGATAACTCCTCCTAGACCGTTCGACGGATTTTCACCAAACTTCACACAAACATTCGGTGCGTGAATGCGACGGTAATACATTTTGTTTTGTAATTTGTGCAATAGATATGATTTTAGGTCCAAAATATGGTTTTGACCCCCCCCCCCCTACCTCAGGACCCCCCCTCCACCTATTCCCAAGCAATGATGATGGCGTTTTGTGTGTGTGTGCCCCGTATGGGCACACTCACACAGAATGCCAACGTTCAGGGGGCGAAAAAAAACTCACCCGCATTTGTTAGGTTAAGTTAGTTTAGTTGACATTAGAAGGTGACAATTGTAGTGATGATGATAGTAGTAGTGATGATGGTGGTAATATTAGTGATGATGGTAGTAGTAGTGATGATGGTGGCAATTGTAGTGATGATGATAGTAGTAGTAATAATGGTGGTAATATTAGTGATGATGGTAACCCAATTGTAGTGATGATGATAGTAGTAGTAATAATGGTGGTAATATTATTGATGATGGTAACCCTTCGCAGAGTTGGGTATGCCGTTTTGATTTTGGGCGAAACGGCACGTCTACTTTATTAATATTTGTTTATGTATTTATAATTTTACTTCGACCGCATTTTAGTTGTTAATTCTGCAATATATCGATGTCTATACCTCCAACTTCCTTATAGTATAACACTCGCAATTGACTCCTTTTTGTTGATGAGATAATCTTGTGCGTTATTATGATAGTTTGTTTAATTAGCATTGAGAATTTTGCTTGGCTTTTTTTAGCAAGGAATTTTAGTTTGTCCCCTAGGCCAACATAAGCGCCTTCCCCGGACTTCCTTCACACTAAAAAAAGGCCCGTCCAGACCACCTTCAAGCTGAATATTGTATATTTTCCGACAGACAAAATGTCCCGACCAAAGGCCGATTTCTTCTATGTTACAGGCTTGCTATGGCTTGCCCAGAAAAAAGTCGACACCTGAATTACGTGGAGGGGTGGGCATTTTTTTTTTAGTTTGATAGAAGTGTGAGAAGGTATTTTTATTTACCAAGAAAAACAACAACACACACACACACACACAGCAAAAACAAACACAATCTTCAATGATATATAAACAAAATATCCTATATAGCCACCAAAACGTCAGATGGCCCAGTGTTATGTTGAAGCAATAGTTGTGGATATGACTTTTGAGTATGACTGTAGTTCATGACAGGTGTGTGTCAGGGTATTAAACCTTTGAGGATTATGGCGTGTTTTGACAGTTTACGCCAGCTATCATTAGACCATTTTATGCAGATATGGAAATATTTGTGGAAACTAAAAGGGTAAAGATTTCCTTATACTCTTACTAATCTAAATATAATCGTCTAATATTAGCCACATTTGTCAAAATCATGAAGGGGTTAAGTCAATTAGTAATAAGTTAGGAAGCCCGCCTGGGGGAAGATCAAGGGGAGTGGAAATGATCAGAGTGAACCACTGTGTTACCCCTATTACTGTTACTGTGTGGTGTTAGGAAGCCCGCCTGGGGGAAGATCAAGGGGAGTGGAAATGATCAGAGTGAACCACTGTGTTACCCCTATTACTGTTACTGTGTGGTGGTGTAGCCTACGTGTGTGTGTGTGTGTGTCTGTGAACCACTGATCAGAGTGAACCACTCTGTTACCCTATTATTGTTACTGTGTGGTGGTGTACGTGTGAGTGTGTCTGTGTGCGTGTGTGTGAGTGTGAGGTGTGTGTGTGTTTTCTGTGTGGTGGTGACGTGTGTGTGGGTGTGTGTTTCTGTGTGTGAGTGTGTGTGTGGGTGTCTTTGTGAGTGTGTGTTTGTGTCTTTGTGAGTGAATGAGAATGATTGTAAGTGAGAGAGTGAGAAAGATATGGAGAAACAGTTAGACGAATAGACCAACAGACAGACATACATACATACAAAAAGACAATCAAGCACACGTAAATACTCAGACAGACAGGTAAACAATATAGTGAAACTCTATAAATTGTATGACGAAAATAATGACAGCACAGTTGCCCATATAAGTTCTGTTCTTCCCCGTGATCTTCTGTATGGAAGTATAATAGCAGGAATGAATTGCGAGTGATGTTTCTTTTAATTATCAGTTGACTAATCAGATGAGTTAACCACTGCATAAGAAACTACACTCATAATTCAATCATGTGCATTATATGTTTCCATGTATAAGATCATGTAGAGAAACATAACTTACATGAGCAACTATACGTGGACATAAAATAGTGCGATAAAACTATGACATTACACATGTAACAACTAGAGCACCACCGTGGACATAAAATAGTGCGATAAAACTATGACATTACACATGTAACAACTAGAGCACCACCGTAACTATTGTAACAGAACAGGGACAATAATATTATATTCCAAAAGGAGAAAATGAAGTAGAGATTAGCAAACTTATGTAAGCCTAATTATTGGTAAAATTTAATCTAAATTCCTGGACACACTATATTATAATGATTTCACTTCATAAGAGATTCTATATAAGTGGCTTCAAGAAGGGAGATCTGGAGAATAAAAGTTCAGTTATGGGTTATAGATTTGAAATACATAAAAATGGTGTGAGAGTGTTTGATAAAACTATGCTAATTTAGAACTATCCGTGTGTGTGTGAGTGTGTAGTGTATGTTTTGACGCGTTTCCATGCCACCCAGGAGGTAGCGTCAAAGGCTCGCTTATTTTCAAGTGGTGCCCCCCCCCCCCCCCCCCCCAGCCCCGAACCTGCAGCGGGTTTAATATGGCACCTTCCAGGTTGCCAGGCCTAGTCCACCTATGTTAGTGTGCAATGCTTTACTGGTCAGGGTTAACAGCCATTATAAATAGACTGTGGTGTCTCATGCGGCTCGCCACTCCACTTGCAGAAAGATAATACTTGGTTTGTTCAACAAACAGTCAGAGGTGCGAGAGCCATTCCACCAAAAATGAATAATGCATGGGTTTGAGAGAACTGGGCCTTCAGGACTCCGCCGAGGGGGCACCAGTAATTCTTACCACATGCTCCTAATTGGCAACTGCAATGTCGTAATTACCAGACTGGGCCTTCAGGACTCCGCCAAGCGGACCCTTGTCCTTAACGCCTTACGAGCGGGCACGTCAGTAACTTCTACTACCCGCCAAGCGGGTGGTTTTACCCTAAACGACCTTGTTTTCCGTGCTCTTTTTCATGCATAAACAAGAGCCAGAGCGTAATACAATTATGTTTCCCTGAAAGGGCGATAATTGAGCTTTCCAATGACACCAGAACCATCCTTCTACGACCACGCGTTCTCTTGCAACGATCGTGCAACCAAAGGGCAAAATCGCTAAAATACGGTAATTTCCTTACATAATTCCCTGTGTAGCGAGGCAGTGAGTGTGGGTGTGTGTGGAGTAGGGCCCAGTGCTTGGGCGGGAGCCGTGCCGAAAGGTCAGAGCCGACCTACACTCCTCCCACCGCTCGTCTCTCTCTCAGAGCCAAATATTGCTCAGAATTGCACACCACCTTAAGTCGGTCCCCGCCACATAGTCCTTTCTTCTCTAGACCGACTTAAGTCAGGCCCCGATAGACAAGGGTTAAACCGCTTCTTTTTGACCGTTCACATCGACACCCTAATGGTAGGCTTCGTAGTTCGAGGGTTACTCTTCCTACTTTAGTCACACTACCAAAGGTCCATATACCTAATGCAAATCAAGGTGCCTTCAGGAAACCCACCGCCGAGCGGGCACACAAGGTGAATTGACCGCCCTTAACCCTTTAGTCCGGCTGACCAGTTAGCATTTCGATGTATTGTGTTGTTGTGTAATATGTTATGTCTTAGTAAACAATAAAGTAGACGTGCCGTTTCGCCCAAAATCAAAACGGCATACCCAACTCTGCGATGGGTTACCATCATCACTAGTAGTCACTATCACCATTACTATCATCAGCACTACTACTATTATAGTCATCACTACTACTCTTACCATCACTACTACTCTCATCATCACTACTACTGTCATCACTACAACTTTCACCATAATCACTACTACTCACCACCATCACTAATACTGTCACCATCATCACTACTGTCATCATTATCACTACAACTATCATCAGTGTTTGTCACCATCATCACTACTATTATGACCATCATCACTACTACTAGTACTGTCACCATCATATCTACTACTGTCATCATCATCACTAGCATCATCATCACTGCTGTCATCATCACTACAACTACAACCATCATCACTACTATTATCACCATTATCACTACAATTACCATCATCACTACTATTATCACCATTATCACTACAATTACCATCATCCCCACTATTATTACTATACCATCACTTCTAATGTCAACTTAGCTAACTTAACCCCTTGAAGCTCTGACGCGTTTTACCAGTTTATTTTGGCTATCATTAGACGATATTATGCAGCTTAGGAAGGATCTGTGGGGATTAAAAGGATAAATACTATCTCAATCAACCCTTTGACTTCCGTATACCGTTACTAATCTGAATAAAATCGTCTAATAATAGCCAGAAAACAGAACAAAAACGCGTGTTGGAGCTTGAAAGAGTTAACCTAACAAATGCGAGGCGAGATGTTTTCACCCCAGAACGAAGGCGTTCTGTGTGTGATCCCCTACGGGGCACACACACACACACAGAACGCCATCATTGCAGGTGGGGCGGGGCGGGGCGGGGGGGCCAAAACAATTGTTTAGACCTAAATTCATAACTATTGCACAATTTCAAAAAATATTTTTTGACTGACCATCGCATTCACGCACCGAATGTTCGTTAGAAGTTTGTGTGAAAATCCGTCGAACGGTCTAGGAGGAGTTTTCAGAAAGACAGACATAAGTCTCACTATTATCATCACACACATCTGAGACATGTGTATGATGTGTGGCTTTCTGTGATGTGTGTGCCCCTACGGGGCACACACACAGGGAATAGGTACAGGGTGGGTGGTGGGGGTCCTGAAAGGGGGGGGGGGGGGGAGGCTGGTTGAAGGGGGGGGGGGCAAAACAATTTTTAGGACCTAAGATCATAACTATTGCACAAATTCAAACAATCTTTTTTTAATTACCGTCGAATTCACGCACCGAAGGTTTGTGTGAAGTTTGGTGAAAATCCGTCAAACGGTCTAGGAGAAGTTCTCGGACAGACGGACAGACAGAGACAGACAGACAGACAGACATTTCGGTTAGCATGTACCACTATACGGGGGGGGGGCGATGCCACTCTGCTTACGCAGAGTTGATAAAAAAATACTTACCTGTGGGTTCACCTTTCTTCTCCGGGACGGTCCGCCTGACTTACTCTTATTCTATTCTACGCATATTAATTACTTTTATAGATACTTTGCAATTGTGTTATGTTAACAGCTTGTTCCCTAACCTAATGATAAAGGTGATTATGGTAATATACAAAAATAGTAGTGATGGTGTTGGTGATTGTGGTAGTATTTGTCATGGTGGTGATCTGTAGTGATAACGATAGTGTGTCTGAATGTAGTAGTGATAGTTGTGGTGATTATGGTAGCAGTTATGATATTGCCAGTAGTGATGGTGGTGGTGTTTGCGAAAATAGTTTTGATAGTGGTGGTGATAGTAGTAGTGATGATGGTAGTAGCCTAGTAGTAGGTTTGATGGTGGTGGTGATTATAGTACCGATGATGGGGATAGTAAGTGATGATGGTGACAGTATCGATGATGTTGGTTGATGGTTACTAGAGATGTCGCCCCGAAAACAAATCTACCTGCATTTGTACGAGGAATTTGCCCCGTTTTGGGTAGGTTAAGTTAGGTTGGGTTAGGTTAGGTTAAGTTAGTTTAGTTTAGTTTAGCTTAAACCATAATCATAGGCGACTTCGTTTCGGGGAGAGAAAACGTCGATGTGAGTCCTACAGTATTCTTGGTGATAGTTGTAGTGATGATGGTGATAGTATTGATGATGACAGTAGCAGTGATGGTAATAGTAGTAGGGATGATAGTGATAGTACTGATTGACAGTAGCAGTGATGGTAATAGTAGTAGGGATGACGGTGATACTGATAATGATGGTGATAGTTGTAGTGATAATGATGATAGTAGAGATGATGATGGTAGTAACGATGGTGACATTAGTAGTGATGGTGGTGACTACTAGTAGTATTGATGAAAGTTATGGTAGTAATGATGATGGTGACAGTAGTAATGATGATAGATAATGGTGATAATAGTAGTAATGATGGTAACCCATCGCAGAGTTGAGTATGACGTTTTAATTTTGAGCAAAGCTCAATAGTGTATAGTGGTACGGTGGTGCTAATAAGTCATGCCTCAGCTGTCATTACGTTTGGCTCGCTCTGTGCTGTATTAATGTCTGTCTGATGTTGAATAGGGTGGGGAAGTGGGTGCACGGTGGCGCTAATAAGTCATGTCTCAGCTGTCATTATGTTTGGCTCGCTCAGTGCTGTATTAATGTCTGTCAGATGTTGAATAGGGAGGGTAAGTGTAGGAACATGTTTGTATATCTCACTCAAAAAGAAGAAATCATGTGTAAATATTGCCGATACCAATTATTGATCAAAACATCACTTAATAGGCGACTGTACAATGCCGGCAAAAATGTCTGGCTGTTATCTGTTTCTTCTGCCGTTCTGTGTTTGTGTGCCCCGTAGGTCCACAAACATCACTGAAATGATGATAGTAGTGATTATAGTAATATAGTCCGTTCATTCTAGGTTGGGCAGAAATCGTTATTTCTAACCTCTGTAACTCAAAAAGGGCTTGAGCAAATGAGCTGTTAATTTATACACATATTCTCTAGCCAAGTTTTCTAGAAATATTAGCTCGATTACTCTAGTCCTTTTTGAGTTATGAGATGTTAGGGGTTACGATTTCTGCCCAACCAGGAATGAACGGACTATAGTAGTGATAGTGTTGGTGATTGTGGTAGTATTTGTCATAATGGTGATGGTCTGTAGTGATGACGATAGTGTGCCTGAGTGTAGTAGTGATAGTTGTGGTGATTATAGTAGTAGCTATAATGTTGACAGTAGGTTATTATGGTAGTAGTTATAATGTTGACAGTAGGTTATTATGGTAGTAATGGTGGTGGTGATTGTGAAAGTTGTGATAGTGGTGGTGATAGTAGTAGTGATGGTAGTAGTATTAGGGATGATGGTGATAGTATTAATGATGGTGGTGATACTAGTAGTGATGATGGTGATAGTAGTAGTGATGATGGTGATAGTAGTAATGATGATGGTGATAGTAGTAGTGATGATGGTGATAGTAGTAGTGATGATGGTGGTAATAGTAGTGATGATGGTAACTCATTGCAGAGTTGGGTATGCCGTTTTGATTTTGGGCACAGCGGCACTTCTACTCTATTTATTGTTATCGTTTTCCTCGCTGCGGTAATGCCATTCATTCTTTTCCATTTGATAACAAAACAAAAACAGTGCTCATTATAGAGTAGTGGCACGACAAAATAGAATGAGTTATAGTGATGTGGTGTTGTGTTGAGAGATATGATGATGGTGATGTGTGGCCGTTATGGTGAAGTGTGGTGGTGTGTTGTGAGGTATGGCGGTGTTGTGATGTGAGGGTTTATGATGAAATGTGTTGATGTATTGTGCTATGTATGGTGAGGTGAGAGGTGGTGTGTTGAGGTATGCTGGGGTGGTTGTGATATGCGGGTGTATGGTGAAGTGTAGCAGTATAATGTGCTATTAGTGGTGAGTTGAGAGGAGTGGTGTTGAGGTGAGGTGTGGTAGTATAGTGTTTGTGATGTGGGGTGTATAGTGAAGTGTAAGGTGTGTGGTGAGTTGAGAGGTGAGGTGTGGTAGTATGTTTGTGATGTAGGGTGAAGGTGTGTGGTGAGTTGAGATGAGTGGTGTTGAGGTGAGGTGTGGTAGTATAGTGTTTGTGATGTGGGGGTGTATAGTGAAGTGTAAGGTATGTGGTGAGTTGAGAGGTGAGGTGTGGTAGTATGTTTGTGATGTGGGGTCTAGGGTGAAGGTGTGTGGTGAGTTGAGAGAAGTGGTGTTTAGGTGAGGTGTGGTAGTATAGTGTTTGTGATGTGGGGGTGTATAGTGAAGTGTAAGGTGTGTGGTGAGTTGAGAGGTGAGGTGTGGTAGTATGTTTGTGATGTGGGGTCTAGGGTGAAGGTGTGTGGTGAGTTGAGAGAAGTGGTGTTTAGGTGAGGTGTGGTAGTATGGTGTTTGTGATGTGGGGGTATATGGTTAAGTGTAAGGTGTGTGGTGAGTTGAGAGGAGTGTTGTTGAGGTGAGGTGTGGTAGTATATATAAAATTTGTGTTGTGGGGGTATTGTGATTGGGGATGTATAATCAAGATAAGGTTTTATAATACTATGCGATATGAGGGAGTACGGTACATTATGATATGTAGTATGAGGATACATGTGGTAGAGTGGCCAAAATTGGTCCTCACGGATTAGGTACTCATTATGTTTTAAGTAGTTTCAGAGAGTAGACACTGGTTTGATATATGGTCATGCCCCATGACCTTAGCTTTAGTCCAAGAGATCTTTTGGCCCAAGGGCTCCAACTCTTAATGAACTGCACCAAGAGCTAGTGTTAGAATCTCCAGCAACTCCGTTAGGATCACTGCATCATCCACAAAGTCAAGGTCAATGATCTTATGTTGGTGACCAATGCCCTGCACTGATTACGACTGGCTGCCCGGCCATATCAATAATTACAGCAGGTAATCTATGGAGTCGGATAAGTTCGTACAGTGTCTTGGATACGCTGAGATTGACATAAACTGCAAGTAGCCACTCTCGAAATTAAAGCCGGCATTCCACAAGGGCCAAGAACACCAGAATTTGGTCAATCATTGATTTCTTGGGTGGAAACCAGATTTCTCAAGTCTCTGACCTTTTCGTAGGTGACCCCAAATTCGCTTCAGTAATAAATGAGCAAAGACTTTACATGGTACACTGAGTACAGAGGAGTACAAAGGAAATCAAGCAACTACAGAGCCAGCGACTCCTCATGGTTGCTTGCCCTCCAAAACACTGATGGTCAAGTGTCCAAACAGTAGTTTGGACACTTGCAGCGTAACAGCACGACCTATGAGCTCCATACGTGCAAACAGGTGCGTTTTCCATAACACAGGTTAATGAATTGACATATCTGTGATGGCTAAGTGGCTACACGACAATGCACCGCGAGACTTTCTAAAACGAGATGTCGCAGAATCGGGATGTAATGGATTAATCCGGTATTATTCTATAATGATTATAATACTCCTAAAAGTACCTGTACTAATATAAAAATTATCAGAATACTAATCAGAATAATAATCTATATAATATTTTCGATTGCCTGTGTGTGTGTGTGTGTCTGTTCTTTATGCATGGCCAA
The DNA here is from genome assembly GCA_032716605.1 of Paralithodes platypus. Lineage (NCBI taxonomy): Eukaryota > Metazoa > Arthropoda > Malacostraca > Decapoda > Lithodidae > Paralithodes > Paralithodes platypus. The sequence goes on from CM064487.1 coordinate 82,584,794, forward strand.
TTTTTTTAAGCTAGAGCGTTCATACTTTGTATGCATAGTAAGGGGGTCCCTAGGCAGGTTTTAGTGAAAAAATAGAATTCCCCAGGGTGAAAGGGACGGAGAAAATGGGCGCGAAATCGGAAAAATCACTTTTGGTTTAAAAAAAAAAATGCCGTTTGGGGCAGAAGGAGGCCTCCGATCGAAAAGGTGTATGGAACGAAAGTTGTTCGCAGCCCCCCAAAATGGGGGTACGGATGAGGTTAGATCCAAAATCGGAGGTCATTTAGCGGCCGAAATCGAGGTCGCCGTTTAATGAGGCACAGGGAGGTCGAGGCCGGTGATTATGGTAGTAGTAGTATTGTGATGATTGTGGTAGTAGTGATTGATGATGGTGATTATGGTAGTAGTAGTGATGGTGATTATGGTGATTACCCGGGCAACGCCGGGTACCCCTGCTAGTCCTAATAATAATCCTAGTTATTGGCAATGCATTACAAAACTCTGTTTCCAAGTATTTTTTCAATATGTATATTTAAACTTCAACGTATAATTTTACACATAATCCTACAGTTATCAAGAAAGTTTTACCCAGGAACCCACCAATGCGTGTGCAAACACACACACACACACACACACATAATGAATTCACAACCAAATGCGATATGGCTCGAAAAATTTCTGGTATGTTTATATGTCCATCTTTAATGTCATTATTGCAATTAAGAAACTCTCAGTTATGGTATGTTGTGTAATCAGTAGCGTGCTAGGCTCACAACCAAGAGGACCCAGGTTAGAGCCCGAGCAGTTGGAAATATTTGGGCAATCTATTTACTCGGGATTCCTGTATTGACCTAACAGTAAATATGAACCTTGGACATCTTATACGTCCCATCTGAGTAATAGTCCGAGGTAATAAATGTTCCCACCGCCAGTGTCCTTTCTAGGAGGAAGAAGCACCGCCGCTTAATATAGACCTAAGATGATAATAATTATCATAATGATGAAAATGATGGATGATGATTAGCCACGGCGCACGGTAGTGCATTAACAATTTGCAATCTGAAGCTTCGCCATTCACATATATTTTTAGCAAATCGTCGTAGTATTGAAGAGCCATTTATATTAATATTATTAACTGTCAATTATCATGATCTTCCATTAATTACCAATGATAAAATCCAGACATATAATCTCGTCGGCATTACTGGAATCTGGTTATCCAATAAAGATATTTTGAAAAAGGAACATTGTGTTTTTTATCATCTACATGATTAGCTGATTTCATCCCGATGATTAATTCCAAGAGTGTACAGTCGGCGGCAAAAGTCCTTACGCCTCTCCTGCCTCACCGTGACCCGTGATTTTCATAGACTCGAAAATGTTAGGTGTACAAAATTTGCATATTTCTACCACCAGAGGGCAAACTATGAGGTGTGTGGTTGTGAGGGCGTAAGGTGATGGGGGAGAGAAGGGGTTAGAGCTGTTAGGCAGGGGAGGCAACAGGACTTTCGCCGCCGATAGTACATGCGACCGATATTGGACAAAGGAGATAGTGGCCGCACCGTGATGGCGTCTGTTATGGTGTGGAACAAACGCTAATATGCTTATATATTTGGGAAATTTATTGCTTACCGAATATTGTTCGAGGGGTAAAAAATGTAATGATGATGTGGCGACCTCATCACGCAGATAGCCCCTGGAGGTTGGGACTGGGAATCCCACCTCCAGAATGTTCTCACATTAAGGGATCAGCAAGTTTTTCTTTCTGATCCTCCCTACCCCTTTAAGGGAGTGCGGGTTTGGCTCTTGTCTGACTGACTGTAACCCTAAGGTACGGATCTTAGAACAGTCATAGAACGAGGGAGAGAGTTTCAATGCTTGCTTGTTGAGTAGAAGAAAAACTGGGAACATCGGTTCAGTCTTGGGTTAGAGAGTTGGACAGAATAGGGGTGGAAGTGAATAAAATTGTCTAATAATAGCCAAAACAAACTGGTAAAACGCGGCACAAACTTTAAGGCATGAAGAGTGAAGAAGGTGGTGCAGGATAATTTGGGGTGAGGGAGTGAGAAGCAGGTGAAACACAGAGGCAGAGGAGAGAGAGAGAGGATCCAATAACAAATTGAAACAGTGTGAGGTGAGATGAAAGGCAGGGAAACAGGGCATACGGTCAGAGAGAGAGAGAGAGTCAAGTTAATCTATTATTTATTAATTTCACCACAACACCAAACACCTCCAATGAAATTAATGAAAGCATATATGTGATCCACCAGGATTCGAACCCGGGTTATCACACACAGATTCTTAGACACCTTAACCATTACACCACCAAGACGGTTAAAGGTTTATGCACACGCCTACGACTTATTATCCATTCTCGAATACTGGATATTAATCTAATCATGTTCATATTCCCACCGCACTATGGTAGCCTAATATCCCTGAACCAGCTAATAATCTATTTTGTATTAATTTCACCACAACACCAAACACCTCCAATTAAATTAATGAAAGCATATATGTGATCCACCAGGATTCGAACCCGGGTTTTCACACACAAATGTTTAGACACCTTAACCATTACACCACCAAGACGGTTAAAGGTTTATGCACACGCCTACGACTTATTATCCATTCTCGAATACTGGATATTAATCTAATCATGTTCATATTCCCACCGCACTATGGTAGCCTAATGTAAGTTAGACAGGGAGGCAGAAGCAGGTGAACTAACGAACTCCTGGACCTCTCTGTCCCCTTGGCACTCGAATTGGATGGACGAACACAGGAAGCTGGAAAAGGGGGCTTGAAAACTGGAGGGAGTAGTATGTCTCTCTATATAGTTTTTAGTTTGATTTTATAACACTCTCTCTCTCTCTCTGTGTTTCTTTCTTGTCTTCTCTCTTGTTTACTACGGCATCATTTACATACCACTTGCAATATGGAGAGCCATGCAGGGAGGAGACAATCGCGTGTGTAATGCTACTATATAACAGTACACACACACACACACACACACACACGAGTCATACAGAGAGGATATACTACAACACACAAAGCTCATCTATTGTATTTTAGAGAGAGGGTTCCTGAGTGCCTAGCAATGTTACAGAGTGCTCTGATTCAGGTCACTTCGCCCACTAGTCCGTTAATTCGCCTACAAGTCTTTTCAGCCACTATTATTTCCTTTCCCTTCAGTTTATGTCGCCTATGTTTGATCAGATGAGTTTATTTTAGTCTTAAGGGTAAATTGAGTTTAGTAACATAAGATAAAGTTTAGTGTGACTAAATTGACTTAGCATGTGGATCTAGATCTAGCATTAATTTCTTTGATGCTAGCTTCTTTTGTACTTTCTGTATGCAGCCTTTTTTCTTTTTATTTAATTATTCTACATCACTTGTAAACTATTTTGGTTTAGGTGAGCTTCATTTGGTTGGTTAAAAGGGAATATAATTATCCATATTGTTGTTCCAAAAATGGCTCTTTGAATTAACACCAAATGGCATTTGCATCCTCACCCTCAATTTTAATCTACTGTAGGTTAAGATTCTCTGAAGACCTTCAAAATGTTTTCATTGGGAACTTGGTTTCCTACTACGAGAACTGGTGGATCTGCTGCAAGAGATGCAAAGAATAACCTAACCAGATTATATTAATTACCTCCTAGAGATTCCTCAACAGTTAAGGTAGTCACACTTTCATTTTCAATGGTGAACACAAGGTCAAGTAAATGTTTGCCTCTAGTAGGTTTGTTCACCCACTGAGTTGAGAAGTTATCTTAACCAATGTCAACAAGCCGTCTACCTTCAGCATCAGCAGTTCTTACTTCCTAGTGTACCAGACATTAAAGTCACCTTAAATCAAACTGATCTTGCCATCGAAGATACCGCTCAGTTTTGTGTACAGAGGTTCACCACTCTCATCATGTTGATGTGGAGACCTGTACACAAGAACAATCCTATATATAGAGTTACCTACATTGAAGTCTACACCTAGCAGTTGATGGCTTAGCCTGATCTTGACGTCAAAGGGTTTTAGAAAGTCTCTGATGTACACATTGGAATTCCACCTCTTCCCCTCATGTTCCTGTCTTTGTTAAGCTTTTTATAGCAAGGCATTTCGAATTCTCAACATAATCTCTGGTATCACTGTTAATTCAGGATTCAGTGAAAGCCACTCCTTCAAAGCACTTTGTTTGTCATAATGGATGTAGCTTGGAGAAATTATTTATAATTTACCTGGCAATAAAGTAAGTACTACTACCTAAAGGAGATCCATTTTTTCCTGGAGCCCCATAGTTCACCCCGTTTCCCAAAGGGTTTGGAGGTAGCACACTCTCTATAGCAATCGCACCATATCTTTGTTCATTAATAGTGAGGTTGCTTTTGTGCACATGTAGGGGTTCAGTCATTGGCAAATGAGGTGAAACATCCAAGTTGGTGGTCACCTCTCATTCTTGTGACACACTCTGGATTTCTTACACTTTGAGGGACTAACTCTTCCATGAAACTCTTTATCGGAGCTGAGGATCAACCACTGATGAAGATTTGCTATTCTCATGCTGGGAATTGATTTTCCCATTGTTACCTCCCCTCAGCAAACTAAATAGATAGTGATTTAGCAAAGCATCTAGTTTGGTCTTACCATTGTTGCTTATGTGTACATCGGGGCGGAGGTTACGTTTCTTATAGAACTCATCAGGTGGGTTAAACAAATATATATTTTCTGGGTACACAGTTCTGATTACTTTCCTGGTAGCACAATCCCCTGCATACATCCTAGGCAAAAAAAAATAAATAAATTAAAAAAAAAGTAATATGCCTCTGTCTGTCTCGAGTCGAAATTCGACAGCCAGTGTCATAACCTCATGATTTTTTGTTTTTTTCTAAAAAAAAAAGAAAAAGAAAATAGAAGGTCCCACCCCTTTCCCATTCTTAAGTAAGCCATTTTAGATTTACAGAAGAGTGACCATTACTTGCATTACTGCATGTCCACAAACATTTCAGTAATGTAAGCATGTTTCCTTTTATATATATATACCGGTATATACCGGTATATATATATATTTTTTTTTTTTTTTTTTAATAAAGGTGACAGTTACAATGTGGTGTATAATCTATCTTATTTTAGTTACATTATAGTTTTTCTTATTGTACCAGTACCTCCCTACAATCAACCTAGTTGTTCCCCAATTCGGCCCTCCGCCACGACCATTTCATAGTCCAAATCTCTCACTCTTGTCCTCTGTAGCGGGGAGGACCTTGTACCCCTGAGACATAAGAGTGCAGACCTGAGAAGAGAGAAAGAGAGCTGGCATCTCATCCAAGTTATGACTTGGCTTCTATGCTGGTGCTTTTTCTCCGATATTTGTTCAGCTAATCTGGCATAGAAGACACTTGCTGAAGGTCCCATTCCTCCCGACGATGAGAAGACCAGAGGAGTAAAGCTTCCTTGATCCCTGTTCAAAATTCTTTCTTCATAAGCGCGTTTTTTCTCACTTTCGTTTCTCAGGTATGCCGCCTTGTGTCCTCGCTCACGATATGTTTGTGCTCTTGGGTTGAAGATTCTAATATAAAAAAAAAAATGTTGTCCCCTCGTCCAAAAACCTCGAGCACTTACGTCCACTCTTGCTTCATTTGAAGTATTTGCAGTATTGTGGGCCAAGCGCTGTCCGTCCATTGGCAGAAGTTCCGGTTCGATTCTGACATCATGGTACACCTCGTCCAGCATTTGTGCAGTGATGTCTCGTACTTCATCATGCCGGATACAGATGAATCCTCCTTTCTTACAGGTCATACAGTGGTCTGAGTTGTTTATTTCACCACATGCACATTTCAGCGGCAGGTTCGAAACTGTCCACCCATACCTCAAGGGTACGGCATCATTGAATTCTTGTTTATTTAAGCTGAAGCCTTTTTCCTTTATTGGTAATGAAGTGAGCCAATTTGAAGCACCCGTGTCTTGTGCCATCTCAACTCTCAATTTCCTGTCTTGCATTTCGTTGTTCCTCTTCGTCCACCTCATCATTTTCATTTTGCTCCCGTATTTTTTCTGTCAGAGACGTAGTAAGTTTAAGGGAATTTTGGTACTCATGAGGTGCCGCCTCCACTGGGTTTATGATCCCCATACCCCCGAACCTTGGCGGAAGAGCTAATAGATCTCTTAGCTCTTGCGTGACGCCTTCCATCTCTGTTAAAGGAGGTATGAATGCTCCCCTGATTGCTTCTTCCAGCGGTCGGAGCATCTGTCCAATGTCAGGCACTGTTCTCATAAGAAAGGTCCATCTGTGCTTAACACCATATGTGAAGGCAGTATATGCAGCATGTGGTTCAGATTTCGCAATGTCTGCCAGGGTTTTTACTTCCTTTACCCACTCCGCTACCTTTTTTTGCACATAGACTCTCTTGCATTCCTCTGTGCCTATTACTGCTCCCAAATGGCGTTGACCATCCTTTGTAATATTCACTCCTGTTCCATCAAAAGTCCGCACCGCTTCTTCATACTTGTCTTCTTTCACTATTAGTACAGATTTACCAGCATTAGGATTGTACCCAATGACTGCGCCAACCGATTGTACTCTCTGCCACCATTGTTTGAGATCCGTTATACTTCCTGCACTGTGAGGTCATCTGCATACGCCACTTGTTTCACTTGGGTTGTCTCATGTTTTATTTTCTGCTGCAGAAGAGATAGTGCCAGTGCGTACATAACCTCACGAATTACTGACTCTGTAGCACCGATTTGAGTTAGTAAGAGGAACAAATATTATTATAGGTTTGATTCCCGAAGGGAAGTAAAGAAAACCTAATATTTAGTAGGGCCCCGTAATCATTGACGACTTCGCCTATTAACATTAACCCTCTCCGACATATGACGCAATTTTGAGCCTATTAGGGATACTTTAAAGCCTTTATTACCATCAGGGTTTTTTACAAACCTTTATTTTAGTTACTTCAACCTCTGCACTTGTCTTTGAGTTAGATGTGGGCAGAAAACTAATTTTGGAGAGGTAATTTTTTTTTTTTTTTTTTTTTAAGAGACAATGAACGGAGGAAGGAAAAACACAGATAAAACAAAAAGGTCCATGTGCCTAAAGGCATCCTCCATTCATAAAATGTTTGTAACAACTGGATTTAAACATTTGTTGATTGTAAGTTTGTGGAAAGCAATTCGAGGGAAGTGAATTCCAAAGAGTAGTAGCTCTGGGGATAAATGAATTCTGATAAGCAGAAGTTCTGCATTGTGGAGGAGAAAGTGTAAATTCATGGGCGCTCTCAGCTGCCCTAGTTCTACGGGGAAAGATGTGGAGAGGCGGCACAATTGAAGCAAGTTCCTCGGAACAATTGCTGTGAAAATATCTGTAGAATAATGCAAGGGATGCAACGTTTCTTCGTATGGCTAATGTAGGAAGGTCCTGTGTGATTGCAGGGTTATTGATTAATCTAATAGCTTTATTTTGAATTTTGTCCAACTGCCTCAATGCAACCACTCCACTTCCACCCCACAGAGGTGAACAGTAATCCATCTGAGAGCGCACATGACTTTTATATATTACGGCCAACTGCTCGTCAGTGAAGAATTCTCGAACTCTGTACAGGAGTCCCAGTTTTTTAGAGGCATTCTTAGCAATGCTTCTAACATAATGTGTCCAGCTCAAGTTAGTAGTTAATGTTACACCGAGAATGTCAATACTAGGGGAAGTGGGAATATTTACATCATTAAAAAATATATGGGAGTCAGTGAGATTCTGTCGGTTAGAAAATTGAATGTACTTGGTTTTCTGTGCATTAAAGGAAACTAGATTCTCTTGTCCCCATTCATTAATTCTAGAAAGGTCCCGGTTCAGAGAAATTGCAGTGTTTATTTTTGAATTTATAAGATCGGGTTGGGTGAAAGAATTGGTAAATGTGAAGGAACTGTGGAGTGTTGAGTCATCTGCGTAGGAATGTATTGGATTATGAGTGGTAGATATGAGATCATTGATATGAATGAGGAACAGAGTTGGGGCCAAAACTGATCCCTGGGGAACACCAGCATTTATTGAGTGAAATTGAGAATAAAGGCCATCTACCATTACACGTATTTTTCTGTTATGAAGATAAGAAGAAATTAGTGGAACTAATGATGCAAGGCCGTAGTGTGACATCTTCGACAATAAGGATTGATGCCAGACTCTATCAAATGCCTTTGATATATCCAGTGCTATTGTATGTGTTTCACCATGTTGGTCTGTAGCTTGGTTGATTTGATGCGTAATTATAAGAGTGAGAGAACTCTATTTCTTATTGCTAATCTGGCAACCTCTGCGTCATATATGTCTGAAGGGGTTAATAGTCTCCATTCAACATCCTGCGCCAGAAATTTGAATAACCCGCGCGGAAGATCATGGAGTACTCATCACAAGTGCATGCCTAATTCCCTTATGGGATCGTCATTTTGATTGGGTACCCTACAGAAAAAAACTCTGTAAAAAAGAAAAAAGAAAAAGAAAAATTAATATCTGTTATTATATGACTTGCCATATACGTGGATTTCTCATGTTTTGCTTTCCCGATACCAGGCCCCCTAGCGGCCATCCTCGTTCTTCACTGATATACCAAGAAAAAACTATGGAAATCAACGAATGGGAAGTGGGATGGTTGGGAGGGCCCGAGTCGTCAATGATTACGGGGCCCTACTAAATATTAGGTTTTCTTTACTTCCCTTCGGGAATCAAACCTATAATTTAATAGGGCCCCTTCATCATTGACGACTTCGCCTGAATATCAAGACTGGAGGCGGGACATTCGTAAAATATCCTAACCTTAGGGAAGAAAATTCGAATAAAATTGTTCTCAAGATTTTTATTGTATGCAATACAAAATATAAAAAAGGTATAAAAGATTTGCTAGCAGTGCGTGGCATTAAGAAACTGCTTGCTCATGGTAAGGCCGTTGCAGGCGACCTTATGTATGAAAGTGTATGACACGTCCGTGTCCTACCGAGCGAGACCCAGCAGTAGGTACTCGCTCTGATCTTAAAACTAATTGTACAGTAATCTCACTGTGCACTTTGGTAAAAAATATATAGACATAGATGCAACTATGTGAAAACTCTCTTAAAATTAACACGACTAAATACAGGACTGAGAACTCGTCCTATCACAGCTCGTGATATATCACAATCTCCAAGGGTACAGAGGGGATATGGTCTTATTCCGCACAGCCCCCCCCCCCCCCCTTTTTAACAATTAATTAATAAAAACATACTGCTTACTGTACCCGTTGCCGTAAGGCTACACAAGTATGATTTGGTTTATCTAGAGCGACCGACAGGTAGCGTGTCAGGAATGTATGGTTGGAAGCCCAAAGTTGGGTCTTAGCAATATCCTCAATTGAAAAAATTTGTAAAAATCAGAGAGACACCGCCCACTTCCTAATGTCGTGAGCCCGACCTAACACGCCGGGGTTGCTTTCCTTAATAATGTCTACTATTGGTTGTTGGAAGGAACATAATAATTAAAAAAGCTAACTTCCGTTTCGTAGAACGCGTACCTGCTCGGTTCACCCATAAAGCACCTGGTTGGCGAGGTTGCGCAGCCCTCATAAACTTTGTGAGCGCTTGCACAGGACATAACATTGTGATGAATGAGGCCGCTCTTGAGGGCCGGGACTGAAAATTCAGAGAAGACATGGTCTGAATGTTAATTTTTTGCAATAAATGAGGGAGACGGCGCGATTTGTACATGGTCGTGCAGCCTCCCAAACCTGAGACAGTTTGGTTCGTTGCTCATCGCCGCCAGCTCTGATACCCGGTGTCCAGTGGCAAGTGCCATGAGAAAAACTGCTTTCTTAAAAAGTGAGTCAAAGTCCGACGCATGATTATACTTGCGGGATTGTAGCAATTCCAAAGCTTTATCAAGGGACCAGGTGGGCATGAGCTGGCGAGGAGGAGGACAAAGTTTGAAACATGCCCTCATAAAACCTTTCTCCTCCGCCTGCGGTATGGAAAGGCCGGTGAGATCAAGGAGGGGGGTCCTAATGGCCGACAGATGATTCTTTAATGTTATAACCGAAAAATGTTTCTGCTCAAACAGATAATCTAAGTACTTGAATACTAGGGCTGACGAAGCAGTTGTCTGCCCCGATTCCACAATTCAGGTTGTAAAAGTTTTCCAATGTGATTGATATTGTCTCCTGGTAGACAGGGTGTACTGATTCAAGAGCTTTTGAGTGACACTAGACCCAAATTTATTTAGCCATTTGGCCGAGAAAATATCCATAAGGCAAAACTGAGAGAGGTCCGAAGGTTGCCAATCGCTTCCAAGTGGAAGGCGGAGACCGGGAGGGACACAGGGGTCTGGCACCACTGTTGCAATTGGTGGTACCATACCTGAGCCGGCCAGAGCGGCGCGATCAGCACTACTCGGCCCCGGTAATCCCTTAGTTTGTGAATGACCTTGCACATTAACACAAAGTCTGGTGGCGAAAACAGATAGATCGAGGTCCACTTGTTCCAGTCCACCAGCAGTGCATCGGGTCCCCCCCGCCGGGGTTACCTCGTGACGGGTCAGAAAGAGTGGCAGTCTGTGGTTCTGCATTGACTCAAACAAGTCTACTTGCGGACGGGCCGGCTTTGCAATAATTATCTTGTTGAAGATCGCCTGTTTAATTGTCCATTCTACTAAAGTACTCCGCCGGCGAGAGAGAGCGTCTGCCCAGACGTTCGCCACGCCGGGGAGGTAAGTGGCATGCAGATGAATCCCTAGCGAGTCTGCTAGGGTAAAAATTTGTTCTGAAACTCTCAACAACTCTCGTGACCTCACTGTACCTTGCTTCTGAATGCAAAAAACTGCAGTTTGATTGTCCATTCTGAATGCTATTGATTTGTTCTCCAACTTCGTGCCGTGAGTTTGGAGAAAAAACAGGGGAACTAAAAGCTCCTGCTTGTTGATATGTGACTGACTGTTTGCCCCCCAAATGCCTTGTCCCTGGTGGCCTAGACTTGACTGATATCCCCACCCCAGGGACCCCGAGGCATCCGTGTCTATCCAAACCGTAGGTGGAGGAGAAACCCATGACATGACTGAGTAGAGGACTTCGTGCTTTGTCCAGGCCGAGAGCAAGTTGTGGATTAATGGAGGAATTGGCCATAATTCCTTCTCCGGCAAGAGAGGGAACACTTTGTTGCCTTCCAGGATTAATCGCTTGGTTTTCAGTCGGCCTAGTTTGACAGTTAATTGTATCCAGTTGAGAGAACCGATCAGGGAATCCCACGTTTTCCTGGTCGTATCCAGACTGTGGAGGAACCGGAACAGTTTCCTTCGAAACCTGTTGCGGTTGTCCGCACTCTGTGTAAGAGTCAGAGCGGCGGTATCCCAGATCAGCCCTATCCACTGAATCGTCCTTGAGGGGACAAGGCGTGACTTTGCCAAGTTCACCTTGAACCCTAGGGCTTGTACATGAGCTAACACTCGGTTGACATGATCCTGACATAATTCTAACGAGTTTGCCACTACTAGCCAACCGTCCAGACACCAAAACACCTGTATGCCTTGAACTAATAGGGGTAAAAGAGCTTGCCTGACAAGCTTGGTGAAAACTCTTGGTGCTAGGTTCAGCCCGAATGGCATCCTTTGACAGACGTAAGTCTCTTGCCGGATTCTCAAGGCGAGAAACTTTTGGAACCTCTTGTTTATAGAGACATGCCAATAGGCATCTTTGAGATCGATCGAACACATCCAACCTTGCGGTGGAAGTGCGAGTCTGAGTTGCTGTATAGTCAGCATCCTGAAGGGTGAATTCTCTATAAATGTGTTCAGTTGCGAGAGATCTAGAACTGGTCGCATTTGCACACTGTCCCTTTTTGGCACTAAAAAGAGGTGTGACGTGAAAACTAGTTGGGAAGCATTGACTGGAATCAGAACTCGTTTGGCAATCATTTCTTGTACTACGGCCTCCTCCTGAGACACTGGGGTATACTCCTGCGTCTGACGCAGTCGAGGCCGCCGGAGCCATCGCCAGGTAATTCCTTTGCTCACTACTTTTCTGGCCCAGGTAAACTTGGGCCAGGCTGAGCGGAATGAACGGAACGACCCCAGGTGCAACCGGGGATCGTCCGTTGCGGCAACTTCCCAATCCTGGATCTTTGAGCTCGACTCCAGGATGTGAGGAGGATGGGTGGCTAGTTTTTTGGAGGGGGAGGTGTGTTGGCCTCGGACGCTTGACTAGTTTTGGCTTGTGTAGTGTGTGGATTACCTTTATATGGGGCCTTACCTTTATACCCATGAGGCTTACCTTGTTTGGTTTTGTACTGAGGACCTCCCTGCTGAGGGGGTAGTCTAGGGTCTCGAGATGACTGTTTCGGATGTGGTTGGTACTGCTTGTGACTTCCCTTTGATTTGTGAAAGGGTTTCTTGGGGGGTTGCTTCCTCGCTTGGGAGGTAACCTGTTTCCAACCACTTACCAAATTACAGACTAAACTCCAAGTTTCAGAGTTAAGAAGGGTAGCCGTAAGCACCGGGGATAGAGTTACCCGGCGACCTATGTCCGCCGGCAACTTCTTTACCAGATGCACTCTCAAATCTTGGCGAGCTCGTACCGCCTCCAAAATCGCGATTCTACTGTCGCATAGGGACTGAATGGTATTTTGAAGTGACAGTCTACTAGACAGCTCAATGGTTCTCTGAATTTGGGGGTCAGTGACGGCCGAGATCGTACGTGCTAGAGAGGCGGCTACTTGATGGCTCACCAAGTATTGAGAGAACATCCGGTAAGCCTTATTTCGTAACCTAAAATCTCGCTCCAAGTGAGCAGGCGGTGGTGGAGAAAAGGGGTCATCTAATGCATGCAAAGATACTTTGGGGGCTGCCAGAAAAGTTAGTAAGGCTGGTGGTACCCCTTCTGCTTTGGACACTGGTAGAGAAAAATAAGTGTGATTCTCTTGAGGAATTTGGTGTGACACTTTGGATGTAATAGTAGTGGCAAATACCTGGGCCTCAATTTCCCAATCCAACCACGGGCCGGCGCCCACCTGCCGCATCTGAAGGACCAGGTTCTGAGCTTGGTCCAGAGCCAGAGTTGTAGCCAACTCCGGCGTAATAGCATTTAAGGCCTTGACATCATTGATGCCATCAGCCTTCGACCAGTCAGCGAAAAGTCGTGCAGAAGCGGCGGAAGGGACTGCCGGAGCAGGTGAATACACAAAATATGCTGGATTAAGGGAACTAGGTACACCTTTAATTAGAACATCTAGCACCCTCCCTGTCTCGTCTTTAGCCCTAAATTTACGATTCTTATTAATCTCTATGGACCATTCCATGGGGACTGGAGGGTCTCCTGACACAGATGGTTGAGCTATAAGAGCATTCTCCGGTACTACAGGTACCCACGAACAATCAGCACCATAGAGGAGAGGCATAGGGCCTTTTCTCACCGGTAACTTGTCTAAGGGGGGCGGTTGAACGTCAGTGATCACCCTCAGGTTGTACATAGCTAACGCCGCCGGTCCTACACGACCTGGGGTCGTTGCCTCCACTGGGGTCGGTGATGACGTCAAAATTGATGGAAGATCTAAAGGTCTCACTACAGAAGTACTAGCGGGAGCAGTTGAGGTGATAACCGGCTGATCTGACGAGGCAGGGAGTTGGTACGGCTGTAATACCTTATGTAATAAGTCATTTACCTGGTCCGAAGTCATCCATTGTTTTGAGGTATCTTTGGATGAATTTGAACTAGCTTCAGAATAATTACTTGGAAGCGACTGAGGAGCCGGGGAGAACATAGGATCCGCCGGCTCCTCACTCTGCTCCAAGAGTTCATGTGATAATAACTCTTGCGAGTCCTCGTGATCCCTTGGGGGCCAAGACAAATCAGGCACCGAAGATGGCAACACGTTGGTGTTGCTATCCTCAGTCTGTTCTAGAGAAGGTTCTGGATGGCGCTAGTAACCTCCCACCGCCAAGGGCTGGGGGTCCTGGTCCATCGGAGATATAACTTGTGCCCCCACCGGACGACCTCTAAATTGATCAGCCAGTACCCTACTATGGCCTGTTGATTTCACACCCCGGGGAACTAGAGATAATTTTGGTATTGCAAACGTTACATTCGAAGTTACATGCCTAGAATGTTCTTCACTAGTAGTGGGAGTCTGAGAGTCAGAGGGCGGAGACAGTTGTGGGGTCTCCCGCCGGTTGCTTGAAAAGGTATACTCTTCTCGTCGGCGTTTGTGGGACCTCGAAGAGTCCGAGGTAGTGTGGTGAATGCGGTGTCGTGGAGACTTTGACCTGGACTTCGACCTCCGCCGCGTGGCCCGGGTCAAGGAGGGGACCTCTGTGACGTCGCTTTCACTACTACTATTGACATATTCTTTGCTTATGGCTTTAGTTTTGACCTTAGGTCTGACCGCTTTAGAGTGACCGGGTTTTACTAAAGGTGACTTTATAATAAGCTTCTCCCATAGTACCTCGTCATCACACTGGAGGGCCTTATGGGCAACATCTTTAGCATATGTATTGAATGTCGCTTTAACTTCATGTAAAGCCGCCAAACATGAAAGGTCTGTTTTAGCTAACAATGCAGACTTTAATTCTGAGCAAATGTCGCACTTTTTTTACAACCACACGCCGCGTGAGCGATCGAGGCACTTGACACATTTTGTGCAGAAAGTATGAGCAAACACTGGTAAGAGGGAACAAGTGGGGGTAGCACAAAGATCAAATCTGGGCATAGTGCCGTTCAAAGAGAGGGTCCCCTCCTCCGTCAGGATCCGATGGCCAACTCCGCCAGAAGGGAAGTCTGGGGGCCTGGAAAGAAAATTTCCAGGAATCAATGCTCATAAGGACAACCTGCAAAGTATAATACATCCTATCTCAAATCCGCCGGAAACTTAGTGGAAAGTGCACACTTATTCTAACCTTCCGCCGGATCTGTCTAGCTGAATTTCTCACAATTTTACCTGTGACAAGCATCACAGGTCCCTGACCTTATTAAGTTGTGACTGTATCTAACCAGTTTGCAAAACTAATATATCACGTCGTAAACACTTGACTGATGTTGCTGCGGGCGATGAAGTCGTTACGTGTCACTAGGCCAGACAGTGGTGGCCCTGGTAGGAATGCAATTCCGCCGGGAGAGTGGTTAAGCCAAACCACGCCGGGATCTTCTGAATGTTCCTATCCGCCAGAGGCGGACACTTGGCCCACCGCACGGGTCGCCGGAACAAACAAAAACTGCCAGGCAACAGGGATGGCACAGCCCTTTTCCTGCAGTCCCACACACATATAATAAAATGCATCATGACATATAGGGACGTCTCCCAAGCCCCAAAGGATCGAGCTAGCAAGCTAGAACCAACACAGGGGGAAACAAACGTAATCAATAACAACAGAAAAATGTAGACACCTAAATTACCTGTAACTTAAGACGGAGACCCATAATTATGACGACCACGTAAACCGAAGACATCCCCGCCGAAGACGCTCGAGAACCCGCAGCCGCACCAAGTAGAGGAAGGCCTTCATCAAGGGGCCTAAGCAAAACACAAACCCTGGAAGGTGGAGCACCACGTGCAGACACCCTTAAACCAGAGCATTCGCTGATAATTGAAGACAGTGGCATGTACTATCCTCAATAATGACAGTCTGTATCATGCCTTGTAGCATGGTCGCCTTCTAGCTAAGTAAACACAACAGCTAAGGCGTCATACACAAATAAAACAACACACACGGTCCACCCATCCGGGACTCCTGGATGCCTGTGACAATGGTACCCTTTTAACACACTCTTCCTGCGGACAGACCAATCTGGCAGCCGTGCTAGCTAATCTAAACCTTGTTACTACAACACAGATATATACAAATGAGTAAGGACTCACTAGAAGCTCTGCGAACGTCGAATGAAGCGGACACGGTGCAAGCCCTGTGATCGGGAGGGGCGCGGAAGAAGGAAGAACGAGGATGGCCGCTAGGGGGCCTGGTATCGGGGAAGCAAAACATGAGAAATCCACGTATATGGCAAGTCATATAATAACAGATATTAATTTATCTTTTTCTTTTTTTCTTTTTTACAGAGTTTTTTTCTGTAGGGTACCCAATCAAAATGACGATCCCGTAAGGGAATTAGGCGTGCACTTGTGATGAGTACTCCATGATCTTCCGCACGGGTTATTCAAATTGCTGGCGCAGGATGTTGAATGGAGACTATTAATGTTAACCCTTAAAGAGTGGCGCTCGACTTAAGTCGTGCACCAATTTGCAGCAAGTTAGGAGCATTATTAAGGCTTTTAAAGGGTTAAAATCGAGTGCAAATGGCCGGGAGCGCAGCAGGCCACACGTCCGATACCCAGGGCTTACCGCCACCCACTGACTCACGCTCCCTCTGTTCTCGAGAGGACGGCAGTGTTACCATTAGTGAGCGTAGTGGGAAAAAATATGCCGCTATACGCTAAACTCCCATGTTGGTGGCACCACTGCATGAGAACCACGAGTGCTACGTAGCTCGTTCTGGTCTCATTTTGAAGCTTTTAGCGCCTAGTTTTTTGCTGAATACATTTCTTTTCATGCAGATACTTGATTGATCATTCAGGAGGGCCTGAATATGCCCAAAATAGCCCAAAACACCCCGCTAGACAAGGGTTAATAGGCGAAGTCGTCAATGATGAAGGGGCCCTATTAAATAATTACCACTGACATGGGCTATTATTACCAACCACTTAGTCTTGGTTCCAATGTTATTAATTTACTTTGAGATCTCAGAAGTCTTTTCAGAGGGAGGCACTTTGCTTATCTCAGGTCACACGGCAAAATTAAGTGAGATTCCTGTACTTGGACCTCAGAATCTCCATTAACAATTGGCTTTGCTTCTTTAGTTTGATTAGTTCCTTTGCATATATTATACTGCATAATAGCCCACTTTGCATTTGACCGTTCTTTTACCCTCTGTCTTGTGAGGACTTAAGTAAAAACTGTTGACTTCCTGCAATCCCTATAGGGCTGAATCTATTTGAGGTGTTACCCTCATTTTCCTGTCTTCTTGTCCTTTTCTTCTTCTTGTCCTTTTTTTCTTCTTCTCATTTTCTCTTCAAGCATAGCGAGGGCCATAACCACTAACTGTTGTCCATAGTTGTGGCCGTAACTGCTTCCTCCTTGACTGGCATTATAATCTTCTTGTCTCGGCTCCATCTGAGTGTCCTGTACTGACTATTACACAGTATTTGTAAGTCCAGTTACCTCTCTTGTATTGTTATCACTTCCAAGACTTATGATTTTTTTCCTTCTGCTCTTCTATTTCTTTTGTAGCTTCAAAAACTTCTTTATTTTCTTTGGTATTTTCAGAATCTCTTACCTTTAGCATTGCCTTACTCCATTCCATCTCGTCGCTACCTGACACTCCTTCAATCCTTGTCTCGCAAAGCCTGTAAACGTTATGATAGTATTGTTTATAGAAGTGTCCAAACCCCTCTTTGTTTATAGAAGTGTCCAAACCCCTCTTTGTTTATAGAAGTGTCCAAACCCCTCTTTGTTTATAGAAGTGTCCAAACCCCTCTTTGTTTATAGAAGTGTCCAAACCCCTCTTTGTTTATAGAAGTGTCCAAACCCCTCTTTCCCTTGCTTGAAGTAGCAGTAGAGCCCTTAATATTTAGCTAAGTGTATGATACTGTGTGTGTGTGTGTGTGTGTGTGTGTGAAAAACAAGGAAGAACACTTACACCTTGGCCTATGGAAATAATCGGAGTAGATCAGGCTCGGATTCGTAGGGATGCTATCTCCTAAAACACGAACTAATCCCATGTATCGTACGAGAAATATATACAATATATACTGTATTATATATATATATATATATATTTTTTTTTTTTGTCTATGTGAATGAGGGAGGCAAAAGGCAGAACTGCCTTTAGCGAGTGCCTCCCCCAGAGATGAAAGAGTGACAGGGCCAAAATCCAGGGACGTTCGAGCCAAAATGCCTGGAACACGGAGTTTGAAGCAATTTATGTCAAAGGAAGCAGGAAAGACTGATCCAGGGAGAGAGTTCCAGAGATCAGCTGTTAAATAGAAGAAAGATTGAGAATAGCATTTCACTCATGGGTTGGAGAGTTGCACAGAGTAGGAGTGGGATTGTGTTGCAAGACAGGTGGTACGTGCTTTACGAAGGGGGGCGGTGGTATACACTGAAAGAGCTCTGAGGAATACTGATTATTGTAATAGTGGTAGAATAGTGAGAGAGATGCAACATTGCAGCAAAGAGAGAGAGAGATTGCAGAGAATTGGTGAGAGGATGTGAGTTAATAAGACGGAAGGCTTTCCTTTCTACTTTGTTCAGAAGTGCTATGTGAGAGGATTTCCCCCACACGTGTGAACACTACTTAACACATGGACGCACTGTGCCCCTCTACAGAGCAAGAAGCTGCGCAAGGGTAAAGAACCCTCGGAGGTGGTTGAGCACACCCAGCTTCTGGGAAGCTATTTTAGCAAGAGTGGTAATATGATCTTTCCAAGAGAGATCAGAAGAAAAAGAGACACCAAGAATATTAAGAGAAGATGAAGGATTAATTTGTATATATGTTATTGAAGAGTAGGTCATAGTTTTCTGGAAGGGGGCGACAAATAGACAGATGGAGAAATTGAGTTTTGGAAGCATTGAAAGTAACAAGGTTTTCTCTGCCCCAGTTAGAAATAGTAGGGAGATCAGAAGATAGGTGCTCTATGGCCTCATATATATATATATATATATATATATATATATATATATATATATATATATATATATATATATATATATATATATATATATATATACTCCAGGACACGTGTGCCTGCCCTGGAGTACTTCAGTCAGTGTCAATAGTTTAAAGCTGAAATATAGTTGGGAGTTAGTTTTGCATGCGTTAGTGTGGGTGGGTTGGTGAGTGTGTATGTGTGGGTGGATTAATGGGTGGGTGGCTTGTATCTGTGAGTGGGTTTGTGTGTGGGTGGGTTGATGAGTATGTATGGGTGCATGTGTTTGTATGGGTGCATGTAAGAGAGAGTGTGTTTGTATGTTTGTGTGAAAGAAACAATAAACACTAGAGGGGCGCTCGGGAGAACGCGTACCTCTGCCGACGCTGGCAGAGGTATGCGCTCTACCGATCGCCTACAAAGTAGAATAACTTCTTCCTTGGTTTATATCCTATCTGGCTACCAAATTTCGTGAAAATCATAACTTTGTGAGCCGCACACACTGGCGGAGGCATGCGCTTTACTGATCGCCTCCAATTTGTATTAATTCTTACTTGGCGTATATCCCATCTGCCCATTACACTTCGTAAGCATTAGCTCATGACTTTTTGAGATATTTTATTTACAGACTAACAAACAGGCAAACAGACAATCAAATAAACAAAAGGAAGCAAAAGCATATCCTCCGTCCAAGTTCGTTGGCGTAGGTAATTACTTTGTATTTTTATAAAGGAAATCAATATGCAAATAAATATCAATACAGAGCTTATTAATTGTAATTGATTTAGTTTTTCGGTGATATAGGATTATGGTACTGCTAGGTCAGGGGTCGGCAACCTGCGGCTCAGGAGCCGCATGCGGCTCTTTCAGGACACTTGTGTGGCTTCAGAAGCTTCAGAAATAATGATTCTTCCTTCAAAATGAAGGCATCACATAACACATTCAAGGCAACATTAGATTTGTTTATTCAACTTCGAAAAGATGTATAGATATCAATCGTTATGATTTCTAGAAATGTGACACATGTTTTTCCTAAGCTTGTGAATACCAGGATATTGAACAATATTCACTATAATTTGTTTAGTTCAGAAGTAGGGTATATTCTCTTATTTCTGAAGTACTGTAGATTTCGGTTGATGAGATTTTTGTTTTTGTATTGCGGCTCCGACAGAACAAAATTTTTATGAAATTTATAAAAAATGGCTCTTCTAGCTTTAAGGGTTGCTGACCAATGTGCTAGGTGTACCCTATTGTGACCTCACTACCTAACCTCACATAGTACGTCAAGTTGAACCCTATCTTATCCATGGGTAGTCTTTCTTTCGGCTATCCCTGTTTCGCCCCATTACTTTGGCATTAAACGTTCCACCCCAGCAAGGTATCTGAAATGTAGGGGAGACTGTCGAACTAAATAATAAATTTGTCGAATCTTGCAAGAACACTCAAAACCCTTTGTAATGATTAAACAAAGTAATACAAAAATTACCCAATCGCTGGATGGACTAACATTCCAAGTTCTTCACATACCAGCGTGTAGGTGCTTCGTTTTGAATATACTTTCCAATGTAACAAGTATTAATGTGTTAAGGCAGACGCTCTCTAGCCTAAACAAAAAATATTCTCGCTATTCTATCGATATTACAATAATCAGTGTTCCTCAGAGCTCTCGCAGTGTATACCACCTCCTCTACGTAGGATACGTAGCACCCGTCTTGCAACACAATCCCACCCCTACTCTGTACAACTCTCCAACTCAAGAGCGAAACGATACTCCCAATCTTTCTTCTATTCAACAGATGAACTCTGGAACTCTCTCCCCGAATCCATCTGTCCCTAATATTATGACTTAAATTGCTTCAAACTCTGTGTGTCCGGACATTTTGGCTCGCACATTCCTAGATTTTGGCCCTGTCACTCTTTCAACTCTGGGGGAGGCACTCGTCACAGGCAGTTTTGCCTTTTGTCTCCCTCATCCACATAAAAAAAAGATAGATAGATATACTGTATATGAAGTTACTATAATCATATAATAGTTCACCCTTACCATTCAGTATGTGTATGCCGTGTTTGCCTGATCATTAATCTCAGGGAAAGCGTTGTTGTCATATGGATACATTCTGAATTTTGCGTAAAATCATTATAAATTACTTACTTTCATTGACGTGGAAGACATTAGTCAATTCCAAATAAACTTACCGGACCTAGAAGCATCAGCCCTAAATCATAAATATTGAGTGTGATATCGATTACTGTGGATGGCTCTCCGGGACACACACACCTTGGTCAGATTTATCACTAGGTTAGGGCGGGGGAGGTGGAGGTGAGGTTAGGGAGGAGCGAGGAGGTTTGGGAGAGGGCGTGGAGGTTAGGGCGGGGGAGGTGGAGGTGAGGTTAGGGAGGAGCGAGGAGGTTTGGGAGAGGGCGTGGAGGTTAAGGGCGGGGGAGGTGGAGGTGAGGTTAGGGAGGAGCGAGGAGGTTTGGGAGAGGGCGTGGAGGTTAAGGGCGGGGGAGGTGGAGGTGAGGTTAGGGAGGAGCGAGGAGGTTTGGGAGAGGGCGTGGAGGTTAAGGGCGGGGGAGGTGGAGGTGAGGTTAGGGAGGAGCGAGGAGGTTTGGGAGAGGGCGTGGAGGTTAAGGGCGGGGGAGGTGGAGGTGAGGTTAGGGAGGAGCGAGGAGGTTTGGGAGAGGGCGTGGGAGGTTAAGGGCGGGGGAGGTGGAGGTGAGGTTAGGGAGGAGCGAGGAGGTTTGGGAGAGGGCGTGGAGGTTAAGGTTTGGGAGAGGGCGTGGAGGTTAAGGTTTGGGAGAGGGCGTGGAGGTTAAGGTTTGGGAGAGGGCGTGGAGGTTAAGGTTTGGGAGAGGGCGTGGAGGTTAAGGTTTGGGAGAGGGCGTGGAGGTTAAGGTTTGGGAGAGGGCGTGGAGGTTAAGGTTTGGGAGAGGGCGTGGAGGTTAAGGTTTGGGAGAGGGCGTGGAGGTTAAGGTTTGGGAGAGGGCGTGGAGGTTAAGGTTTGGGAGAGGGCGTGGTGGTTAAGGTTTGGGAGAGGGCGTGGAGGTTAAGGTTTGGGAGAGGGCGTGGAGGTTAAGGTTTGGGAGAGGGCGTGGAGGTTAAGGTTTGGGAGAGGGCGTGGAGGTTAAGGGCGGATAAAGAGGTGTATAAAGGGGGATGTGCGTATGTATTTGCTCATTTATGTATTTTGTTATTATTTGTGTTTAGTTTCCTCCAGATATCTCCATCAATCTTAAAAAACACCTGCCCAAGATCCTCCTTCAAGATAAATTTGTACATTTTTCGATAGAAAAATGTCCCGGCCGAAGGCCAGTTCCTAATACATTACAGGCTCGCTATCGCTCGCCAGGAAAAGATCGACACCTAAATGAGACGAAAAGTCTAAATATTGACAACAAATGGGGCGAAAGGTCTTCAAACCTGAAAACTAATGGGTCGA
Source organism: Paralithodes platypus (assembly GCA_032716605.1). Classification (NCBI taxonomy): domain Eukaryota; kingdom Metazoa; phylum Arthropoda; class Malacostraca; order Decapoda; family Lithodidae; genus Paralithodes; species Paralithodes platypus. The sequence goes on from CM064487.1 coordinate 82,606,904, forward strand.
ACGTCTTAAAATCTGAAAACTAATGGGGCTGAACATAAGGGAGAAGGGGGGCCATAAAAACCGACCATCCCCCCATAAAGAGGTGAGGGAGAGAGGGAGAGAGAGTTGATTGGCAGTGTCAGGATCAGGTGGGCATTGGGAGGCAGGCTGTCAAACGCAAGCCAAGTCCATTATTCTCAGTCTTTATTGTTGTATAATTATGCAAAGATAAAATCGTGGTTTATAATTCAAGTTATGCCTTTGGAAGTGATCAAATGGTCACAACAATGCTATTTCATCTTCATTTACTTGTATTCCTTCTCATATTCATCCACACCTTGAAACAATATTGCTCCGGTTTGACACCATGTTGGGAAGTGAAAGTTTTGGTTTCGGCTCCCTTTGTTGTGCATAGTGTGTGGAGTGCATAATGAAATGTGTCCGTTGTGTTGGACTGGTTGTGGTTGTGAATAACCTTTGGTGCATCGAGCGAATTGTTACGCCCCTCTGGGACTAGAAGCTAGGTAATAGTTTACAAGTAATTCGACCTGATTATCCAGAGGTGTAGACACCCCAGAGGGACAACACAAAGACAGACGTGAGAGGATATAGACGCTAACTAGTATAAGTACCAGAAACCCAAGTTCTTATGGCACTATGATAATATATGTCTCTATAATCTAAGTGATTATTAGAGTATATCCTCTCCCCACCAGACACCCCCTAGCAGGCACTATTATAACAATCCCAGGTATATAGGTAAAACAAAATATTAGTATGGCTTGAGCAAAATAATAAATAGTCACCAGAGTAAAACAACAAGAAACACTCACACTAATACATATAAAAAACAGGGGAATAATTATAACCAATTTATTTATAATAGAATTTTAATAAAATCACGTTTTACTTACAAGGCGTTATTCAAGTTTTAAAATGAATACGTTTAACAATTAAATCACAAGTGAATTTCGTTAATAAATAAACTAAGTTAATTTAATGTTTATAAATAAAGTAAATATTTAATTATAAAGAAATATTAAAGAAAACTAAAACAAATAAAATATCAAATTAAATGTTAATATTTAGTTAAAATGGGTTTAAGTGGCGGACAATCCAAGCTTGTAGAATCCAATAAGCACCACCCGTGGAAAACACCACCAGATGTGAATTGCCTAAGCTCTCCAGCTCAAACCCTATGTCACCTCTCTTTATGTGTGATGTAGGCTACAGTTGTGGACAGATGAAACAGATTCAGCCTTCGTCTGTCCAAGACCTCAATAGAGGGCAGCACAATTAGTGCCCATAAATTATCTGGCAACAGTGATGGTGTGGGGATAGGAGGTGAAGGTTATGGGGTGGAAGGAGGGAGGCGAGGGAGGGAGGGGGAAGGAGGGTACAGGAGTGAGAGGGGGAACTAGCGGCGAGGTGGTAGCAGGTGGGGGTGGAGGGAAGTGGTTGGCCAAATACTTTACTGTGAAAGAATAATTAATGTTGTGTTTTGATCATTATGTGGGATCATGAATGCGAAATATTGGAGTCGTGAGGTGTGTGTAGCATAATAAACGCGCTACAGGCTGCTAACCTGCTATTGCTCTCTCTCTCTCTCTCTCTCTCTCTCTCTCTCTCTCTCTCTCTCTCTCTCTCTCTCTCTCTCTCTCTCTCTCTCTCCATATACAATATATATGTGACATATAGGCATTCAAATATATGATATCTTAAATCTCTAATGTAGTACTACTTTATTTGTGTTCTCTGGTTAGAGCGCCTACTGAGTTGTGATATCGGGAACGTGGTGTTGTTCAAACAAGGGAGCGTCAGAAACAACTGAACAACCTGTTGGTTATCTAACAAGGGGAATATAGTAATTGTTAATATTTGTCAGTTGGTGAGTCAGTCAAACTTCAAATATCATAGTTAGTGTTTCAACATAATGGTGAGTGTATAGGTCATAGCAGTAACGAAAGTATGGAATGCATATAATTATGGTGTATATAATACGGTATCAATGACACGCCAATTAAAGTGTTTTCCAAGTGTACCGGAGGTGTTATCAGTATTGGCATTGCCACGGGTATATAATCGCTTTTCATTATATACGTCCATAAGATTTTAAACAATATAATATTATAAATGAATAAATGAATGAACAAAGGATGGCTAATATATATTTACATAGCAATACACCTGTTCAAGAAAAGCAACCAGTTATATATAATGTGTCAATACAATCCTCAAAGTTTCGGTATAGAGGCGCAAAAGACCATGTTATAAAATAATATCCCCACATTAAAAACTAAGTTATATTTATTGATCAAATCTCTTGGTAGATATGCTCAACAATAATGACGCAAGGGTGGTGTAAGCTTAATTAATATCAAATGAAAACACGATTATGCAGAACCTTTCCGGTATACCAGGTGTTTTTTGTTACGTTTTGACGGCATCAGTAGAAGTGAAAGCGTTAAATGAGATAGCGTTAGGGCCATTCCTTGCTACGGGTTCTAAGCTGTATACAGTTGGTTAGTGCCTCAGAGATATGAGGATACGCTTCTTCACTTATTATAGCATATAGTAGATAAGTTCATTAATTTTTGGCGGGACGTCTTGTAGTTGGAGGAGTAATTGAGATAGCCATTACCGATTTTATAGATAAATAGCATTCCAAAACTGAGGAAGATCCAATAATGATCGTGAAATTAAAGTGAAAAAGCTTACACATATTAAGAAAGGGTTGGGAATACATTACAATGAAAATACTGAATAGAATTGTAATAATTATAGTGAGCAAAGGTGCATAGTATATACAACTAGTAAAACGAAAATAATGCCTTGTGCTGCTTTATGATATATAAATGTGTTAAAGGTAGTTAGAGATATTAATAATATCATGACATAGGCAAAAGTAGACTTCGAATGTTTTAGATATAGCTACTAACAATCTAGAGAAAGATGAACCAGGAGAGATACATAAAGCTTGATGAATTAACTGTTAACAGATTACAGAAAACAGGAAGAGATTAAAGGCGAAACAGGTAAACGGGAGCAACGAATTATCAGTCCACATTAATAATTTAATCCCGTTCGCAAAAAACAGGGATAATTTTCATTTATGTGAATATATGATCTGTGATTTCGTATATTATTTAACAGTAAATTGTGAATAACATAAAGCTTGACAACAAGGTCAGTATATAAAAGAAGATTGAAAAAGGAGGAGTTGCAACATTTCCATGTTTATTGTTGTCAGAATTGTACGAAAAAACACACTTGGTATGGAATATATACGCATATATTTCATTTATGGGGCTTTCAAACTATTGCACGTAACATCACATTTCTTAATTCAATATTTCTTTAGGTTACCAATAATACAATCTTGACAAATATTGCCAATCAATAATATAAGGTCCATTGATTTCTTAATATATTTAGTTACAAACCGACTTTACAATAGCATTATTGGTAACTTTAGATATTATACATCCTTATTAACCTATAAAGAGGGTAATCTTAATCTTACTAAATAATTGACTCACACAAAACCTGTTATATAAAAGCATGGTAATTTTATAGTTAGTAGATCATTTTGCTATGTGAGTTAGTGAGACAAAAGGCAGAACTGCCTGTGACGAGTGCCTTCCCCATAGTTGAAAGAGTGATGGGGCCAAAATCAAGGAATGTTCGAGCCAAAATGCCTGGAAACACGGAGTTTAAAGTAATTACAGTCATAGGATGAGGGGAAAATGGATTCAGGGTAGAGCGTTCCAGAGCTCAGCTGTTGAATAGGGGAAAGATTGGGAATATCGTTTCACTCTTCGGTTGGAGAGTTGCAAAGAGTAGGGTGGGATTGTGTTGGAAGACGGGTTCTACGTACTCTTCGTAGAAGAGGTGGTATACATTGAAAGAGGGCTAGGAACACTGATTATTGTAATATCGGTAGAATAACGAGAGAGATGCAACTTTGCGACAAAGAGAGAGAGATCGCAGAGAGTCAGGGAGTGGACATGAGTTAATGAGACGAAAGGTTTTATTTTCTACTTTGTCAAGAAATGCTGTGTGAGAGGATCTTCCCCACACATGTGAACAATACTCAATACATGGACGCACTGTGCCTCTGTACAGAACAAGAAGCTGTGCCGGGGTAAAGAACCCCCGGAGACGATTGAGCATACCCAGCTTCTGGAAAGCTGTTTTAGCAAGGGTGGTAATATGATCTTTCCAAGTGAGATCAGGAGGGAAAAGGAGACACCGAGTATACTGAGAGAAAATGAAAGGTTGATTTGTGTATTGTTGAAGTATAAGGGAAAGTCCTGTGGGAGTTCTTGATGGGTAGATAAATGGAGAAATGGGTTTTGGAAGCACCAAAAGCAACAATATATTTTCTGCCCCAAATGGGAATTGTTGATAGGTCAGAAGATAAGTGTTTTATGGCATAGTCACGTCACGTGACTTTTTGAGAGATTGCTTGCTGGGGGGTTCTGAAAAACTAGTTGAATAGTGTAAGGTAGAGTCATCAGCATATGAATTAATAGCTGATAGTTGATAGATTGAGGAAGTGAAAGATGACCGTCCATAACTGCAGCTATGGAACGGCCAGGAAGGGACAGAGATAAAGGCACAAATTGAAGGACAAAAACTAAAGGTGGGTAGTTTAGAAGTTAGAGATTTGTGCCAGACTCTATTAAAGAACTTAGATATGTCTAGCACAATAGAAAAGGTTTCACCGAAATCATGGAAGGAGGATGACCAAAGTTAGTAAGATATGAAGGAAGATCACTAGTAGAGCGACCCCTAAGGAAGCCATACTGGCGATCTGAAAGTAGATTACATGGGCAGAAAAATGCTTAAGAAATTTCGAAGTAAGAATAGTTGCCAAAACTTTAGAGATGCAAGAAATGAGAGCAATTGGATGATAGTTGGAGGGTTGAGAGCGATCACCCCTTCTTTGGGATAGGTTGAATGAGAGCAAACTTCCAGCAAGAAGGAAAGACATTAGAGGAGAGACAGAGACGAAAGAGTTTGGCTAGGCAGGGAGTCAGCACGGAAGCATTTTTTTTTTTTAGTACAACAGGACACAACAGAACACCATCATGCTTTCTTAGTATTAACCCTTAAAGATCGGGGCCCGACTTAAGTCCGAATTGAAAAAATTGGACTATGTGGCGGTGCCCGCCTTAAATCCGAGTGCAATTTTGGCGCATCACGCTTTCTTAGTATTAACCCTTAAAGATCGGGGCCCGACTTAAGTCCGAATCGAAAAAATTGGACTATGTGGCGGTGCCCGACTTAAGTCCGAGTGCAATTTTGGCGCAATATTGGCTCTGAGAGAGAGACGAGTGACTGTAGGAGCATGGGTTACCTCATGACCGCTCGCCACGGCCACCGTGGACCTACTGAGATTTACTCCACTTACATCCACCCTCACTCCCTCGCTACATACGTAATTATATAAAGAAATTACTGTATTTTAGCGATTTTGCCCTTCGGTTGCACGATCGTTGCAAGACAACCAGTGATCGTAGAAGGATGGTTCGGGTGTCATTGGAAAGCTCAATTTACGCCCTTTCAGGGATACATACTTGTATTACGCTCTGGGTCTTGTTTATGCATGAAAAAGAGCACGGAAACAACCCCATTTATGGTAAAAAGACCCCGCTGGGCGGCACGGTCAAATATACCGCCTAGCCCGCTAAATAAGGGTTAAGCCCAGAGAGGGTAGAGACTTGAGAGCACACATATAAAAGAGATTAGGATATTAAGTATAAGTAGGAGAGAGGGGGTTGGAGAGGGAGGAATAACACCGGAATCATCCAAGGTGGAGTTTTTAGCGAAAGTTTGGGTGAAGAGTTTAGCTTTGTCAGAGGAAGAAGTGACGGTAGTGCCGTCAGAGTGGAAAAGGGGAGGGAAAGACAATGAAGAACAATTGGCGGAGAGGTTTTTGGCTAGATACCAGGAAGCTTGGGAAGAGCTTAGAGTTGGATAGTTCAGAGAGAGGTAACCTGACCAAGATTCGAACCCACTCACTCCAGGTATATTTGGAAGAGCTGGGCACCATAACCACTCGGCCATGAGCATATGGCTGAGTGGTTATGGTGCTCAGCTCTTCCAAATATACCTGGAGTGAGTGGGTTCGAATCCTGGCCAAGATACCTCTCTCTCTACCTGTTCGACATTATCAAGATATTGGATAGTTCAGTGCATTTAATATAGAATCGATGAAAGAGTGTTTGGTGAGTCGAAGAACAGATTTGGCTTGATTCTGGGCAGAAACATAGGAAGAATAAGATTCTTGAGTTTGAAGGTGTTGGTACCATTTGAATGCTTCATCCTTATTGTGGACAGAAGTAGAACAAGCGTGAGTAAACCAAGTTCTTATTACATTAGTCTGAGGGAAAGAAAATGGAATGTATGCCTCCATGCCCGAGAGGATTAGCTTGGTAATGCGTTCAGCACTCTCCGAGGGTCCCAGGCAACGGAAACAAGTCATTCCATGGGAAATCAAAGAAGTACTGCCGGAGAACCTCCCAGTCGGCAGTGCCAAAGTGCTACAATTTCCGCCGGGTGGCTAGAGTGGCTCAATCGGGTGGCCGTGCTGGAGAGATAGGACAGGTAAGAGAGATAGGTAAGAGGAGCCCAAATGAGGGAAAAGATCGACAGTATAAGAGGAAGGGTTAGAAGTTAGAAACAAGTCAAGAATGTTAGGCCGATATCCGAAGCTATCTGGGATACGGGTGGGTTGCTGAACCAACTGCTCTACTGTAAGTATTTTAGGATAGAAAATATATAGATTGTTCACCAGGTTGGTCAGTGGAATGAGAGGAGAGCAATTGGTGGTGGTGAGCGTTAAATTCTCCTAAGATGGTGATTTCTGAGAAAGGAGAGATGGCTAGGATGTATTCCAGTTAAGAGTTTAGATACTCAAAAAATTTGGGAAAGTCAGTAGAGTTAAGGGAAAGATAGACAACACAGAAGTATTTAGTATGAGAATGACAGGATAATTTGAGCCATAAAGTGGAGAATTCAGAGGAGTCAAAATCGGGAACATGAGAGCCAGTGAGTATGCTGCATCCGCCTATGGCTTTGTAAGTAGGATAGAGAAAGTAGGATGATACAGAGAAAGGGCTGCTGTCAGTTGCATACAATTATGTCTAAAACAATGTGGTAGTATTTATTTTACAAAATCAAGGAACTGCACTGCAAATACAAATAGTGTAGTGTGAAAATATAATCACGGTCGACCCAGTTTGCTATAACAGTAAAACTGCAGACTAAAACATACAATGAATATAGCAAAGATAAATAGATACCGGTAGATAAAGCTTGCTTCATTTACTGTAATACTGTGTGTGTATATATATATATATATATATATATATATATATATATATAATGTTTCAAAGTAATCTATTTTATTAATTTCACCACAACACCAAACACCCCCAATGAAATCAATTAAAGTATGTATGTGATCCACCGGGATTCGAACCCGGGTCATCACACACAGATTTCCGCCACCTTAACCATTGCACAACCAGGACGGTCAAAGGTTCATGCACACGCCTACGACTCATTATCCATTCTCGAACACTGGACATTAAATTAGATATACAACCGACAAACGGTTTGTGCTTATGTTCCAATAGCGAGAGAGAGAGAGAGAGAGAGAGCGCGTTTATCATGCTACACACATCTCTACCTAATTTTATCGAGGCTTATGGTATTATGCATAAGAATTTGTTATATTACTATCACGATCGAAGGTGAGATGTTAGACAACTTATTTATTATGCCATTACCAAAGTTTAAATTAATTGTTCTTCATATAATAATTCACACTCCAGCCACAGGTTTCTTTGTAATCCACCACCACCTACCCCTATCCTGCACTACTGCTAGGTTGCCCTCTATAGTTTGTCACCCCCCACTTTGTATCTTGATCTCTTTTTGCATGTCCTGTCTCGTGCTCGTCTTGTATATACTTTCATGTAACGTTTCTTCCCCATAGTTTCGTATCTTTTTGGAATTTGCCTAGCTTACCTCTGCCGTTTTAATCATGAGTGTTAGTGCCACATAGTGTTCATGGGCTCAGGGTGTTAAACCGGAGCAATTTTGTGTGAAGACTTTAATAGATATGAGAAGGAGTACAAGCAAATTAACATGGACTAGCATTGCTTTGGCCATTTTATCACTTCCGAAGACATATTATGAACTATAAACCATACTTTTGTATTTACATATACAATAATAAACACTAACAATAATGGAAGCGGCTCTCGTTTGACACCCTGCACCCTGGTGCTAGTCCTTATAATAATAATAATAATAATAATAATACTGATAATAATAATAATACTAATACCCTCTCCCCTCCCCCATCTAAGATTCTTGAGGTAAAAACAAACAGTTTCATATTGGAGGATGTCTCTGTTTCAATTTGCTACAACTTTAGCAGTATTATGTTTCATTAATACCAGCAATCCAATATGTGCAATCATAATACCAAAGAATATTCAAAACACAAAATTATGTTTTCATAGTAAAGTAATTAGCCAACCACTGCCCTCCACCCCCACCTGCTACCACCTCGCCGCTAGTTCCCCCTCTCACTCCTGTACCCTCCTTCCCCCTCCCTCGCCTCCCTCCTTCCACCCCATACCTTCACCTCCTATCCCCACACCATCACTGTTACTAGATAATTTATGGGCACTAATTGTGCTGCCCTGTATTGAGGTCTTGGACAGACCAAGGCTGTATCTGTTTCATCTGTCCACAACTGTACCAAGAAGCGCAAGTGGGTACGTAGTGGTGAGGAGCCGAACTATTGAAGTCCCGTATGCCATTGTGGGTCATACGGTTCATTGAGGGGGTTCAGTCTGGAGTGAAGACGGCTTCCTTTGATAGGAGTAGAGAGAGAGTGAACCCGGGTGAGCGAGCGAGGCAGGCGAGGCGGGAGGGGGGTACAGTCACGAACAACAGGCAGTACAGTACAGTCACAGCCAGTATATAACTGTGGGAAGAGCCTGCATGATAAGAAGAGCATAACAGAATCCTCACCATTCCAAGCTCGAGTCAGTGCAGAATCTCTGTACCACGTAGGCTCAATAGTATGAGAGAGAGAGAGAGATCTAGTGGTTAATGATGAATATAGGCGTAGTAGTGAAGGAGAGAACTATCTGTTTACTACAGAGGTAGATCAATTATAAGGAATATGTTTACAGTTGAATGGTGAAGAATTAGGAGGGTGATGGTCTGGTGCACTCGGATGCCATAGTCTCTAGCCAACTCATAAGAATTCGTTTTGTAATTGATGTATACAAAATTATATTCATAAATTCGTTTGCAAAGATATACTTCTATAATTAGAAATAGGTGAAGGGCACGAATATTTATAAGTGGGCTAGAGACTAAGAATAGGTGAAGGGCACGAATATTTATAAGTGGGCTAGAGACTAAGAATAGGTGAAGGGCACGAATATTTATAAGTGGGCTAGAGACTAAGAATAGGTGAAGGGCACGAATATTTATAAGTGGGCTAGAGACTAAGAATAGGTGAAGGGCACGAATATTTATAAGTGGGCTAGAGACTAAGGAATCCGAGTGTACCTAGAATATTGTTTAACCCATTCAATACCTTTTTTATCTCATTGTTTTATAATTTCAGATGCTCTTTTCTAGCTTAAGAAGGACCTGTATAAAGCATTGGGTTAGAAACATGCAATGATTTCCTTTAACACTAAGATATTTTTCCCAAGCTGAACTAAATCGTCTGCTGGCTAGAGTAAAATTAGCCCCTTCAGTACGATGATGTCTGTTATGCCGTTTAGTCTGGCTTATGTTAGACGCTTTTATGCCGCTTAAGAAATACCTATGGTGTTCAGATAGGTTATTGAGATATTATTTATACTTTTGAGTCCGAGAGGTAGATAATAAGCCAAAGAAACCCGTGTAATGGTAACCAAAATACGACAAAAATGGCGTCATCATGCTGAAAGGGGTAACAGAAGTCATCTGATGGTAGGGGTAGAAAATCAACTATCTGAAGGTACAGTTCCGGTCAGTTCCAAGTTGGTTATAAAATGATAAACATGGGCATAAACTAAAGAAACACTGCTTCACTTTCTGTCACTCGATATATTGATATATTAACGGTAAGATACCAAAAATTAAGTAGTGTAAATTTGTAGTTTATGTTAAAGGTGGGTGTGCATGCGAAATTAAAATTAATTTATAATGTATTTAAAGAGATGTTTAGATCTCCAGTAATCAACCTGACTACTCTTTGGTCAAAACTAATCTTCAATATTAGAGAACAAATCAAAAATAGATATTGAATTGCGACCCCTTGCAACTAGTACTCCCGTGAGGATGTGGCGTAGGCCCAGGCCAACATTTGGGAAGTAAACATTAGCAAGTATAGCAACAATGGTGAATAGGTGTGCTGTTTTCGGGTGTAGCAACATCCCTGGACCAAACATAGCACTACACAAGTTTCCAAGTGATCCATACCATTGTAACAAATAGGTGAAGTTTATACAAAGAACCAGAGTGTGGGAGGCAAAGCCCAAAACAAGCTTCATATGCAATGGACATTTTCGTGATGAATGCTTTGACAATAAAGTGCGGTGGAGTATGGGTATGGCTAGATGCTTACTGTACCTATGGCTTTCATATTTCTACCACATGTACCTTATTACCCTTCTGGTTTCTTGCCACCACCAACACAACTCCCTCCCCCCACCCACTCGCTGACTATCGGTCGCCTCACAAAGAAAAAAAAGGAAAATATGTGGCGGCGAAACGACTGAACCAATCGGTTCCATATTTGTGTGACAAGTCCCCTACCCTTCTGTCTTTCCCCCACCACACCCCCACTTCCCTCCCACCACCCACTTCCAGCGTATCCGTACGAAGAAAAGGAAAAAAAGGAAAATCCGTGGTGGCGAAACTACCTCACCAATCGGCTTCATATTTGTAACACAGTCAATTACCCTTCTGCCTTCCCCCCACCATCACCAAACCACCCTCCCACCTATATTTTCCGATACCATAAAAGTCACGGTGTTTACTCTGAATAATTCAGCTACATTCGCGACCATAGGGGACCTGATTTCTGGCGAAAATGGACAAGGGGAGTGTTTTGTTTACCATTATCCTTCCTTTCTCACCCAACTTGATAGAGCCAAAAAAAATAAAAATACAAAATACTCTGGCACTGGCGGTGACACAGCTTCACTAATTAGCTGGCTCTCAGCGGGTTATACCTAAAAGCTGATGCCATACCCACAATTTACCCTGCAGGTGCATGTGCTACAAGTGTTCCTACAGTGTCATCAGAGCAGAGACCAGCTGCAAGGAAGCGTCAAGTCCAAGAAGTGAGTGATAGTTTTTTGGGGTGGGGAAATTTCCCTGTAGGCTACAGCATTGGGTACTCTTTCGGTAAGATTTTACGGTGTGACAGTTACAAGCCCCATCGATGTTTGTGTAGCCTATAGGTATGTTATATAATAGTCTTCAGTCCTATATATATATGTCCTTCCCTTCGCAAATATATTATAAGGGAGATATAGGGTAAAACACCGTCTTGTCTGCATAATGACAAGTCCTGTTTTACGGGATTTCTGCTTTATAGATTTTTTTTTCCCCTCCTACCTTACTCGGGGGACCTTACAGTTGCGCGATCCAGTGCTGCTTTGATAATTGCATTTACATTTTATTTTCCCTCCCCTATACAATTTTCAGAGTCCCCACTGCACAAAGCCACTAGGTTAGGTTAGGTTTCTTAGTTAGGTTCATGACAAGGTATCAGCTGGTAGGTATGGGATAAACTAGGGACACATACTAGCTGGTAGGTAAGCGTTATTCTTGTATCCAACGTTCTAAGTTAGGTTACTGTGTTTTTTTTTACTTCAAAAAATCACTAAACCCGAGCCAAGTTTTGGCAAATGTTGGCTCGGGTTTTCAAATTTCGGGGTTTAATGAGTTTAAAAAAAATGCAAACTAGAGCCAACTCTCAAAATTCAATTACTGGGTTTTTTACTTTGAAAAATGCCAAAAGCCGAGCCAACTTTTTTTTCCCTATTTTGGAGTTTTTGTACTCTGAAAAATACCCCAATCCGAGCCAACTTTTGCCAAAACTTGGCTCGGATTTTCACATTTTAACGTTTTCTTACTTTTCTATATTTTATTTTCAGAGTTCTTCCCATATTACCTCTATTTTTCCCCTTTTACCCCGCAATTTCCCTGATCTTCATAGCCCTCCCCACTAGTGGGGGCCGTGTTTTTAGATTGTTGGATAATGGGTAAATACTCATTTGCGACAGTCCTTGGTATAAAACAACACTGTATATCAAAGAAAAAATGCAAAAAAATAAAAAACACATGCTAAAACTCGTGACTGTCACATCGTATCAATTTACCCATCTTTCCATAAAGTAAGGTAGGCTACCATAGCGAATTAGCGAATTATGATATTTTAGATAGCCTAGCTAACTAACTTAGTAACAGAAATAGAATTAGCCTAGGCTAGTAAGATCAGAAATTAAGGAAAATTTGCATGTAGGCCGGTAGGCCCTAGTCTAGGCCTAAGTGCTTGCCAATTTCAGGAGTCAGGAGAGTGGATAATATGGGCTAACTTAAGCCTAGCCCAAATTATACAGTCAGCGTCGTCGTCGTCGATGGATATAGGCCTAACCTAGGCTAAAGAAATTTATTGGCTGAATTTCAACTACTAGCAACTAGGCTAAAAAAAAAAAAAAAAAAACAGTGAGTGGCGCAAACATTGTTGGGAAGGATATGTAGTGACCAGGCGTACGGTCATCATGTTTACATAAGTCGATCGCCGCGGTTAAGTTCCCGTCTATTTTTACGGCGATTTGTTCGGTTATTTGCACCCTGTTGGCAATGTAGGCCTATATGATGATGACAATAAGTCATGGAGACGTGAGGGGCGGGCTTTCATTATTGTATCCAAATGCAGTCAAAATAGACGGGGACATGATCGCTAGCGTCCGCCGCGGCTCCGAGTAGTGTAAACAAGGTGGGCGGTAATCACAGCTGCTTCTCCCTCCTCTCCTGCTGCTGGATCTCGTCCTACAGGTTCATACATATAAGCCTGGACACCACCAATATTCATCACTTGAGGTTCTTCGCCATAATCACGGTTATCACCCTCAGTATTGGCAAACGAATCGGAACTACTGTCACTATCCTCCATTTCCACCTGTCAGAAGAGCTTGTTGTGTTGCTGGGCATACGTCATCAGAGTGCTTAAACTCCGAATCCAGAAAAGTGTCACTCATATCCTATTTTGGCCATTATATAAATACTGTAATTAAGCCATTGTAGCAGAAAATATTGCACCAAAAGCTATAATGCACACTGCCGGTAATGATTGAGGAGGAAAATAATAGCATGCACACCCACCTTTAATTTTACTTATACTGACGATGATAATTACACTTTGTAGAGCAGACTCAGACTGTATTAGTGATCTGAATGAAGGGGGGGGGGGGGAATGGCGAGCTAGGAAAGAAAAGGAAAGTATACAATTGTTTTGTGGTTGATCGTGAAGGTGAAATGATGAATTGCGGAGAGGTTTGGAGGTAAGAAATGGTCTGGTGGTGGGGAAGGATGGAATTAAAGCCAGCTGGGCGTTTACAGAAGAAAGACCATTACTTTTATTACACAATCTGGAGAGCATTCCCGTAATATAAGCTACGTGATATAAGATATGTTATGGTGGTGGTGGTGGTAGTGTTGGTGAGTGTGGGTGAGGGTATGAACGGGGGGACTCCACTACACAGTTTCAAGGGAACATGCAAGACCTGTTTAATATTAGTCTGGAACTTAATTGTTGATTAAGTTAATTATATGCCCTTAAAGCTCCCAACCTCATGTGTAGTTTCAGCATCATATGTTGCATATAAATGTAAAGAGTAAAGTATTTAGGGTATGAAATAATTTAGGTATGGAATTCTTTTATGTGTTTGTTAATTTCATTAATCGAGCTTAGGAGTAAAGTTGGTTGGTGGAGGGAATATAATAAATTTATATTTGGTACTAGTCGAGGTACCCGCACCATGTGTGGGTTAAAGTGTACAGTACTACCGAGATTTCGAGAGGACTGCCCCATGATAATGAACTCTACGAGAATCCCACTCACTAGCTCGTAGCGCTCATTTGTTTAACAAATAAATAAATAAATAAATATACTAAAAACCCTATTCTCTGCCCCCTGAATATCCCAGCCAAGTCGCTTCTTAACAGTCCCAAGGGTTTGTAGGGTATGTGATCACAAGCTGACAACCATACTTTACAACTGTATATATATATATATATATATATATATATATTGTGACGCACCCAGTGCTTGGCAACGCAACCTGATTGTACTCCTTGGTACTCCACTGTACCGCCCGTGATCTGGCTACCGTCAGCCGCTATGTATATTGAGTGTGACAACTTATAACTATGTTCTTTGTATCTCTGCAAAGGTCTCGTCATGTGCTAACCAGTGGTGGGTTTTGTTTTAAGCCATGTCGAGACCTTCCATTTAATATGTAGTATCAATAGAGAAGTTGATAGATAGACAATGGGAGTTCAGAGAGAGAGAGTGAGTTAGGCTTCAGAGCAAGAGGGTAGCAACGCGCCGCGCTGCCGGCCGGGTGGTTGCCAGACGTATGGACTGGTTGGCAGCCTTGCGCTTATAGCTAGGCGCGACAGGGTTGGTAGTCCATTGCTGCCTGCCTACGCTGCCCATGTTGTCGTACAGCACATTGCCTGGAGGCTGGCTGCGTGTTCCATGACCAGGTTGCCTAGAACCTTTGAGATTCTAACATCCCTTGCCCTCTCTCCCAACTTCTCACGGTTGCACTCTTTCTCTCTGACGACATTACTCTCATTTCATTCTTCTCTCTATTTAAATGCATAACCTTCCCTTGAGGTCCTAAAGGAGTTTCAGCACTCGCCTCTCGTATTACTCTTAGGACAAGCATATATTTACATGTATTAGATTTAAGGGGTTAATGTGAACAGCGATCTTCTTGATGAGGATAGTTGGTGAACGTTCTACATGTTCACGAGTTATATGCCCCGCTCATCATCCCATTTGTGACTAGACTGGTGCCATGTGTAAGAGCCCGACCATGCCCAGGAGTTGTCTGTAGAGGGATGAGGACTTAGCCTTGATTTGCATACCGAGCCAGGAGCGAGTGTAGCACCCGAGACTACAGCTCGCTCGTAGTGCCGGTATAGTAGAGTAATGTAATTTATCTGTCCTTGTGTTCTCTACAGTCTTTTCCTGGGTTCTCGCTTTCGGTGCTGGGACTCGTTGTTCCTGGGACTTGGCCTGCTAGCTAGAACACATGGGGATGATGAGTGGGATATATCTTTATTTTACTATGCATTGCAGCTCTCTTTAAGTATATATCTATAACACTTTACAATACACATTACTCACACACAAGACAACACTATTAATACTTTCATGTATCAATTAACTGCACTGTCGTTTTGCTGCTGTGTCCGGAGTTCTGTTGCGTAGGGCGCATACAGACTCGGAGGGGAGACAGAGTGAGAGAAGCAAAGTAGCCTATGCGGTAGTAGGCTACCGGCGCAGTACTGTTGCCTGCAACCTTTTAGTTATTCCAAGTATAGATTCATTATTATAATAAGTGACTACTATTTATGTTTCTCCCATGTGTATTATTAGGTATCTACTGGATCATGAACATCTTGTATGCTACATGCTAGTGCATGTTAGTAGGGGACAGTTAGTGTAGTGCACACGCTTTCAAGTAGGCGTGTACATTTGTCATTTAGCATTTCACTGTCATACCTTTAGCCTGCTTCTATTCTACATTATTAGAGGCTTAATATTAACGTAGTTTCTTGAGTATTGCATTTCTTTAGTAATAACGTAACCTATAAATGTCTGAGGGAGTTTAGCCTCATAGCCTACCCTGTTGTACACTTTCGCCGAGTTAAGGTACCGCGTTACCGTAGACGATAACTCTGTAGGGCGTTGGTGCTTTTGTTGTCTGGAGCATATAGTATTTGGGACTGGAATCGAGCGTGTCGTTGTCACTTAAGCCATTTCTGTCCTACGATCAAGAATCCCGAATATGTATTGCCGATCCAGCCGTAACAAAATGGCGACCTTGCACAAGATTCAGTAGTATCCTATCACATGTTTTTTGGAGAACTATTCTATGCTACCTAGTAGAGCTGGCTAGAATTTTCTTGCATATTGGAGGAATTTTTATTGTGTCATTATTGTATTGGTGGACTTGCAGATTGTTTCGTTAGGTGTCTAGAGTAGAGTCATTCAAGCATCTTTAACATTTTGTGAGTCGAGACTGCAATTAGTAATAAGCACTTTTTTTTTTTATGAACAGCAATTGTATAACCAGCACTATGTCTAATGACTCATCATTTACGGGGGAGGATAACACGGTACAGCCTAGTGACCAGCAAGTACAGCAGATATTTAGGGAGGGGAGTGTTATAAGTGGAGAGAGGGATGCCAGGGCATTTTTGCAGACACCTTTGACCGAACAGCGCCTGCAGGCTATTGATTGTTACGGTCTTCGCTGTTTAGCCACGGTTTTGGGGCGGGACTGTCCTGACAGTTGGCCCAAGAAGAATTTGGTGGCATGTTTGTTGGGTGATGGCGATGGGGCGGTGGGTGGAGTGGGGTCTTGGGGGGTTCCCTCCAAGCCTCCATTCCACTCTACCCCTGAGCTGGGCCCTCAGCCAGCGAGTCTTAGCACGATGCAGCAGGAGGGTTCTCAATGGCAAGCTGGCTTACCCGTAAACACGTCTCGGTGTGGATCCCCCATTTTGTGCTCTCCCCCCCCAGGCCTGTCTCCTGAGATGTTATTTCAGCTAGAACTAGCTAAGCTTAAGTTGCGAGAGAGTCAACAGGCTAGTATAGTACGGATTAAGCTGCAGGAGACTCAGATACAACAGGCTAGTATAGAACGCATAGAGGTTGCTAGAATCCAAGCCAATCAGGATGCAACCAGGTACCAGGCTGAAATGGATGTCGAGAAGTCTAGAGTAGAGACCACGGGGCGTCATCTCGGTGGTGGGCACCGGGTTACAGACTCACTTTCGCATTTAATTAAGTTAGTACCCGCATTTGATGAGACAGCAGTGACTGAGTTTTTTGCTCGTTTCGAAAAGAAGTGTCGTGAGTATGACTGGCCGGAGGTTAAATGGGCAGCATTAGTTTCATCACGTCTAGTGGGTACGGGGTTGAAAGCCTACGATGCACTGTCACTGGACGAGAGTGTCGTGTATGGACTGGTGAAGGAGGCTGTGCTCCGGGCCTACGAACTGCAACCCGAAACTTATAGATTGAAGTTCCGTGGCGTGAATAAGAAGAGCGACGTCAGTTTTATGGAGCACGCACGGGACTTAACAGATGCATGTAATAACTGGTTTCGGTCCGAGCACGCAGAGTCGGCTGAGGAAATTAAGCAACTTTTCTATCTGGAACAGTTTTACAAATGTACTGGAACCGATCTAACGCTGAACATTAAGGAAAAATGTCCCAAGACAGTAGAGGAGGCTGCCAAGATGGCAGACCTCAGATTATCATTGATTCGTGGTTGCGGTGCCGCTCAGAGGGCTGAGTCAGGGCAGAAGGGGCGCTATACCCCACCCACCAGAGTTTTCGATAATAACAAATCCTATGACACACATAACCACACTAAAAGCATTGCACCTAATAACACCTACAAACACAAGCCTCTCCCGTTTACTAAAGGTCAGGCCCCTTCTTCGCCCGCACAAGGGAAGAAGCCCATTGGGGATGTGAAATGTTACAAATGTCAGAAGCTAGGCCATTATTCACGTGAGTGCCCTAGTAACACTCCCGCTAAGCCGGTGTCATTGGTTCACAGTATCGGTGTGTCTCTGAAGGCTGCAGCAACTGCCCGGGGTAGGTTGTCAGCAGCTGAGGCACACGCGGTAAAGAAGCGTACGGAAGGCTCGACACCTGTCCGGGACACTTTCTGTAGCCATCGGGGACACGGGTTTGTGAGCTGGGGGAGTGAACTACGGAGGGTTGACTTGCTGAGGGATACGGGGGCTTCGCAAACTTTGTTGAGGAACTTCACAGGGAAACCGATAAATGCGGCCAGAGTTGTTGTGGTGCAGGGTATAAATGCTACGAGGTCATACCCACTTGTGAGGTTGGAGTTGAGAGTGGGAGAGGTGTGCAGGGAGCTGGATGTAGGGATCGTTGAGTGTTTGCCAGTTGAGGGCGTCGACCTTCTTCTCGGCAACGACTTTGCGGTGCCCACTTCCGGGACTCCACCCTTAGTCGTTGCCGAGAGGGCGGCCGACGTGGATGGTGAGAATCGGGAATGGGTTGGGAGGTGCCAACAGGATGAGATGGCCTGTGTGGTAACCCGATCTCGCTCTGCGGCTCCTGCACAGCCTAGCACTCAACCTCGGGGACAGTGGAGGAAGGATCAGGAGAAGGTTGCTAAGGGCAGGAAAAGGGACATTGATTCTGCTGCACTTCTCGGTGATTCGGTACTTGGACCTATAATAAACACGGGAGTTGACTCTGGCCCAGATATGGTGTGTAACAAGGCAGAGTTGGGTAAGACTTCGCGTGAGGCAAGAGCTGTAGCGAGAGCCACTAAGGCAGTAGAGCCTACTAGCCGGGGTAATGTCTTATTACAAAACCATCTTGATGCATTGACGCCCGGGGACATAAGTGAGCAGCAGCTGCAAGACGCTAGCCTAGCTCGTTATAGCAATGGTGCCATAGAGTTGGAGGAAGATGGGGATGCGAAGCCGGGAGATTTCTTTAGGCTCAACAGGATATTGTACCGCAGATTTCTAGACCCCAAATCGAAGTGGGAGGGCGGTGCGAGGGTAGTAGACCAGGTGGTTGTTCCAAATAAGTATAGAGAGTCCTTATTGTGTCTGGCGCATGATGTGCCGGTGGCGGGTCATTTGGGGGTAACAAAAGCATTGGCGGCATTGGGCAGGTTTTTCTGGTGGCCTGGGGTCAAGGCTGATGTCTGTGCATGGGTGGCTGGGTGTGCGACCTGCCAGACAACGGGGAAGCCTAACCAGACAATCCCGAAGGCACCTTTGTTTCCCATACCTGTCACCGGGCCTCCGTTCAGCAAAGTTGTAGTAGATTTGGTTGGCCCTTTCCCGCCTACTAGTAGTGGCAATAAATTCCTGTTGACAATCATGGATGTGGCTACGAGATACCCGGACGCATACCCCATGAGAAACGGCTCGGCAAAGGCAGTTGTTAAAAACTTATTATTGTTCTGTTCCCGTTATGGATGGATTTCCACGTGAGGTGCAGTCAGACCAGGGGAGCAATTTTACATCCAAATTGTTCAAGCAAACCCTTCAGTTGCACGGTATATGTTCTGGAGTGTCGTCAGCCTACCATCCCGAGAGGCAGGGAGGCTTCGAGCGGTGCCACCCGACCCTGAAGAGTATGCTACGCTGTTACTGTGCAGAACATGACACTGATTGGGATTTGGGTCTGCCGTATGTTCTGTTCGCTGCACGTGAAGTCCCAGGAGAGAGCCTGGGGTTCAGTCCAAATCAGCTAGTCTTTGGCCATAATGTGAGAGGACCTTTAAGTATGGTGAAAGAGATCTGGGAGGGCGAAGAGAAGCCGGGGTCTGTACTTAAATATGTCCTTGAGAGCCGGGAGAGACTTATAGGTTGCATGGCAGCGGCAGGTAATAACTTGGTTAATGCACAGGCGGTCATGAAGCACCAGTATGACGCCAAGGTGAAGCTTCGGGAGTTTTTGGTGGGTCAGGAGGTAATGTTGCTTTTACCTTTGCCTGGACACCCCCTTTCTGCCAAGTTCATTGGGCCGTATGTGGTGGCTAAGAAACTGTCCGACCATGATTATCTCGTTGCAACACCTGACCGTAGGAAAAAACATCAGTTATGTCATGTTAACCTCATGAAAGAGTATGTGAGACGCCCCTCAGAGCCTCTCACTGTCCCTGTGCTGGCCTGCAGCGGCCAGGGTGGAGAATGAGGTGGGGACAGTCATGCTGCTGAGGAGGATAGCTGGGACTGTGTCATTTCCGCGGAACAGTGGGCGGGGAATACTGAACAAGAGGCTAGGCAAGCTGTAAGTCACCTGCCTGAGCACCAGGGTGCTGCTGTCCTAGGCCTGTTCAGGTCATACCCCTCTGTTTTCGCCGAACACCCAGGTCTCACTACTCAGGTAACGCACGACGTGGACGTCGGTGATAATGTGCCCTTCAAGTCAGTGCCCTACCGTGTGCCCCCGGTAAAGTTGCCAGCTTTACGGGAGGAGTTAAAGTACATGGTTGAGAGAGGGATGATCACTGAAGGTTATGTGAAGTGGACATCACCCGTCACGTTGCAGCCAAAACCTGACGGCAAGGTGCGGTTCTGCATAGATTTTCGTAGGCTAAATGGCTTGACCACTACCAACCCTTACCCTTTGCCTCGAGTTGACGACAGCGTGGACAAGATAGGGAATGCAAAGTACCTTACTAAAATTGATCTTGTAAAAAGGCTACTGGCAAGTACCCCTGTCGGACCGAGCTAAGCAAGTTTGTGGTTTTGTGGTAGATGGCAAGACCTACCAATGCAACGTAATGCCTTATGGGCTTAAGAACGCACCTGCCACGTTTCAGAACCTGATGAACGATATTTGTGACGAAATCCCTAACTGCACGGTCTACCTTGATGACGTGATAGTGTATGATGACGATTTTGAAAATCACCTAAGGCACTTAGAGACCCTGTTTGGGAAGTTGCACGATGCTGGGCTGGTGGTGAACCTGAGGAAGTGCGAGTTTGTAAAGGCTACTGTGCAGTATCTTGGCTTTGTGGTCGGGTTAGGCCGGGTATGCCCCCCCCTGAGCAAGATACAGGCTATCAATATGTTTCCCAGGCCCACCACTAAGCGCCAGGTCATGCGGTTCCTAGGTATGATAGGCTATTATAGGCGCTTCATCCGGGGATACTCTACTGTCTTAGCACCGTTAACTGATCTACTGTCGAAGTCAGTGAAGTTCTGTTGGGCTGCGGAGTGTCAGAGGGCTTTCGACCTAGTCAAGCACCTGCTGTGTACACATCCGATTTTGAGGGCCCCAGACTTCTCCAGGAGTTTTTAGCTGGCGACTGATGCCAGCGGTGTGGGTGCCGGGGCAGTGTTACTGCAGACTGATTCCGAGGGCTTGGAACACCCAGTGAGCTTCTTTTCTCGCAAGTTTAATTCGGCACAAAGGAATTACTCGACTATAGAGAAGGAGCTTCTGGCTATCGTTTTGTCGCTCAAACATTTCGAAGTCTATGTTCCAGCCTACGGCCCGGTAGTGACGATTTATACGGACCATCATCCCTTGAAATTCCTAAATCAGTTTCACAATCGGAATATGCGGTTGACCAGGTGGTTCCTAATGCTCCAAGAGTATAATCTCAACATTCAGCATATTGCCGGGAGTGAGAACGTGATAGCAGATTGTCTATCAAGGGTTGATGATCCAAGATAGTCGTGCACGGTGTGTGGGTTGAGCAGGAGTAAAATTAGGCTATCATAACGCCGTCCAAAAAGATTATAAAACAATAAAATAAACGAGAAAACTCTTTCTTTTTTTTTAGTTTTGTAAGTCTTTATTTTTGTAGCATGATGCATGCGATATTGTGTTTTATGTATAATTCACACTTCAGTTGTTGTGCACCTTTTGCAATTAGTGGCAGCTAAGGGTAGCAGGTCGGTTGGTTGCCTGTCAGATTTTGATAATGCTTCTAAGGTCGATTATCTAAAATCTTGGGGGGCTGTGACGCACCCAGTGCTTGGCAACGCAACCTGATTGTACTCCTTGGTACTCCACTGTACCGCCCGTGATCTGGCTACCGTCAGCCGCTATGTATATTGAGTGTGACAACTTATAACTATGTTCTTTGTATCTCTGCAAAGGTCTCGTCATGTGCTAACCAGTGGTGGGTTTTGTTTTAAGCCATGTCGAGACCTTCCATTTAATATGTAGTATCAATAGAGAAGTTGATAGATAAGACAATGGGAGTTCAGAGAGAGAGAGTGAGTTAGACTTCAGAGCAAGAGGGTAGCAACGCGCCGCGCTGCCGGCCGGGTGGTTGCCAGACGTATGGACTGGTTGGCAGCCTTGCGCTTATAGCTAGGCGCGACAGGGTTGGTAGTCCATTGCTGCCTGCCTACGCTGCCCATGTTGTCGTACAGCACATTGCCTGGAGGCTGGCTGCGTGTTCCATGACCAGGTTGCCTAGAACCTTTGAGATTCTAACATCCCTTTCCCTCTCTCCCAACTTCGCACGGTTGCACTCTTTCTCTCTGACGACATTACTCTCATTTCATTCTTCTCTCTATTTAAATGCATAACCTTCCCTTGAGGTCCTAAAGGAGTTTCAGCACTCACCTCTCGTATTACTCTTAGGACAAGCATATATTTACATGTATTAGATTTAAGGGGTTAATGTGAACAGCGATCTTCTTGATGAGGATAGTTGGTGAACGTTCTACATGTTCACGAGTTATATGCCCCGCTCATCATCCCATTTGTGACTAGACTGGTGCCATGTGTAAGAGCCCGACCATGCCCAGGAGTTGTCTGTAGAGGGACGAGGACTTAGCCTTGATTTGCATACCGAGCCAGGAGCGAGTGTAGCACCCGAGACTACAGCTCGCTCGTAGTGCCGGTATAGTAGAGTAACGTAATTTATCTGTCCTTGTGTTCTCTACAGTCTTTTCCTGGGTTCTCGCTTTCGGTGCTGGGACTCGTTGTTCCTGTGACTTGGCCTGCTAGCTAGAACACATGGGGATGATGAGTGGGATATATCTTTATTTTACTATGCATTGCAGCTCTCTTTAAGTATATATCTATAACACTTTACAATACACATTACTCACACACAAGACAACACTATTAATACTTTCATGTATCAATTAACTGCACTGTCGTTTTGCTGCTGTGTCCGGAGTTCTGTTGCGTAGGGCGCATACGGACTCGGAGGGGAGACAGAGTGAGAGAAGCAAAGTAGCCTATGCGGTAGTAGGCTACCGGCGCAGTACTGTTGCCTGCAACCTTTTAGTTATTCCAAGTATAGATTCATTATTATAATAAGTGACTACTATTTATGTTTCTCCCATGTGTATTATTAGGTATCTACTGGATCATGAACATCTTGTATGCTACATGCTAGTGCATGTTAGTAGGGGACAGTTAGTGTAGTGCACGCGCTTTCAAGTAGGCGTGTACATTTGTCATTTAGCATTTCACTGTCATACCTTTAGCCTGCTTCTATTCTACATTATTAGAGGCTTAATATTAACGTAGTTTCTTGAGTATTGCATTTCTTTAGTAATAACGTAACCTATAAATGTCTGAGGGAGTTTAGCCTCATAGCCTACCCCTGTTGTACACTTTCGCCGAGTTAAGGTACCGCGTTACCGTAGACGATAACTCTGTAGGGCGTTGGTGCTTTTGTTGTCTGGAGCATATAGTATTTGGGACTGGAATCGAGCGTGTCATTGTCACTTAAGCCATTTCTGTTCCTACGATCAAGAATCCCGAATATGTATTGCCGATCCAGCCGTAACAATATACACACACACAAATCATAGATAAAATCATGTTTGGTATGTAGTATATTAAGGGGGATATATAAAGTTATTTTCTTGACATACATATGTAATTAAGATCTTATCCCTTTCCCTATAATGGCATAAACTTTATTTTATTCCGGCTAACATTAGATGATAGTTACGATATGACCTCTAGGAATCATTGAATATATAGTTCAGTAAACCCTCCGACTCTCACAGTTATATCCTAAGCCATTGAATTGTTTACATGATGGTCCGAAAAAAAAAGATAAATAAGCGGCCATCGTGCTAAAGGGGTGATCGAACCAAAGATCAAGCAACTTTCCAACATGATATCAGCTTTATCACCTAATCCTGAGCATTATGACAGGTTTCAACACTTCAATATGGCTATCATTAGACGATTATTCTCGGTTTCGGAAGGCCTGTACGAATCAAAGAAGTAAAATCTATCTCAATTAACATTTTGACTCCCGAAATTCCTGCCTAACCCGAATTGGATTGCCTAATAATTGCCAGAATCAAATAAATAGAATTCGTCATCGTGTCCTTAAAGAGTTAAACCAAATAACATAAAAAGTAGATATAGTTCTTGAAAATATATGAATGATTCCTTTCACTGGCCTCCAGAACTGCAGTGTTTAGGACAAAATATTATGAAAGAAGCCTAGCATTTCGGAGCCTGCTTAGTCTAGGTTTACTGAAGGATTTGTAGTCATGTGTGAAGGCTGTGCATGCTAGTGTGTGTGTGTGTGGGTTGTAAGTGTTTTGTGTGTTTACGTGTGTGGTAGTAGCTTGATGGTTCGTTCAGATATGTGAGGGGTTTATGTGGGTGGTTTGAGTGTATATTCCTGACTATGAATTGTTTTGTGATGATTTGGGAAGATCTATCAATACACACACACACACTCACACACACACACACACACACTCACACACACGTGATAAGCTTCAGTGTAACCAGGCCTTTCTTCTTAATTTTCGTCCAAAAAGATCTCAGCCACGCTCTTTCAAATTAATCAAAAGCTAGATTAATATATTTCTCAAGCTTGAATGTGTTCTGTGGAGAAATGATAATTGTTATTGTTTTATGTATGCGAATTATGAATATACAGCTTATATTATTGTATTAAATTGTAATGGAGTAAGCAGTTCAATGACTGTGAAACGTTCTTCACGTTTAAAATCAAATAAATATTGATTATACAGTACATTATTATATCTCTCATTTTATATTGTATATGTGGATATATTGTTTATTATTGCATAATATTATATCTCGCTTCTTCTCGTAGTTTGATATTGTAAATGAGAGAGGTCTATGTGTGTGTGTGTGTGTGTGTGTGTGTGTGTGTGTGTACCTTTTATTGAAAATCAAACAGCTAGGTCAAATTTTGTATTGTTATAATGTATTATAATTGTATTTCTGTGGACCAAATAAATTATCATTATCATTATACAAAAAATCCATTCAGATAGTTATAATAGCATATAGGAAACTTAGCAGTTCCACGAATGTTTATAAGTCACTGTACATCTCTCTTCCTCCCTGCCCGGACTCCTCTCCCTGGGGAAATGAAACACGGAGCCACTCTTCTCATTTTATTTATGCTTGCAAATTTAATCATGTGTGCAGAAAATGTGTTGCAGCAATAATTCACCTCCAGATATTAATTCCTCGCCATCTAACCATTTCAAAAGTGCCGGATTGAATCATGGGAAGTTGCCAGACTATATAAATGTCCATAAATGTGTATATGAGGAGAGCACATTAACACTATAAAATATATCCGTGAATTTAATCCCTTCTGTACCGGCGACGTCTTTTTTATTAAATTCTAACTATATTTAGACGATTTTATGAAACTTAGGACGGATATATGGTAGTGATAAGGGTTAATTATGATAGTATGTCGCCTTTTAAATGGTGGACCTCATTCCTAAGCTGAATAAAATCGTATAATAGTTACAAGCATATAATGAAAAGGATATCACCGGAACTGAATGGATTACCCCCTTTTTTACCGGCGACATCTTTTGACTTTATTCAGGCTACTATTAGACTATTTTATTAAGTTTAAAAAGGGTCCCTAGCAATTAACAGGCTTCGAACTAGTTCCCTTAACCCATTTTACTACCGTAGATACTTCATAAATTGCAAAAATCGTCTAAATATAGCAAGGATAAAATGAAAAAGACGTCGCCGGTACAGAAGGGGTTAATGGCAGAAGGCCGTAAATTATCACTGTAAAACCCTTATTCAATATTACGGTATTTTGGCTCTTTTATACCTGTACATTGTGACACATAGACCATAAATACCTTTTCGTCCACTTTCGTACATTTGAACTCCATTTCACACTCAAAATAATATTTAGTACGGGATATATGGGTGTTAATACTAATTGTAATACTACAAAACCATATTCATAATAATTATAATATTAATCCTAATATTAATCATAATAAACCTATACGTATAATTATAATCTTATGAATCCTTAAAATAATCCTAATAATCCTTTCAATTATCTAAATAATCACCCTAATAATCCTAGTAAAAATCTTAATTATATTCCTAATATAATATATAAGTATAATAATGTCATCAGTAAATACGTTAATCTAATTAATGATCGGAGCAATAATCCTCATAATAATCCAAATAATAATCCTAGTTATCAGTTATGCATCATAAAACTCTATTTCCAAGTATTAAAAAATAAATTATTCTTAATTAAACCGTCAGCTGAACGTATAATTAAACCGTCAGCTGAACGTATAATTAAACCGTCAGCTGAACGTATAATTTCTACACATGATTATACAAATATCAATAACTTTGCACCCATGAACCCACCAATGCGTGCACGCACACACACACACACACACACACACACATACACACACACACACACACATTATGAATTCATGACCAATTTCGATATGGCTCTAAAAGTTCCTGGTACAGGAGCATTAATATGATTGATATATCACCTGGAAAAAAATAGGAAATAACCGAATAATTCTGGGTAACAATACTAGTATTAGAACTACAGTACTAGCAATTGGTATGCATTTTTGATTGGTGATGAAAGTACGCTCTAAGACATTATCCTGGCCCACATTATACCCTCGAACAGCAAAGCGAAACTCCGAAATGTAAATATTAAGTCATTAATGAGAAGATTCAATTCAGTTCAGGATAGCTTCGATAAATTAAGGTCACGATCTATTATGAGTGGTTAGAAAAACTAAAGGGGATATTTTTAGTTTGCTCCCTAGACCTCCATCAAGCTTAACAAAAATACCTCCAAGACCCCCTTCAAGATAAATTTGTAAATTTTTCGATAGAAAAATGTCCCGGCCGAAGGCCGATTCCTCTAAAATTACAGGCTCGCTTTCGCTCGCCAGGAAAAAATCGGCACCTAAATGGCATGAAAGTCTTAAAATTGACAGACATAGGGCGAAACGTCTTAACATCGCCAGACTAATGGGCTGAGCGTCTTAACATCTCAAAATTAATGGGTCTATACTAAACAATATATAATAATAGTAATAATTAAAGTTGCAAGCAACGTTGTCCGGGGTTCGACGGTTTTGCAAGCAGGGTATTGTGTTTGATACAAATGCTGTGTCACAGATATCAAAAGATTATTTAACTTATCGGGCATGGAGAAGCTACAGAAGGAGCAGGTTGTGCAAACAAACAAGAGCGAGAGAGGGAGAGATTGGCTGTAAAAGGGATCTGCCTCTATCCGTTTAGTAACAAGAGTTTTAGATATGTGGAATAGGCTACCGAGTGCTATAACAATCAAGAACAATAGAGCTTCAACTTGAAATTAGATAGAACGAGATGGGTTGGGTGTGAAAGGGATCTGCCATGTGTAGGTCAATCGGCTCTGGAGACTCCCGTTTTCTTATTTTTTATTTTCTCATTTGTGAAGGAGAGAGGGAGTATGGCGAGAGAATAGGATGTCGTAAACGTAAGGAAGATAGCGATAAATATGAGAGAGAGAGAGAGAGCGCGGGATGGGTTGGGTGTGAAAGGGATCTGACATGTGTGGGCCAATCGACTCTCTGCAGATTCTGGTTTTCTTATGTTCTCATTTGTGAGAGAGAGAGAGAGAGATTAGGATGTCATAAATGTAAGGAAGACAGAGATAAATGAGAGAGAGTTTTTATGAGATGGGTTGGGTGTGAAAAGGATCTGTCTTGTGTGGGCCAATTGGCTCTCTACAGACTCCCATTTTCTTATGTTCCTATTTCTTACAATTGTGTTTTGGTTGCAGGTATATGATAACATGGGTGTATAGTAAGTAGTGTAAATAACAGGTAACGTTTATGAGATGGGTTGAGTGTGAAAGGGACCTGCCTTATGTCGGCCACTTGCAGACTCCCATTTTCATCTTGGTTGCATGTGTAAGGGATCTGCCTCATTTGTACCGGTGTGCAAACAAACAAGAGCGAGAGAGAAAGAGATTGGCTGTGTAAGGGATCTGTCTCTATTCACTTGGTAAAATAGTTGTAGATATGTGGAATAGGCTACCAAGTGCTATAGTGGGATCAATAACAATAGAGCTTCAACATAAAATTTGATGACGAGATGGATTGGGTGAGAAAGGGATCTGCCATGTGTGGGCCAATCGGCTCTCTGCAGACTCCCATTTTCATCTTGGTAGCATGTGTAAGGATCTGCCTCCTTTGTACCAGTGTGTAAACAAGAGAGAGAGATTGGCTGTGTAAGGAATCTGCCTCTCTCGTAACAGAGTCGTAGATATGTGAAATAGGCTACCTAGTGCTATAGTGGGATCAAGAACAATAGAGAATTTCAAGATAAAATCAGATAGTCATATGGATGAAATGGGTTGGATGTGAAAGGGATCTGCCTTTTGTGGGCCACTTGTCTCTCTACAGATTCCCATGTTCATCTTGTAAGGGATCTGCCTCATTTGTACCGGTGTGCAAACAAACGAGCGACAGAGAGAGACTGGGTGTGTAAGGGATCTGCCTCTATTCGTTTAGTAACAGAGTTGTAGATATGTGGAATAGGCTACCGAGTCTTATAGACAATCGGCTCTCTGCAGACTCCTGTTTACTTATGTTCTCATTTGTGAGAGAGAGAGCGAGGCTCCCTATTTCCTGTTCTCATGCACTAGTACAGTATGTCGTAATCGTAAGGAAGACAGCGATAAATAAGAGAGAGAGAGAGAGATAACTAATGCGTAGCCTATTGTAACACTCAAACAAGCACAACCATCGCTACACAAGACCATCACACAAGCACACACACGCCTATCTAGCGACGAACTGTCAGTTTAAATATCATACACACTCCCCCCCATCCCCATTCCATCACTTCGTATGTACGATATTATTTCCGTCTTTTTTACTGTGTATGGATTAAGTTATTGGTGTTCACTCTTGACATATGTGTCCTGCTACTTCTGTATGCATACATAATAGCATGAAAGTGATCAATACGCGCATATGAAGCTATGTATCTCGTATATCGGGGTTCTCTTCCCTTCCATCGGTCCACCCCTTATACCTCCCTCCCTCCCTCCTCCCTATCCCATAATAGTGTAAACATTATATTTTAGCTTTCCGAAGGTAAATACGTACTTCCAATAAATATCTAGCCTTGTATTTAAATCATGAATCCTGTTTAATGTCATTATGTAATAGAAATATGTGTAAGGTTTACATTTATACA
Organism: Paralithodes platypus; assembly: GCA_032716605.1. Lineage (NCBI taxonomy): Eukaryota > Metazoa > Arthropoda > Malacostraca > Decapoda > Lithodidae > Paralithodes > Paralithodes platypus. Next base: position 82,636,222 of record CM064487.1, read on the forward strand.
CAGGATAAGATAAGCAAATACAAACCTCAGCATAATCATTGGCGATGAGAGGGAGAGACGTACTGTAGGTGCGAGTCTCTGGGGGTGGGTGGGTGGGGGGGGGGGGGGGGGGGGGGTGGTTGGGGGCAGTGTTGCCAGTTGTACCGCTACATATTACCGCTAGATGTAGAGCTATATTTACTTCAGTTTAGCAGCCATTTTTTCATATCTAGAGACATTTACTCAGGATAATTTGAAAATTTCAGACATTCTAGTTATATTACATTGTAAAATTTGCAAAACAAACAAATCAAAACTCTTTAGGAATTACAGAATTGTTCTACCATTGTTTGACTATGTAGCAACGTGCTAGCGACTTTTGAGAAAGGATCTAGCGGTATTTTGGGGTAACACTTAGGCAGTGTTGCCAGTTGTATCGCTACATATTACCGCTAGATGTAGAGCTATTTACTTCAATTTAGAAGACATTTTTTCATATCTAGAGAGATTTACTAGGGATAATTTAAAAATTTCAGACATTCTAGTCATATTACATTGTAAAATGTGCAAAACAAACAAACCAAAACTCTTTAGAAATTGCAGCATTATTCTAACATTGTTTGACTATGTAGCAACATGCTAGCGACTTTTGAGAAAAGATCTAGCGGTATTTTGTGGAGACATACTGGGAGGGTGGGAGGGAGGTGGTGGTTGCAGTGTTGCCAGTTGTAAAGCTACATATTACCGCTAAATGTAGAGCTATTTACTTCAATCTAGCAGCCATTTCTTTTATATCTAGAGACATTTACTAGGGATAATTTGAAAATTTCAGACATTCTAGTCATTCTACATTGTAAAATTTGCAAAACAAACAAACCAAAACTCTTTAGAAATTGCAGCATTATCCTACATTGTTTGGCTATGTAGCAACATGCTAGTGACCCCTTTTGAGAAAGGATCTAGCAGTATTTCGTGGTAACACTTTAGGAGGGTTAAAATACGAGTCACACGGGCAATTGCCCAAACTTTAAAGGTCCATATCATTGTTATTAAACTAAGCATTTGGCAAAGGGAGGAATTGTTAAAAAACCTTAGCCAATACTCTGTTATTCACCAAAAATAAATTTGAATTATCATTATATTTGGTAGGGTAGGGATGTATAGCGAGGTTGGCTAAATAATTGCTGGAATTAGTAGGGACTCGAACTGTTTTGAGAGAGTTAAATAAATACAAAATTTATAGATCTGAATAATAAAGAGATTATGTTATTAAGCAAAACTGGGGGATGCGTGGAAGCCTATAGACTGTAGACGGTAAACTTTGTGTGGGTAGCGAATGCGGTTTTAAAGTAATTTAAGAATAGACAGTTTTCAATGCTGCGGCCAAACTATTCCACCCATTTATATTTTTTGGTATCAAAACGTTCGGAATCACGAGCCTCACCCAACTACGCAAGCATGGCTTTGATCATCGGCGTAGTTTTCAAGATGTGGAATTTTAAGTGGAATTCAAGGTTTTTTCAAGATTGCCGGAAAAAACCCACGTACAAAAGCAAAACCTTCTCTATAAAATTTGCGGAACATTAGTAGGGGAGTCCGTATGCCAAAGCCCAGTCGTTTCCTGTGAGTGGGAGAGACGGTATTTAGGCGTCAAGTTTTTCGGGAAATCGGCTGCCACGGACCTGTTGGCCACCATGCCGGATGTTTAGTATATCAAAAGTTGCCCAATACAAAAATGCACCTCTTGTGAAAGTTTGATCCCGATCCAAAAAAGCGGTTCTGGAGTTATTGCGTCGAAACCGCCGCGTAAGAAGAATTTGGATGAAAAACCAGGTTTAATTATTACAATAGGGGTTCCCCGTAGGGGACGAACCTCTAATAATAATAATAATAATTAATGAATAAATAAATAACTAAATAAATCCAAAAAAGCCAGTATATCAAAATTGTGCCTCAAACATTTTCCTGAAATTCTGAAATTCCTGTCCACGACAATAGTGTTATCTTGTTAAACCCTTCTGTACTGGCCACCTATTTTTATTTTTGTCTAGTTACATTTAGACGATTTATGAAGCTTAGGAAAGATATGTCGTAGCGAAAAGGATTAATTTGGGCTAGTCTGTAACCTTCTAATGAGTAGACGTCCTTGCGAATAAAATCGTCTTAATAGTTGCCAGAATAATAATAAACAGCATGTCACCGGTACTGAAAGGGTTAAGGGAGCTCACCTCACTTTTTCTCTCTTTCCTCTCCCCTCTCTCTTTGGCTTATATCCATTCGGACCCATTCAGCCTACTGTTTTTCAAGACGTTTACCCCCATTCAGGTGTCATATTTTCCTGGCGAAGCCGGTAGCGAGCCAGCCTATATTACAGTATATTTTTTGTTTTTCACAGCAAGCTAAATTTGGTATCGAAAAAAAATGTCTACATACAATGCTGGGCTCGCTATCGCTCGCCCAGGAAGATATCGACACCTGGGAATGGGGATAAAACGTCTTAAACCAGTTGGCTTATGGGGCCGACCGATGGAGAGAAGATAAAAACAAAAACGGTGACCACCCTCTTAACGAAGATTGTTATAATAAAGGTAACTTAAGGTGCCATGACCAAGACCATTCCCATGTAGCAATATACAGCCTCGGTTCCTGACTCAGTTACCCCTTCTGACTTCCATATACCATTCCTAATATGAATACAATCGTCTAATTAATATCCAAAAAGCAGAATGACGCCTTTTTGGACAGTCTTATTCTGGCTTTCATTAGACCGATTTGATATACAATTTTGGACAGGGACCTGTGGGAATGATAAGTGGTTAAAGACTGTCTCAATGAACCCTCTGACTTCCCTATGCCCTTCCTGATTCTTAATATAATCGTCTAGCAATAGCCAGAAAGCAGAGAAGCCCATATGTAATCGTATCTTCTAAGGGTTAATGTTGTAGGCAGACAGTTTGGAAAGCATTCTCGCCAGTATGAACCGAAGTTTATTAAGTGTTGGTTATATAATATTACATTGCATTTCGGGAGGTTCGATTAGTCAGTTTAATGACTTCAAAATGTATCGGAGTTAAGGGCGGATCGGCGTATGTATTTCCACTCCATGTAGCCTATGTATTTTTTTTTTTTTGATTTTTTTTTTTTTTAGGTTTCCTCCTTAGAACCATCCATCAAGATTACGAACACCCACCCTCAGACCCTCCTTCATAATATATTGTACAATTTTTCGGGGTGATAGAAATTTTCTGCTAAATGTACAAGGGCTTGCTTTCGCTCGCCCGGAAAAAATCGTAATGGAACATCAATGACAATCGTAAAAAGTTCTTAATATTGACAAAAATGTGCAATGGGGCAAAAGGTCTAAATTCGCCAAACTAATGGGCCACAAACGTCATAAATCTGATAAACTCTGTATATCTATACAGATATATTGTGTAAATTACAGTATTATATATATAATACAGTATATACAGTATATGTTATCCATATCTAGTCTATATTCTCTATATATAGAATATATATATATGAACTGTATAAGTCTGTATAAGTCAGCTATATAACGAATATAAACAAGTATACAATCATTAAGTAATCACAGAAGTATGGAGAACAGAATATGGAAACATGAAGGGAGTGTGAACCAAACAGGGTGCACAATACGTAACTACGTAGGCGACTGTAAACAACAAACAAGAGGCAACAATGTTTGAGAAAAATGGTGGGTGAAAACGTGGAAGATAACGTGGGACTCGCATAGAAGAACTGAGAGAGACGAGAGAGAGAGAGAGAGAGAGAGGTAGAAGGAGGCGATGAGGAGAGACGAGAAGATGAGATGAGAGGAGAGAGAGAGATTCGAGAGAGAGAGGAGGTAGAGGACGGGAGGGAAAGAGAGGGAGAGAGATGAGAGGGAGAGGCGGGAGGCGAGAGGGAGGAGGGAGAGAGAAGAGGAGAGAGAGGGCCCGGGGAGGACGGATGAGAGGGGGATGGAGAGAGAGGAGGAGGGACGGAGGAACGAGAGAGAGGTTGAGAGGGGAGAGAGAGATCGAGAGGAGGAGACGAGGAGACGGAGAGGAGGAGGGCGAGAGAGAGGAGCGCATGTTGGCGAGAGAGAGACGGGGAGGAGAGTGAGAGGAAGAAGATGAGAGAGGGAGAGAGAGAGGAGGGATGAGAGACGAGAGAGGCGAGAAGAGGATGAGAGGAGAGAGAGAAGGGGGGGGGGCGGAAGCGAGAGTGAAGGAAGGGGGGGGGGAACACAAAGGAAGCAGGGTAAAAAAAAAGCAAAAAACGAAAGAAGGTGTGGGACATAAGTGTTTTTCATATTTTTGCAATTCATTCCAAGGCTGACCCATAAAAAGGGGTATTAGACATATGTGAACATTATTTTAATAATAATAATTTAATAACATGAATAATGATAATAGATAATAATAATCCTTAGATTTTTCCTCTACCTATTCTCCCAGAGGAATTTACTAGCACTCAAAAATCTGTAATAACTGATTTGTTATCCCCAGAGTAGAAACATCACAAAATATACTCACACTTAGGGTTCCTATCGTCCGGTTAAGTGAACGGAGTCCATTAAGGTGGTGGAAGAGAACTGCCCAAACATCTCTTCCTGCCTGTTATCGAACGCCGGCCGAGGACCTCATGGTTGTGAGCTGAGACATCACCAACACACCACACACAACACACTTTATTTATCCTGTTTCTGCTTTATTTTATTTTTCTATCGCATCCTAATTTGTTGCAACCTCTGATTGAAGTTTTGTTCCAAGTAAAGCTAATTATAATAAGCGAGTGTCTGTAAATTTATTTTAATACTTAATTACTATTTTGAAAGTTTAAGATACATTTACTGTCCATTTTTCCTTCGTTCCAAGCCATTGGTCAATGACCCTCTCACTTTCATATCTCTAATACATGTTTGTAGTTTGTTATCTTCCAATTATTCGTACAATGCCACACCAACACGGAAAAAAAGTACAGTACTTATCGGTCATTCTATTCAATCACTTCAAACACAATCACCTTAGCGTTCCCCTCCAAAATATTTCATTATACATTTTTTTATTGCAAAGTCCATCCAGTTTGTTTACACCAGATCGTCGTTTTAGAGTAGTAAATCGCCACTATAATGATATGCATTATTAATTTAGGCCAGAAATCTTTACCACTATGTCTCTTAATAACTTGAAACAAAAAAAAATGAATACTAGAGGCAATCGAGCTAATATTTCTATAATTTGTTGAGTCATCCAGGGAATAAGTGTGGAACAATTGACAGCCTATTTGCTTTTAACCCTTTTAAGTTAATGAGGATAGAGTGTCAGATTCCTAGCCTTGCGTTTAATGAATAGACTATTGATTACTCGTAATTGGCGAGGGGTCCGCAATCACTTGCTACCAAAGTTTCACTTCAAAACGAATATTTTGGGAGCAGCAATTTGTTCATCAGTGACCTTTTTTTCACATATAAGGTGAACATTCTTCCCTTTGACATTCATACTACTTCAATTAACAACATCCTCTTTAGTCGTGGTCCTACTTCCTTTAATTTGCTTCCCCTTTTCTGCATCACACCCAATATTTAAATAATTAAATTCTGTCTTGGTTTCCGCGTCTATTGTTTTAAATTATGCATTTATTTCATGAGGTGATATGCCTTATAATGCAAAACATAGTTCTAAAAAATGTCCGTCTTAAAGTGCTATAAAACATATGAATATATCATGAGAGAGAGAGAGAGAGAGAGATGAGACTTTTTTTTTTTTTTTTTTTTTCAGAGAGAGAGAGAGACTGAGACCGGAGAGCGAGCGAGAGAGTGAGAGAGAGAGAAAGCATTTAGCTAGTAGCTGGAACAGGAAAAGAAAGTGAGTCGTCCAGGGCGTAACGAAGGGGAAAGAGCCAGGATGACAAATGGTAAGCAGAGAGAGAGAGTTGAGCGATGAGAGAGAATGTGTGTATATATATTTGGTGGGTACTGTGTGTGTGAGTGACATACTAAGTGAAGGACAGTTTATGGGCCTCGTCAAGAAACATAGATAAAGAGCACAGTAAAAACCAAGAGAGAGGAGAAGAGAGAGATACCTATGATGTAAGAGAGAAGAGAGTGTGTGCCAGAGAGAGAGAGAGAGGAGGACCTATGATATCAGGAGGGAAGAGAGTGGCTGTGCCAAGAATGAGAGAGAGAGAGAGAGATAGACCCTATGGCAATAAGAGAGAAGAGAGTGTGTGCCAAGAGGAGGAGCATGAGAGAGAGCGCGAGCGGAGGACTATGATATAAGAGAGAAGAGAGTGTGTGCCAGAGAGGGAGAGAGAGGAGACGAGAGATGAGACATCTGATATAAGAGAGAGAGGATGAGAGTGTGTGCCAGAGAGAGAGAGAGAGAGAGAGAGAGACCTATGATATAAGGAGAAGAAGAGAGCTGTGTGCAGGAGAGAGCGAGAGAGAGAGACCCTGAGATAAGAGATAAGAGAGTGAATGTGCCAGAGAGAGGAGAGAGAGAGACCTATGATATACAGAGAGAAGAGAGTGTGTGCCCGAGAGAGAGAGAGAGAGAGGAGACCTATGATATAAGAGATGAAGAGAGTAGTGTGGCCAGAGAGAGAGAGAGAGACCTATGATATAAGAGAGAAGAGAGTGTGTGCCAGAGAGAGAGAGAGAATTACCTAAGGATATAAGAGAGTGGGAGACATGCCAGCGAGAAAGGGTTATAACATAGAGAGAGAGAGGCTAAGGAGGAAAACATGGGCGAGTAGTGGCATGTTTGTGAGGAAGGACAAAGTAAAGTGAAGACCATAATATTACAAAGTACTACATTATTTTGTCGTTGTCGTAAAAATTTAATAACAACACGCATTTCAAACTGTCTAGAAAAATATACCCAAATGGCCAGAGAACTTTTTGTATTGACACGTTTCGATTATCTCCTATACAATGGGGTCAAGTGGGTATATTTATCCATTCAAATAATATACTTATTATTATTATTATTATTATTATTATTAGTACATTGTTCTATTTTATTGGTATTCCCATTTTCTGTTTATTTTACTTATTTATAACATACAACTACTGTATATTTGGTCAAAACAGTCATCTGTTTAGCCTGGGGATAGCTTTTTTGCTTGAATGGGATCTTGGGGGCAAAATAAAAGAAAATGCTGGAAAAACTGCAAAAACAATCGAAACAAAACTTCGATAATTGTGCGTAATCAATTGTTAAATTCTTCGTTAGATGTGGCTAACGGTCTTGTATTTAATGTTAGTATTATTTTTCTTCCTTATAGGCTATATCTGAAAAAAATCATTGGGGTTTGGTGAACCCATGTAGTGAAAAAAAACCATATATATCTATATATAATATATCACGATATATATATATATAAATTATATATATATATAAAGTATGATATATGTATATATATATACCACAATTACCCCCAAAACAACCCGTGATATCAGGTGGTTGTGAAAGAGCCGTTATGTTTTGGTCAATATATTTATTCAGTTTACTCGCTAGGTCTCCATAAAGTTTAAAAACAAAAACAAGCCCCCCACCCCCACCTTCAAGATAAATTTGATTTTTTTGTTTTTTGTTTTTTTAGATTGAAAAAAAACGGCCTGGTTTCTCTTAAAATTACAGGCTCGCTACCGGCCTCACCAGGAAACAAAAATCGACACCTAAATGGCACAAAAGGTCTTAATTATTGACAACAAAATGGATCGAGAAGGTTATAAAAATCGTCAAAATAATGAGCGCTGGAACGTCATAAAATCTCATAACTAATGGGACAAATCATGAGGGAGAAGGGCGTCTAGAAAAGCCATTACATCCCGTAAATAAGCCTGATG